>OV884014.1:109903323-111103323 GCA_930367205.1 Acanthosoma haemorrhoidale | reverse complement strand
AGGTATATGTAGTGGGGACAAAATGTTAATTACTGTAAGGTTTAATACATAAATTAAAAAAAAAAAAAACATTAAAATTGAAACGAATTCCAATTTTACATATGTTTCACAAGAACAGATTAATATATGTACACCAGAGTAAAAAAAAAAATATTTAAATTTGCTTAAGTTAAATTCATTTATTTTACTGAAGAAAAATAAAATCATTACTTCTTGAAATGCCCTCCTGAACTCTCCGCCGGGTGCCATACCAAGGTCCTTAGTCAGCTGAGCTGACACACTTAAAAGCAAGATATTCATCATCCCCTGAAGGAATCCCTGTTCTTTTACAATTTCTCTCATTTTGGCTATTTGAAACAAACAAATTTTAAATGTAAGTTAACAATTCAAAACTAGAATTAAAATAAATAAAAGTTTATTTAAATCTAAATTAGTCATAAAATTATTATTTATGTCTTGTAATTAATAATATTTTTTGATCACTTGGAAGTTATTAATAAATTATCAATGAACTAAACCTAATACTAACTCTTACTATTAAAACAAAAATAAATACAAACTAATTGTAAAGTACACTGTGGGGTAAATCAGCTTAACTTAGATATTTTCATTTGTGAAAAGTATATGTATATATATCCATATACCCATCTCAGGTGACTCAATATTAAAAATTAAAAAAACAATTTATTTCTAATATCAACAAATGCCGCCCGCATGGGATACAACAAAAGAACTGAAATTGACTCTTTAAGTTAACTCTACATCAAAAAGCCAACGGGAAATTGGGCCCAGGGTGGTTTATACCTAAATCAAGCGGAGGGTGTGTACAAAAGGAACTTTTCCACAAAGCGACACTGACCCATTAAAGACATAAATAAACGTGGGGCCAGTAAAAGTGAACGAGACCCCAGTACCACTAAAAATAAAGAGGGGGTAACCTATGAATATATAAGTCAACGTCAGCAGGCCCCTTCAGATGCCTACCTCAAGAATATAGAAGACGTCGACTATTAACAAACATTAGGTAAACAATATTTTTTAATCGATCATTAAAACCATTTCTACGGCCATTTATTCCATAAAGTCAATTATTAATTATTAGTTTTATTCCTGGTTATCATTTCACATAAAATTCATTTTTCGAGGCTAATAAATTACTTCATTACATTTACAGCTTATTATTCAATGACCAGGAACGGAGTATAAGTAATTAAAATGTATAGCGAGTGTGCAACCCGTATCAGATCAATATAACGGTTCATACAGTAACTAAGCCAAATTTGGCACTTGAATTGGGACTTAATATAAGCTTTTATACCACTTCTTTTAAACCATGATAAATGGAGTTGGAGAAAATTTAAGAATTAATGAGGTGATAAGTTTTTGAGTAATTTGAGGATTTAAGGACAAGCATAGGATAGGCAAATGGAGATCATTATGAATTAACAAAATTGAATTGATTTTTGAATAATCCCTTTTATTAACCAAATACATAATAGAATATGATTAGGATGTACTTCAATTTTTAGTGAAAAAAATTATGAATAGTAAAAATGAATGAGGAGATAGTATAGTAAGAAAAACATACAAAGCCAGAGTGAGAGGGTAGTGAATGACGATGGGAAGCATGTTTGCAAATAACGTTTAAAAAGTATGATACTAACATGGCTTAGGAGGCGAGGTTAGGCAAAGAACAAAGAGATTAAGACAGCCCCATAGCATCAGGCACTTGACGAGGTAATGACTAAGTAATTCTGTGAATAGGTTTTTTGGAAAAATAAAATAAATGTAAATTTTCCTAAATAAGCCTTTAATTGATGGTGTACTTTATGAAGTTTCAAAATACACAGCTTTCACTTATAGCATGGAGGATGCGTTCGTAACAAGTATCAATCTTCGATAAAGATCCTAAGATTAAGAGTTCTTTTGACAGAATTCATAACTAAATAATACATTTATTAAAATTATTAATTAATTAGTATATTTAAAACAGTATGCTCAGTCATTTATTTTTAGTATTGTGGATGCCAGTTACATATTCTCTTGTATTTAATCCTGGTTTTTTAGAGTTCCCCCCAAAAATAGCCTCATTCACACTACAAAGCATCAAACTAATGAATACTGACACATAGATCAATGGTGTCCAATCGTAGAGCTTCAAAGAAAAAATACATTTCCCAAAAGGGTGGAGAAGCTTTGAGAGAAATCTGTATCATACCCTTATCAACAAATATAATGATAAGTGATTAAAACATGACTCACCGCAGTGAAACCAAATATTTTAATTTGTATTCTTACCAAAAGAAAGATTACAAACTTCTTCCTCGAGTGTCTTTTCGTCTAATCTCAGAATACTGCTTCGTGACCTGCACAATTCCACCACAACTATGTGTGGTTTGACTGTACTGATAACCTAAAAAAGAATACTTTCAACATTACATCTCATAGTTTTGTAATTTCAATTAATGTACCATGAAGAATCGTAAAATTACTTTTCCGACATCCTCCTGACTTTCTAAGCTAAAATGGGCAGTTCCAACCAAATACAGCTTGGACCCATTCGGTCCATGAAGGAGGGTTACTGTTTTTGGTAAATTAGCATCAAATACCTGTATAGTATCATCTGAATACAAACACAGAACACATAAACTTCTTTTTAAAGGGACAGTTCCATTAAAACACAATTAACCAATAATTGGTTACCTTTCTGAACAGCATTTATTTCAACAGGCTGAACTGGGCTCCTTACTTCTTCCTTTTTGACATTGCCCTCTGTAATGTTTCTTTCACTATCTTCACCACCCATGTTAGAAATTTAACGATAAAAAACTTTCAGAAATCATAAATAATTTAATTTGGTATTTATATAATATTCATATGCATTCAATACAGGTAATCTAAATATATTCACAGGAACAGCTTTCAAGTTAGAATTAAATAAGAGGAGGTGGCCTGGAGATGATTGTCAATTCCATAGAGATCTAACGCCAAAGAGTATAAAGCTTAATAAATTAACCAAAGTTATGCGTAGTCAAGTTTCGATGTAGTAAAGGGTCCCACTACTACGAAATATTATTAGCCAAAGAAACTCTAGCAGTATCCGGGGACCTCTCCAAAACCCAGTCTCTACATTAAAGCTAATATGAACGAGTGAGTGTCTTGTAGTACAATATGGCATTATGGATCTCTTCGGCACACTACTAACCCTCGCTAACTTGAAGTAAGGGTCGATTTGTGTTCCCGATGTCTACAGAGCAATGCTCTAACATTGCTTACTTAAGGTCTTTATAAGGATTTGACAACATAGAATTCACATCGGGCTCACATTTAGGCTAGTTCAGTAGGTAGTGCCCTCAACTCGGATACTCGGAAACTTCGCCCAAAAATAAATTTGATGAAAATCTACCGCCTTTTTATAGGCGGTACTTACTTATATTATTATTATATAGTAAATAAAGTTATTTAAATCTAAGTTCACGGCTAACTATGAACTCTTAGTTTACTCGGCACAATTCATTTTGGAGTATGCCTCAGTTAAAGATTCAACCTTCAGGTCTCGTTTTCGGTGTAATGATTCTTCACTACAGTGCTAAGTATGCTAATCACTTTATTATTTATTGTCAATAGTTATGATTAGATTGAAGCCTTTATAATTTAAGATATTTAATAAAGATCTTTAAGCCGTAAAACCCTTTGGTCAGTATGGCTGTCAAAAAAATTCGAAAATAAAAGACAAATTGAACATTGCTTGACAGCGTGAGCCTGGGAGGATTTTAAGACACCAAGATCAATCTAGTCTACTTCACTAATTACGGTCTTCAAACTTTTTCAATTTTCTTTTTTTGTTTTTAGAGAAATTTCAAAACTGATACTGGTGTGAATTCTAGCATTTCCTAGTGCTATTGGATGTCTGGAGGGTTTTCATTTTCTTGATTCTGATGAATATTGAGCAATAGGCAGGGGTTATGGTCAGGGTATTGTTACACTTTTAACAAGTTGCTGGTTCAAGAATGGCCTATCTCCAGGAAGGTCCATCCAACTGAATATTTGAGGTATTCCATGATTGTACAGCTTGTTTTATTAAGTTACTGGGTGGGCTTCCATCCCACACTGATTGCCATCGTTTGTGTATCTTGGGATTAAAGAGGGCAGGATACTAACTTCTGCTTTATTTAATAGGTCACGACCACACCCTGGTAATAATAGTGCCACCTTTCCTTTTAATAAACTGCTTAAGCTATATAATTTATTCATGTACTTCTAAAACGGTGGGGTTGCCTGAGTTCATACTGTTTAATCCTTTTAATGCACTGAGAGAATCCAAAACTATTATAATATTTTTGCTAGTGTGGACATATGACAGCTGTAGTGTTTCGGCAGTGCCATTTAATTTACTAGTAGACACAGTTCACAAAAGATGCTAAATGGGGTAGCAGCATATGTGGTAGAGATCTCCGCGTATTTAAGTGGGTTATTAGGCCTATGGTTTTTTTTTTTCTGTTATGCACACCATTGGGAGAGTGTATCTTTTGATAGTTCTGTATATTTGATACCTGCCTGAAAGGACCAAGGAGGTAAGTAATTCATGGGTTTGGATAAACATTATTGTAAATCCCCAAAGACAATGATAATAAAACAATCAAATGAATAAATAAAATAAAATATACGAAATAGATATTTATTAATAAAAAATACAATATATATATTTATAGATAGATTACATATAAGCAATTTCTTAGATATTTGTATATATATATATAGTCAGGGTCAAAAGTATAGGGAAAACCTTGTAATTTTATTTTTTTATGAGTTTTTCTTTAAATTAATAGGCCTTCTAACTAAAGTATTTATTGTACTGAATTAAAAAAAATACTTTTAACATTAAAACACAGTACAACTCTTAAAATACAAAAATATATACCAGCCAAAATTATTGGTTCAGTTGTAATAATAATCTTTCAATTCATAATTTAGTTGTTAAACAGTGAATTTCTCCCGTTTAGCACGACAAAATTCAGTATTTCTTTAGTGTAGAATAAATATTTTTTGTAAGTTAATTTTTTTTTATGGAGAGAAAGTAGGAAAGCTACGGTCAGAGAAGGGAGACTGTTCCGTCACACAGATTGCTGAAGAATTAGATATAAAAGAAAAGGGTTCACAGCCTCGGCCAAGTACCACTTATATTAACAGAAGTGCCTTTGAAAAAGTTAATTGCTGAAGTTAAACACAGTAGAAAGTCACCCTAAGCAAGGACTGCCTGAGGCTGGCAGACTGAACTTTATTATGGGGAATATGGATCAGCACCTGTAACGATAATTTTAAGACCGATTTAATTTAATTTTAAAATGAATACCTAGTTAAATAGTAAAGATGGAATATGCATTGTTAAGACCTTAGGTATTGGAAAGGTTACCTGTTGGGACAAAACCAAATATATAGATTTAATATAGTGAGGTGGCCAATAAATACCAGCTGGTGCTAGACAGTAGGTAGTTTCAGAACGGGGGATACTTACAGAAGTGATCCGATATACATCATTCCATCAGCGGAGAAATCATGAGTTATACAAAGACTTTGATCTGCCAACAGGATGTGTTCATTTGTTGCAGAATTCTTTGATTAGCTGAATTTCCTGACAAATCCAGAGTTCAAAACAGTATCCCCCTCAATGGTAGTAAGTGGTTGAAGAGGGCCCCATCTAGGTTTAAGTCCCATATTTAGTGACCCAAAGGTGAGTATTGTGGTTAAATGACAATTTTGAAGTTGTGCAAGCTAATTATTTCAAATAGAGAACCCCCAAATGTTAAGAATCAAGAACAGGGACTGAACCATATTAAATAACCAGGTGCCACCTACTAACTAAGGAATCAAACCTTCGGTAGCCACCAGATCTTCATGATGGGGTGCGTCATGGATTCATTTATATTAAAGATATTTCAGGATCCAAATACCTTTGACACTAACAGTATACTTTATATATATACAATTACCATACAGTATGAATATTGTCTTAAATAAAGACAAAATACAAAAAATTAAAACAGTAATAACTCACTTACACAGCATTCAAATTAATACTTTTTTATAATAAAAAAGAATAATCAATGAAAACAAGTAACAATAAATATACATAAAAAGAATTTTTTTTTAAATACCAATTGTTTGACAATAAATTGCCTGAGATCTGAAAGCATCAGCTATTGGAACAAATTAAAAATATAAATATGATATTTTGTATTTATCTTAAAGAGAAATTCATGTCTTTTTTAAGTTATTTTTCTTTTTCCAATTATCACATGTTGCTTACTAAAGAAAACTCTTTACAAGTACCAAAACTAAAAAGTAATAATTATAAAACTTTCATTAAAAACTGTAAAAAGATTTTATAGAAAGAAGAAGCATCACTATGGAGATCAGTAATAATAACTAGATAACATTAAAAGGAAAATACTGAAATGAATGTTATAATCAACACATTTTATATTGTAAATGAGTTTCATTGTGACTGAATGCATCGCAATTAAATTCACTTTATTAATATATAAGGGGATGAAATATAAAGTTTCAATAAAGAAGTAGAACCAACACATGTCAATGTGCTGATAGATCATAATTAGATTCTAATATTATTAATATTTTTCATAGAATTTGAAACTATTGGCAATACTGAGATTAATGAAGGTTGTTTGTACCCGAAATGGGCTTACATAATGGTGTAAACCCCATAAATGTGGTACAATCAACTTATCAGTTTGCTTTGTTACAATTTTTAACAAGTAACAGGTAAAATTTTAAATTATATGGTTTAAAGTATACTTTTGAATGAGCTCATTAAAATTGCATCTATTTCATTTCTATTTAAAACATTGTCTTCCGCTTCAAAAAGGAAATTCAAAGAAACATGTTTAGGGCAAAGGCCATACAATTGATATATTATTTTTTTTTCAACAATCAGCATTTAATTATAGCTCAGTCTTAACATAAAGCCAACAAAAATAATTAACTTAACCATCACAACGACATGTGATTTAGGTATCACATTTAACGAGAGTATAGGAATGGCCCAAATTATTGGCCTAATCAGAGTAAGTCATGGCCAGCAAACGTTCAGCAAAATATCTATTATCCCGATCACCTGGTGGAGTAGCTACCAGATATTATTCATCGAATGCATTAAGCACATCATTTAACCATTTCCCCAATGTAATAATATCAATGTTCGGGTTGACGAATGTCAACGGAACTAGTAGTGCTGGAATGGTGATGGAACTCCGTCACTCTGGAAAGAGCGCTTGATTGAGACATGGGGGAACTGTAGTCGCCATTCCTCCACAAGCTCCTCCTGAATTTGATCACAGAAACTGATATCGAACAGACGAAGTGACTTGAACGTTGTCAAAAACCTGAAACAGGCAAGAAAATATTATATTATAAAAAGTATAGTGACAGGGCGGGCATTTGAAGCCTGGACATCCTCATCTCCAGTTAGGCACTGTTTCCAACTGAGCCAGCGCTAATTAACCTAGAAGCCTTGCCAATTTTTAATACCCTGCTCGTTTTTAAATTGACTATATTGTAGCCCCCTTTGAAAAATTGTCATTCTGGCAAATTTCCAGGGGATGTTCGAAACCAACTAAAGAGATTATCACATATTGACTAGGCTAATGGTTTAAAAGGACAGCTCAACTGGAACAAATGAATAGTTATATGTTTAGCTCACCAAATAACATACAATTTATAATATAATAGAAATAAGATATGTAAATTTACTGTAGCTTATGAGTGTCTTTGTCAGGGGTCGAAAAAAGTACTGCTTTTTAGGGCCAACAAATTGACAGCCAAGAAATAAACACCCATTAGTTCACCAAGGAACACGATAGGTTTTTAGCAGATACAGAGAAAACAAATCATAAAATCCCTCGGTTGGAAGCGTGTACAAAAGGGAGGCGTGAAAAGATACTTTTAGTAATGGCTATAAAACCCTTTTTACACTGGATTGAATACGGGTGCTTGCAGAGAAGGCATAGAGGAGATCAGTTTTTGAGAAGTAAGAAGATGCGGAGGAGAACAGAGGCTTGCGGGAAACTCTGACGATAGCCTGGCTGTCTTGCTTCAAGAGAAATTCTACACCAACAATGTGTAAAATTACGTAAGAGACAATTTAAATTAATATTTAGTTTATAAGTCTAATGTAATCATATCCATCATTTCATTTCATTTAATTTGTAGTAGCATTTAAATAAATCAGTTATTTTATCATAAATTCAATTATGATTTAAATTTATTCAATTTCAAGGCAAAAATTTCTTATCCATAATATTCAGCATCCAAATGTAATATTTGTTATTTTGAAGAATGTTTATGTATATTAAATATCGCAAAGAGTGCAAAATATCCTTCTACATTTCATTTTTATTATCAAGCCGTTTCCAATAATCGTTGGCGAGTCAAAAGTATGTTGTTGAATAATACTATGATTGGGTAAAGCTGTGACATTTAACTTCTTCAGAATAAAACTAGCTAAACATAATACAATAAGATACTTAGACATGAATATCGTTTTAGAGAGAAATAAATTTTACACAGAATAAACTAAAAAACAAAACAGCAGTAATATAATATACAATTATAATTCAAGTTACCTTTGTCTAAATGATAACCATTAAAAGTGGTAAGCGGGTAAAATAAACTATTTTTCAAATTGGGAAAAAGGTTTTATAGATTTTCTGATCTTTGTGAAAAAGCCTTTTTGAAGAAATTCCAATTTTGCAAGTTGACTCAGAAAGATGGGAAGGAGGCATTTTACAATAATAAATACCCTTGAGTATTTTATTAATAAAGCCCATCTGGCCATACCAGCCGCCAATAGTGAGCGATTAATTCAATTAAAAATAAACTATTTCATTTCACCCACAACCAGTCATTTAACTTATGAATGACTATTCATTCAAACATTGACCTTATTTAGTAAAAATATAAAAAACTAATTATGAATACAGAAAAATATTTATAATGTACACTAAACCTGAGGCACATGTGAGGGGTAATGGAGCGAACTCCAAGAAGGTCAACCTGCTCCAAGTCCGGGGTGTACTCTACAAACGGAAGCAAGTCTCTGTCCGTAATACCTCTCAGCGCTGCCATGAAAAGCTTCTTCAGCTTTTGACAACCGTGGGCTAGGGAGCTCATACAGTCCCCTGGGATTGACACTCCTAAACTAAAAATACAAATCGTAAACTTACAAGTTGGTTAGTATTAAACATTACAGGCTCGACGGGAATGAAACTCCAAATAGAGAGCGATAACGTTATTTGTTTTCTTGAAAATGTATTTTCAAATAAAGTTTTGTATTTTTATTCAAATATTAAATAAGTCAGATCTAGTCTAGTTTCAAGGAATTGAGGCATCCTCACAACTAAAAAGTAATTAATGTACAATGAATAGTGAAAAACAATAAATTCTATATGTTTTACAACCTTTACAAATATTATAGAAAATTAACAGTTAACAAAATTAATAATAAAATATTTTTTTCATAAAGCTGAAATATTTTAATTTAATGATATAACTAAGTCTTATTTGTCCATACCTACTAATAATAAAGCTTTAGGTTATGAATTTAACGGCAAGATCAGTCATTATGTTAAAAATGAATCTGTAATGAGTCTAGTGTTTAAAGAAATTTACTAAACAGAAATTTATTAAACAGTAAAATAAAGTCTAATAAATTAATTATTTTTAAATTTGATAAAGGCCAATTTTAAAAAACAAGGGTAGACTGAAAAGAAGTTATTATTATTAGTCGAAAACTGTTCTGTACAGTTATCCCGGCTCCGCACTAATGCCAAGTGGTTGCCCCGAGGGCCATTTGTCATATGTGTGGATGGAAAATCGGATTTGCTGAAAGTACATTGGCGTTGGGTTTTCTTCCACACAAAGATGTTGATATATACTGCCAATCTCCATTGGACGTTCATCCACACAATTCGAATGCCCAAGCAGCAGATGCAGAAAATACTGATCTACAATCCTTTATCTCATCAGCTAAGTATACAGCCTTCATTTTAATTTTATTTAAAAATGTTTAAGCTAAAATGAGACTTGTCATTTTTAAAAAAAACTTAATAAAAATATCAGTTGGACAAAAATGTATTTATTATTAACAAGTGTATATCTTAGCTTGGTTCCATAATTTGAGCATTGTCTTCGCTGGCTGTCTTCATTGTTTGTTTCTATGTCGGATATTTAATATGCCAGTAGAACTCAACTATAACCGATTGGTCACGGTACGTGCAATAACTGCTGACTTATTTAAATATGTTTATTTTTATGTTGATTTCATTCTCTTTCATTTTTTTTTTTTTGCAATGTCATTATGGACAAATAAACAAACACTTCAATTTTTAGAGCTATATTAGGGGAAGATATTAATTTTCAAAAACACAGGAAGTGAAATAAAGCGAGGCCAATAACTTGCACCAGCGCCTTGTCAAGTAATCTGACCTGTTGATCAGCAAGCCATGGACTTATTGGCCCAGCACTGAGACAAACAGCTGGCTTTAGACTATGACCCTACCTAAGAATTTAGTTTAATATAAAAGAAAATGCTAACGGAAGCCAATAATTTATTTATGTCATTTGAGGCTCAAATATTAGGTATGAAACAGTTAAGAAGGTACGAGAGTGAAATACTTACCACCATCCGAGATCTACCTCCTCCAGGTTAGGGCAGTTGGACAATGCCCTCACCCCGAGTGGAGTCAGACTGTACGTCTTCCAAAAGTCAACCGATATTAACTGCCTGTTGAACTGGCCAAGGCCTTGGGCGACTATATCCATAGACGAAACTCGAACGCAGGATCCTAAAAACAGTATTGTTATCAGTTTTAATGAACATTCTAGTTTCATATAACTTCTATGGTATCGGTGTACTTATAGCTAATCCATGGATTTAACGACATTCTAGTGTGCTTTGATGCAAGGATAAAGTTTAGATAATTTTCAATCAGCCGATTGCTGAACCATGAAGGGAAAGGGTGTACATTTACCTGGGTACACGGTGATCGTCTTCCCCTTGAATATATATCTCCTACAGTTGGAATCGTAAAAATGATTTAATTCATCTGAAAATTTTATAAAATATTCCACAACACCTCAAAAAATGCTAAGTTGTTTTTTTGTTAAAATACAATAACAGGAAGTATGGAAAAAAATTAAATGTTTAAAAAGCCCTGTTTCTAAATTTTAAAAAGTTCAAATTTTAAAGAAGGTTTTGAGAGTCAACAATGGAAATTCCGTATATAATATATTCCAAGTCTGTTTTAATAGATTTTTTTAGGACAAGATTTTAGATAATTAAAACAATTTTTATTTGTTGAAAAGGCAATTTTCAGTGACCAACATGGTTTAATAAATAAAAATAAATTATTTTTGGTTATAAAGACGGATTTATATCATTTAACATTTTATATAATAAAATAATCCTTATCTCAAATTACTCCGAAAAAATAACATTATATTATATTATAAAAATAAAATCCTCTAAGGAATAAAAAAAAATATGGTGAGGCTACTTATCAACTAATAAAAACATTACATTAAGTAATTTAAAAATAAGTTAATGCTAATTTATAAAACATTTTCCATACCAAGGTTAATATGTTTTAAGTTTGGGGATGCTTCCAATATCTTTAACAAAGGGGGAGATTCTATGTGCGTTCTGTACAAATCTAGCCGTTCTAACGTTGAAACATTTGCAAGACTTTCAAAACCGTTGACTGTAATGGTGAAACAGTTCCTGAGGCACAATTCTGAAAATATAACACCAAAAATAAAGTATGTGAGTGAGTGTATTTTGCAAATTAGAGTTTTGTTGGTTTTTTTAAACCAAAACCTATGTTTTACCTATTAGACAGCCGGTATAATTTGGTTTTAATGACTCATCTGTTCAAGGCTAGAGGCATGCAATTTTATAACAAGATCCCATTTGATAAAAGAAAGACATGACGAATATGGCCATGATTATAAAACAGCAATGTGTCACCATGATCATGATCATAGTGTCACTAATTAATCAAAAAATTAATGGTATTGAATAGTATCTCAGAATTTTGATTAATCACGTCTAATATGTGTAGGGGCTTAAGTAGGCTATAATTATGTGAAGTCATGAAGATTGTCATCAAAAGAATATTCGCAATACCAGTTCCATGCTGAGGGATGATATTTTGCATCAGTTTTTCTTGATGCCGCAGAGATGCCAAAAATTAAATAACTTGATGCCCTGATTAACAACTGAGCCAAGCAATCTCTCATAACAAGATATTATATAAACAATGAAATAAAATAATATGATGAACACAGCACAAAGGTATGAACAATCCATTCAAGTACAACTTTCTATAAACATTCCAAATAGGAGCAATACCTTCTGTGCTTCCCAGCTGGTACCTTATAAAAAAAGGTTTTCGATTCAGATTCGACAATTGGAGGAGGAACCGACGAATTAAGGTTTCCCCCCTACATAGAGATAACGGGTACTGGACAATGTTTAAACAATTTGAATGAATACAAAATAAACAACAAGCTCTGAGAGAAGAGTGGGGGAACTTTCATTGATTTAAGATCACATGAACAGAGGCCTAGAAGCTCACTACCTTAAACTGTTCACTGACTCTCGGACTGTGTTGGCGCAGTGACTTAGGTTGGTAACCTTGGACACCCCCTTCCCAGCACCTCTTCCCGAAGACACACTTGATGGATCAACATTCCACATAACAAAGGCATCTGGGTAAATAAAATATTTGAGGTCATTAAGTTAAACTGCACTTTGTATTATATAACACCGATATATTAGTTGATAATCGTATTTCAATATCATTCCATATAAAAGTTTCATTCATATAAAGGGACTAATAAATCATTCTATTATAAAACAAATGTATGACTTACCCGTTATTCTTCCAGGCATATAACATATAACGGCAGGTAAATCAATGAACGTTCATTATATTAACTTAATTGATGGTATCTATGTCAAAGTTGACCTCCTCAACGGGGACTTGAGTCTGTATTAACATTATATTACTTGATATGTGTTCGAACACTACATCAAAAAGGCCCTTGATCCAGGTACTATTTGACAAAAGGAAGACTTTTATTAATTTGACTTAACTATGCCACATCAAAACGATGTCTGATCAAAGGAGTTAATATTTCATTTTATATGTTAATTAGTTTGCCTTATGTGCATTACATACAGAGTATCCTTACAATAGATAAATTCTATAAATTAATTTTATATATAAATATTATATCAAAATGCCATCTGAACTGAGAAACAAATTTCTAGAAAAATTGTATAAATTAATTTGATGTATGAATTTTACCTAATATGTGGGCAATAGTGGTCTATATTTACAAAAAATTATAAAAATTTTCAATAGAATCATTTCCAAAAAAACCCTTAATTGTGTGATGTATTATCCTTGAATTGATTTTTTTTTTTCATTTACCAATAATAATATAAATATTATTATATATCATTACAAATCACCTTTCAAGTTTCTACAGGTGCTGGAGATCTCTTGAATGCACATGTCGTCAATGTATTTACAACAGTTCAATCTGATAACAGTCAATAGTTTTCCGCAATTCTGAATGAATCTGTAAATAAATATTGACGTAAATTAATGACTACTTCAGTTACATAACATTCAACAGCTTAGCCATCAAGAAATACATACATTTTTATTTAGTTATTAGTTATTTTTAGAAAGTTATTTCCAATCATATGTTATAACAAGAGACAGCGTAAGCCACTAGTTATTTTAACCAGACTTCACAGTCAGTGATAGGCCAAACCAATGTTAATTGTTTGAACCAACATTAATTTACTTTGAGTAAAAATAAACTAAAACATTTTTTTTTAGTTAAAATTTTAGTTTTTAATCATGGTTTATTTAGTCTTAAGATGACAAATAGTATAATTTAACTAATCGTTGTTTTTTTATTTTACTTTTAGTACTAATTTCATAAATTTAGTTTATTCTAACTATAAATGTTAACTAAGGTTACGACTTTGGTCTTTGTTACTGCAAACTCAACGCACAAAAGTAAACCCAACTGCCTCTGCAGCGTTTATTCGGTTGAAGTGAACGCAACATTCTCCATTATTGTATGAAATCGTCAATGGATAATGCAGTAATTGTGTCAGATTCCCTAAGTGCACTCAAGGTACTTGGCTGAATGTATTCTGACTACACCTTCATTCAGCAAATTCAAGAATATATAAGAACTTTGCCAGAAATAAATAAGACAGTCAGTTTCGTACAAGCACGCAGACATGTAGGCATTACAGGAAATGAAATGGCTGATAAGGGTAGCCAGAGAAGCATTATAATGTTAAAAAGTTAAAACTCATATAGATAATTATTTGACCCAGTCATAAAGACTTGCTTGCCCAAAGATATAGTATTGTAGATATATTTTAAATAACCTAAAACTTCTATTAAGATTGTCAGCAACATTAAGAAACAACAAATCGACCATAAATACCATCATCAATTTTCTTTACAAAACTAATTTACTCCATAATATTTGACACCAATGATACCATATATACGCCCAGAGTGGGGTTGATGATTAATTGACATTTCCCTTTGACTTTTGGGTACCTTGTACACATTCTTCTAAATAGCAAAATTACAAATAAATTTTGTATACAACAGAACCGCAACTTCTAAAAGGATATATAGTATGATAGAACCTTACAATAATGTTGAATGTTGTTACTCACGTAACTAAGTCTGATGACATAATCATGTCATAGTTTCCACACCAAGAGAGATCTAGTTTTTGCAAATGCTGGCACCTGGAAGACAGCGATTGGAGTGAACTTGCGTTGAGGCAGCTCCAGTACGGCTGTAACAAATGGAATAATTAATTACTCTAGCCAGCACAATTTTTCCAACAGAAACACCGATGTATGGATTTTACAGATTTTTTCGCACTGAATTAAGATCTAAAAGGATTTTATGTAGTGCTCAAAAGTTATCACTATTTTATAGAATTTTAACATATTTCACTACCCAATTGAGGGAACAACAATAATAATAAATATTATTATAATAATAACAATAATAATAAATGGAAAGGAAACCGTATAATCAACAAATATCTAAAATCCTTTAAAACCAAGTGTATGTAAATATTTCTTGTACGAGTTGTAATGACTATACCTTCATGTTGAGTTGAGTATAGAGCATCGTGTCGGTAGCTAACCTGTGGAATTGCCTGTTAACTCGAGTACATCTTAATAATGAAGCCAGGTCTAAAAAGCTGAACACTCGTAAGATAGTTTCGTCCTAAAATTTAGCAAAAAAATTAAATTAAATTTTAAGTTGATTAAATACCCTATATTCTGTTTAGTAAAACTAGACTGCTTTGAAATATTTTATGAAGGGAGAGGTTCTACCTTCAAACAGGTATGGAGCGATCATATTTCATATGTCTGCGTGTTCTAAGATAGGTGGTAAAATTAATTCTTTAAGATAATGGGGGATCTCATATCAACTAATTAAACAGGTAGGTTTCCTTTTTATATGAGCCGATGGTCCTTCGCCTGTCTATCTTTAAGTTCTGCAATACCAGTCATAAAAAATGATCTATTCAATCTGAAATTTCAAAGGGGTATTCAACAAGCTATATTACGCTGTATACTTTTTGATTAAGGTATTGTAATAACCTTATTTCTTTTATGATTTGTCAAGTAAAAGCTCAGAAACTACAGAATACAAAGTTTGAATTTTTTTGAAAATGGTTCGGGATAATTTCAAGATGGCATCACAAAAAGAAATTCAAAGATATTCTAAAAAATAAAGTTTTTATAGCCAACAATAGAAATCATGTATTTATGTCGTCCATAGAGAAGAGCTAACTTAATTCTAGTTAAGGTTATATAAACTTTAATAGATGTTTAATTTTTTTAACATACATTTACAACAATACATTTTGAAAAATTCATACACGATGAAATGGAATATAATATATTCATCCCTGACTTACGGGGAGTAGGTCGAAGGGCCCCGAGCTGGAGAGAAGGCATGATGATTCTATTTCGTTGTTGATATCCTCCAACAGAGACGTGTAATGCTGGGCAAGAGATGACAGAGAGTTTAGGGTATTAGCTATATCTATCTGTAAACATAGAATATTTAATATTAATAATTACGAGTCGTGGAACGTGATCCCACGGGTATAAATTTTAATAATTATTAAAATATAATATTCAGCTTTAGAATAAAACAATACAGCAAAAATTTGTGTTAACTAAATTACCTACATATGAAGAGACAATTATGGGTTGCAGGAACACAGAACTTGCTTCGGTAATGTTATATTATGGTAATGTGAGGTGAAACAACCGATTCATGAGATCTATAGTATCAATATCTTTTTGAAATGTTTCCCAATATTGTTTTTCATTACAGATTACCCCTGTTTATAAAATATTGGCAGGCTTCAACAGCACATAATGTATAAAAATCTGCCATCGTAAATACAGTGATATAAACAGCAGAAATATACGCAATGAGTCACATCAGAGGCATTTAAGTTTTTTGTCTAACTTTCATCCTCCAGCTATTATTAGCATCTTCTAAAATCTCCGGTCAACGTTAAACCTTGCTACTACTGAAACAGTTTTCATAATAAGCTTATATAAATACTACTTCATCCTTTTACTGAATATTGCAATCAAAGACCCAACCCTAGCCTGATCGGATGAAAAAATGATGTATTTGCGACTCTATTTGGAAAAAGAAAAGCCTGACTTGGAAAGTTAAATAAAAATGACTTATCTCACAATAATACTATTCCATCTTCTTAAAAAAAAAAAAAAAACAGCATAAGAAACAATCTTAAAACTGATTTGGACCTAACTGGCCGAGCTTTAGGGTACTCCAAAAATCTAACTTATTTATAAAATCAAGTCAGTAGACCAACTATAGATAATGGGCATCTTTTAGTGCTTAGAAAATTTTGCAACAAACAGAGGTTGTCTCAGTGACAGCAGTAACCAAATTGATAATATCCTGAATAATAGAGAAAGAAAGCACCCAGGATGAGATATGTGTACTGTTTGACGAGTGCTCATTGTAATACACACATTCATTAGACCAAGAGAAGTATGAGACAAAGTAAAGAAATACTATCTGGAAATGTCGAAGGTTAAAAAAAAAGTACAGATTCGATGAAATAAAATGAAGATAACTGATCACACATGACATTCAAAGTTAGCATGACCAATGCGCTTAGTACTACCAACTGTAAATGTTGAAATGACTGTTACAATGAAGATTATGAAAAAAAGGTACGAGAAAAAAAATGAAGCAAGACAAAACCTACTACATAGAAGCTAATATCAGCAGTTCTGGACAAGGGAATGCTCCAGGAATGAAACAGTGTCGAAGAAAATATGCAAGGCGAAAAAGAGGCTAAAATAAAGGCGGAACTCCAAGATGCAATGGTTCATTTATAACACCAGCCAATCCAGAGAAATTCACGCAGGGTTGAAAGAATTAAAACAGACATCCATATAAATATTTAAGAAAATTCAGTCAGCTCATCTGTTTTCATCTAACCCAATCATAATGACTAAAAATTTATTCAGTTTCAGAGTATGTCAAATCAAGCTACGAAATATGTCATTTATATCTTTTTTGGGGGGCAATCAATCCTTTAGTTTCTCACCTTTCTTTTCCTGGCAGCCTTCAGTGAAGACTCGGGAGAAGATGGCGTAGAGACATTCTGTGAAATTCAAGAAGTCATGTTCAATTTTTTTTCTCCACATTTGCTTGTTACAATATTGCAATGGCAATACACACAATAAATGTAATAATAGCGACCATGGCATTATAATATACTAGTAATTTCCCAACGCTACTCTCGCCTGCATTTTAATGCAATTCTTTTCTAAAGAAAAATTAGTGTTTTCTTTTTATATTTTATACAAGTTTGATTTTATGTTATTCCACTAACCCTTTTCAATATATTGACAGTTGTAGTTGATTTTTTTTTTTCTTTTAACAAACAACCAGATCTCACAAACGGTTAATTAATTGCCTACATCTGTGCTCCATTACAATTTCTAATCTTGCTTAAGATATTGGATGCCAAAGTCAAAAATTAGTTGTTTTTTTAAAAATATTTCTCTCACATATGACTGAATCAGTTTTCTTCATTATTAATCGTTCTAATAGGAGTAGTTTCTCAAGGGGAAAATTGAATCACACTAACACATGCAACTTTCCATTTAACAACTGTTTGTTTAAATAATTACAGACAAATACTAAGTAAATGATAAATATTTTTCTTTCTCAATGCATGTTAATAGCCCCTCAGGATTCAAACAAACATTTTGGTGATTATTTAATTAAAGTAGGATTAGTGATTAGTTTCTAATTCATTTGTAGTTTAGTAAGGTGGGAGCACTGCCCGTTTTATATAAGAGTATAACTCAATAACTAGTATTAATAACTAAAACATAAGTAATTTAAAAAAAAAAACTTTAATCTGAAACTAAACGTTATTGGAGTAAACCATTGGAACGGACTGCTCGAGAAGGGAAAAGAATCATTGATGCAAAACATCAAGTAGACGTGCTAATAAACATTACAAATCAAACACGTGATACAGTAATATTTACTTGATTTCCGAATGTATGAATGGTCATGCCTTTAACCTTAGAAGTGATGTTACTAACATCTGTTTGTTTTCCAGGGGATGGAGAACCGACGAGTAGGATTGCATCCAGCTCTGTATAGTAGTCAAGTTGTCGGTGATCAAATTCTACCCGCAATAAGCTAAAAATAAAAATTACCAGTAATTAATAGGTTTTAATGTTTAAAAAGAATTTTTATAAAATAAATTTGAAACTCATCAAGAGGAGTCCAATAGAGAGCAGCTATTGTTTAACTGCTCTTAAGTTTCAGTTGCTAAAATTGTAGATGTACTCAAGTATACCTTTGAAGCTACCATACAATGAACTTGGCTGGATAAATGATAACTTAATCTTTGTCTTTATAAATGAAATTGATATTCTATTGAACATCCCCGTAGTCTAGTAATTAGCTGCTAGTAAGACTTCCAACTGCGGAGTCCCAAGTTTGATCGCTGGTTTGCCCAAAGATTTATTCTTTGGAGGAACGGTCTAGTTGGGTTTAATTCAGTTTTGTGAAGTTAAATACATTGCTACTTAAATAAAAAAAAGTATATGGTCAAGAAAACCAAATTTAAGGCTAAGAGGTACCGACTAGTCTAGATCCACCTACCAACTATGGCAACAACCGTCGGTTGGCCCTTACCTCCTTATGAGCCGTCGTGTTATGGATTTATTTATTTTTATTGGTATTCTATAAATCTCATAGTGTTTTTGATATTTACAGATTATATTTGAATATTGACATTTAAAACATAAAAGTGACTGATATGACATGACCGTGAATGAGGTGACCAACTAAATATGATAACCTCGAGTTGGCCCCTAATGAAGGTGCTATACTTTGGATTTTTTTATTTATTTAATAAGACTGATAATTACTGTGACGTCATTAATGCACAGTATTTGAGTACCTTATTTATAAAATCATTTTAAAAAATAAAAAGCTTCTCTCTATATCTAGAATTGTACAGTTACTTTGGACCACAAGTAACCTACATTTTTAATAAACCAAAAAAATTGCAAGTACCTAGTCAAAAAGTCTATTTCAGCAATTTCTGGAGAAAAAATTCTTGGAGTGGGCCCAACACATTGTGGTTCACCCTCCCAAAGTGTTTTCCATAATCCAGCACCGTCTCCAGCAGAGATTCGGACTACAGAGCCCGGATTATATGTTTCATAAATAGCAACTCTTGTGGGAATAACTTTCTGTTCAAAAGTGACATCTGTAAAACATAAATTAATTACAAGCTCACTATAATGGTATCACACGTCCCAGTAACTATAATTCAATTTAAGCGATTTATAGTTACCGATGTAATCCTGACTTAAAATGTTTCCAGCATTTTGGGGCATAATATTTTCAGTCCTGCTAGGTGCTTGTTCCCACCATTTGCCATAGGTTCGCTGATATATAAAACAAGAATCAAAGTTAAGGACAGTTAAGAGAGAAGTACAACAATATAAATTACAGATTTAATCAATATACCATGACAAAGGCTTGAGGGAAGTCGCCATAATCTGGATATTTACTAGGTCTTCCTGAAATGTTGTAAGCTGTATAAGAAATACTTATATCACTCCCATACTGTGAACTAAAATCATGAGCATCCTGAACATATTGTTCGATATCAAAGACGTCGTCATCTCCCTTAATGATAACACTGGTGTCTAGCCAAGAATATTGATAGTCAACCATTGTCCTAGAAACACTATTTATTATTAAATTAGTTATATTTTTTACAGGTTACAAATGTTATCCAAAGAGGTGGACGCAGCCACATTCGTAATAGAGATGTTGAAGAACTGTCTTTGAACATGGAGAAAGAAATTTCACATTTTCATCAAATTTACTATCGGACAACGTTTCACATACTATGCACAGGTTTTTTCGACTCGTCATGTTAAAAAATTCTGTGTGAAACTTCATCAAAAATTGAGTCCAACGCAACCAACCACGTAAAAGGAAATTTAAGTATACTAGTCCAACAAGAAATTTAGCTCTGACTACGAAAATATGGTCAAAAGTTGTAACAAAAAAGAGAAAACCTGTTGTTTTTTTTGCTAAAAACATTGTTCGATAGCAAACTGCGGCTGGGGGCGATGGACCACAGTTTCGACGAAGTTTCAGTGTGTATCTTGTAATTTTTAACAATAAGAGCCAAACACCCTGTATGTCTTTATTGGGTTTTATGAGATAGTTGCTGGTTAACTCCTATTTAATAAAACATTTCTTATGTGACAAACGTCTTACTTCCAGATTTCAACCATCTCATACTAGGACCTGATGGAGTCCCGACTGCGAAAGCGGGCGAGTCCATTTTATTTATTTTTTTTTGTTTGAAAACCCCTTTATTTTAACATTTTTACAAGCAAATGAACAAAATTTACAGAATAATTACTCCTCTTGTTGCATACTATGATGCATTTGAAGGAGGGTAGAATTACAATTAAAATTATCTTTTTACAGTGAAAATTTCAATAAACAAAAAGACTGGACTAGGTGATGGGGTCACCTTCGGATTAAAAAAAGGGGAACTTACAAACTAGAACCTAAGACTAAAGTGTTCCTGCCTCGACTGCGTCCTGCCATCGATAGGGGAACGGAGCGGGGGTTATCGTGTTAAACACCGGGTTTGTCAAGTATTGTATTGAGTCGAAAAATGTGATATGTCTACGTTGAATGAATTCATTCACCGTGGGCAGCTCAATGACCTTGTGAAGCTCACTGTTGCTCCGCTGCTGGAATGAAGTATGTCTGACCACTTTCATCAGTAGACCTTTTTTGGAATTGTTGGGGTCACCGAGCTGTCGCATACGTCAGATGACGACAAAGCTGTGCACCATACAGCAGAGTAGGCCTGAGTACACTCTTATAGATCATGAGGTTGAGGCGCAGTGATAGATTGGGGGAAGTCAATAAATGCGTAAGCCGGTAAGACTTCTTGCGGGTTTGCTTTAACTTCCTCGCAAAATGGTCACTAAAACGGAGGTCGTCCATTTCATTTTGCACGCTTCGTTCTATATTCTCTTTATCTCCAGGTCAATAGGCGACCAGCATGGGGAAATCATTCTTTTTATGAATATATTTCAAAATAATCAAATTGAATTAACTAAAATTGGATATTAGAAATGATAAAAAATTAAAATAGGAAGTTGTCGATTAAATATTGTAAAGAAGATGAAGTAATTGTTATATTTGTGTGGGACTTGAAAGACTAGTAGCGCTCTCTATTCCGGACAGAGAGTAGGGAACCAGAAAAGCTAGGAGCTACTGCCATCTGTTGGCGCACTTTCCTAACAATGCTGCTATTTCGTGTAACCTTCTCTATATAAGACAGCCAGTCCAGTTTTATTTCAGATATATTTTATACTTTCCCCGACTCGGACGACATTTTCCCGAAATATTATATAGACATATATAGCTAATAATTATTTTTGGATGATAAAACTCTCGCGGCTATTACTGTTAAATAAGTTGCTGGGGAATATATGGTCAGTAACCGTAGGTCAGTTGTTCTACTTAGCACATCCTAACCTTTCGGCACTGCTATTCGGTCTGTCCTTTTTTTTGTTTTGTTTGTCGTTTATTTTCCCTTGGAGCTGTGGACAACCGATTAGACTAAATTCTCAGTTAAACCATCAACGACACGAGCATATATTATGAACTTTGAGGACTATGAAACACTTCCTACAACTAATGTCACCAGCCACATGATGGCAGGAGCCTTCGCTGGGATTATGGAACATTGTGTCATGTACCCGCTTGATTCTGTCAAGGTGAGTTTTATTTATGTTTGGAAAAATATATTATTTATTTAAATATTATTTGTAACTCCTCAAACTTCTCCCATCACGAACTTTTAGGTTATCTCTTTATCATAGTTTTCTATAACACTTTCTAATTATTAACATTTATATCGTCTTTATTTGTGTAAAGTAAGTGTAATTTGACTTTGATGGCTTTTTGTAGAATATTTGTCGAACCCTTTTGATTGTTACTAAAAAAATATGATATCTATATATAAATAAGAATATATATTTTTTTCATTCCCATGTTAAACTCATTAACTTATTCAATTATTAAATATGCATCTAATAGTCCATCGACAAACTAATAAATTTGTTGTAATTTTATAAAAAGTATTTATCCAACGTTTTAAGATAAATCTGTGTTTATAAGCTGGTAATATTGTATTATTTTCATTAAAAAGAGAAGCTACTGTTTTTTTTTCCCATTTGGTCCGGTTGCTCATCTTTGTGTAATTAAAATAGTCCCACTTTTCCTCAAGAAACAATCATACTTTTGCAATTATTGTTCCAGTTCTTAGAGCTAAGCTGTAAGAATGGAGAAAATAGTTTAGTTTTTTTTTTTTTTCCTACCGTCGATGATGTATTTCCAATACCGGTACAATACCTGTGTAACGATTGAGGTGCTTTCGAAATAAATCTTTATCTATTACTTTTTTCTTCTTCAATTATGCTTCGAGAGCACAATTTATAATATGAAACAAATCATTCACGTTTTTATTGCAGAAATTCATGCATGGTATTAGCTTTTAATGCTTACAAAAGCAGTTTTTAGCGGATTCTATGTTTATAATATTTTCTAAGCACAATAAATAGCAATATTACGTTATAACTCTATTCCATTAAAAGAAATAAGTAAATAAATTGTCATTTTGAAGATTTTAATTTGTTAGAGCCTCTAATTTAACTATCATGATTGTTACAAATGACAACATTTCATCTGTTCAATTTTTTTTTTATTTTCTTGTATTTATTTTTGTATTCTGATCCATTATCTGGAAATTATTCCACTTTTTAAATTTATCATGAACAATATCATCTCTAAATTGGTTTTTATTTCATCTGTATCTTATTTTTGGTTATTATTATGATATTTAAAAGATTCAGTATTTATTTCATGATAAATTAATATTGCGAAACTTAAAATTTCTCAAAAATTATTTTAAATACCGCCAGACTCTCTTGACACAACTGCATCTACTATTTTTAGAATATGCTCACCTTCCTCCGTTATTATTTAAAGCTTCTTGTGATCTATGTCCATTTTTGCCATTTGAATTATAGAAATCTCAAATCTATGATTTTGTTTCTGATACCCCTATTAATTAATCATTATTATTACTCAATAGCCAAGATTATTATGTAAGAGATTAAAAAATGTTTACGACCTAAGGACCTCTCATTAGCAATGAAAATTATAAACTATAATAGCTCTGGCTGCTAACTATATATATATTATTAAAACACTATTAAATCTGACATTGGCTCATTTGTCTATTTTGAACATTTGGTGTAGTATTATAAGTTATTTTAATATAAATACCGGATATTTTAAGAGAGATGCAAATAAAAAGATTTTTGTTAAATTAATTAATAAATCATTATTAAAAAATAAATTGCCTTATGTAAGATTTAAACTTATTAAATCTGTATAGCTAAACTAATATGTGGTCTAGATTTTTTTATTAAGACTTTATTTAGGACCCCTATTAGGAATAACGCCCAATTTAATAAGTTAAAGGGAAAAAAAGAAATACATTCACTTTCTGCCTGGAGATTTAAACACAGAACCGTCATATCACGAAGCAGTTATCCCAGCAACTCCCACCACCTGAGAGCCATTGTAACTGCTTCATGATATATTGTATGTCCTGTGTTCATATCAATAGATGGAAAATGGTTTTATTTCATTTCCATAGATAGAAGTGGGTGGCTCCCGATAGGTTTATCAACTTTTTTTCAGCCCTAAATGAGAGAGAGTACATAAGGGCATAAGTAAATAAATGCAAATTTAAAAAAGTCATTTTTTCTTTAGGGTATTACGGAGGATCCCCTTTTGAAATCTAAAAAGTTATACTCCAGCAGTGCAGATTAACATTTTATTCTTCAAAGGTGCCAATATTATTGGATTAAACCGATTTAGAAGGCAAGGCTATGTAGTCTAGTTAGGGCTAGGGATTTATAGTTTAGTTGTAGCAAAAATGTTTGACAGTATGTCTAACCAGCTGTTAGTCAACTTGTTGGTAGAGAATCTTTCCCGAGGCATCACTGAGGCTCAATAATGTGGTATCTGGCCAGTCACTTGTGTTTGACAAAACATCATATAACTGTTAATCAAAAAAACAGTATGCCCGTATCTGGAAATTTGGTTGATAATATGTAATGGTACAGTAAATAAATATTCATAGGCCCACATTCCATTCTTAAAAACCTCTCTGATCTGCCTATAATCATTAACTATTCATTCCCATGAAGTACTTCTCTCTCAATAACTTAGGTTTAATCCTAGAAACCCTATTCCGGAAAGATCATGTCGCCATTACAAAGTGCATGAGGACCCATTTCCACTCTCAAAAGGCTCCATGCTCTTGTGAACTCGTATGACAAGAATCCTGTTTTGATTACTGTTGTATGGTGTACGGCAGTCTTTACTTTCGAATCGCCTCCTGGGCTTAACCTTTGAGATAACTGGAGATTGTTGCTTGCCGCAACCCTGCATCAAGCTCCTTCCTTTACATCTTACTCTCTTATCCTCAAGCACCAATGCAAGATTCCGTCCATCCGACCATTTTACCCACACTTTCTGAAACGGCATTCACAATTCAAAACAAAACCTGGACTCTTCCAGTTCTTTCTGGAATAATAAAGAATACACGGTACCATAACTTCAGCGTTTACTTGTCGCCCAATTATTTTTTTTCACTGTTCCTCCTTGTATTGCGATGAAGATATCATTACTCAAGTTCATCCATTTATTTAGAGCTTATGAACCATATCATGAATATACGATATTGGAAAAATATATCACAAACTGTATCACCACTATTATGAGTTTTAAACAATATGAACTGTTATATAAGTAAATAATCATTCTGTGCTACCTATGAACGGTATGTTACACATGGAAGGTATAATAATATAATAATGTGGCCCTTTTTAATACCTTAGTACTAAATATACTTATTAATAAATCAGTGCTATAATGATATTTTAGTATTTTTCACCTACAATTAGTGGAGCTAAAATGTGAACAGTTTTTAGTTTGTATCGGCTTGGTCCGAGATAGTTGTCATAAAAGCTAACATGTTTTAATTATGTTTCTGTATTTAAGCCGGAAAACACTGTTGAGTATTCAGCTGCATACATCTTGTGCTGTTTGTCTGAATCGCTCCAAGGTCGTACCGCAGCGTCCCAGAGCTGAAACGCATATCCTTCCGACATTATTACTTACTTATTTGGCTTCGTCTCGTTTCTTTCTATCGGATATCCTCTCTTGAATTGAACAAAAATACACTTTTTAGCGTCGGATGTGAACGATTAACAAAAAATAATCAACTGTGATAGATCAGAAAATTCGTTCATTTACAGTTTATTTGTATTTTGTAATAGGTTATGTACAATTTTGTTTTATGGTCAATTATATAACGATACTAAAGGAATTTTCTGTACCCAAGCTTGGAATATATTACAATTATTATTTTCGTAAAATGTGAACATGTCTACATAAAAAAAATCTCGGTATTCCGTAGTATTTTTCGTGAAAAAGTATTAAACCGGTTCGCATATTTGTTGTCAATTGCACAATAATTTCGAATTAAACTGAGGAATAGTGTTAAATTATGAGAGAGGTGATCATAACACGAGGGGGGGGGGGTGTTGTCCCCATCCCAAATGAGGTGATACCTCTACCTGTTATAACATTTTCCTTACTTTGGTATGTACACACTTTTCTGCTGTATATTCCAGATTGCAGTAATTGGAGAGTTACCCGCTGAGGGTTTGGACAAACCCTTGGTTGTGTTCCCTACGAATGGACAAATAGGTGCGAAAATACCGGTGGACATAGAGGTTGGAATACCTGGAAAGGCTTGGACTCCAACGAGGAACACCCGTTAGGCAAATGTGACGTAGACCTAGGGGGCATTGCAGAACTAATAGAAGAACAACACAGACTGTCTGATAATTAAGGAGTTTATTATCAAAATTGATTCGATTAGTTAGAAACTGTGAGGTTCGTTGCGATTCGAGAATTATTGTCCCCTTGTTTTCTCGATTTGTCTGGGATAGCGGTCCCTCTGTTGCTCGTACGAAGGCCGTAGGGATTCGTTCCGGCTGTAAAAATTTAATTTAAGTATATTTTATTAAGTACAATACTGGTTTGGTCTTTATCATTCACATTTTTCACAGAAATCAGTTTCATGGCTGCCCTTCGCCTATCACTCATTTCTCAAAACCACTTATTTTTCCCCTCCATAGAAATATTCTTCAAACAAAATGATCTGGAAAAAAAAATTATTAGTTTTACCCCCTCATAATTTCCATTTATCACTCTCTATCCAGTTACGCTATCGGATTGTCGGTTCCGTTTCATCTCCTAGGCTTCTTCTATATCGGGATCCTTGCTGCTGACTGGCGTTCTCCGAAACCGTGTCCCCAGTTCCATCCTATTACTTTTGTACTCTGAAACCTTGGTTCTACCATGTCACCCTCCTTCACCCGTCGCTTGTCCTGTATTGCAGTTTTTTTGTCCGACCAATCCATTATTACTAAAACCCAAATCACACGCCACTCGCATAGGGCCCCACATACTACAGCAATTCCGAAGGACGAGAAACAGACGAATTCTCCGCCAGAAACCAATGCAACAAATATTCACTTTGACCTCAACATCCTTTTCATCCATCTCCCTTTAGTATGCTCCTTCCATCCCCTGCAATCCGGAATGCCATTCTAAAGGTGTGAAGTAGGCATGTATCAAGCTGAGAACATTGTGCTTTTGGAAAAAATCATTAAACTTTAAAAATGGCGTTGTGACTGGTCCTTGTTATAGCGCGCTAGTCTAAAATGCTATAATAAAAGATTTATTCTCTGTGGTATTGTGCGCATATACCTCAGTGTACATTGGCTTGTACGGTGTGAGAGTCACCAGTTATAACTATCTAGTCACTGCGTAATTGTATGATTCTCGGAAGTGGGCGTATAATCGTCTTCTGTGGCCTTGTGGCCCCGCTGTGTGACTTACATACGTTCTCTAACGCTTCGCTCACTGCTTTCTACAATGTACTAACGTTGATACTAGTTATGCGTTGGTTATTAAAGAATTGTTTTGTATTATTTCAAAAAAACCACGGATAAAGCACTGCCACGGAGTAGATTGTTTATTTATTATTCTCTCCTAGCCAGGACATGAAAATCTTAACTGTTTATTTAAGTGAAATAAATATAGTTTCCTGTTTGGGATTCAAACCCATAATCTGTAGTCGCTAACACGTGAGAGCTCCGTGCCTAGATGATATTGGTTCCGGCTACTTGAAAATTAATTTTAATTTTTAAATAATTTTCTCCGGGCATAAAGAACAATAAACTAAATTAAAGTCTACGGTAAATTTAAATGTTATATTATATAAGTACACCATGCTAATAGCCCTGAGTTCCTTGACTAATAATATGCCCTTTACTTCAGCTAAATAGCAATTTAGCTCGTGATTATCTTAGGAAAATGTTAGGTAGTAAATTAAATGAAATAATATTGAATGTAATCACGAAAAAAAAAAATGGTGACAGATGAGCTCTGCTCCGTTCGGATCAACTAGTTATTTCGTTTCTAAATATATCCAAATGGGGCCTCAAACATTTTTAGCTAAGGGCACTACTCGCTTTAAATCCGGCCCTGCCTCTTTAGGTTTTTTTTTCCGATGGGTATGAGTCTGTGAATGGATCCACTCGGCCTTGTAAGGGAAACTGAGTAGCTAGACAATGTAAGCACTAGTGGATCCTGACTAGGAAACTTTAAAAGAAAAACAGTCCACTGTGATGCATAGCGCAATTAAAATTAATTATTAATAATCTTAATTAATTATTAATAATCTTAATTAATTATTGAAAGTTTTAACGGCTTATTGCATTAAAAGTCTACTAAAGCCCTTATTTATATAATAGGCATTATTAATGAGGACGCACAGTTATTTAATTCGATACCGTATTTAATAATAGATAAAGGTGAGCCCCATCACCTTTATAAGTCAGTTCAGTCCAGTCACGTATAATGTGTATCGTTATACTTGTTTATTTCATTATATAAATTTTATAAAATAGCAAAACCTGTATATAATGTAGTGACGCTACAGGAAATACAAAAATAATTTGTAAATAGATTCGCCTGAGGATCTATAATTGTATATAATTATCTGTAAATTTTAAGGGGCTATGAAAGAAAGAAAAAAACAGTTTTTTCTCATTGTTGATTAATTAATTAGCGGCTACTCGTTATTTTTTAACAGAGTCTGTTCTTTCTGTAACATCAAATGTAACACCATGAAAAATATTACGTCTCAAAAAAAACGAGGAGGTCGAGATCAAATATTTGATACATAATTTAATATTATAGAAAAATATTTTATTACTAAATTAATTAATTAGTCATTGTCAATGGCTGCAATCACCACCCGTGTCCTGAGCGTCTGTGGCTCTCTTGCCATCTCTCCGGTCTTCGTGGTTAGATAGTGAGGTGGAAGGGGACTTCGTTGCCTCCTATTTCTCACCTGTGTGTGTGAATGTAATTGTCTAAATAAAGCATGAATGAGATGCTAAATCATGATTATTAATGAATGGTTCCTTAAATAGGGGACCAGTCCGTTTTAATATTCCCTTCAGCTTAACAGCAGGGGGATTGGGACAAAGGACATGACGTATATAAACACGAGTGAAAAACTTTCGTTTTATGGTTTAGATATAATAAAAACCAAACAAAACCAGAAAAATATCATAGGATATTCTTGACGATTTCTTTAGGGCTGTACTGCTTAGCAATCTCTCAAGACCAGGGGGGGGGGCATCTGAAAATGGTACGCCCTAGTAAGAACCGTTTTGTGTACCTTCGGAGTCGGCAGTAATATAGCTTATATATTCTACCTACAGACAAAATTATTAGGTGTTAAACAAATCTGCCTTTTAATAAGGAAAATGTCGATTTTTAAATAGGGAAACATTTCTACCTCACTGTAGGGTCGTCATTGCGGTCAAGACGAATTTCTTACTCAGGATTTCCTGTTGTGAGCAATTTTCTAACGTGACGCCGTCTTTAAGACAAATCCACTTCTTCCTGCCATAGACACATCTATGTAGGCTATAACTTCATAAATTAAGAAAAGGTAATTTCGATAGTAGA
Source organism: Acanthosoma haemorrhoidale (assembly GCA_930367205.1). Classification (NCBI taxonomy): domain Eukaryota; kingdom Metazoa; phylum Arthropoda; class Insecta; order Hemiptera; family Acanthosomatidae; genus Acanthosoma; species Acanthosoma haemorrhoidale. Next base: position 111,073,408 of record OV884014.1, on the reverse strand, counting down.
GGTTGGAATATTCTTTCGGGGTGACAGCGAAGCTTCAAGATAAGAATTAGTCTGATTATTAAATTATAATTTTGCGCAGACTGAAATACTGATATCTCTTCATCCGTTTCAAAATCACCAAAACTCAACTCATGTTTAACGTAGAGACACGAAGAGCTAGGTTCCATTTGACGACCACATAATGAAATGAGAATAGGGATATTATATATATATTATTATTTTTTATTATTATATTATATTATTATTATATATATTAGAGATATATCTCCACGCGCACTGATGCCTTGGGATTTTAGCGGTATCTTATTGCAAAAAGGCATTAAAATCTTTACGCAAAATTATTAATTGAGACCTGCATCGCACTTAATTCGATTTGGTTTCCAATAGCTTCGGCTTCGATGCATACATTTGTGATCATTAAGTTTACGATAGATAAGGCCAATTTTGACATGTCTGTCGCTTGTGATGCGTTGATTCGCCCCCCTGAAAATAGAAAATTACCTACTATACATAAACCTTACAAAATAATTCTTAGTATAATAGTGAACGAAACATGAAAGAAAAATAAGTTAAACTAAGTAAGATTATCTAAATTTTAGCTTGAAATGTTCTACTATTCAAATATGTTTGGTTCTCTTGTTGACGTTCGGGTAACAAATTTCGTTAAAATTTCATATCTCTATTATTATTCGATTTGAAGGAATGCTCAGGAAACGTTCAATAAATGTAATATTTAATTCGTCTTACATTTTTTAAAATTATGTTGTAGTAAGTTTGGGTAACTGCTGATTCGGAGACTTTTTAATAATTTTTATTTCATCTAGTTATATCAAGAAGTAACCAATAATAACAACTTTAGTATATCTTGCAAAGATTGACCTATAAATTTGTTTAATACCAGATGAAAAATCTCAGAAGAACTCGCTCTGAATATGATTATGAGTACTGTCATCTGTACCGTAATGAAAAATAAATTGACTGTAAATATTTATTAATATATTCATATTATGTCTTGCAAACTAGCTCTGGGCAAATTGAAGTATGGGTGGTGTTGCAAGTGTTTGGCCAACAGGAGAGAAGATCCTCGCTCGTGCAATTATTTTGTTTGCTAATTATCATTAATAATAGCAGGGGTGTAATAAGGCTATACCACAAGGTATAATTAACTGTAGAATGTGTTTATTTATTGTGGAATATGAAATTTATCTACATTTCCCGTGAGCTATCTTTGACTTCTGGTTAAGTTACGTGAGCTATCGTCTTATGACAGTCGTGCAGTTGTTAGTTTTAATTGCCACGTTAGTAATGTTATCCAAAAGATTTCCATTGCTACAGGTTATTTCCCGCAGGGGCCACACTGATAGAGCAAATACGTAGATAAATCTATGAATTATATATATTCTGTGTCACGAACGTCCAATGCCTCCCAAATAACGATCGATTCCATTGGAACCCGAAATATTTTATGGTAAAATATAAAAACATATCTCTTTTTTTTTTTTTAGAGGGGGGGGGGTTCGTTAACTTTTTTTTTTGTTTTTTGTAATCCAGAAAATTTTTTTTTATCAGTCAAGTGTCCAAGTTACCGACATTAAATTATAACCATCCAAAAATAATTTATATATTTTTCAATAGGTTATCGAATTGATGACATCGATACCGGGATCTGTCATATTGATTGTATTGTAAGATGTTTTGATTATGAAACGTTTTCTCATCGGTAACGAAAACCTTCATTGTGCAATATATTTATTACATTTTCATAGATTTTTTTCAGACTCGCTTCCGTTTTGCACTTGGAATTAATTATACCGTTATATCACTGCATCGCTTAATTGTATTTATTTATGCAGTGTGAACTGTGGCTGCATGCATGTTGCATGGTTACTATTGTCTGATGCAATTGTTACAATACAGAAATACCATTTAAATACAACTGAGAAGAATCAGCCTGATGACAGCTTCTGAGAAATTTATCCGTCTGTGACAATGGTGAGAAAATAAATTAAAAGGAAACATTAAAAATTGACACGTGGATTAATTACTTTTTTTTCTGTAAAATGATTATAGAAAGAGAAAATTTCTTTATTTGATATTACTAGACGCCGAACGGTTCAAAAATCAAATGAATGTCTTCATATATCTAGTCTCTAGTCGAGTCATTAGAAAACTTATCACTAAATCATTGTTGTTACATTTAAGACATCGAAGAAAACTTATTACTATAAATCATTGTTGTTACATTTACAACATCGACGAAAACTTATTATTATAAATCATTGTTGTTACATTTACAACATCGAAGAAAATTCGAAAGTGTTTTCTTTTACTATGTTATAAATTATTGGTTTATATTTTATGAAATAAAATATTAGGATAAGCCGTTATGTACATTATAAGCACATAAAGAACATCTTAAACATATGTTTAAGAGGAGGAAGTGTTGATGTGTAGTGCACTCACTGCTGGCCGGGTCCGTGTGAAGACTCCGGAGTCTTCTGAGCGATTATGAGGATTAAGTGTTTAGGTTTACATTATTTGTAGTATTCGTGAAGTGTGCTGTACAGCATCGTAAATTTTATAATGCTAAGAATATTTTAATGCTAATATTATATATAATGCTAATAACAAGTAGAAAGGGGCTTGAGCAGAACTGCATACCTGCCTCGTGACTTCATGGAAGTCACTGATGGTTCCCTGTTATTTTTAAGTAAGCAACCGCATCCCTCCAAGACCTCCCTACCTCCCAGAATCTTATCCTTTTCTTATACATATATGTCTCAGCTTTAGCCCCAGACCACACTTGTGCCTAGACATTCCACCCAGTATGTAGTAACGTAACTCTTAATATTTGTATATACCAGTGTTTTGCTTGTACTTCTTAATAAAGCTTTTCTTTCTTTTCTTTTAAAAGACAAAGATTATTTAACTGTCTATGAATACATTCTTGTACAGATCATTTGTTCAAGTCTCTTAACAATGTTCTGTTAGATACATACAAAGGCTTATGTTATCCTGATAGTTTGTATGTCCGTACGTTCAAATTGTTACATTTGTATAGTCAGTTTGTGTCAGAGGTTTGTAACGGTTCCGTGTTTAGTGTAGCAGGTAGACAAGTGTTGATAAAGTGGCCTGAATTCATTTTTTTGTGTTAAATTGTATTTTTACTATTTTCATTTTTCTGATTTTTCGCCGTGGTGGTTTACTGCCTGCGGGTCGACCGTTTGTTCTAAGCAGCTGAAACATGCGTGGATGAACTCTTTTGCCAATTAGTGAAGACATCTCTGTCAACGTTCGCCTAGGCCGTTTCTTTCTTTCACACGTCAACACGTGTGCTGTTGTTCTATTGTTGGTGATGTCCACACAGCTCACGATGTGACTATTGCCAAAGTTACTTTCTCGTTTTTAACTCAATAATGGATTTAAATCGTTAAGATCGGCATGTGTTGTGTAATACAAATACATATTCATTAGTTGTTTTGTTGTTAATTATGTATAGTTGATAATTTATTCATCAAAATGGATTCTTAAGTTTATGGAAATTTACTCCTCTCGTCCTTTAAAGTTTGCAAAAGAAACGACTTCTCACAACTGTTTTTTTTTCTCTTCAGTTCACGTCGCACTCATTAAACATATTGACGTTATCGGATCCTAATCACGTTGAAGAAGTATATATGTAACATACGTCTCTCAATAGAAAACAAATTACTAATCTACAAAGCTATACTGCCAGTATAGTAAGCCAATCTGGACATACGGAATAGAGCTATGGGGGACTGCAAAAAAGTCGAACATCAAGCCGCATCCAGTCCTTTCAATCAAAAGTCCTGAGAACAATAGTAAATGCCCCTTATTACGTCAGCAACAAAACCCTTCATAACGATCTTAATATTCCCTACATTCTTGAACTCATCCCTTCCAAGTTCATGAAATCCCATAGTAACCTATCCAACCACCCTAATCCCCTAGCACAGTCATTACACTGCACCACTCATCCCTATAACCCTCCTCAGAGATTAAAAAGGCAGTGGCCTCGTGACCTGCTATAAATGCGTGACAGCGGGAGTCCTGGCAATGTCCAGTTTCTCCAATCATGTCCTGAGCGTATGTGGCTCTCGCGCTCTTCGTCAGCCTCCGCTGGCTCGTATCCGGTGACGTGGCTGACGTAGGAGCGTGGGGGACTTCTCAAGACTCCGCTCCCTCCTTCGCACGCGAGGGAGGTGACAACCATGTGGACTTGAGAGGTCTCTGGGCTGTTTGTAAATACTGCTTGAATGAGCGAGTGAATGAAGAATTGTAAATATAGTGTGAATGAGAACATTTATCACAATTACTTATTGCCTAATATGGCAGATTTTAATTTTATCATAATCAAGAAGTTTCAATATATATATGTAGACAAATACAATTTGTCATAGTTTTGTTGGCGGGGAATAGTTAAAATCTTAGAGAAAAATGACCTGGATACACTTGATATTGATTCGTTTTGCGCATAGTGGTTTTTTTAACTAGTATTATAACTATTACAGATGATAGTTGCCCATTCTTGCCCCAAATGAGAACAGTATATCCGATAAATTTATTTTTCTTTTCGTTATTTCTTCAAATTGTTGTCATTGAAGAGTGTACAAATTAATCAAACGTTTTGCCAATGCCCAATCACAAGACACACCTCTTTCAAAAATTATCAGCAGGTGCTCGATCTATTTATACAACCTTTAATTGTCTGATCAATGAAACGCATAATTAATCTCAAGTATCCATTGTACGCGTGTGAGGTTTGATATATTGTATCTTTCGTTTTAGTCCTTGTCCGCGATTGCGCAAGATACGCAAAAAAAAAATTGTTTACACGTATGCGTACGTAGGAATTCATTGCCGTCCCCGAAGCTAGAGGTTCTACTACCGGTCAGAAAATTGCCGCCCCCGAAGCTAGAGGTTCTACTACCGGTCAGAAAATTGCCGCCCCCGAAGGTAGAGGTTCTACTACCGGTCAGAAAATTGCCACCCCCTAAGGTAGAGGCTCTACTACAGGTCAGAACATTGCCGCCCCCCATGGTAGAGGCTCTACTACCGGTCAGAACATTGCCACCTCCGAAGGTAGAGGTTCTACTACCGATCAGAAAATTGCCGCCCCCCCAAGGTAGAGACTCTACTACAGGTCAGAACATTGCCGCCCCCCAAGGTAAAGGCTCTACTACCGGTCAGAAAATTGCCGCCGCCCAAGGTAGAGGCTCTACTACAGGTCAGAACATTGCCGCCCCCCAAGGTAGAGGCTCTGCTACAGGTCAGAACATTGCCGCCCCCCCAAGGTAGAGGCTCTGCTACAGGTCAGAACATTGCCGCCCCCCCCCAAGGTAGAGACTCTACTACAGGTCAGAACATTGCCGCCCCCCAAGGTAAAGGCTCTACTACCGGTCAGAAAATTGCCGCCGCCCAAGGTAGAGGCTCTACTACAGGTCAGAACATTGCCGCCCCCCAAGGTAGAGGCTCTACTACAGGTCAGAACATTGCCGCCCCCCAAGGTAGAGGCTCTGCTACTGGTCAGAACATTGCCGCCCCCCAAGGTAGAGGCTCTGCTACTGGTCAGAACATTGCCGCCCCCCAAGGTAGAGGCTCTACTACAGGTCAGAACATTGCCGCCCCCCAAGGTAGAGGCTCTGCTACTGGTCAGAAAACAGTTGAATGTGTTTCAGTTTTGCTTTAGATATATAATCAGACATGGGAAGTAAGTAACAACCGCAGTTTTTTAGCGATTAAAGTTGCGGTCGTACATTTACTGCGAAAATAGAAAAGTTTATTATTGTTATATTTACCATTAAGAGTTTCCTTTTTAATATAATGTTTAATATAATACTTCTCACAATAAGATTCTAAACAGTTTATCTCAAGAAAAAGAAGGTCTGGGAAGCTGAAATTTCAAATGGGGATTCCTCCAGTAGTGTTGACTGGAAAAACCATTTTTGATTAGCTCAACTCTTCAAATTGGCCTAAATACATAATCTATCAGTTTATTTACTTAGGGTAACAGGTAATTCTAACGATTTCCAAGAGAGGTGCCCTGAGAAACGTTTTGTATTTGATATCCGTCAAATCAATCATGAAAACAAACTTTTTTTTAAGCAGGCAGGATATATTTTAATTGGGTATAACCTGCTCATCAAGATTGGAGGGAGGGGGTGGACTAAATGTTAAATTGACGATTTAGTGCCTCTATGATAAATATTAAGGCGGGGACTAACGACAGACGAAGACTCACGTGCCAAGTAATTGCAGGGCAGCTAACAAACAGCCCACATGCAAACACTCTAATGGCTTCAGTGTAAAGCTAATGATTACAGATTAAAAGTTTAAGCACCCGACATCACCCTGTTCGTATCCTAAGATCAAAGTGCTTGGAGCAAAGCGGATATGAATGATTTGGCACTTAAAGAAAAGAACATCAATAGTAGTTTCGATAAACATCGATAGTATGATAGTCTCGATAAAAGGTTGTAGTGATCAAGGGGGTACTGAACGCTTTGGTTAAGTCTACGAAGGCTAGGATAGAAATATTTTCAATAATCAATGGCAGATGTTTGATCTTGCTGCTGGTTGTTCCTGTTTATCTTTGGTCGTTTACAACGGATCCTCCATCAATGGAAGAGATGAGATGTGCAAATGAGCTCTATGTCAGAATTAACAGCGGTCTTACTCGTCCTAGTTGCTATGAGATAACGGGCAGACAGCAATAAAAAATAACTGATTCATGGCTATTGGCTAACAGCTGTAATGTTTCACAAGATGACGCCGCATAAACAGCAACAAGGAACAACAACAGCTAAACGAGGGCGACGAACTTATGCCTTCTTGAACGTAACCGTCATTACGCAGTACCGATCAATAATGTATCATTATCATTATTAATTGTAAATACAAGTACAAGACCAATAACACAATAAACCTTTTTCATATAATACAATAAAATTGGCAAACTAGCTTTAATGTCTCTCCGCTGTCTGATTCTTTGAGCATCGAGTACATGACGTACAATATTCGCAACAGTTTAAGACTAGATACTAATGAGATCCCTAGTTCCTCCTGTTAATTATTATTTCATTTATATTACACTTATATATATTCTTCATTCATATAGTATTTACAAACAGCCCACAGACCTCCCTGGGAAGCGGAGTCTTGGGAAGTCCCCTTACGCTCCTCCGTCAGCCGAGTCACCGGATACGAGCCAGTGGAGCCTGACCAAGAGCGCGAGAGCCACATACGCTCAGGACATGATTGTAGAAACGGGTCATTGCCAGGATTCCCACTGTCACTTATTTATAGCAGGTCACGAGGCCACTGCCGTTTTAGTCCCTGAGGAGGATTATAGGGATGAGTGGACCAGTGCAATGACTGTGCTAGGGGATTAGGGTGGTTGGATAGGTTACTATGGAATTTCATGAACTTGAAGGGATGAGTTCAAGAATGTAGGGTATATTAAGATCGTTATGAAGGGTTTTGTTGCTGACGTAATAAGGGGCATTTACTATCTTTCTCAGGACTTTTGATCGATGTTTGACTTTTTTGCTGTCCCCCATAGCTCTATTCCGTATGTTCAGATTGTGGCTTAAGTATTACTTTGTAGATTAGTAATTTGTTTTCTATTGAGAGATAGATGTCCTTTGAAGTAGTCTGTACAGTTGTCCAAAGCGTCTTTTTAGCCTCGTATGTGGGTTCCATGTCAACTTTTTGTCGAGGGCAAAGGTAATGTGTGAACATACTTTTATGTATTCTAGTGAAATAAATTAATTTTCCATTTAGGGGTTTCAACCCAGACCATTCATATAAAGAAGCACTTATGTCAACCACTACACCTCACAAGATTTTTTAACTGACTAAATATTGATTTATTAATTTATACTGCCGGATTGAGGAAAGTATAGTTATTAAACAGCTTTCTACAATTGATAATTTCTTCCATATTGAAATAGCGCTTTCGACCGCTCTAAGCTGTCGTCTTCAGTTATATCCAATTGGCTATGGTGGATATCTAACTTGTCTGTAACACTGGCATATTTTTCATCCTGTGACGAGTCATAGAATGAGGAGCTTGGAAGTAGCAGTTCTGGTTAAAAGATAACAAAAATATTAGTGTTTTAGATGAGTTAAATACCCAACATAACCAATTGGAGGTAGCTGAAAATGACAGCTTGTAGCTATATTAATAAAGATGGAATTATCAGTCGTAGAAAGGCAATAAAGCTGTTTTGTATTATATATTATAACTTTTTTAATTTTTATTATATTACGAAATCGAAGGAAAAGAGTTATTAAAACATCGCCAGGGCGAAATCCTTTCCAAACAGACAACATTGCGGTACGTTTAAATTTTGCAAGAGCTCGGTTGCTATTTACGCCATTTTTACAACTATTTAATATTTAAAATTTATAATAAAACGGAATTGGTGAGGACAAGTTGATGAGATTGACACCGCTGCTGGTTAAACATGGGATATCTCAATCCATGTTGGATTTGGCTTGTCAGGTGTCAGAGAGTCCTTTTTTTTGTTCATTGGTTGATAATTATGAAAGTCTTTGAGTTTTGCCCCGATGTGGCAAGATATTTGATGCGAGACTAATACAATACATACAAGATTTTTTCGATGAGAGAGAAGCTATTTGCATTTATAATCAGATCCGATAATTCTATTTATTTAAATTTATGTGCTGACGTCTAACTCTTGTGACCCTTGGGAGATGTGGCCTAGCCGAAGGTCTCTCTCTCTCTCTCTGGCATTAGGAGGTGATTTGTGGTACCCCTGGTCGCCGTACCGTCGGAGACGCCATCGAAGGCCGTTGCAAGTCCTCTAAAGAGGATGACTGGGGAGTTTTTTTTATTAAGTTTTTGATTGTGCCGTCTCTATTGTGGGCCTGTGGTCGTCAAACAGGGCTTGGGTTCATGATGAAGTAGTTTATGATTTTACCTTTGAGCATTCCCTACTGCTTGTCAATTGTATTGGGTTGGCAAGAAAGTGATTTCGGTTTGCATCAGTAGATAGCGTTATGTTTGTTTCGTTATTCTTTTGTCAATGTTAGCATTTTTATCTTTTGAGATTTGGTAGTCGATACCTTTAGGTCGCTATAGAATGAAATTGACTGTAATTTTGTTTACAACTGTCAGTTTACGCTCAGTTTTAACATGGAGTGCAAAAATAAGCATTTTCGACACATTTTACTTTTTTATTTTCATAAAGGCAAGAAAGCGGCTGAGGCTCACAAACAGATATGTGAAGTTTATTGTGTTCATTGTTTAACAGAACCCACGTGTCAGAATTGGTATAAAAAATTTCGTTCTGGAGATTTTTCACTGCGTGACCGAAAGTCGACCTTCTGAAGTTGATGATGACAAAATGAAAGCCATAATTGAATCGAATCGTCATATAACTGTGCGAGAGATTGCCAAACAGTTTCACGCACAACAATTGAAAATCATTTAAGACTTCTTGGACTTGTAAAGAAGCTCAAATTTGGGTTCCGTCACGACAATGCGAGCGAGGCCTCGCACATCTTTAGCAACACATACGAAACTATTGGAGCTTGGTTGGGAAGTGATGTCGCATCCCCCATACAGTCCCGACCTTGCACCGTCGGTAGTTAATTAATTTCGAAGTTTACAAAACTTCTTAAAAACGGTAAAAATTTCAGTAATAACGCGATGGCCTCAAATCGCAGTTGGTTAAGCTTTTTTGCTGATAATGGCCAGAAGTTCTATGAGCGCGAGATCATGAAGTTACCAATATCCAATATGCCAGATGGCAAAAGGTTATCGAACAGAATGGAAGATATTTCACTGATTTAAGTTCATTTTTTGTATTGAAAACATTTTTAGTTTTATTTCACACTAAAAAACCGAAATTACTTTCTTGCCAACCTCAATAGAAAACTGTGAAATATATCTGCTTCTTGTCTTCGTAATAACTCCTCATATAGCGATTTATTTCAGAATAAAATACAAGCACGATGCTACCAGCTTTACTCTCCATACCTCATAGTGATCTTGTGCTTATACTACTTAAGGGAAAAATTAAATATGAAGCTTTTAGAGAAAATTGTCCGTTGAGCATATGAAAATCTGTCTATAACTACAAAAGTTTTTTCTGTGGCATTATATATTTTTAAAAAAGGCGAATTTCTGATGAGTATTATGTAGAGTTTTAGTATTTTAATGCGTATTTTGTATGAATCAAAATAACCGCTGTAATTTTGAAGTGTAGATAAACTAAGTATAAAATACTTTCTCAATGCTCATTAAATGCTACCCTCTTAATAATAGTTGACTGTAAATAACTAAAAAGTCAACATAAATGAATAAAAAAGCTCTATTAAAATCTGTCCAATAATGTATTAAATAGACGATGTAGCGATTCTAACTACATAAGTTAAATCACCCTATACTCTATTGCAGATATATTGTAAGCAAAGTAAAATAACATGAACTAAATATATTATAGACAAATGTAAATAACATGAACAAAAATAAATTATTATAAATCTATTAGCAACAAAAAAAGGCAGAAGCTAAGTAACACAAGACGGGTCTACATCTGTCAGTCATAAATCTAAGAGACCCTTACAGCCTCCCGGCCTGCGGGATACCCTTAACACATTGCACAGAAACCGCAGGTACTGAGTAACCCTTTCAGCCTCCCGGCTAATTACTTAACACATGCAGGGACGCAAGCACTAACCAACCTTTCTTCAGCCTCTTCTAGACAGGCTGGTTAGATACTTAACGGGGGAGCATAGCCCCTGAAAACCAGTCTCCGCGACCGTTCCTCAGTAATACTTTGCTTCTGTTCGAACTCTGAAAATTTGACTTATTCTTTATGAAACCTATGTACCTCTTCTCTTGAACATAGTGCATTGTCGGGGCGCACACCTATCAGAAATGGAGTCAGATATTAACGCCGACATGGAACGATTGCCCAGGTTATAAACTTGATCAATCCGAACTTGTCACCAGGGCTGACCAGGCACCCCCCTAGTGACGACCCGACAGACGATTTCTCTTAGTAAAAAGAGTTTTTTGATAGTAAAATCAAAACATAATTTTTTTTTTTTTTTTTAAATATCTTTGAAATTATTTTTGCTTTTAATATTTTTTTTTTCAGTTTGTTACTCTACTTAATAACTAAAAAATAATGTCTCTTTAGGCATGAGTAAAGCAAACTTCCCTTCGTGCTCAGCAATGTCCCTTTTAAAATATAAATTTGTACATTATACTTTTAATGAATTTTTCTGCAATATTTATATTTTTCTAGCTTTTTGCCTGTGGGTTATAGGTAATACACATTATTGTGTTGGATACACAATAAATGCCCCACTAGTTCTGCTGAGTTCATTGGTTTCCATAACCTTCTACAAGGTTTCCAAGATCCCAATTCCACTAGACTAGACGACCTAAATGTTATCGGGAATGTCACCTATAAGCTTAGCGACTCCGACAACTGCGGCTTTGGCACTTATTCCGGCCAGTTTTGACTTTTAATTGGAGGTGATTGTAACTCATATCTATAGCAAGAGTTTCCAAGAGTTACGATGTAATTCACACACATGCACATTAGTATTTACGCCTCAAGACAATACGGGCCTAGGCTATGCCAGGGGCGAGCTTATTCAAATTTTTTCTACTTTTCAAGGTTCGTTTAAAAATTCAATGGTGAAGTTTTTTTTTATAAAATGCTAAATGTTTCCTTTGTTTTGTTTTTTTGCTCCCATAAATATTAACCGACAAGGCTGGACAGTTTACAAGAGAATTTGTTTTTTTGAGTATAGTGAGAAAAGCTTGAATGTCTCTTGTTAATTTCCAAATTGAAAAATAAAACAAATGTGTTTATTAATTCTCTGAGGGAGTATCGATACATCGAATCAAGCAGGATATAATGAATTAAATTATAAATAATCGATAATTTTTTTGTATAAAGACATCGTCAGTGATTTATTAATGTTGGAGGGATTTTGAGTGGTCTCTGCTGGCTAGATCCCATTAAAAACACTTTCCTTTCATGTATTGAATCATTAAAAAAGTTTTTTACAGAACAATATTTTTTTGGTAAATTACAGAAATTTAGAAATAAGACCTACTAATGAAATAAGCCAACTTCCGTTTTCTGGGACGCACAGATTTTCATTTCCTCTTGAACGTCATTCGTGAGGAGCATATTGTTCTAATTTATTGCTTGCAAGCTTTTCGTAGTTAGTCACCACTTGCCCATATATGCCCCGTATATGCCTTGTTCCGTTTATTTCGAATATGTATATTATTATAATGTATATTTAAAGTATTGTAAGATAGTAAATAATATAAAATGAAGAAGAAAAAAATGATTCACTGTGGGTTATTCACTCGGGGGACGGAAGGACCGATAGCCTGCGCTCTCTTGTAGTTTGTCTTATTGTACCTTAATAATTGTACCTTTGTTTAAATGGAGTAGTGGAATGTACATTTTAAATTTAATTTCCATCAATTCGCTTTTTGACCGTATCTTAGATTTATAGGACAAAGGCTCTCTCTGTCCCTAACCCACCAAAGGTCGGCTTGGTAAGAAGTGTGCCAAATAAACAGTAAAGCTTGGTCACAAACTCCCCCAAGTGCCCTGAGCTAGCCATAGGTAAAGTAAGAGGTGACATAAAGACCGACTGTAGTACTTCCAGTAAGCCTTGACCACCAGGTCCACACACAGCCGCAGGGTTAAATGCTCTTGTGCCACGAATTCAAGTTACTCTCTTCTCGAACCAGGAACCACTCACCTATCTTACCATGTTTTATCAATAGATGTTAGGCGTCAGTATAAAGAGAGGGGACTAGTTGACGATCCCGACACGGCAAGAGCTCACTAGGGGCCCCGTACGTAGCAGCCCCTGATTGGCCCAAATAAACTGTAATATTCGCTGCGTCAGGCAGACATTCTGAGCTTTTTCAGACTGTCGGAACAGACACTTGAAATGAACACTATTCTCTCTCTCTGCACTGGCGCTTGCTGCTCTACTCGAACCATGGCTTTCTTATTCAACCACCTCTGCATATCTCTTTCCTGACCTCGCTATGTTTTAGTCCGGCGTTGTCAGACCCCACACCGTCCTAGTGGGAATCTCTGGCTCTGTCTCGCTTAAACTAGCACCTCCATGGGAGAGACCTCTCCCTCGCGGACGACGGCTCTGGGGCCCTACAAAATGTACCAGTGGTCCAGTCTGCCTCTTTCCGGTTCACGCTCGCCTTTGGGATCCGGGTGGTTTTCGCAGAGTGTGAACTCGTGGTCATTCCAAGACCACGTAAACTACCTATAATACCTAGATATGTACCTCTTCTCATGAACATAGTGCACTGTCGGCGGGGCACACCTTCTAAGATCTTATGTAGTTTTATTTTAATCTGTGAAATGGTTTTTAAGTCTTTACTGCCGTCAGATGGTTTATTGTAGATCACTTATCATCATCGTAGAATCCTTTATAATTGTTCAAAAGTAGATCCACTCCCTTGTGAGCTATGCGATTTTATATTATCTCCTCTGATGCCGACTGTTAACTACTCAAAACCTTTAATATGTTTGAAGAGCATTTTAAAAGCCCAAATGCACTTCAACTCTCAAGAGCTGCACTTATGAAACAGTTCTGTCATGCGTAGCTCATGTGGGCTATTTATGGACTTTTATTTATTGTTTTTTTTTTTATTGTAGTTCAAGTATAGTGTTGGTAAAATAATAAAATGGCATAATAACAATAAAGTTGTTTTGTTCTACGCTTTGACTCTGACTACTTTCCGAATCCTCTGGCATAGCTCTCGCGTCGAATTGTGAAATATAACAATTTTTCGAAAACCCATCAACATGTGTTCTTTTTTGTTGAGCCCGAAGGGGCAGGGTATACTCCCATTATTTAAATCCTACAAAATAATAAAAACTAACCCAACTTGATTTTTTTGTTTTTTTTAAACGCCAACGTTTATTTTTTGACTTAATTTATTAATTTACATCTGTGTTGAATAGTGTCAGGTGTAGACAGTGGGTTTGGGTGTCCGTGGAGTTTGCCCTGAAACTTTATCTATAGTGTTTTAAAACGTAAGAAATTTTTAGATCAGTGTGCGAAGAGTTCGATTTCTTACGTAAAACGGTTCACCAGTGAAAGATTTTAGAACTTTTGATTGAAAAATTTATATAGTTTTAATGATAGGGTATCCGTAAATTTAGGCTTCATCTGTCAAAATTGTTTTGAGTAGTAGCTTGTATGTTAATAGTTTCTGGGACAAGACACGTTGCTCTAATAAATGCTTTAACAGTTTTTTTTAGTCACTACTGAGCAGAATTATCTTTAATTACAACAAGAATATTTTATTTAAGAAAAAGTGTATACTACTAGAAAAGGTTATCTTTTTCAGGATCTCAAACTGATATTCTGATAATTTTTATATTCCTAACTGATTACAAAAATATAGTTTTGAAAGAAAAATTATTTTTTCATTGCTTGAATCAGCTACTAGGCTGTACGCCAGGAGATAAGGTCCTCCTACAAATGCTGAAAAAACTGAAAACCAATGAAGTGAACAATTTGCATGTGGTTATGGTTCTGCTATTATTATTATTATTATTAAAACATTTCTTATATTTTATTAACAATAGTACCTTAGCAATGACTAACCCTAGGGGGGAGGGTTATCACTCGTGGCAAGGTTAGTAGGTTGTTGGTAGAGCCACCGACTAGATATCGAGGAGGACTCGGGTTCAAATCCCGATCCTGACAGTAATGTTGTTTTTTTCTGTAGCTGTTGATAGTTTGTAAACAAAACCGGTGAAACTCGTACAAAAACATGAGCGAAGTTTGAACTTGTTATGTCAGTTTGTTACTATTTTAAAGTACGCTTTAATTTGCTTATATTTTAGTAAAAAAAAAATTTCGGAAAATTTCCTATGATGTCTTTCATATCACTGGTATTTTTTTCATAAATTTCAATCGTTACTCAATATGAAACTGTATTATTATTAGTGGTACTGTTTTATTTCCGTATAACATAACCCCATATGTAAAAAGCACGAACGGAAATTTGTGAGTCGTACTCTGTCGTAGATGGTTTTTCCAAGTTGAGTGGAGTGGCCATGTTCTTCTTTAATAGAGGATGATGATGCACTCGGGTACAGTTTCCGTCGAGTGGTCGAGTGGGGTTCCCCATTTCCACGGTGGCCTTGGATGGCTTCTTCAGTCATTTTTAAATCTTCGGACCGTTGCTGGAGCACTTTCGAACTGTGGTACACTTGCGTGAGCACCGATTGGCTCATGACTTACGCCTTGTTGTTCCTATGACGCGACAAACCTTGAGGTTGGTACTTGTGGACTTTTGGTCGGTCGAATTCCAACTGGGAACCGTTTCCACAGTGCGTGGTTTGGCAAATCTCAAGTGGTCCCCTTTTTGTCATTACATTACCAGAGATTCCTTCTTCAGGGAGAAACTATGCCATTTTGTCAAACGCATTCTTTTCTGGTTTGTATAATTCTTGCCGTTTTTATAGTTCTTCTACTCTATTTCACTCCCATCGCCAACTTCCTGAAAGTAGCCATCATATGTTCTTTCTTATTTTCAAATTCTTTCATAATACTATTACTTCGAATACGTTTCCAAGCATTATACACCTGGTTCCTATCTTTATTTCCTTGATGTTGTGGATTCAATTTAATAGGTTATCCCGCCTACAAATCCAAAAACTCCATTATGAACTACGTCAAAATTTAGGGGTGCATGAGCCTTTGACGTCCAAAACATTTACCGACTGTCGGGTCGTCACTAGGGGGTGCCTGGTCACCCTAGCTCTGGTGACGACGTGAGGGTTGTTTGAGTTTATAACCTGGACAATCGTTTCATGGCGGCTTTACTATCTGACTCCATTTTTGATAGGTATGTGCCCCGACAGTGCACTATGTTCAGGAGAAGAGGTACAGGGTAGTTTATAGGTAGTTTATGTGGTCTTGGAATGACCACGAATTTACACTCGGTATCTGAGGGTAGGCGAAAACCATCCGGATCCCAAAGGCGAGTGTGAACCGGAGAGAGGCAGACTGGATTGCAATGGGAGACACTGCTGGTAAAATTTGCAGAGCCACGGCAACCGTCGTCCGCGAGAGAGAGGTCTCTCCCAAGGAGGTGCTAGTTTTAGCGAGACGAAGGCAGAGAATCTCACTAGGAAGGTGTGAGGTCTGGCAAAGCCGGGTTAAAACATAGCGAGGTTAGGAGAGAGATGTGTAGGTTTTTCATAAAGAAGCAGTCAGGTTTTCAGAGCCAGTGAGTAGATGCCAGGAGAGAATCATTTACAGGGCCTAGGAGGCCGCCTTAAGTACCCGGTAGTTATTGCCCTTATCCAATAGAGGTCGAGATTGGTGTAACCAATAGCATTCGACTTCATTGTCCTCTGGGAGGCTAGCAAGGGCTGCTTAGGGTCTGCGGTCGGTTCCCTCATCTGGTGAGGTACCTGTGACTTACAGCTGGTGACCCATCTCATGTAACTACTTGGCCCCCGCATTTTTTATTGACTAACACACTAACGTTGATCATTTCCAATATCTATTTAAGGTAATTCCTTTATGTAAACATATTTTCCAGCTCCTTAAATCAGGGGAAACATTACTAAAGGTTTCGAGTCTGTCAGACTTCAACCCTCCATTTGTAATAAAAAATTTTTTTTTAATAACTCGAGAATATGTGAAGTATTGCTAACAGCCAAAGGGCACGTTGAACAGCTGATCAAAGAGTTACCTTAACCTTACCTTCCAGTAGCAAATAATGAAATGCCAATTTTGTTTTTTCTTTGCTTTTTTGGAAACTGTAGATCTGTAAACTATAACTGGAAACTAGAAGTCCTTTTACTGTTGACTTCTTCTTCGACACATCCAACAGTAGAATTGCGAGATGTTATGCTTGGAACATCTTAACGGAAAAAAGTGTTGCATAAAGGATGTGACGTTCAACCAGCCATTTTTTGACAGAAATATCTTTTGTTTTTAACGTGTTATAAAACCGTTTACATAAGTTCAATAATATTGGAGGTTAAGAACGATTTATATACTCATGCTAATGCTGTCGTTATTTTTCTTTGATTGTCCAATGAACGTTGTCCTATTTTTTTTTAAGGATTATTATCATTCTCTTGTAATTTATTCTTAATTCGTATTCTTCTTTTGTATTGTTGCGATTTCTTACTTCAATTCAATTCTATTCTGTACGATTCTAGCAACGTTCTTTTTTTTTTTTCTAAAAAGTTACATAATTCCTGGCGACTCATTAAAATTATTAATAGCATCAGTGATAATTTAAATGACATAACCCTGTCGTTGTAGTTCCACTCGATTGATCACGGAAAGAAGGCTCATTGATATTCTGTCATGGATATATTTTAGGAGCTGCCTGCTGATACAGTATTACATAATGTCCGCTGTCTATCACTTTTGAACAGAATTATATTTACGCCATTTTTATAATAATCTACTTCAATATATTTATCGAAAGATTTCACCACGACTTTGAATATTATATTACATATTAAATGCAAGACGATATGTAGGGTGAATATATTAAACGACGAGAAATTTTTATTATTGCGACTGTTATCCATAATTATTAACAATTAACAGCCAAAGAACATAATTTTATTTTAAATCCGAATCTTTTTTGCTCGATCCTACATCGACTTTGGTATATTTGGCGGCGATACATTACTTTATTAATTTTGACCTGGATCTGTCGTAATTACATTTTTACTAAAAAGTGTGTAACAATAACACCACCGCTGGTAGTGACATCGGTAGCACCAGCCGTCTGGGACATAAAAACTATTATACTAATACTATTAAACTAATACTATTAATGCTACGAAAAGTAACACTATGTAGTTACATTTTTATTATTGAATATTTAAAAGAAATCATTAAAATATTGCCTGAATGTATTTGTAAATACTGCATGGATAAGAGTGAATGCAACATCTTATGTAATGGTATGCATGAGATCAATTATACATTACCCTTGTAATATAAATTGTAATTTTATTCAAATAAAGGATGTTCGTATACTTTAAAAAGAACTAAAAAATATAGCCATGACGGTAGTTTTTATGCTTCCCACCTTTGACCTAGAGGAACGACTGAAAAATAAATTTTAAAAAAATGTGTAAGGACGATTTTCTTTTGTAATAGTACGAATATCTCGTAAATTTTCAACTGTATAACGCGAAGGAAAAAATAAAAACCTTTAAGGAAAATTCGCCGACTGCCTTGGGACTTGGGACTTGGGACCCGGATGACCACATGAGAGAAAACCTTTCAAACCAGTTACACGAGCGCTGTCTAGTCACGGTTACTGTTTCTAGGAAAGGAGGAAAACTGCAAATATTATGCTCCTCGTGTAACTAACTGGGAATCCCAGTTCCTTTGATGCAACGGTTATATTTAAATGCCCTGCCGTCATGTTTGATGAGTCTTGAGTGATATAAGAATGTTTAATCTCTTTTCGCTTTGTAAATATGTTTTAAGTTGACATTACCGCCATAAATTAAAATAATTGTCTTTTTTTTTTCGTAAATATCAAAGCTATGATGAATAATGTCTTCAAATATTTGTCCGAAATCTTATGGATCGTTCTAATTGGCAGGTCACATCGCACTATCGATTGTTGTCTACTACCGATCATTCTTTAAACAATCGAGATGGTTCAAGCCTTTTTCAATAGTAAGCTGAAGTATATTCTCTAGTTGCTCCTTATGGGTGGGGACTCGTGAGCTGCGTCTGAATATATATCAATGTAGATATATGTATAATATCAAAGATGTATAAGAAGTTGACAAGTCCATAATATAAGAAAAAATAAAACAAATTTCAAAGCACGTCAGGACGAGCCGAGCTTCAAGAACTTCAGAATCGAAACGAAATCCCACATTAATTTTGTAACGTACTCTATGGATCTAGTGTGATAGTTATCTATACTGATAAGATAACCGACGAAAGGAAGTAATCATATAACTAACATTAATTAGTGTACAAGATTATACTTTTTAAAAAAACCAATATCTAAATAAATTAATGACAATTTAGCGATAAACATTTAGTCAAAATTGTTGATAAGATTGATAAACTGATCCGATATTTTTAGCGATAGTGAGCTCTTATCAATTGAATACAGCGAATAATCGATAATGACTCGTTTATCTTATATATATTTTAGCAACTATGTACGCTTAATTTAATTTAATATTACCTCATAGGAAAATGGAGTGGCTCTTTTATTACGGATTGATGATAAGTTAAAAGGCTGTTTGTTGGAGTTACATACTTTTAATATAGAAATAGCAGTGCTTAGGACTTCAGTTTTTATATTCTTTGATTGGGGGGGGGGGGGGGTACATAATCCAAAAAAGGTTTAACTTGTCACTTTACGAAGCTCACTAGGCACAAACTACCTGTTAGTTTTGGAGGAAACTGTGGATATGGAATGAATGGGATGTTGAGATGAGCGTGAATGGTACAATTGTGTTGGCATTATATAAGGGAGCGTTGGCTGACTTGCTCTGAGGGTTCTGGAATTTCGCAATGATTGTATGCGAAGAATGTATAATTTACGTTCAATATATAAACGATCTCCACTATTTAAATATGACTAAAAATACTGCATGATCTCACCTTGTAGAAGAAGACGAAGTGGCAAGAGGATCGGAATGACAGTATAATTAACGCTAAGATGCAGACCTAGTGAAGGTTTTTTATATTAATCCAAGAAATCATCAAAACAGACTAAAATATATAATATTTATAGGCAAATCATCGAAACTGACTAAAATATATAATATTTATAGGCAAATAATCAAAACTGACTAAAATATATAACATTTATAGGCAAATCATCGAAACTGACTAAAATATATAACATTTATAGGCAAATCATCGAAACTGACTAAAATATATAATATTTATAGGCAAATAATCAAAACCCACTAAAATATATAATATTTAGAGGCAAATCATCAGAAATGACTAAAATATATAACATTTATAGGCAAATCTTCAAAACTGACTAAAATATATAACATTTATAGGCAAATCATCGAAACTGACTAAAATATATAATATTTATAGGCAAATAATCAAAACCCACTAAAATATATAATATTTAGAGGCAAATCATCAGAAATGACTAAAATATATAACATTTATAGGCAAATCTTCAAAACTGACTAAAATATATAACATTTATAGGCAAATCATCGAAACTGACTAAAATATATAATATTTATAGGCAAATAATCAAAACCCTCTAAAATATATAATATTTAGAGGCAAATCATCAGAAATGACTAAAATATATAACATTTATAGGCAAATCATCGAAACTGACTAAAATATATAATATTTATAGGCAAATAATCAAAACTGACTAAAATATATAACATTTATAGGCAAATCATCGAAACTGACTAAAATATATAACATTTATAGGCAAATCATCGAAACTGACTAAAATATATAATATTTATAGGCAAATAATCAAAACCCACTAAAATATATAATATTTAGAGGCAAATCATCAGAAATGACTAAAATATATAACATTTATAGGCAAATCTTCAAAACTGACTAAAATATATAACATTTATAGGCAAATCATCGAAACTGACTAAAATATATAATATTTATAGGCAAATAATCAAAACCCACTAAAATATATAATATTTAGAGGCAAATCATCAGAAATGACTAAAATATATAACATTTATAGGCAAATCTTCAAAACTGACTAAAATATATAACATTTATAGGCAAATCATCGAAACTGACTAAAATATATAATATTTATAGGCAAATAATCAAAACCCTCTAAAATATATAATATTTAGAGGCAAATCATCAGAAATGACTAAAATATATAACATTTATAGGCAAATCATCGAAACTGACTAAAATATATAATATTTAGAGGCAAATCATCAGAAATGACTAAAATATATAACATTTATAGGCAAATCATCGAAACTGACTAAAATATATAACATTTATAGGCAAATCATCGAACCTGACTAAAATATATAATATTTAGAGGCAAATCTTCAAAACTGACTAAAATATATAACATTTATAGGCAAATCATCGAAACTGACTAAAATATATAATATTTATAGGCAAATAATCAAAACCCTCTAAAATATATAATATTTAGAGGCAAATCATCAGAAATGACTAAAATATATAACATTTATAGGCAAATCATCGAAACTGACTAAAATATATAATATTTATAGGCAAATAATCAAAACTGACTAAAATATATAACATTTATAGGCAAATCTTCGAAACTGACTAAAATATATAACATTTATAGGCAAATCATCGAAACTGACTAAAATATATAATATTTAGAGGCAAATCATCAGAAATGACTAAAATATATAACATTTATAGGCAAATCTTCAAAACTTACTAAAATATATAACATTTATAGGCAAATCATCGAAACTGACTAAAATATATAATATTTAGAGGCAAATCATTTGAACTATGTTAACAGTTTAATCGCCAATATTGTCCCGGCTAGTTAGCCGATTAAAGAGTCATCACCGCATAATGAATGTTGCCAATTGAAGGAAGACACAAATAAATACAGTACATATTGTCTTCACGTTGCACATTAACTCTACGGACTGTGATAATATCATTATGTGAGTTATAGAATAATGACAAAAATGTACTTTTCACTTACTACTATCCTAAATAAACTAATATCCCAATACTTTTATAGAAGCCTAATTTAGTTACATTTCAAAAATAAAAATGGCTTGGCGCACTGTTGCCTTATACCATAAGTAAAGACATCAGGTGGATAGAGGATAAGTAGTGCACAGAGCGACAGCATGGCTTGTCGTGTACGGCGGGTCTAGGCTGGATCCATTTATTTACGATGTTTGAAGGAAAAATATAAATACCAATATAACATGTATCTAGTTTATAAAATTAAATAGAAACTGACATAATCCCTCATGGCTACGAATAAAGTTTTCATTGCAGTACAAATAAATTTTTTAATTTATGAAAAAAAACATAAATAAGAAAACCAAAAGGCAAAAACAAAAACTAGTTACTAATAGTTTCATAATACATTATGTCCTATGTCTTAATGTTTGGTTAATTTATCTATATTATGGAGTTATGCATAAAATGTTATGGTTAACGTGCAGTGTAACTTAATTATTGTAGTGTTCCTCGGTTTGCCAAATATTGTACTTAAAAAAGGTTATTTTAGATTGTCTGATGTTAGGAAATATTACTATAACTTACTAAGCACTATCTTGAATCAAATATGCTCAGTATAGTCCTGATTGAGAGCAAACAAGGAACTAGGAGAGTCTAGGTTTGAATATTGAGAGTGAAGGAGAATGTTGGCTCTGGAGTTGCGTTCACATTTAATGCGGACTAGTCAATAAGCGTACAATAGGGACTATGTTCTTTGTAAAATAAGGTCTTTCCTGCTGGAAGATTACAATGTGTAGGAGTCAATTATATACTTTTGTGCATTACAGTGGGAATCTGATACCTCGGATCATACCTTTTCCATATATTTTCCCATCACTTCCAAAAAAATTAAATTTAGATTCCTCCGGAAATTCGTACGGGTCTTATTCTTGTTTCAAATGAACGGTTCTTTTTTTTTTCTCACCGAGTCGTGGAAACAAACCAAACTCTCAAAAGACTTGTGACTCACAAGCGTGAGCATGTGGTTCACATCCGATGAGTTGTCTTGTCTTGACTCTTCGGCGATGCAAATGGCCGTCTTTTTGACGAGGCCTTCCACGCCTTGGTCGCTCACTCGAACCACCTTAGCTTCTTAATTATATTTTTTTAATAAATCACCTAGAGTACTTTTACCAACTTTCAACATTAATAGATGTCACGAGAACGTTTTCCTTTAAGTGAAAAACTAATAATTCTTTCACACACATAAGTTAAAGCCTGACTATGTCGAATACTAATACGATCATGGAATGTAAACAACCCATGATCCTATGTATGTCTGATTATCATCAATAATAAAACAGTCTTTTACTGGAGTCAGAGTGTGTCGGTGCATTTCCCTCTTTCCTTATTCTTTTTTTATCTATCTTAACCGCTCGCGATTAACTTATATATACACTGACAGGCAAAAAATTCCACCCACCTGATTTTTTCATGTTTTCATCTCAAAATATTTCTGCTTTGGATCGGTCAATTTTTTCATGAATAAATATGTATTTTTTTTCTATTAGAAATGTCAATATAAAGGATAGTAGCACATAATCCTTGATTCAATTAAAGGACTGTCGTTCCCAATGTTTACTTTCCATGGAAATAAAAATGTTTATTCAGTGTCATTTGCTTTCTGGTGCAGCAAATTTCTTAGTTTTCGGCTTCGATATTTTAATTTTCTCAATTTTAAGTTTAAAAATGCCTCTTCGTGCTGAGGACGTTGCATGTTGTGTGGCACTTATTGATGATGGACGTTCCATTAGATATGCAGCTAATGCCATCGGAGTTCCCTGTGAAACTCTACGAGACGTCGTCAGGCGTTTTCGAGAAACTGGGTCTTACCATAGAAGGACCGGTTCTGGACGGCCTAAGGCAACAGAACCACAGGATGACCGGTTTCTTACTTTAAGAATTTTACGAAACCGGCACCTTACCGTTGTTCAAGCGATTCATCAGCTCCAAGAAGTTCGAGGTGTGCAAATTTCTGAACGTACTGCTCGGAGAAGATTAAATGAGTATGGACTAATGGCTTTTCGCACAGTAAGAGGACCAGAATTGGCCAGAACTCACAGAGTTACACGGCTGGGTTTTGCTCGAGAACACAGTCATTGGACTATGGACGAATGGTGTGCTGTACTTTTTACAAATGAATCAAGATTTGCTCTACGGTCTCCAGACGGACGTGAAAGGGTGTGGATAAGAAGAAATGAAAGGTATGCAGCCTGTAATTTCACCCAGAGCCAACGTTTTCAACGTGGTTCCTTAATGGTGTGGGCTGGGATTTCAATGGAGTGCCGCACAGAATTGGTTGTTGTTGGTGGAGGGTCTTTGACGGCCATTTGCTATGTAGATGAGATTTTGGAACCTCATGTGTGGCCTATCCTCATCGAAATCAGCGATCATTCATTTCTAATGCACGATAATGCACGCCCACATGTCGCTCGCATAGTACAGACGTTCCTTCATCAGCACAACATTGAGGTCTTAGCCTGGCCAGCACGTTCTGCAGATTTGTCGAGCATTTATGGGATAACCTCGGAAGACGAATAAGAGCCCGTTCAGCACTTCCTGATACACTGCCGGACCTTGAAAGGGCTCTTCGGGAAGAATGGGCTAATCTCCAGCAAAGGGACGTTTCCCGACTGGTGGAAAGTATGCCGAGGCGTCTTCA
Source organism: Acanthosoma haemorrhoidale (assembly GCA_930367205.1). Classification (NCBI taxonomy): domain Eukaryota; kingdom Metazoa; phylum Arthropoda; class Insecta; order Hemiptera; family Acanthosomatidae; genus Acanthosoma; species Acanthosoma haemorrhoidale. The sequence goes on along the minus strand of OV884014.1, from coordinate 111,048,954 downwards.
AGAAGTAATAAAGGCAAGAGGAGGAAATACGCGCTATTATATGATCCTGTCATTAATTTCTTTTAGGAGAAAAATGGTTATTTTTCAATTTTTTTTTCATGTTTCTTAGCAGTTCACATTTTCATTTAAAATTTTTAAACAAAGGCTCATTTAATAAACGTTAAAAAGTTTATTAAAGGTAAAAAAGATTTTATAAACTCAATAAATAATAAGTATTATATACAATTGTTAAATACAATTTTTTTAAAAGTGGGTGGAATTTTTCGCCTGTCAGTGTCTATACACACTTTCATGGCGAACCATTTTAACTAACAGAATGCAAATATTGTTTTGTATTACCTTAATAAGGATTAGCGGGTAAAGTATGGAACAATACATAGGCACAAGCTGTGTTTACACGATCTTTCGATGCAATGCTAACAATCGTCCGCAAACTCATTACTCTTAACGTAAATAATTTTCTTAATTCAAAAACTAAATTTTATCTATCAATTATTTTGTTTAAATTAATTGTGTTCTTATAATAAAATAAATTGTTCCAAACCTCATAATATAGTTGAAACTTTTGACCTCTACTGTATAAATATTTACAGGCAGCGATGTCTTTTGTTCTTCCTGAGAGTAAAGTATACTTCCGACAAGGAGAAGAGTACGTAACCATCTCAACGTAACTTCCTCTAGTAGTAGAGGTATCGAGGAAAAATCTGAGCAAGCGAAGGAGCTGATGGAAAAGTCGATTATTGGCCTATCGATTATCAAAGGTCTCTCCTGCATTTACTTCCTATATTTCCTGTAGCATACTCCCGCTGCACAAATTTACCCCCCCCCCCAATCTTCATACCTACACTTTTCAGCTTATTCCAATATTCCTATCGCCGAACCCGGAGGAAACTAATCTACTCTCAAAGGCTTTAAAGGATAGCCGCCTTAAAATCTGTCTCACATTTTCAAGGTATATTCAATGACCCCCCCCCTTTTTTTTACATGGGTTATATATTTGTGGTACCCTATAGGGTCATCTCTTAGTAGTAATACTTCATAAATACCATTTATAGTGTACATGATTGGGCTAAATAAACTTTGCAATTGTTGACTTCAAAATCCCTTCTAAATGTATATGTACTTCACTATCTTATAATAATTATTCTTCCTAACCTCGTTGTAACAACTGCTTCACTTCCGAGATCCGTTGATTTCTTAAATATCGCCTATTCAGTGATTTATCTATAAACTAGTCCTCGTGTTATCTCTATAAACAATTCTCTTATTTTTGTTTACTCTTTCACTATCTTTGAATGAGTATCTTATCCAAACTTTAGCCTCTAAAACTCACTAATATCTCCTTGTATGATTATTATAAGTGAGAAAATTCTCATTTAAAAACGGTAACAGGTGGAAAACAGTATAACTACATTTTGTGATTCTGGCGCAATATTGTATCTCTGTAAGACCGACAAAATCATAGCCTCAAAGGCTAATTTTTAAACAGAAAATAACTGGCGGTAAGGACAAATAAATATATTTAAAATTGACGGGAGTTTTAACTCCTTATCCGGTGTAGGCTAACCTAATCTTTTGTATTATATTTATTCCATACGAATTCGTCTTATTTTCGTTCTACTGAAAAATTGAGAAAAAAATAAGGAATTATACTGTTTTTATCTCTGGTTGGTTCAAGTATTAAAAATTTTGTAATGTGCTGACATTGAAAAACTAGTTCTTGGAAAATTAACTTAGGGTTACATGATTCCCGACTGCCAGTCTTTGGTGCGTACTTTCAGCTCGTCTGTCGTCTGTCCCGACAGGGTAGAGCCTCCGAGTAGATAGTGGAGAGGTCCCGGGTTCGAGTACCTACCTCGCCAGTCATTTTTTCTTTAGCTGCTAACTATTATTATTGAAGAGTTCAAAATTTCCAGAAGAAAGAGTAAAAAAAAAACAGTGTTAATAGAAGAACCATAGCCCCCAATTTCAGGCGTTTACAAACTTTTGAAAACAAACAGCTGATAATGAAACTTTAACGAACCCCGTTTGGTTAGAAATGGTCGGATTGAGGACGCATTAACAATCCCGTTCTTGAATGAGCACACCAGAGGTAGGTAGGTCAACGGATTCAAGGCCAAATTAACCAGCGCCCAGGGAAACTGACTGGCGTCAATGCACCATTTAAATGGTGCCACCTAACTCAAAATACAGTTTTTTTTTTTATAAATGTCTTTATTTGAATGATTACGTCCAATCAATGCAAAGTATTTTAAGCAGTGCTTAGGTTAGGGGTTGAGTTTATTTGAGGGGGAAAGAGACTCGTCACTTAATCACACAGAGCTAGTTTTAACGAAATTGTAGTTGGTTTGAAGGATGACGGGAGGCTTTAGGCGTCTCTCTTGGTGGATGGGGATTAGCTAGCATATGGCATAGGGATTAGAATGGGAAGAGAGGCAGGAATGGATGTTCTGGTAGTGGGATGAATGGGATGTTAAGATGAGCGTGAAGGGTACGGTTGTTGACTTAAAAGGTAGCATCTTGTGGACGATTATGGATTGCAGGGATTGGTTGCAAGAAAATTGAAGAGTTTGACTCCCCTCCAGTAGGTGGAGAAGTAGTTCTAATAGTGTGTTGTTGTAGTTTAGACATGATGTGAGAGTTCCAAGTGAGTCCCTTGTCCAGTAAAAGTGCTAGGATAGGTGGTCTGGGATTGAACAGGAATGGTTAGGTTGAAAAGGAACATCGGAGGACGCTTAGTAAAACTGACGCGAGGTAACTTGAGTCAGCATTCACATAAATCAAGATCTGGTATCTTCCAAAACGAGAAGCACCAGCGTTGACCTCTTCTGAGTATTGTCAGGGAAAATTAATCATCACGACCTCTGGCAATATATATATATATATTAGGCTGGTGCGAATGAAATGTCGGATTCTTAAGTGAATATATTAAACTGCATATCTTTTTCCAAAAGCTGTTTATTTAATCAAAATATGCTCCATTTACTTTAATACACTTTTCCCAACGAGATTTTAATGCATAAATGCCTGTCTTGAAGAAATTCTTATCTTTAGAATCAATGAACTCTGATATGGCATTTTTCAGACTGTCTTCATTTTCGTACTGTTTAGCCCGTAAAAAAAAAAAAGGTTAGCAATAATGAGCATACGTTCAAGCGATCCAGCTTATTTCGCTCGGTTAGTTCGTGCGGTATCCACTTATCCATTTTTTTTCACCTTGCCAATTTCAGAAAGATGTCGCAATATTGTTGTATGGTCAACTTCCATTCTGGCAGCAAGTTCCCTTGAAGAAACCGTTGGATTCGTTTCCACCAATGCTTTCAGAGCATCATTTTTCACAGACGTTTCGGGTCTTCCACGTGGTTCATTTTGCATGGAAAAATCACCAGACTGAAATTTTTCAAACCAACGCTGCACTTTTCGATCGTTCACAGTATTCTCCCCAAACGCCTGGTTTATATTGCGTGCAGCTTTTGCAGCATTATTAAATAAAGTTTATACTCATATAAGAAAATTACACGAATATCGGTTGAATTCATATCGGTGCCAAATTCAAAGCAAATAACAAAAGGGAACACTTTTGAGAAAATCTTTGCTAAAATGTGACTGGCAATGGACAGTGCGACTATAAACCAGGTTATGTTAAAAACAAAAGCATAACAAAAACAGGGAGACAATCGTTCACATTTGAAGAAAATCCGACATTTCATACGCACCAACCTAATATATATATATATATATTAAAACATGAGCGGCCGTTGATTACAAAAAGTCATTAAAACATTTTTTAATGTTTAATGTAACATCGGCCATGTTCGCCCTGTTTTTATTTTTTATCAAGAACTACCGTATTTTTAGGCGGATAAGACTCAACCCTAATATCCTCAAAAAGAAAAGTAGAAAAAACCATACACAGTATTTTATTTCAATAGATAAAATATATACTGAACTGAAATAAAAATATGTGCTCATTTGTTTTTCTGTTGAGCATATTAACAAAAAATAACTAAATTAATTATTGACACATTCTTTAATTTTCATGGGATTAATTTTATTTTTATCACCTTAGGCAATTATTGTTATGTTTGGGACATTTGCTGCCATCTTAATTATAATTTGTGAACTCCAAAATAGATAGATATAGCGTTGAAAACCTTTGAGGGTTTCTGGTATTGAACAAAAAATCCATGAAACCCTGAAAAACGTGGTGTTGGTTTATTTTTTTCTTCTCACCCCAGAAAATTGTAACTGTGAATTAAGTTTACATTGTTTTGACGAGTTGAATTTTGTTTCCCACATAAACTCGGCATGCGATGAAAACTGCATAAACATTTACACAACATTAAAAAGTAATAGGGATAGAAAACACTTAATATACATTTTAAAAACACTAAATCAACTAAATGGCTAAAAAATCATCACGACCGCTGGCAATATATGTATATTTTTTAAAACGTGAGTGGACTTTGATTACAAAAAGTCATTAAAACAATTTTCAAAGTCAAAACGCAAATTTTTAATAGTGTAATCTGTCACAATTTACTTGAAATTATTTCTTGTTTCACTTTTTATATTCTCCAGCCTTAGATCCGGGTTTGTTTCTTTTTCCTCCTAGTATTGGCTTAAATCTTTAAAAAAGAAATGAATTTTCACCACCGCATCGAATATATAACGGTATGGTGACTTGATCCCCTATGGAAAGCAACTTAATAATAAAGCAGTGATGGTCCAAAATGAATGTGCATCTGTGAACGGTTTTTTTTTAATGAAGTATAATAAAACGTGCGGAATAATCTATATTTAACTTGATAAAACGATAATGGCCTTTTATATAGGCCAGATATGAAAAAACAACAAATGTACATAATATTATCAAGAGGTGATAAAGCGACATGTCACTGTTGTTAGCTATCTATCCTCCCTTCCTCAGACTGTTAACTATAAAAATGATGAAATATTAAAACATAAACACTTTATTAATTATCAATCGATTAAGACAACATAATAATGTATTTTAAGTTTTTTTTGTCGATTCATTTGATGAAAGGCAACAATTATATTGCAAATTTTAAAAATATATTAGTTCAGTGTAAAGTATCACATAACGTTGCATTCACTATTTAACAATACTACTGTTTTGAATTCAAAGATGTTGAAATTTATAGGTAGCTAATTGATTAGTAAGTTGTCATTTTTTAAAGATTTTTTTCCAACTGCTAACCTTAAATCGGGTGAACAAATTCACGAAACTGCTGGGGACTTTAAATAAGAGCATTGCCAAATATTTTCAAAGGATCTTTTTTTAATAATTCTAAAGCTCCATGCATGATAGTAATGGGTGTCCCAGAATTAACGCAAGATTGGAATTCGCCGCCATTTGTGCAGTAAAGTGCTGGCAACTCTAAAAAAAAAAACAATCTGACAGCTGACAGTTTGGGGTTAGTAAAAATGGAGCGTTACACGATAGAGCAACGTGTCTTTATTGCTGAACATTATCTCAAAAATAAGTTTGGTGGCCGCAGTTCGAAAATTTCAAACAAAATATGGTCGGAATAGTGTTTTGACTTCATCAACTGTGAAGAGATTAATTGAAAAATTTAGAGAGACTGGATCACTTGGAGACACTAAACACACTGGTCGTCCAAAAACAAGCCGTTCAAATGTCAATACCGAAGCAATCCGTGAGAGTGTTGTTGAAAATCCAGGAACATCAATTCGGCGTCGTAAACACAGTTCTTTGTACCGAAATTGGATGATATTGATGTGGCCAATATGTGGTTTCAACAAGATGGTGCCACATGCCATACATCCCATGAAACAATTCTAATAGATATGAGACATTTCCAGGTCGTGTACTCTCTCGTTTTGGTGATCAGAATTGGCCCCCTAGATCGTACGATTTAACACCTTTAGATTTCTTTTTATGGGGTTATTTGAAGTCAAAGGTGTATGTCAACAAGCCCACATCCACCCGTGCATTAAAAGAGGGGAAATTCATCCACATTTATGCCAAATGGTCATGGAAAATTTCGACAAAAGAGTGAGTATGTGCCAGAAAAGTCGTGGAGGCCATTTGCCCGATGTGTTATTCCATAAATAACCCTATCCTATTTACTTTATAATTCAATAAAAAAAATAACAACAAAAATACTAAAAACTGTGTTTTCTATTTAAATCAAATCTTGCGTTAATTCTGGAACAGCCAGTAGAAATGATTACTTGACATGTCTACTAGATAGAATAATAAAGTTACTAGGTACAAGTTAAGAAGGTTATTTTTTTTTTCAAAATAGTTTGAAGTTAAAGACAACGAATTATAGTCGCCAAGGAAACGGATTTTTGAGTGAATGAAGTATAGTTGTTAGATTTTGATAATTACGGCTCACTGCTAAAATCTTCCATTTTCTGAATATCTTGTGTAAGATGAAGATACACACACTAGTGTCCAGTTTCCTTCACCAATCTATCCACATCTACCCGAATCCGTTTTTATAACTAACGATACACACATACTTTATTAGAAATTCGTTTTTTGAGACGAGACTGCACATGTTAAACAAATACTAATACTGGCCAATATTGGCCTGTAAGTAACATGGATAATTATTACAAAAAATATTTGTTCTCCAAATTCGCCCGCAGTTTCGTAGGGATGGTGACTTTAAATTTTCCATGAAAGTTTCGTCCGATTTCAGGTTAGCGTTTCAAAAAAAAAAAAAAAATACTATGTCTATTTATTATTCGATTAGGTACCTGTAAATTTCAACAACACCTTTGAACCCAAAAAGCAGTGTTGGGTACCTGTCCGGTAAATAACAAATTGAAACTTTATCCAAAATGAACGATAATCGCGTGAGATTGAATGAATGAATAGCTGAAGGAGGAACTGTGGAAAATAGAATTGACAACGCTGCATTTGCCCTAGCTGCTAATTTGTTGTCGTCCACTGTGCGCTCCCTGGCACCACTGGCCTTGGCCAGATTGAGCAATCTCGCTATACGGTTACCGGTTCCACGAATAACCGTTCCACTGCTACGCTACCAGTTCCATACGTAGCTGTTCCGTGCGCGACTGATTAAATAGTAGCTGTTCCACCTAGGACTGCTATAAACAGATAGCTGTTTATCGTTAAACAGTGACAGCTCCTTATTTCGTTACCACTGTTACTTTTAAGACTTTTTTTTTTTCTTTCTTCAGAAACCCTCTTTCTGTATCCTCTTTTACATTTAGGTCCCATTCTACCTTTTGAAACTTAGAAAAATACTATCATTATTGATAATGCGCATCCAAAGAAAAGACTACTGGCTAGATCAGGACTCGAACCGGGTGCTCTCCAGTATGTAGTCAGGTGTCATGAGTAACCACCTTCTCAATATGACTTCTCTTTCGCCAAATCCTTTTTTCTTTGGATGTTAATTATTTATAATTATGACCAATTTTTGTTGGCCCAATTATCCAACCAGCGCTCATTACTTATTGTTTTGGGTGTTCACACCATTATTTACTACATCGACAAAGAAAGCCACTCCCCACTTGCACATCAGTCATAATAATTCTTTTATTTTTTTTATTTTCCAGACGAGGATGCAGTCGTTATCCAGCAACCAGCCCGTATCCATAATGAACGTCCTGGGCAAGATGGTCCAGGAGGAAGGTGTACTGCGACCGATGAGGGGGATCATGGTAGCGGTGATGGGTGCCGGACCAGCACATGCACTTTATTTTTCATGTTACGAATTCTCGAAAGAAATGTTTGCCACACGTCTGAACATGAACACCCACATAGCTTCCGGTATTAATTTGTATTATTATTATTTTATAGAAGACGAAAAGCAAAAGTGATAATTTTAATATTCTCAACAGCAAAACAATAATTAAATAAATTCCTTTTTTACTTGTTCAAATGTTTGTTTAACACCTTTTAGCCAAAGACCATAAATATACTGGCAGGGTCGAGGCTCAAACCCAAGACTACTCCCACTATCCAGTCGGGTGGTACTCAGCTAGCCTGCACTGTTGACCACGTTACTCTCAAATACTGTAAACATCCCACCAACAGTAGGCCTCCTTTACGATATATGTTTAAAATGAAACATTACATATGTATCGTTTTTATATTGTTATTTTTAGCTGTCATTGGTTAATAATTACTAAGAATAGAAGAATCAAACAACTAAAAATAATAGCATTTTCAATTCCAATAAGATAAACCGTACAAAAATCAGAACAAATCATTTATCTTTGGCCCGATGTCCACACTGTTTTTGTTTTTTATCAAGAGCTACCGTATTTTTAGGCGGATAAGACTCAACCCGAATATCCCCAGAAAGAAAAGTAGAAAAAACCATACACCGTGTTTTATTGCAGAAAACTCGAACCATACATTTTACAATTATAAATAAAATTAATTTTATTTCAATAGAAAAAATATATGCTGAATTGAAATAAAAATATGTGCCCATTTGTTTTTCTGTTGAGCATATTAATAAAAAATAACTAAATTAATTATTGACACTTTCTTTGATTTTCATGGGATTAATTTTATTTTTATCACCTTAAGCAATTATTGTTATTTTTGGGACATTTGCTGCCATCTTAATTATAATTTGTGACCTCAAAAATAGATATAGCGTTGAAAACCTTTGAGGGTTTCTGGTATTGAACAAAAAAGCCATGAAACCCTGAAAAACATGGTGTTTTTTTTTTTTCCTCACCCCAGGAAATTGTAAATGTGAATTAAGTTTACATTGTTTTGACGAGTTGAATTTTGTTCCCAAATAAACTCGGAATGCGATGAAAACTTCAAGAAAAGAGGGGTATAAAACACTTTATAAACATTTTAAAAGCACTAAATCTACTATATGGCTAAAAACTGTTTGTAACGAAGGACAAAAGATAAAATTAAATAAGTCGGCTGTTATAAATTATGATTTCCTGAGAACTGTATAGATTGTCATTGACTCTTCTGTATGATTTGTCTGCTGTTTGGTATTTCAGAATATTGAAAGCTAGTCTAGGGGACGATCGCTATTAGCAAACGGAGAAACTTTTGAGATTGTTTTCTTCAGAATAGCATAGTTTGTTGTCACATAGGCCATTATGTTATGATCTCCATCTGCATTTATTATTTACGTTGATATTTTGTTCTAGGAACTGCTGGTTGCTTAGCAACATTCCTCCATGATGGTATAATGACCCCTGCTGACGGTAAGATATATTCTTATTCGTTTTGTTCAATAAATTTTTTTTTATTTAATTCATATCTTTTTTTAATTTAATTGATTATAACCGTGGAACTGATGCAATTATTTATTGTACAAGCAATTTTTATGGTTTGGACATATGTAGTCTAATTTCAATTTTGTGGAATGTATTTTATAACTAGTTAATTCATGAAATACATCAAAATAACTTTTTTTTAAATTAAAAATAAATATAAACCAAATTAAAGACATAAAAAGTAGGAACGATGTCAAGAATTGTATGCTTTTGTGCTGACGTCTTCACCTCAGTTTCTTAAAAACTTATTGAATGATTGTCAAAAAACTGCTTAATATTTTGTTCAAAAAGTACTTGATTTTATTTGTTAATATAATAATATAAAATAAAATATAAAAAAAAAACTATTGAAATTGGAACGTCATAAATATGAAATTTTGCTCCTTAAGCATTATTTTCTGGAGAAACTTGTAATTTCTTTTTGTCTTGAGGCCTTTAATGTGTCCTCAACCATGGTGAGAACAGTATAGAACTCAGAACAGTATATCTTAATGTCTTAGTCTTAAAAGTCGGAGATAAGCAAGCCAGTTAATACTTTTTTACATGTTTAATTTTTTATTAATAATTCCTGTTGTTAGATCTTAAGCAAAAAGTATACGGTGTTGTTGGATATAAGTTAAAATTTCACATCAATGGGGTCATTTTTACAGTTTCTATCGTAGAACACACAGATAGACATTAGGCGATCGTTATTGAAAGAGAAAACTCTGCATTATATTATATTTATAGTGCATATTTTAGTGCAGTTGTTTTGGAAATAAACAACTTTTGAAATATACATAATGTTATAAGCTATAATGACTAATAATTGTTGTGGTGCAGTTGTAAAACAGAGGATGCAAATGTACGACAGCCCTTACCGAGGTGTTATGGACTGCATAAAGAAGACTTACAGGCTTGAGGGAGGCGGAGCCTTCTTCAGATCATACACGACACAGCTAACAATGAACGTACCTTTCCAGTCGATACACTTCATGGCATATGAGATATCGCAAACCATCACAAATCCTTCAAGGTATCTGTTATGTTTACTCTTGTGTCATAGCTAGCAAATTATAAGCTCGAAATCATTAAAATGTACTTATGCTAAATTAATTTATAGGGACTATAATCCAAAGGCTCATATGTTATCTGGTGCTCTGGCTGGTGGCGTAGCAGCAGCCATAACGACACCGCTAGATGTCTGCAAGACACTTCTCAACACGCAGTCAGAGGTAATTTTCCGATTTCATATTGCCTCTTCATTTCTACCGAATGATGTGATTTACTGAGAAGGAATCCTTGTCTTAAAATTTGATCCTTTCTATCTTCTATTGTATATCTTTTACATTCCATCTCCACTGTCGTAAGGTGCAGCAGTCTTACAAGTACTGGTGTGTGAAGCCAAGGAAAGGAATTCGTTTATTTATTTTTTATTATCAGGGCATCAAAACGAACTTCATGCTCAATCCACATGGTTTCTGCGAAAGTTCACTTGTTATGTTGAAGTTGAGAACATGATTGTAATCATAGCTTAAAGAAACAGCAGACAAATTACATATTAGTTATGGAGATGGTGAGATTTTTTAATTCGATACCCTACTCAAAATTATAGAAAAATAAATATATATTTTTATACCGAGTAGACAATTAATTAACGTCTTATGGAGTTGTCACTATTTTCATGTCTTCCTAATATTAAATGGGCCCTCCATGTAAAATCTCATGTATCTTTTTTGAACAGGGGATTCGCGAATACCAGAACAGAAACGAAGGCGCAAAGGTGAGAACGTTAGGGTTTCTTTATAGACTTCTTGATTAGTTTACTCTACACATAGAAAGTTAATTCATTTAGCACTTAGGCTGAAAGTGCTTGTGTATACAAACATACTAATAGCGGGATGGCAATAGAGTGGTAATCTATTTAATAAGAGTTTCTAGTTTTGAAAAAGCCGACAAAACCCTAATAAAAGATCTATTACGGATATATATGACAGAGGTATATTATTTCACAATTAAACCTGAAAAATGTTCAAGCGTGTCAATTTTCTTGCAGGTTGTAATTTTTTTATTTACCGTTGAAGTAAAATAAAAATTAACAATTTCTTAATTCATTATATGACAATTCTTGTAATAGATATTTTTTAATAACTATATTCTTTACTTTGGTGTGTTATCATTCCAAGCTTGTTTAATTACCGCACTATCTATGTAAACTGCAAACATGTACAGGCAGTGTAAATCTACGATAAGATAAACGTCATTTAACGATCCCTCAAAGAAAATATTATATTCTCTTCAAAATGAAATTTTGCATGTTGTTTGGATGAAGGTTGGTAATTTTAATAATTATTGATAAAAGAGAAAAATAATGCCAAGGCTTGAGGATTTGAATCTTAAAAGATTTTTGTTTTTGTCTAGCGACTTTTTCCAACTGAGCTAACTATGTAATGTAATATAATTCACGTAATGTTGTTAATAGCGCAAAAGTATTAAGGAAATAACCACTCATAAAGAATTTCACTTTAAACGTCAAAGACTATCTTTCTGACAGGATAGGGAAGAGCGGAATAAACATGAAAAACTCTTTCTTTACTTATTACTAAAATATGATAACAGGTTAATGGAGCATATATTACATTTTATTTATCAAAACATCAAGATCTTTAATTTGATACCCTAGTCAATATGATTACAAAATATTTATTTTTTAATTATCATCAAGGAATAATTAGTAGCCATGTCCTTTTTTAGTAGAGGAATAGAGGATGATATATAGAAAATGTACTCAACATATATCAGATACACTTTGTGTTGTGTAGTTCCCCATTTTCAAGGCCTTGTTTGGTTTCTTCATTCATTTTTAAATCTTAGGTGCCGCGATGTTTTGTTGCTGGAGTATTGTAAAACTGTGGTACGCTTTTGAGAGAACTGATTGGCTGGTGACTAAAGCCTTGTTGTTCCTATGACAACACTGTGCTTGACAAATCTTGAGATGCTCGAGGTTTGTAATTGCAAACTGTGGTTGGGCGAATTCCAACTGCGAATCGTTTCCACAGTGCATGGTTTGGCAAATCTCAATATGTCATTATCAGAGGTTTCTTCTTCAGGGAGAAATTATGCCATTTTGTCAATCGCATTCCTTTCTGGCTTTTATAATTTGTTTGTGCTAGCCCCAGTTCTACTGTTCACTTCCATCGCCAACTTCCTGAAAGTAGCCATCATATGTTCTTTCTTCTTTCTTTCTTTCAAATAGCACTCCATACTAATGTTATTTTGAATATGTTTCCCAGCTCCGTATACCTACCTGGTTCCTATCTCTATGTCCTTGATGTCGTGGATTCCATATAATAGGTTACATACCTCATACAATTCCAAAAACTTCATTGTAACTTTATTATTCTACTCCATTGTGAAGTACTTGACTAGAAACGTCGACAAACTCAAACAGGTTGTGGAAATGAGTGCGCGAGCTATACTAGCCAATACAATGTTGTCCGGGGAAGCAGAAGTCTTTGATGTTGGACATTTCACGGGAGAGGACAGGCCACACCAAACCAACAGATCTTTGCGTTTCCACGAGGGGATATAAGACAGATGTGGACAGAGAAGAGAGGTGTTTCCTCTCATGCAATTTTAAACAACTAAAATTAACCACTTTTCCTTTCTAGCATCTCTAAGCAACTGAATTCCCAGCGTTCCAATTACTAAAGAACTTTCCAGCTGTTACCTTCACTTGTTTGAAATTAAACTTTTTATAATTTATTTTATATAATAAAATAATCCTTCTCTCATATTATTTCTTTTAAATAACAGATGTTGCTTCAATAAATTTTTTTCTGATTTTTAACTACTGCATGCAAATGATTACAACGATCAAAACTTAGCATTTTAATGTGAATATTTATTTCTGTACTTATCACCAATATTTTTTTTTTTTTTTTGTGTTTAGGGAAAATTAATGGTCCGAGGATTAATAAACGCAGTAAAAACAGTATACGCAATCGGCGGCCCACTTGGATTTTTCAAAGGAATGAGTGCTAGGATACTATACCAAATGCCATCGACAGCAATTTGTTGGTCTACGTATGAATTCTTTAAATATTTTCTTATTTCAAGAGGAAAAGAGGAACATCATCATCACGAAGAGAAAAAGAGGTAATTTAAAGAAGCAAAAAAAAATAAAATAATGTGTTGGGTCTAGTGGTCGTTTTTACTGTTGTAGCATTGATGTCAATGTGATGAGCACTTATATAGTATTTGCATGGCATTGTTTTGGATAGCTTCAACTTGATTCACTTAACTACCGCACATACTCTAACCGAATTGTTACTTTTGATCAAGATCAAGAAAAAAAATTGTAGTTTTATGTAAATATGAACAATAAAGTAAATCAATTTCATATTAAAGTATGAAATGATTAAAGTTTACCAAACATATTTAAGTTTTATTTCTTTCATTAGCAGGTTTTAAACTTAAACTGCTGCATATTAATGCAGAGAAAGAAATGGATTCGTTTAAAAAAAGAGAATATCGATAGCCCAGAATAAGAGAATTTCCTACAAACTTAGTATGTTTTGAAATTATTATTCAGATTACTCTTAATTTCATACTTTTTGATCTGTTGCCTCATCATTTATTGTTTCCAATTAAAATTTTATTTTTATCAATTATGTACTCAATTGTTCATTTTTTCAAATATGTACTAATAAAATTAAAGGGGTAGAAAGTTTAGGGGCAATATCATATCTAAAGGTTCGGTGTTACGATCGGAGACGTCTCGTCAATTCCTTTGAACTGTATTAATTGATAGTGGAAAATAATTGAATATTTTTTACCGAAACTATTTCATTTTATTTTGTAAAAGTATCTTTGTCACAAAAAATTGTCTTTTAGTAAATAAAAATATATTGTAAAAAAAACAAGCTGGAACGTCATTAAATTCTTGATTTTTATTGTTGACTACCAAAACTTATGAATTTCAGAATATTTTAAGTTTACGAAAAATTGACTTCATAATTACTTCATAGTTGTGGAAGATTTGATTTAATTAGTTACTACTTTCACTTAATAAAAATAATTTATTTTGATTGCTCAATATAATAAGCATAGTAACAGCCCCGCAACTCCTAAAGAAATAACCCAGGTTGTCTACTTAGCACATAGTGTTGATTTTTTTATTTATGATTTCCTTTCGTCACATTTGTGTTGTTTGCATGACTAACATTTAAGTCTTTGTAAAGTTTTATTTAATAAATAAACCCACCCTATTAAGAAGTAAAAAAAAACAGTAGCCAAATGATTATATAATAATGTTAGGAGATTATTGTACTAAAAAAACCTTGTCCAAAATTTTAATGGTTTTTTTTTAACACACCAGTTTCCTCTCAGGAATAAAAATAAAAGGATCAACTCCATGATAATTCTCCTGAAAAAAATTATCTTTTATACTCATATTATGTAATATTTTTGAAAATTACTAATCATTGTAATCGACTGAAATTCATTGAAAATCTATAGCCTTGATCAAAGCCACTACATAAATATGTTTATATTTGTGATTACTTATGTAATACTATCGATGAAAGGAAGTAATTATGTATTTGTTGAGTCATTATTCGGCTTAGTTTTATTGAATAAAAAAAAAATGTTTTCATCTAATTTATGGAATCATGATTTTTTTCGTCTATCTTAGCAGATTCCGAGCAAATACAGCCATTCTATATAATTTTGTAGATAACTATGAACGCGGACAAGTAACAATGGAATGATACCTACTACAGATCAGTTTTTTTTACAAGACAATGTATTTCATTACAGTCCTTTTCAAGTAAAATTTTAAATTCATTTTGTCAGAATATATCTGGTTCAAATTGAATGAATGATTGATCAAGGGTCAATAGCCGACAGATGTTTAGTATAGATTAGATATTTACTTAAAATGGTATTTGTTCATTCTTTCCAATCAAATATATTTATATTGGTTCTACAAGGCTTCCTAATTACAGTAGAGGTATTATCATGGGCACTTTAGTTTCTCTTAATTTCTTTTTATCAACTTGATTCCCACCACATTTGCCATGAATTTTATCACTGTACAAAAATAGTGTAACATTTTATTTTTTTTAACCACACAATACCCGTCCACTCAATTTTTAATTTATTGCCATTTTCGTAGCAAATTTGTCAAAAAAACTATTAGTTACTTTAGAGTAAATATTATGATTTACAAAATGGAGATAGAACCTGATGAAAAGTAGTGTGGGATTCGCACCGCTCAATTCTTAGATTCTCTTGCTGTTGTATAATCAACAAATTTTATGTTAATATTTATACTGTACAAACAATTGTGCGAGAGTCACAACTTAAAAATTTGTAATTTATATTGCCAATAGTACTTGGACAATTACTCTTTAACGTTGAAGGATAAAAAAGTCATTATCCTAATTTGTATCATAACATAACATATAATTACATGTACTCGGCTGTTCGTGAATGTAAATGCCTAAAAGGCGAACAATCAAGCAAAATACATATATCATCACTGTTACCATAATATTGACTTTTATATATTCTGTTTATTTTATTTTATTTATCTAGTCAAATGGTCAAGATTATTTTTAGTAATTGATAATATAAATTTGAGAATAACAGATATGCCTGACTTAGTTATTTTACACGTGGTAATATATTTTTAGTAGAACACGGGTTTAATAGGTCGATTGATTTCAGTTCTTATATTTATGCCTTCATTTCTTTGTTTTGTCTTCACAGGTTTACTTTCTCCCTTCTAAAAGAATTCTTTTTTTCTTAATGATTATTAATGTCAATTTTAAAATCAGCGCTCTTTACTCTGCTGAATCAAATATATATATTTGATTTTTTTATTAATATTGATTTTGATGGAAATATTTATCAAATTTTTGTAGCTATCAATAATATACTTAATTAAAAAAAATAAAACAAAGTAAATCTTTTTTAAGGCCTTGAAGAAAAACTTGTCTATGAAAATAACAAGAAAATGAGAATTGGAATTGCGTCCCTGTGAGATGAGTGCAGGTCAGGTCTAGCTGATTTACATTACTTTTTATCACTAATTTATTTTATCATCTCATTATATTACATTTTTTTAATGCGAGCTTTAACTGTTTCTACTCACTACTCACAATTGGCATCGATTAAAATACAAGTTTCATGAACATTTATTCACATTGTGTTATAACAATGAATGAAACATTTTGGCAAGTTAAATCTGTTTAACTAATTGGTTAGATAATCAAAAATATGTTAATAGTTTTATGGTTGAAACCGAGATGAGAGATAGTATTGAGTTAAGGAATCATATTACCACTAGTAAACACAATGAGTTTTAGACATTTAACGAAATCGCTTCATTTAACCTGGTTATTTCAGATTATGGGAGAAATAGAAGTAGCCAATCATCCAAAAGCTCTATATTCTAGATATCTGTTGGATTTTATTATTTAATTCATATTTTGTCAGTCAGTTTTTTTTTTTATCATCGTAAAATTTTACTCGTCGACTATTACTAATTTTAATATATATTGTTTTTTTAATTGTTCTAACTTTGGTGTGATGTATTAGTTTTATGTGTTCGCTTATTAATAATCTACGTTTGCATGTTTATTTTTAATTTTTATTGTACCTTCTGTTGCTATTATTAAAACAGTTTCTCGTGTACAGGGTATAATTTCTTTGAGTGATACATCATTTACGAATCAATAATATATAAAAATTAATCAGTATTGCTTATCACTAAGTGTATTCTCATTGATGGGCATTATTTTTTCTCAGGGACAGGGAAACAGGAAGTATCGGGAGCGGTCTGTACGGCGTACCATGTGTGGCATTCGCTGCTGCGCCTGACCAGAACTTGCTGGAGGTTAGTCGTAGATAGCCTCAACGATGTCGTCATTATTACCATTAATTACCAACAGTGCAACAAACACAGACACACAAACACTCACTAATGCACAACATTTGTACTAAGGGAGACATTGGAATTGTTATCATTTTGCTGCTATGATCAAGCAATCATCCGAAAACGAACTTAATTATTTGAAGCGTCCATGCTGGTTTGCGATGATGCGTGGGAGGAAAGATGGGAATGAATCTAAATTCCAGGAAAAAGGTTAATTTTTCATTCTTGTCGTCGGCTGTTATCGTTTGTAGACAGAAAGTAGTTGAGTTTACTGGTGGCTTCAATGAAAAGATGTAATTGGCGGAGATGTACACATTAAACGGAGGGCGCTTCATCTTTTAATCTTACTGTTTCTTTATTCTTTCTTGGATATTTCTATAAAACTACCCAACAATAAAATATTACTCATACTTATTGTATTACTATCAATGTATACTCACTATTGACTGCATATTATCATTCATGTTTTGACTCGCTATCTTTATCTGTTATCTTTTATTAAGTTATTTACTTTTATTACTTTGACATCAACAGAAGCTTCAAAAGGAAGTCACCTTCTCTCTCAGCTAATAGAGATATATTGTAAAAATTTTCACTGTGGTTAAGGAGTACACTTAATATAAAATATTCTCTACGAAGCTTTTTAAGTCAATATATATTAATTATTTTTTCTTTAGTTATTTGCACTAGTTATACCAGTCACAGTAAGTTTAAAACATTTTTGTGCGCTTGAGTCATTGTTATGTTAGACGTTTGCTTCTAAAAAGTTATTTTCATTAATAAATTTTGCTTAGTTAGGTAAAATTAATAAATCGTGTACATTGATAATGATGTTAATATTTCTCGTAGATCCTGTTATGGGTAAGGGGAAGGTATAGTAAACCAAGAAGTTTTTTTTTTTTATTTTGCTCTGGTTTTATTTACTCTCATCAGTCATTTGGATGTTATTCCCTGAAATAGTTACTTGGGATGTTGCCGTGACTCATTTCATCTCAGATCATTTGCATTGTCAAATATTTGCTATACGAATGTCACAAAGTGATAAGAATGTATGTTTCTATTTATTTATGAAAAAGTGGTATTCTTAGTTCAGGTAAATTTCTGTTTCTTTTATGTGTTTAATTAAAATCTTCTGTCGAAGGTTAATTTACAATTTATGTGAATTATGATGATAATTGAGGTTGTGTAAAGATCATTTTTCCCCGTTTTAATTCAATACGTTTGCAAAAGGTTAATGATTAGTTGTTATATAAATACTATGAACAATATTATCTGCTCGATTATTTAACTTATACGTTTCAATTAAGTTGTTAAAAAAACAAAAACATTAATAAATTATACAAATTAAAGATTACTTTTGAAAAGATTGTATTTTATTATGGATAACTGGTAAAATATCACAACATACTGGAAGGTCTTCTCGTATTCAGGATCTGCATAGTTATTATTTTTGTTGAAGAATTGTTAATTTAAAAGTGAAACATAGTTACCATTTTACCAGGTTATTTGTTATATAGAAAATATGTATATTTTAATCAAAATTTATTGTTTACATTTACTGAAGCATGGCTGTTCTGAAACCAGTATAAATATAACTTATTTTAATAAATAAAATTAAAACTGGATTCAGTCGCTGGGATAAAGATTTTGCTACAAAGATAATAATGTAATTATTGTAGTATAACTTAAGTTTTCATCCAATCTCTTTTGATTGTTTAGAAATCTCAGAAAAAAAAAATGGAAGAGAAAATGTATAAAAAAATAAATAAAAAGGGGGAAAATAATGTTATAGATGAATCTTATAGATTTTCCTGCTTTTTTTGTATAGTACAAATTACATGCTGTATGCGGTTCTATGAATCAGTATACACAAGTGTTTGTTGAAATTCGATGAGTTCTGTCTACATCAACAGATCAACCGCCCGATTAGAATATATTAATTGCTTTTAATACAGTTATTAGACCCCATTATCTTTTTAAATTGTATTTTTAATGTAATAAAAAAAGGAGTGTCATTTTTTTTTGTTGTTTTTTTACTTTGAAAAATATACTCATCGATTTTCTCTTTTTGAAACTCTGTTTTATGAAAATATGTTTATCTGTGATAAATGTTAATTGTTAATTTATTTTTTTACTTAAAAATTAAAAAAAAAAAATGTTTATATAATGATGTTCACTTTAAGATGAAGTAATGTCATTTTTAAACGAGAGAATTGAACAGGTCTATATCGTAGCCCCCGATGTTTGTTTCCGTTTAAAAATGACTTAAGTTATAGTACATAAGTAAAATAATTTCATGCAGTAATTATTTTGTACAAATACTTAACAGTTAGTGTAAATAATTCAATTAAATTCTACCTATTTGTAGCTATTGTTGTTAGGGATTACTGCCTCAACAAAATACTGGTCAACTGTGCACTATGTATTGTAAAACAATGTATATGTTATTGTTAGTATTAACAAGAAATGTTAACATGATTTGAATTAAAATTTTCTTGTGAACATTAACATTTTGTTTGGTTTCCATTTCTTAATTTGACCTTTTTCTTTTTTCCCTCCCTTTGCAGAATTGTTTGAATTAAGTTTTCAGAAATTGTCTTATGAGAGAGTTGAAATTAATGTGTGTTTAAATGTTTACAAAACGTGTTCGTCAGTTAGGGCATAACTTAATAAAGTTCTTGATAAGTAAAAGGAACTTCTTTTTTGTATAACATAAGTATTCTGATGGAATGCAAAAAATAACTGACTCGATGCTTTATTTTGTCACTTATCGACAAACTTGATAACAAATATATTAATACTTAATATTTCTATAAATGTAAGTAAAAAGTTTAATGCCTTAACTATTTTTGGTGATTTGATTATGAATTTCCTTAAATCAAGATTAAATAACCGTTAAGAAATTCCCATTTATATAAAAATGACTTCATTAACTCCTCAAAGAATGTAATCTAGTCAATATGGGGATAATACAAATTTTACTTTGGTGCATATAAATTTCTCCTAAGAAAACTATATTTTTCTTAGGATGTACAATACAAAATTTATAAATCACCAGATGTGGAGGCCTCAATAAAATTGACAAGGATATCTCTGCAGGAACTAATAAACGAAAGGAAACAGACAAAATCGAATAATTTTCATTTATTAAATATTTCTATAAACATACTGTGTACACAAAATATACATATGATTGAATTTTAAAATTTTAGTTAAATAAAAATAAAATTGTGCAGTGTCGGGAAGAAACTACTCCTTTACGGCAATAATGACATTATTTCTTGTTGAACATGTGATGGGCTCCATTTTCGATAACTCTACACAATACCCTTTCTCCTTTGCAGCTAAACATCTGAAAAATAAAACTGTTATGAGATATGTGGACCTGATTCTTACGCGAGATGCTCCATAGATGGAATTAAGATGTGAACGATTTGACACATATTTGTGGACACAAGTATGTTCACACGATCCATCAATATGTTCACATCTTTAAACCGTCACATATAGGACCCGAATCAGACATACAATTTATGTCGAAAGGGTTGACCTTATATTAAATTCATGAAAATATGACAACTTCATTTCATGAACTGACTGAAGTAGTAACTACAATTTTTATACATATACCTATATCGTACTTTTTTTTTACATTTATAAATTGAATGGAAATGAGACTTGACAATAAAATAAATAAGAAATATTATACGTATTTAATAAGTTGAAGCTCAAAATCTCAGGTGGGTTTCTACCCTCCAATTGAAAAATTGAATTTTAAAACAAATTATTAATAGTTACAAAGCAATTTCGGCTGTTTCCTCTCTACCGAACCGTGTAGATTTCATTTGCTCTATGGTCTGCTTAACTTCTTAAATATTATCGCTTCTATACTATAAATCTTTTTTTTTTTTTTTATCAAACGATCTAACTCTTTCAACTTCCAATTAATTAATAACTGACTGAACATAATCAACATTGACTCTTTCTGGGTAGAAATAATATAATATAATAGTTATTAATTATGGGTATAATTAATAACTATTATTTATATATATAATAATAATATAACCAACTGACTTCTCTATGTCTCAATACCACCTTCATCCTAAATCATCACAATATTATCTATTATGATGAAATATTATATATTTCCCTGATAGAAGGTATTAATAAGGAGCAAGAGTCAGCGGGTGAATGCCTGGAAGGTAAGGTCTACCCTGTGAAGAGAGTGAATGCCTAGTGGCCGTCATTAAAACAATAACCAATGATAATTTACCTATTTTTCATTAGTCTTCTATAGGGTTTGAGAGTATTGGTTAATAAAGCCCTCGACATATTTGAGTCAGGTTGTCTACCTCTAAAGATTGATAATTCTACATCAGTCTACTATCTCTGACAGATGTTCTGTTTTTTTCTAAATATAACCAAAAGCTTTTCACTCAACATACATTTTCTCAGACTTTATTAAATGTAATTTTATTATTAATAGTTCACCCGATACAGTACAATTATAATACAGTACAATTATACAGTACAATTATAGTATCGCATAAAGATAAAAAAAGTTACCTGTCAGTGTCAACAGCTAACATACTGCGCTCTCCTTGCTGCGTGACCTGGTCAGCACAGTGGCCTAGGACGATGAACCCTTCCTCGGACAGACCCGTCTGCCTGAACTCTTCACTCTGGGGGTACTTCACTGTCTCGTTTGACTGGTTTCACATATGAATATTTTTGATTAAAGAACATATTATGTATACACTATCGGTAAGTATGTCAACAACAAAAAAAAAAATTTTATTACCTTTGTTTAATGGCATTTAAAACAATTTTTTTTTTTTTTAATTTAAGTCATCCCTGCCTTAGCACAAATCAAAATAACCTAATCTTCATTTTTCTTTAATAAAAATAATGTAAATTAAAAAATTGAGTAGGACCTACATCTTACAATCTTACTCCTCCGATCCAGAGCATTTTCTATTCCAACAGGAAATACTAAACATAGTATTGTACATTATTGCCATCAAAACAAAATTTAACATAACTCGATGATTTTGCTTAACGATCTGCCAAAGTGACTAACACATATTGACCGCTGATTGAGAGAATATTTGTCTACAGTAAATAATACATTTGAGGCAGAATTATTTATGCTAGTTTAAACATTGGTTTAACAAGTAATGCAGGTGAGGTAGAAATTAATAGTGCTTTAAGGTAGTAATGCCAGAAACTAGATAATAAGTCTAAAATGTTTAATAGAATGGTGTGGCGTATCAGCGGTGGAGCATCAGAAGTTGAAGTGTCAAAAGGTATGTGTCGTCTGTAGACAATGTGAACCTCAAGAGGAGAGTGTCATTACAGTTTGTGAATGATTGAGAATTGATAAAACATTGTAATGAGATTTTTATGGTCTATACTTGTTAACAATAAATTAATTTCATTTTAAAGTACAATCATTATTTGGTTATAATAATTTTGTTGAGTTACAAAATAAAGAGAAAATGGCCTAGTAGGGTCAAACTATTTAGCTATGTAGCATGATAAACAGCCGGTGAACAGGGAATAAATGAAAATGACTTGAACCAGAGAAGCCGTCTTCCAGGGGCGCACTTGGGCTGCAGGAAGTGATGGGGTACATCCAAAAAAAGTGAAGTTATTGAGTTAACGATCGAAGGCTGTTTATTGTCAAGGAAGAAAACCATCGAAGCGAATTCAAGTCAAGAAGAGATGTGTTTTATTAACTTGAAATATTGTAATTATTTCTCAAATATAGTAGTAGGATAGCTCTATAGTTACTAAATGGCTTTAAACGTACTATGTACCAAAATACATAACTAAGGTGAACAAAGTGAGCAAGTATATGGTAACATGATCACGTTCATTGTTTGAAAACACTGTATTTATAATTTTAAACACAAGAGGCATGGTTTAAACTGCACTACCTTTTGCAATCATGATATGACATAAATTAACAAATTGTCAAACTGCCCCCAAAGTAAAGCATTCTTTCTCAGTGTGAACACGCACCTGTTTGTATTACACTCTCAACAGAACAACTGTACAATCATTTAAAAAAAAATTAATAAGATCTCCTTACTTTTATTCCGCCATAGCAACACGGACATAAGATGATATTGGCCTCTTTCTCCAGGCACTTATGGAGTACGAGATCTGACGCAACACCACATGCGTGCAAGGCTAAACCCACCTAGAAATAGTGAATTAAAGTCAATTTATAGTAGTGTTATGCATGTTGTCAAATGTTTAAACGGCATAGAATAGAGCTTTACTTAAGCGAGTATATCTAACATGCAATATAAGGCATGTTGCAGTATGGCTTACTAGGTATATATTGTTAGTTATGTTTTTCATAATATATTGTTTAAATTTAAATTAATCTGAGGTTTTAATGGTTCTGTTAATATAAAAAAGAATTCTGGCAAAAGGAAAATTGTTTAGTTACAAAACTATTCATTACTTTATGTACAAGCACGTATGTGACCAATAACAATGATTTATTAACTAAATTTTCTAAGTTACGTTAATATTATTTTTGCGACTGGCCAGATTTACTAATTTTCATGTTGTTTTCTTTTTATGATGCATCTATTTTCTTCGTTCTTCTTTAACTTGGTCTGCCACGCGGTCAGTAAAATCCAATTATCTCTTCAATCCTCTTGCCCTTATAAAAATCTTCTTCATACAACTGTTCTACCTTTGGTTCTATCACCATCAAATAATATTTCTTCAAGTTTCACCATGTTCTTCTATTCTCTTCTCTCAACATTACGTCTGCTCCGGATTTCCAGCAGAACAACAACTAATGCCATCTTCCTTTTCAAAGCCTCCTCCTTTGTTTTCTCGCCTTCTTGATTTTTTTTAACTTTTTTTATTTTAAAGTTATCAAATCCAATATTAAACTATTTTAATTTAATCATTGATATTATTTATATGGTAAATATTAATATTAGATAGAATGGTAACAAATAATGTCCATCACTTCATAACCATGATTCACAGGTCGTTTACCGCCCTTATATGCCCGCTAATTTTGAATTTAAAGTCTTGACAAATTAAATTTACAACATCTAAATATCACAACAATATATTATAGTTTACATATTTGAAATATATGGCAAAAACATAAATTAAATTAACTTCTACTAGCTAAATCAAAAATAAAATATTTATAAACATATTTACGGTAAAAAAAAAAAGTACTGAACACCTAGGCAGGGATTTAATCCATCTGGCTGGTTAGTAACAAATACAGAAGTAGTAAAAATTCCTGTCTTATGAGTTTATGGTATTATTAACGTAATATAGAATATTATTTTTGATTAGGCATTATCATGGAGAAGATATTGCGATTTCATAGTACTAATATATATATATATATATATTATTCTAATATTTGTTATTTATGTATAATTTAAAAAACTTTATATTTTTAACTTTAACGTTATCTCAGGGTTCTGTTAATAATTATATAGGAAACTTCTGGCAAAAGGAATATTGGTTTTATTTACACACATTGAATATATAAAAAACTGATATACAAATAAAAATACGTACGTAAGAAAAGTATAATATTACATCTAAATTTACGTAATTATACTGGCCAGTGTTCTTTGTGTTGGTATCTTCGTTGTTCATCTTCTAATGCTTGATCTGAATTGTCTTACTTGCGCGTCCGTAGTCCTCATGCTGAGTGAAAGTGAAGAGGGGCTGACCTCGTGCACCATGAGGCAGTAGCACCGCTTCTTGGTAGGGTCGCTACCTGGGCTTCTTTCTCTGCCTGCTTCTGATCAAGAAGTGAAACCTTTCGGTCTATGTCGGTCTCTATCTTACATACTGCTGCCTTCTTGACTTTCAACTCGTTATTTAATGCCAGTTGTTTTGAATATTTATACTTTGCTTAATTTACGTAGTTTATAAAATAAATGTTTACATTAGTTATGATATTATTTTTATTATAAATATTAATAATTAATATGACGACAATAAAACATGTTCATACTTTCATAGGCATGAACCACGGATCGTTATTACGGTTTGCTTTTTCCGAGTTTATTTAAACAAACACCATTAAAAATCATCATTTTAAAATATCACAACATTCGGGTCCGCTCCGATTTAAAAAAATTTTTGAGCTTGTCTAATCATTTGTATTTTCTTATAACTAAATTACAATACCAAAATGTGTGTCATCAAAATTTTACATGTACCATACAGAGATTTTAACATTCAATTATTACAATAATTTTTCATTTTCAAGTCTTTACCTTGCTTGATTTAGATTATTTTCATAATAAGATTTCTAAATTAAATTTAATTCTCTAGTCTTTAGATTTAGACTTTAACACATTTTCAACTTTGATTGTATAGTTAAACATTCTAACATTTTAATACAATATAAGAAACTTACATTTCCAAATTCTTACATGTCTGATTGATGTTATCTTATAATAAATTATTTCAATTGATTTTAATTTCAAGCTTTTCAATGTCTTTTACCATATTTTCAAATTTTATTGTACAACTAAACATTCTAACACTTTAATATTCTATAATACACTTTAATTCCAAATTTTTACATGTGCCTATTGCCATTTTTTAATAATAGATTTTTCTATTAATTTTTAATTTTTTATTTTATTTATGTATTTTTTTGTTTACTTTTTTACATTTATCCGATTAGCATTATTTCATAATAATGAAGTATAACTCTTTTTTCTTTTTCTTTTTATAATTATATTCGATAGTATTAAAAACATCCCTGGAGTTATTTTTAATTTCTTTCCATTTGTTTATTTGTATGTTGTTCATATTGAACTCGCCAAGGGGAATTTCACTAGCATGATATAAAATGTTAAATTTGACTCTATTCCAATTCAAATTTTTAAATATTGTACTTTTAAATCTATTTATAATTTCTACTGGGTCTGAATTTTTTAATTGCTGACTCTCTAAATTATCATGATTGTTAATTATTTGTCTTTCATCAGGATCAATTACCGGTTTATTATTTATGCATGTTAATTGTTTCTCGAATTTAACTTCCATTTTTAAAGGATGTACTTTTTTATCCATTTCTATATTAGAATCTTTGAAAAAATTTAGTTCAATGTTCTCTTTTTTATTGTCAATTTTTTCATTACTAATTTCCACAAATTTATCGAATTTATTATTTTCATTTTTAAACTTCTCTTCAAGATTCCGTTTATTTTCTTCCACATTTTGTTTATTTTCGTTTAATTGTTGTCCATACTACGTTTATTTTCGTTTAATTGTTTGTCCGTACTACGTTTATTTTTGTTTAATTGTTCGTCCGTACTACGTTTATTTTCGTTACATTGTTCGTTAATATCTAGATTATATTCTTTAAATTGTTCGGTAATATATCGATTATGTTCGTCAAATTTTTCCATACAATATCGATGATGTTCGTCTAATTTTTCCATCATTGACCTAAAAAACTTTTGCATCTCACTTTCCTCGCGACTCGATTTATCTACGCTTTCCATGACTGAATTTAACAATACAAATTCCTACCACAAACACAATTTTTAACACTTTTTGACCTAACCTTTATATCAAATTTAAAACAATTTTTCGTGACACACTTTATCCAATCAATCCTTTAACCAGATTTCCTAAATTAACATTTGCCTGTTCTCGGGCGCCAAATATTCTAATATTTGCTTATTTATTAATAATATTTTAATTATATATTTTTTCATATAATTTAAAAAAAAAAACTTTATATTTATAACTTAAACGTTATATCAGGGTTCTGTTAATAATTATATAGGAAACTTCTGGCTAAAGGAATATTGGTTTTATTTAAACACATTGAATAACTAAAATTGATATACAAAAATAAAATACGTACGTAATAAAGAATACTATTAAAACTAGCATTAAAATGGTACCTTGTGAATTATTCGTAACTCTATATTAATACTGGCCAGTGCTTCTTTGTGGATAATCTTCGTTGGTCGTCTTCTTCTTCTTCTTCTATTGCGTGATTCGGTTCATCTTACTAGAGCGTCCTTTTTCTTCATGCCGAGTGAAAGTGATTTATCATGAGGCGGTAGCGTAGGTCGGTGACTACCTGGGCTTCCCTCTCTGCCTGCCTTCTGAAGAACGAATGAATGTTTGTCCTTGGTCGGCTCGTATATATATCTGCATCTCTCCGCTGCCTTCTTGACTTTCAACTCGTTATTTAATGCCAGTTGTTTTGAATATTTATACTTTGCTTAATTTACGTAGTTTATAAAATAAATGTTTACATTAGTTATGATATTATTTTTATTATAAATATTAATAATTAATATGACGACAATAAAACATGTTCATACTTTCAAAAATGAATCACGGATCGTTATTACGTTATTCAATGCTCGCTAATTCCGAGTTTATTTAAACAAACACTATTAAAAATCATCATTTTAAAATATCACAATATATTATTCTAATATTTGCTTGATGCATTAATAATAATAATTTAATTATATATTCTTTTTCATATAATTTAAAAAACTTTTATATTTTATAACTTTTACGTTAATTCAGGGTTCTGTTAATAATTATATAGGAAACTTCTGGCAAAAGGTTTATTGGATTTATTTATACTACCTCCCGCTGCCTTCTTGACTTTCAACTGGTTATTTAATGCCAGTTGTTTTGAATAGTTATTACTTTGCTTAGATTAGAAGTTTATATAATAAATGTTTATATTAAATATGATATTATTTTATTTCAATTATTAATAATTAATATGACGACAATAAAAACGTTCATACTTTCAAAAACATAAACCACGGATCGTTATTAAATTCTTCAATGCTCGCTAATTCCGAGTTTATTTAAACAAATATTATTAAAAATCATCATTTTAAAATATCACAACAATATATATTAATAATACTTTATCTTGACCTATACGTTTAGCAATTATTAACCAAAGAAAAAATGTTCAGGTAGAGCCTAACCTAGGAACTCCTCAAGATCAAGTCTGCTTAATTTCCCACTTGGCTTATAGTCTTTGGGAGAGTATAGCCAAAAAGAATTCATATAAGGAAGTCAAATCATGCAGATGAGCTCAGTTAGTAAAGCCCCGACTAATAGATATTGGCGTGGTCCAGACCCTTCAACTGTATTTTTTCTTTACCTGATAATTATTAATAATAATTGGATGCAGTTATGCAACGATAGACCAAGCGACACAAAGTTTTTTTTGTGAGTAATTTGACTTTTTACAAACATAGTAACTAGTATACTAGTTAGTCTGTAGGTAAAAAGTTCCTCAAAACAAATTTTGTGACACTTGGTCTATCGTTGCATGATCCAATTCTCATTGGGATTCATACCGCAACAAAATTGACTATATATACTTTATAAGTTCATAGTATAACTAGTGAATCATAAAATATATTATAGAATGAGCGAATGAGAATTCAAACTGAACTAAACTCAACTGTATAGAAAGATAGATTCTGTCCCTGTTTGGTACTTCTAACTCCCCCTTCCTTCAAACTCGATAGAAATTCTTCAAATTATCCAGAGGGAACCCCTAGTTCATATTTCAGCCAGGTCAGATCATGCAGTCGTGAGCCCAGGAACTCATATTTTGTCACTTATAGACTCTGTGCTAAGTATTTTCAGTTTAAATCTGCCTTATGAGTTTGTGTTCTACATATGCCTAATTTGCTATTTCTTTATTAAAATGATTTAAAAAATTACTTTGCGTCTGTTTATTATTACATTTTACTACACTAAATTCATGACCTGTGAATTATTATAGACCTGGTACACGGTTGCAGGCTTACATCTCATATGAAATAAAATAATAGCTTAACTTAAAGAAATTACATCTTCACGATGTTAATATGAATGACGATGATAACATCTGAATATGAAAAATATTATAAGGGGAACAATATCTTCTCGGCAGCCATAATTCAACTTCCAACCTTACCTAAACAAACTGCTACCATGCTTAAACAATATTGTCGATATCATGGAAACAATAGTATCAATATCAGAACCTACAGAATGTATACAAATTTTGGTAATATTTATTCTTCGTTCATTAGTGTCATGACTGGCAAGATGATGCAGCCCTTATAATATCTTTATTTCTTCTGGACGGAAAGCAACAAATTATCTCATCCATCACATACAAATATTCTTAAGCAGTACAAAATAATTTAATAATACATTATGTTTTATGGAAAGATATTATGAAATTTCATTAGTTTAAATATTTTTGTACATACTTGGAATTTGGCAGTGAAGTAGCCGAGGTTCGCTTGTACGAGGAAAACATTATCGAGGCCAAGTTCAGCTACTTTCTCCCTTGCCCTCCTCAGTGATCCCTCTTTGGCATCGAGCAGGATAACTTTGACAGATGGCGGAAGACAGGAAGCCAGTGCGACCCCCACGTGGCCACTACCAGCACAGAAATCTACCACTGTATCACCATCACGGCATACCTACCAATTTAATTGCTTGATGATTCGAATTATAAAATTTAGTGATTTTATGTTCATTATGAGTAAAAAAGTAAAACCCCTGGTCCTGAGCCCTGGTTTGTTAGTAATTTTTTACTACTCAATAAAAATTTCTCAGTTTTTATAATAAATTGTTGAAATAAAGACAATTGAATTTACTTTTAATGCCGCAGAGATGATACTTTGAATTTGCTGTGTCTTCCTTTCCTTCCGGCTGGTGGGGACATCGGGCAAAGGCACAGAGTCCGGTAATGGGATGATGTTCAATTGATTCATCTCCATCATCTTAACTGATGACACTAAGTTGAAACTGCAATCTAAAACACATGTTACTTACTACATCTGTGTTGAAGACCTTTGATTGTTGTATTGAAACAACAGAAAATCTAAACCACATTCTAGATAACACCAAACTATTGACAAATACAGGTGCAATAGATTAACCATTATTTAAACAATGTAATTTCCTTTTTACTTTCATTTACCTAAATATTAATTTCCCTCAGTACTGATTTGCCTTTTGACAAGTACGATGATTTTAAATAATTTAAAATTGTAACAAAAAAGAAAGAGAGAGGTAATAAAAAACCGCTACAGATTAGTGTTGGAAATTATGCCCTGAGCGACTAGATTAAAAAGATGCTTCCATTGCATAAGAAACAGAATTAAGCAAATCAAATCAATGAGCCCATTTTGTCATTGGATTATTCAGAAGAGAGAGAATGCCCTTCTGATTTCTGGGGGTTAGTAAAATTAATTTCTGCAAGCTTAGTGAAAACCTTTCATTTCTATCATTTTTCGACTAGAGGTGAAAAGTGTAAAATTAAACATTAGGCAATTCGTAATAAGCATCGAAAAATTATGTGTTATAATTCCATAGGTGCAATAGGATATAGAAATAATTGAGAATTAATGACATCGCAGATTGGGAAAGATTAGCGAACAACGTTAATATTTCTTAATTTCTTTTAACGTTACAGTTTTTAACGTATACTTAACCATGAAAAAACAACAACATAAATTTAAATGTTAAATACCTTCCAAGTTGGATGGAACTCTAGAAATCTTAAAAGAGAAATGGGACAGACTTTTTTCATGAGTTTTTTTTTTTTTGCTTCCTGTTATTATATCTTAACCTCTCACTTTGGGATCGGTAAAATCATCCAAACCATAGTTAGTTCAAACTGCTTATCAGAATAAAATTTGTTAACACTATAAAGAGTGATACTTGTTGCTTACCAACATCTGCTTGTTGGGTATACATATTGTTATGCCTCGACCTATACCTTAACGGGTCTCTCTTGTATAGACTGGCTATAGGTGGTGCAATGGGCTCGTAGTTAGAACTAACCTCCTTCGACAATTGAGCTTTGAAGAGTCCAAGAGTTTCGGCTAAGTTCTGGGCTTTAGTAACTCTTGACAACCTTTAAAAAACCATAATAAATTATATTTCCATTTTCTTAGCGATTTATTTTATTTTTCAGTGACAGAATACCAATAACCAGGCGATAAAAAAATGAAATTACAATCAATAAAAAGTGCCTGGATCATCTTTAAGAATTATACAGTTTTCAATAAAATAAAAATGATAATAGAATCATTTTCTGGCATGACAACAATATTAACTTAAGGCAGCAAAGATATTTTCAAAAGAAATAAGGTAAATAGCCCTTTACGATGAAAATATTCTACATACTTCTTAAAATATTGGTTACATTTTAAAGAAATAATCACTGACCAAGCATCAATGTGAGGGTAAGAAGTTATCGATCCTTCCGGAAGCCTTTGAAGTATGACGGTGATACCAACCGCACAAACAATATCC
The DNA here is from genome assembly GCA_930367205.1 of Acanthosoma haemorrhoidale. NCBI lineage: Eukaryota > Metazoa > Arthropoda > Insecta > Hemiptera > Acanthosomatidae > Acanthosoma > Acanthosoma haemorrhoidale. The sequence continues at coordinate 111,017,411 of OV884014.1, read as the reverse complement.
GTCAATAGAAAGTGGGGGCCTTCAGCGTAACGTTCTCCTTCGTTCAATAATGATTTATATTTACCTAAATACATAAATATTTAAAAAAAATAAAATACATGGAGAGAACAAATCATTCATGAGTGATTTTGAATAGGACACCAGAGGAGTATAACCTCTGAAGTCAAAGTGATCATTTAATAATATTTATTCATTTTTCATCCTATTTCATCCAAATTTTAATTTTTTAAGCAAATGAAATAGTAGGTCATATTTTAATTCGTTTATTACTAAAGTGAGATTCATCTATACGCTATATAACTATTTCATTTTTATTAATCTCTCTATACAGGAATTTTTACAATAAAAATATTTAAGGAAATTTGCCCATCATCTATACTTCCTCACTCGCTTAACAATATCATAATGACAATTAAACCTTAAAAAAAAGTTGAAGGCTAGTTATAAGACTCACTCATTTTTTACATTACATAAACTATTTTTTTTTTTTTTTTATCAATATATAACAGTTACATTTTAAAATAATGGATTGGTAAATGTTACAGAAGACTGATATAGTGAATATTAAGTTACCTGCATTGTGGATACGCACTGGGAGAGAAAGATGTAATTCAAACTGGGCAAGTGAGCTCTCATCTCCCCGCAACATTGCTATTTCACAAAACCAAACAAACGGAGAGGTCTCAAATGGAGCTGCTAAACAAGACTCACGAAAGCCCAGAAGTCCTCTTTTATTTTTTGGGCACACTTGAATAATCTATAAAAAAAACGAGTATAGTTCAATTTTTTTATATTCTAACAATTTATAGGTTCGATATTTACATATATGCAATAGGCTGAGAGGCCATTGCTCCTTAGGTAGATATTAACCTTTAATTATATTTTGTAAAGTTCGGATTAGAAAATTATTGAATTGAAATCTACACAAGCTAAGTCACAGGCAACAACTAGAATACTCTAGAAATGAATGTAAGACTACGAATAAATGGAAAAATATAATTGTTTAGAAAAGGAAAATTATTATATATTTGTACCTTACGAAGAACTGTAGATAAGCCTGCAACACAGGATATACCATCGTCGAGAGCCATGACAGGAGGTCGACAAAGAGAAGCAGGGAAAGGCATCTTGTCAAGGTAGGCCAACGTCAAGCCAGGAGGGTGTGTAAATAAGATGTCGAAGGAAGTGTGTCCATTATTACGTGAATCAGGTGGGGGGATAATGTAAACATCTAATGGAGGGCTAATGTAAGAAACCAGGGCAAGGCACGTCGCCGACTCCATGCCAACTAACAACCTTCCGTCCTCTGTTGCTTTTCCTTCAATATACAGCGATGTCATATTGAACTGTGAAAAATAAATTATTAACAATCTGAGATTGAAAATTATAAAGCATAAATCATACTCAATAATAGAGCAAACATTGTAACAAACATATGGTGACAACTATTTCCAGTTCATAATAACAGAAAACAAATGTTGCTGCGGACTACTACAGAAACTAAATTATAATTTCAAAAGGAAATATTCACTTCATATAAATAGACAATAACTAATAATAAACACTGAATATGCTTACTGCCTCTGATGCTTATAGATTAAACAGAATTTGCAAGCCTACGCTGGAGACTTTTTAAGTGTTTATGGTCAAGCACTCGTTGCCTTAGAAAAACACAAGCTGTTGAGGTGATAGCCAAAACAAAAACGAATCCTTCAAATTGCCAAAATTTCTTCTCTTCCAACCATTCAACGCGATCACATCTAAATTAAAAACTTGAGATTAAAACCTCATATTATAAAATAATTAACTAACTGAATGAAAATGTAATTTACCCGCGATAGCCTTGTGTCCCCGTTTTATGACACTTTATTTTTTCCTTGAAATGTGTTCGGTCGCAGGCTTTAACACTCCCACTTGTAATATCAAAATCTAAAATTCAATTTTAATTATTATTCCAGAAATGCCAGGGCAAATACGTGATTGATAGGGATACCTATAAGTATAATCATTAATTCTGCAAAAAAAAAATCTCTGTTTTGGTAATTTACCAGAACATGGATGGCAAGGTTCAATAACAGAATGGTCCTCTCTCAGCCAACAATAATCAGAGGAGGAATTGAGTTTTAAAGAGCTATGATTTCCAAGATGATTATAAGCGCTTGTTTCAAACGCCCATTGACTTTCAAAAACAAGTACAACAAGAGTCAACCTTCAAGAAAATATCAATTAAAAAGTTATAACTGATCGTTAATAATATGAATGGATTGCTAATGCAGATTTTATGGAAATACTTGCCCGCCTAAACTAATTATCCCCGCTAGCATTCGTTTTTTTGAACAAAATTCAATCATATTTCAAAATTGGGCAACAATCAAACTTTCTTCATCCTCTGCCAATACGCACTGTGTACCTTGCTAGCTAGAAGCCTATCACAGAGCTAAAAATATTGTTATCAATGACGTGTTATCTCCAGCGAGGTAGAATGTGTCAATAACAAAAATATACTTAAATACTTAGTGATACATTTTCGACTAATTACAAAACATTTTCTCAGAAGAAACTTGGTAAATACTCTACAACAGAAATCTCATTTGAAAGAACTTTTTTTAGACAATATTATATAAACATAAATTCTTAGTTTCTAACTCTACCGCTATCTTTAACAGCCGTAATTTAAAAGCGAGTTAGTTATTTCTAACAGATGTTTTGACAGGGCGTTCTAAACATCGCAAGTGTTTGAAAGGATATCGCCCATAAGATCTGTGAAGAAAGCATTGGAGTGGTATGACCGTGTCCTTACAATGAAAGTAGGATTCCAAAAATTACTGCAATGGGTTTGTTGTGTCAACTTCTTCACCACGAATAAATAGAAGTTCCCCTCTTTTCGGCCCAAAAAATATCCACCTATATTTCCATATTTTAATAATAAAACCCTTAATGCGTCAGGCTTGCGACAGACTCTCGGAACCCGGCACCTGAAGAACACTACTCAAACCATGGCTTTCTCATTCAACTACCTCTGCATCTCTCTTTCCTAAACCTCGCTATGTTTTAGTCCGGCGTTGTCAGACCCCACACCTTCCTAGTGGGAATCTCTGCCTTCGTCTCGCTAAAACTAGCACCTCCTTGGATGAGACCTCTTCCTCGCGGACGACGGTTGCCAGTGATCCAGTCTGCCTCTCACCGGTTCACACTCGCCTTTGGGATCCGGAAGGTTTTCACCTACCTTTAATACCTACCCCATACCTCTTCTCCTGAACATAGTGCTTTGTCGGGGCACTAAGATCTTATGGAGTCATCAATACGAATAAAGCTGCCCGCCGACTAGGCCACCAGCAAAGGTCAAAGACCACAGGTTCGCCCATTTTATCTCTTACTTGACGTTCGCCGGACAGCGGCCGGGCTGTAGCGACCCTAGCCCGCGGCGGGCGTCCTCCTCCCTTGGGGAACATTCCCGACAGGGTTCCTACAGAAATGAGAAGAAGAGGATGACCTGTTCAAACGGAGAGAAAAAATTGTGGAGGAAGACGTGACAGATAAAGGAAATAATTTCACAAATGATTTCTCAAATAAAATAAGTTCTTCCTTAACTAAACAGCATAATTATCGGTCCAATGAGCATTAAAAATATTTATATACAAATATAATAGGTGAGGTAAACCTCTATTGATAACATAACAAAACGCCCTTGTTGACGACAGAAATAGTGGACTTTCCGGCTGGTGTTTAACTAAGTGGCTACAATATTTCAATATTATACAGTTTATGATTTTCTAACAAACTTTCGTATAACATTTAAAAAATAATGTTTTTATCTTTGAAACTGCTTATTGTCAACACTGGCTGTCAAATGCTATCACTGACAGTTCGTACCTGGCGGACCACAATCCAAATATGTTTCTTTGTTTTTCTGATATCCTTACTAGGGAACTAACTGAGTTAAAAATGTATAAATTTAATAAAATACTAGCAGTTATAAATCTCTGGTCGATGTAATACAATAAATTCCTTTGAAATGGCTGACAAAAAAAACACTATTCCAGAAATGGAAGCTTTTAGGACAGAAGATTTTTATGTTTTGATGAATAGTGAATCCAGTCTTTGGTTTAATCGGAAAACTGGCGATATTTCAGTTAGACCTGGTAAGCTGTTATTATCTATTAGGTAGTTGATTGTTATAAATGAATGTTTACTGGCAATAAATTCATACATGTATCATGGTTTTATGCGATTGTTTTATTTATAATGTCCATACCACACAAACTGCTCTATCGTTCTAAATTATACCACCCTGCTAACTTTTGATGAATATGCTATCACTCATTGTAGGTATCTCATATCATTATGATAATTAACAATTTTAAATGGACAATCAGAAGTATATGAATTTGTAGTTTTGCTAATATTAATTAATTATTACATTTTTTATTACAAGTAAATATTCTTAAGCAGTATCATCATATTAAGTTAATGAATCTATATGGTGGTAGGATACAGTATATGTGTACTACAAACTTAAAATCGAAGGTAATGCTGAATACGGTAACAATTATTTGTGTTAGTTTAATATAGAGAATCTGAAAAATTAATTTAGTTATCCGCTTCAGTGTAGCAGTCACTCCTCCACGATGTGAAACATTGTGACCTAGCCTTTTAATTTCCACCTGATACTAGAGGGAATCGAGCAAAACCGGCGGCTTTCCCATTCTGAAAATCAGTTGTCCTAAGGATAAGGGCCCTTTAGTTCTTTGCTAATTACCTCCTTAGGGTGTGACTCAAAGCATCAAGCCTCCGATGGGGACCAACTATTGAGCTTTACACCATATCAGAAAGCTAATGAAAGAAGATAATAAGTCTTCTCCTTGGGTAGGTGCATATCTGTAAAATTATATTTTAGTTGGAAAATTGTGCCAAATAGGCCCCCTATTACGTATAGGAATACGTTAGGGTGGCTATTGTGAAACATAACAATATTCTTTATCAAATTTCAAATCAATAAGTGTGCCAAGTAATTATTAGTTTACCGTTTCCTAAAAATATTTATTCAGGTCTCATTCATTTTTAATTATAAAATATATTATATTTGAACTAACCTTTTGTTTTTTTTTCAGGATGGGAATTAGCCAACTCAGGAGACGTGGAATGTCTAGGTGTGTTTTATGGTTTGATTGGGAAAATAAGCTTTCAAGTTGATTCCGAGGCAAGATTACTTTTAATAAAGGATACCGAAGTTGTGGGAGATTTACCTGATGGTAGGACCGTTATGAAAGTACGTTCAATAGCATTTATTTACCCATGCGGCCCTGATGTCAGTGCTTCTGAAATAGGACTTAAATCTTGTAAAAAGCACAGAGCTGGAGCATACAACTTGTTCGAAGGCTCACAGAAAGCCCCTTTTGCAAAAACATGGGGTACGATGAAATCCGCTGCCAGTTCCCTGAAATCTACAACACAACAGGCTGCTGCTTTGGCGTCATATCAGGCAAGTATTCTGTCTTTAATATCTTTTTATAATATATAGTAAAGTAACTTGTTATTGTCCATACTTGTTTATATTGACGGTTAATTAAATTATTATTTTCAGGTAAAAGGTAGTTCAAAAAAAGAAGGAAAGGACAAAGAAAAATTTGAAAAGAGAATAATAGAAGAGCTCTCTCGGCTTTTTACGGAGACAGACTCGTTCTATTTCTGCCTCGGTCCTCCTGGCAGTAGAACATGTGACCTTACCAATTCGCTGCAGATGTTTCATACACCAGGATCTTCTACGGATGATAGATTTTTTTGGAATAAATATATGCTGAAGGATATATATGAAATTAATGTAAGTATTTTTCAGATTTAGATTATAATATCATTTGAAAAATTGTCAGTAAAAACATACACATGCATATTGTGGTGATAACTAGAGGGGTAGCTGCAGTTAAATTTTCCCTGTCTATCTGTTTTGATGTAGCATTTCTTACCTGTCCAATTCAACTGTGACGTAGGGATATTTAGCTTATCTGCTTGTTATTTATAAATAATAATCAAAAGACGACACATTAATGTTATATACTAATAAATGGGTTCAATATTTCTGAAATTAATCTAAAAAATTATTTCCTGTAGGATTATCAAGAAAACCCATTGACATAGAATGAGTTAATCAATAAAATTTTACTGGCAATAGTAATATGAAAATTAGTAATACACATTATTTATTGGGGGCCCATGTTTGTCTCTTAACTACTAACTTAGACGTTATATTATTTATCTAATCTAACCAGGAAAACACTTTGAATGAACTGTAGGGCCAGGGATCTCTTTTATTTATGAAGTGAACTTTAGTCTATTTGTCCCATTGATGAGACACCTCGCAATATTGGACTATTAAATTGGTCTACTAAAATTGTGACTAAATATTCAAATACATGTGATTTTCTATTGATTTACTCATTATAGGGCGGAAACAACTAAGTATATACTCGTGGTTGAGAATATTTTATCAGAACTTTCAATATAGTTAACTTAAGGAACAGTATTTTAATGCAGTACATTAGTATGTTAGTTTATTAGTTTATCAATCTTCTAATAATATTGAACACAATTTTTCCCCTTACAGAACGAACTGGCCAAAGCGTGGATCCTGCCGATCATACAGGGTTACGTTCAGATAGAACATTGTGCAATACATAGAGATATGACTACGTTTGGGACTAGCCATAGTGAGGTAATTACTTTATAACTTCGATTCCCCACTGTTTCAAGCAGGATATCTTACTTAGCTTTAGTTCATTTACATGTGTGACTACTTAGAAAAAAAATTCCATCTTTATATGGTTATTATTGATCTGTACTATTACAGCCAATGAATGGTCAAAGGTTTGTTGCTTGATATTGTTTCTTCACTGTAGAGGTATAGAGGCCTAGGGGCTGGGAAAGCTCCGGAAGGGACTTCTGAACGGTCCACTAATAGGCAAAAAAAATCAAATTTTTTACCACATCCAATTACAACCCTGTGACCACGAACTAGTAGTCACGTGCCTTATCTTTCAAAGATCTATTCAAATAGATTATACATGACAGCACTGGGTGCAGAGGTTTAAAAATTGCATGAAGGCATAAATACATCGTGTTTATTTCTTCATAAAACAAGATATTGGCTTAGTGAATCTCTCCAGAGTAGCAGATAGGATAATTTATGTTTCATATTGGAATTGGCTGCTTAAATCTAACTTTCCGACAAGATTACTTCTCTCTTTTAATAAACAAATAGCTTCATAAATTGTCCTGATTCATAACTGTGAAAATACCCTTTGCATATCAAAAAACAACCTGTCGATCAAATAACAGCTGCCTTCCTAAGATGTCTCTAGTGGAATGGTTGAAGGAATGGACTGCCTGCCTAGGAAATTTCACTACACTAAAACAAATGTAAGTTTTCTACAACGATTAAACAAGGGTTTCCGCAAAACTTGCAGGCTCCAAAAAATAATTAAATATACATAGATATGTTAAAATATATAAACTGTGTACATATAAATCCTTAAAATTGTACAATATACATTACTTTGCTAAAAACTGTTTTCTTCTTCTTTTTCAGAGTTTGACTCTAGCAATAGTATCCAGGCGATCACGCCATCGAGCTGGAACACGCTATAAACGTCGTGGAGTCGACGAACAGGGCAACTGCGCCAACTATGTTGAGACCGAACAGATACTAAGCAACGGCTCACACACTGTGTCGTTTGTTCAAGTCAGAGGCTCTGTACCACTTTTCTGGAGCCAGCCAGGTTTCAAATACAGACCACCTCCAAGGATCGATAAAGGTTAGTTGCCTAATTTTTTTCTGATTTCCTATTTGGGTCAACAAAATTAAACAAATTATATGTTTCAAGCTAAGGCCATTCGTTTGCTATTAAGTTCAGCTTACGACTGCTTCATAATTTAATCTATAATGATCCATACTCAGAAAAAAACCGTATACCTATCAATATACTAGGGATTAGTACAAACTTTAGCTTCTTGATATATTCAGAATATTTACAAGTAATTGATATGAACCTATGAGAAAAAGGGAGATTTTAAACCAAGACTCTTCTGACTGAGTTACCTTGTTCACATTTCTTGAATGGTCCTTGTAACAGAAGAATAATGTACCACAGTTTTCAAAATTATTATTTCATTGTTTGTTATCATGAAAATATATGTCATTTTTTTTAAATTTTATTGTATTAATTTAATTTTACTAATAAAACAAAATGAATAATTTGTCTTGGAGTGCTCATAATTTTTAATTAAAAATGTATAAAAATTCCATTTTCAAACACTCGTAGGATTTTATTTTATAATGATTTGTTTTAGATACATTTCTGTTTTCAGGCGAAAGCGAAACAAAACTAGCTTTCGAGAAGCATATGAAGACGGAGCTAGAACACTACGGACCAGTTTGCATTGTAAACCTGGCAGAGCAAGTAGGAAAGGAAAAGGTGATCTGGGATGGCTTTACACAGCAAGTTCTTCAGTATAACTCAGACCAGGTCACTTATGCAGTCTTCGACTTCCATGAGCATTGGTAAATAAATTCATCAGAGTTATTATACTTTGTTTTTTATGTATGTATAATTAATTGAAGGAAATATAATAAAATAAATAAGTTAAACAAAATAAACAATGTTCTATAATTTTATCAGCAGAGGTATGAAATTTGAAAATGTCTCCTTGCTCTTAACAAAACTGGAAGACGTAATCCAGGACATGGGGTTTTGTTGGAAGGACAAAGATGGTATCATCTGTCACCAAAACGGCGTCTTCAGAGTAAACTGCATTGACTGCCTCGATAGGACGAATGTAGTTCAGGTTCGTTATTTATGTGCCATTATTAGTCTATGTAGTGCATTCTGCTATTAAATATTCTTACTAATTATTTTAATTTTAAATAACATCAAATGTTAGTTTTTTCAAAAAAAAAATTCATTTATTGGTAAGCACTTATTTCATCCTTGTGATTGTTTTGTGAAGCCAGAGGAGCGCATAAAGAACACCATCTCTTCCTATTTAACATCTCATTGTATATTTTATTTTTGGTTGCTGTCAGCTCTTTTGTTTTGCTAAACCTAGGCACCTTTGTAAAACTATTTATAATAACGAAAAAATAAATTTAGGAATAGTAATTTTTTTCAAGTTTCTATGCAATTAAAATTTCAAATGGCATTTCCCTAAATTTACTAAAATGGACAATTCCGTTTTGGCATATATAATACGACTATCTTAGTTATTAACATAATCCTACAAGTTTTCAATATAAAAAACATTTAAAAAAAAACAAGGATTCACTCTGCTAGTTCAAGAAGAGTTAAGTTAGAAGTGCTAATAGCCTGTTCATATTGCAGACCAAAAGTATCTTAAGATAAAAGCTTCTATCTTTTATTGGCTTCGTTTTGTTGTTCTTTGTCTATTACTGCTCAGGATGTACAGTTATTAACTCAATATGATACAATGATTCGGTGGTGTCATACTTGTTTTAAAGTTATTGATAAATTAATCATTTTCATTATGAAATATATGGAAGGATGATATGGAATGAAAAGATCTTTGTCTTCTGGGATGTAGAATTAATTTTTCTGACCAATTAATTTTTCATTAGGTTTATAAAAATTATTTGAGGTTACATTTCTCTAGATGAGTACGTTGTTGTGTAGACAGCGATAGGACGGTCAGTTCTCGAGGTGCAGCTTGGATTGGATCCACCAGAGGGGTAGCTACCACCAACTCTGAAAACCAAATTCCAATTTTATGAGCCAACATTGGTGATGTCATCAGCATTCTCTCTCGGAATGCCAAATTAAAATAGAGAAAAATTAAAAATAGCTATATTATTTATTGAGTGGAATGGTCCAGACTAAGAATGAGGGTTCAAGAGGTGGTTCTACGGGAAATAGGGAATAGGTCAAAAATCTGGGATCTTCTGTTGTGACATTTAAAGGAAGGTTTGGATGTTAGTGTAAATGAAGGATCCGAGGAAGTATTGTCAATGGAGAGACGGGTGAAACTATCCTAAATTCTGTGTAGAGCTGCAATGTGTGACTGTCTCAAAGGATCTACAAAGACAATTTTATGAAGCTATTTATAAGTCATTTAAACAGTAACGGAGATGTCCAGCAGTGGAAATGAAGGATCCGAGGAAGTATTGTCAATGGAGAGACGGGTGAAACTATCCTAAATTGTGTGTAGAGCTGCAATGTGTGACTGTCTCAAAGGATCTACAAAGACAATTTTATGAAGCTATTTATAAGTCATTTAAACAGTAACGGAGATGTCCTGCAGTGGAAATGAAGGATCCGAGGAAGTATTGTCAATGGAGAGACGGGTGAAACTATCCTAAATTGTGTGTAGAGCTGCAATGTGTGACTGTCTCAAAGGATCTACAAAGACAATTTTATGAAGCTATTTATAAGTCATTTAAACAGTAACGGAGATGTTCAGCAGGGAAATGGATTGTTATAATAGCTGATTTTATTATAATAAGTTTTGGTCTGGGATTATGCTAATTATTAATTATAGAAAGATCGGGTATTTTTTTAAGGTAGAGTGAGCCGATGATTATTACTTGAGATTCATCTTTCATGCCTATAACAACTTTATATTCAGCAGTTCAATTGATTTTTGTGTATCGTATATTTACCTTTTCCCCCCTAAAAGAAGGCCTAACGTTATCTGATTTTCATGTTTATATTGTTATGTAGACAGCAATAGGACGCTCAGTTCTTGAGGTACAGCTCACCAAGCTTGGATTGCTTCCACCGGAGGGGCAGCTACCGCCAACTCTGAAAACCAAGTTCCAACTGTTGTGGGCCAACAACGGTGATGTCATCAGCAAGCAGTACGCTGGAACCAACGCTCTCAAGGTTTGTAAAAGATCTGTACATTCTTAACATACAATACTTTAAATCTATTTCGGAGATATCATTCCAAACAAAAAAATGTTCATTAACGTTGTTGTGTAATCTAGTGGCCCTTACTGTGATTATGAGTGACATTTAAGATAGTTGGCAACAGTTGCGGTTTCACTCTTCAATTATTTTATTTTTTATTAATAAAGCTATAATAATAATACACTGATTATTATTAATTCTTCGATCAACTTCCAAATAGAGAGACTGCACTCTGGACACCTCTCAATAGTGTTCCTATTTTCGAAATCCTTTGTTTGTTTTTTGTATATTATTACGTTTTTTAAAAAATTTTAATTTTATCTTTAAATTTTTCTTATCTGAGGTTTTAAGGTTCTGCTAATAAATAAATAATTCTGGCAAAAGGTGAATTTAATTACAAATAAAACAAAAACTTAAATTAATTATATATAAATACTTGTCAATAAGTTCTCTTCCTTTTCTTCTTTAATTCTCTTCATTCTTTAAACAAAATTAATACTTCTTCTCTTCGTGCAATTTCTCTTCCGTTCTGCTTTAAGTCAATAACCACTAACCAACAGAATTTTTAAGTTTTTCTTACTCACAATCTCAAGCTAATAATATGTATTAGGGGCTGATCCCAAAACTAGAGTGACTAACTTACTGTGTCCTCTTCGAACAACAACAACAACTAATAGCCATTTTTGTTTTTCATCCTTCCTCTTTTGTTTTTATCGCCTTCTTGATACAAGGTTGGATTACATCTTTATATTTCAATTTCTTTATACACAAAATTTACAATATCTAATATCACAACAATATATTGTAGTAACATTCAATTTCATTATAATAAATTGATATTTCTAATAATAGTAATAATAATAAAGTGATGTTTAATTAAAAGAGTGACTGTCATATATCTAAGTTAGTGTAATGAAAAAATATCGAACCTTTGATGTAATGATTTATTTTGTTTAATAAAATACATAAAAAGTGAAGAGATAATTTTGAGAGATACTCATCGGATGTGAATGTCTAAAATATTCACTTAATAAATGATTCTGAAAAAAATTATAAATTTTATTTCCTAAATCATCTCGATTGCTGAGAATTACCTTTTTGGCCAACAAAAAAGTTGTAAATAAGTATACTATTGACCAATAAAATTTATTGCAATTGATTCAAATGACATTAAATACAATATTTCTACTATTGCCTCCCAAAACTTTTATTTTCTGGATTATATTTGAAATTAATTTTGTTATCGTCTTTATACATAAATTTGAAAAACATTATAACTTTTAAGTTTAAAAAGCTTCTGAGCTGTTGGTCTTTGACAGGGAAAGTTTTAAAATTAGCAAAAAGAGGCAGAATGTGTAGCTGTTGGTAGCTGACAGTGTAGGTGTTTTTTTTTTGTTTTTTTCAAATTTCTTTGAAAGCAATTTAATGAAATATACATTAGGAAAATATTTGAAAATTATATTCTTTATTTTTATTTAAGTAATTCTTTGCTTATTTCTATAGGGTGATTATACTCGGACAGGAGAAAGGAAGTTTACTGGGCTGATGAAAGATGGAATGAATTCGGCCAATCGGTAAGGATATCATCATTCTATTACATCTGTAAGTTTAAGTTCAACAATTTGTTTCTACATGAAACGAGGGATTTGAACCCATATTCTGCTTATGGTGTAGCAGTTACCCTAACAAAGCCTTCGTGTTATTTTGTATATTGTTTATAAAAAGTATATGTATGGATCAGGTCCCAATAATTATTTAAAAAGGTTGTACTGAATTTATGAAATCAAATTTATTTAAGTCTTTTGTTGAAAATGTCTTAAATTTAACATGTTTAAACAAATTTTAAAATACAAACTATCTCACAATCTGCTTCTTCAAGTACGAATTATTCCTCTTGATATTGTAACGTTCTTGTTACAGGTAATAATATAAATTTTAATATGACCAGGTTTTATAAAAATAAAGAAAAGAAACTAGTGAAGAATTCACATTCATTTTAAATTTGAATTAATTATTGACTTTTTTAGAATTTTAAGGGTGGATTCTGACAACCAAACATTCATTCAAACAGTAATTTTACTTAAACTAGCTTTACACACCAACAAATAAAACATTTACAATTTAATAATTATGCTGGAATTAAATTGTGGCTGTGATTATTTATATTTATGGGTAATTGTAATTATTTTTTAATTCTTACAATAATTGTCTTTGTCCACAAAATGTTGCTTGGTTTAATCATCTTGACGAGAGGATAAATCTTTCAAATTCTTCGAGGTTCTGCTCAGCATTATTTATACTTTTGTAATTAGGAGCCTTCACACCTTTTGTTTGTTGATTTTTCCCAAGCAGCAACTCCAAATCTAAAATAGTAAGGCATTCCCGCCACGTGTGTCTTCACTCTCGCAACTGTGACGGCCTCAGCTGCACGTTCATGACACAATACCACTCTGCCTAACGGTCAGACAACACCCATAAGAAAAATAGTTCCCTGATACATCACAAGCTTTCTCGCATTTATTTGAATTTCACTCGCTAGAAATGATCACCTTAAAAATAACATTGCGATATGTACATACTTAAACTATTCCATAAAGTAACAACACTGCAAACTGACAGGATTATAAACATGTGCTCAAGCTCAACACTCACGCATGTAAGGTTCTTTTGAACTTCAGGAGGGGGTTGGGTTCCAATAGGTAAACCTCCAAAACAAAATAACCTTACTAAGATAAGCTTATCTAACACAATCACAAACACTTGAACTTCAGATTTTTTTTGGGCGCCAATTGTTATGTTTTTTATCTGAGGTTAGATTAGATATAACAAAACTTTCTTTTATTCTTTTATAAACCAGTCTGTGATACATTACAATGTTATTAACAATTTACATTTACCTTACTATTATTTACAGATTTATTAACATTTAGGTCCTTATCTTCTTGCTTCATTCACTGTGTCTGCCACACAGTCAGTAAAATTCACTGCTATCACCTCAAACTTCCTCTCTTAATCTTCTTCCTTCAATCTTTCTCCTATTTATCCACTCACCACTTAACAAAAAATTCTTCAAGCTTCTCAAATTTCACTCTCCTCATTCACCACTCAAACAAAAGAATCTTAAAACTTCCAAAACTCAAAATCTTCATCCAACGCACCGTCTCCTGGGATAACCAGCAGGACAAACTCCTTGCCATCTTGTTTTTTAAGCACCCCTCTTTTTCCAAGGGGCCCCGGCCTTTTATGCCCGCTACTTTTAAATTTAAATCAAAGGCAAATCTCAATATTACAACAATATAAACAAAATTGTCAAAATTTATGACCCTGTTGGTGATTTATCCCGACTTGAAATTTTAGACACCTTACACGCAGCAACACCAAATGCTCTGAAAATAGCCTCACCTCAGGAAGCGCTCCTACATGTCTGTTCTGATATCCTTACTGATGATGGTTTTTCTAGGGTTTTTCCAAGCATGGCGTTAAGTCTTCGATGGCATATATAAGTATGTGCCAGATTTCTTTTTTATACTAATAATTGAAACCCTTGTTATTTAGATTTATTTATTTATTATTATGATTAACTCCCTCCCCTATCCCTTTTGGCGTTAAAACGCTTTTTAAAGCCATTTTGTGATCCAGTTTTGATTTGTGCAATATTGATGCTGACATTACTCTAGGGTTGGCTATCTTCAGGCTACCACCCTTTTATTGCACTGGGAGAAAATTTTATTGCTTAATAGAATCACCTAGTGTGGGATTTGAACCCGCAGAGTATTGGTGGGCTTGCTAGCCACCTGTGTACTTTATCTATGCCTATTTTTTAGAATTAAGGGCTAGAGCAAATTAATTTAAGGCCTGGTTGAATGGTTAGCCTTAAGCCTGACCGGTGCAACAATCCCATTGCACCGGAATACGCGCACCACAGGCTACGTAACCCCACAAGCCCGTGAAGCGGGCTCGTGGGGTAAGCCCGTTTGAGGCTAAGCCTCAGGTAGGGCGAAAAAAAAAAAAAAAAAAAAAAAAGGTTAGCCTTAATACATTGAACAGGCTTGAGGACAATACTAATAAAATGAATTGAAAAAATCAAGCAATTTGTTCAAAGTTTAATATTTTTTAAAAATTTTATTTTTGACATCGATGGCTGCATCGAAGCTTTAGTGATTCCCACTCAAGGTTGTTCAAACAATTTCTCAGTTCCCCACTATTTTTGAGAAGGACCTGACTTTGTTATTGTGATTACTAGCTACATGAAGTCGGTGGTGTCCGACGACTTGGAGCAGTTTAGTATCGATCTGTGTCAGGGGCACCTGCCCCTTGAAGGGTCCTCTACGCTCAGCGTTAGAGTCGACCTTTGGAGACGCGACGTCAAGGACATACTGTCAACGACTGTTTACACCCATGATCCTATCGCCAACCAACTTTGCATTGGTTTAGCGACTTTTTCCTTAGCAAGGTTTGTTCTATATTCTCTTTTTATTTTTTTCTCTTATTTTGCTGCTAGCTTAAACTTTAAAATGAATAGTCAATTTAGTTAATTAATTTGTAGTGGAACTTCCTAAACGGGCATTTCTCTTGACAGAAGAATTTTTTTTCTCTCGTTTCATGCAAATTATTTTACTTGCAATGCAGCTTATTTTTAACGGGCTGTCTCCTTACATTATCCTACCGCTGGAAGTCTTCACATCAATTCCAGAATGGGGTTCTTAAAAAGTGTTACGACTTCGTTCCAAAAGTGGAAGAGCAGCAAGCTACAAGTGACGCTTGATCATCATAGGGTGACGCTTGTTCATCATAGGGATTATGCTGGGTGACTTCATTCGCAGGAGGACCGTCACGTTCTTCAATTCTCTGGACTGACCAGGTGTTCAACTCTGTGTCTCCTCTAACCTTCCTGCAATTGCTGCAGACACTCCTTAAGGGAACCTAGAATAATTTTCCTACCAGAGTGTGTGAGCCATACCTTAAATACTTCTCAACTTTAATTGAACAAAATTACACCCTACGCCTTCTTAAAATGCAGTGTATCTGAAGTATGAATTTATGTCTGTTTTCAATAAAAAAAATTTACGGTTATGGGAAAAAAAATTGTGTATATAATTTAGTTGTTTGATGAAATTATTTTAGAAAAAATGTTTGTTTTATTCTTAATATTAGCCATAATTTTATGACTGCCGTTGCAATTATTTACAATTTTCTAATTAAGTCTTAACTACCTAGACTCTAGACTAGACTAGAACTACATCAGAAATATTTATCCACAACAACAATAAATAAGCAACTTTAACATGCGTGCTCATTATGCTGCCTACGAGGATGGTTTGGTTTATGGGCTATTTATGATGAAGAACTCGTTCTTTGTTGATTATTTGAACGGTAAGGATTGAAATAGGCTCCATCAGTTTATAAGTGAAGCATATAAATAAAGGCGTAGGTAGGAGTATACAAGTATAAATATTATGGGTATTATTTAAGTTGTATTTCTGTAGCTATATAGAATTTTGTAGCTATTTTAATTGTTAATTTTATTTATTTTCTAATGTTATTTTATTTTTATAATTTAAAGGATGATTATTTTGTAAATAAATTCTCTTCCATTAAAATTAGTATTTTCCAGTCGATATTCCTCATTCTAACAAACGGACACTTCAGTTAAACGGACCAATCTCCCGACAATATCTGTTGTGTGTTATCTGTTTATAAAAAGTTCCAGTGTATATGTATACATAGATATATTGAAGTTTCATCTGGCATTTCTGTGTTTTTTTTCAGGTACTACCTCAGTCGCTTCAAGGATGTATATAGGCAAGCGACGATAGACATAATGCAAGGTAATTAGTTTATTTGATCTTAGAGAAATAAAATTCTAGAATAAGTGTCAGCAAGGATACCTAGGTCCCGAATGAACTGTTCACTTTCAATTATTGTCTCTTGACATTAAATTAAAATAGAAACTAGTGAGTTCAGAGATACATTAAGCATCAATTTTTAATAATTATTTTATTATATGCAATTTATTGAAATTCTTTATCCATGTACCTTATTAATAAGATATGCACGGCTACGATTTCTATTACATTAACTTATTTATGAAAAAAATAAAACAGCATGAGTGAGTAAACAATTAATTGAGTTATTTATATTTGAATTTAATTGGAGTTATTCTGTTAATTAGCTTAATGTGACCGTAATAATTTCATCAACTGTTGCTTATAGGGGAAGCTGTTACCGAGGAGGCTCTTGAAGTTGAATCAGACTCTGCAGCGAGTGCTGAACACGTGAAGTTGCTCATAGAAGATTGTAAAAAGTTGCTGGTATCGGATTCATCGCTCATATTAGGTGCTTGGGGGCTTATCAATGCTGACCCAGTGTAAGTGATGAAATATTTAATTCAATCATGGTAAGATCATCAAATTATTTAATAAATTGAAATGTGCAAGTTTCAACTGTTAAATTCAAATTACGATTAATTATTCTTTTTAATAATGAAAAGTTGTATGATGCACTACTTTAACAGTTATTGAACGGTAGTTTAGCATAATAATCAGTTACAAATATCATTATTAAAGCCCTTCTAGGTTACTTTGACATGTACGTTACTGTTCATAATTATTTAACTGTAATTTTATTAATAATTATTGGACTGTTTTAGCTAAATTGTTATGTCATTTTAGAACTGGGGATCCAACTGAAACAGACATGGATACCATCCTCATTTTGACAAAAGATTCATACTATGTTGCTGAGTAAGTGTTATTTTTAAATTTATATTAAATACTTACAATTTCAGTAAAGTTAAATCTTCTTAGCATGAAGTATGCCTTCTTCAGCGATTCGTGTATTAATAAATCACATTATACAGGCTGTGTTATTTACTATTTGTACACCAACTTATGGCTATGAAAGTAATTGTATTTCTATGGTTTACTCAAGGCAACTTCACAAATTCGTTAGATGAAAAATGAAGTGTATATGAATGTCTTATAAAATTTGTGCTACGCAGGATCAAACTATGAGGAATATGGATTATAGCATTATTAGTATTATTGTTGACGGTAAATAAGATGTTATCTTCCATCAGAATTTTTATTTATTTTATAATCTAATCTTCAGATTGTTTTGACCATACAAATCAAGTTTAAAATTTTCTTAAACTACATGAATAGTTTAGAAAAATTTAGAATGGTAAGTAAGAATGATTCTTTATATTAGAGAGACCTTACCCACCATACACGCTTGATATTGCGCCATCGGATTTCCATTTATTCCGATCGCTACAACATTTTCTTAGTGGCAAAAAATTTGGATGAAGCCTAAAATGCCATCTCCAGATATTGTGCTCAAAAACCAATTGATTTTTAATGATCCGGCATTGAAACTTAGCACACCAAATGGCAAAAGGTTGTTGATAATAAGAGTGATTACATCATTTATTGAAAAAAAAAAGGACATTAATTTCTGATCCCCCTATTATAAAAAATCAAAATATTGTCTAAAAATTATTATGAAATTTTTGTTGAATGCTAGAATAATTTTTATGCTTGCAAGAATTCTTGCAGAAATTTTAATTATTTATATTAGCAATTAATTTATTTATTATATTAGTGTAACAAAAGTGTTTTGTAATTATTGTTTAGTTACGATGACGAAGTTGACAAAGTTGTAAAATGCCAGAAAGTCGATTTGAAGAACATTTTTTGCTTCGAGCTTGGTCAAATCGAAATGAACCCGTCACACTCAGGATTGCAAATATTTAATAAGGTAAAAAATTGTGTAATAGGTTGTATAATAAGGTAAATAAATCAATGAATAAATAATTATGTTTAATTATTGTGAACTTCATGTTCTTCTTTTTCTTTGTTCGGCACTGCATACTAAGCATTACTTGGCTTTCACTGTTCTCTTTGACCAATGTGCTCGTCTTTGGAAAGCTTCCCGTATAAAGTCCCTTTAAAATACATTTTTATTTACTGCCTTTCATCCTTTTACCCATCGCAATCCCAATCATCACAATACCCATCAAAGTGGTAATATTTTGTCCTATTGCTCACAATAGTTGTAAACAACACATACATTCATACTGGACGTACAAGGTCACATATTGGGCTGCCGATCCAACTTGTTTGTTTACAAAAGGTTCGTTAAAAGGTGCATTTGGTCTTTTGTTTAGAGATTGCTCTTTTGAGCGATATAGTCGTACAAAGTTTTTGTGAGAGGCTGGAAAGAAGCTGAGGTGGTTAGATTCTATTTTGTATTTTGTAATTTATAATTTGTTGTGATAGGAAAAAACAAAAGGTAGTATACTGGTTGCTATGATGATGAAAACACACACAGAATTATTCTCTCTCTAGTTATGGGATCGGCCTGGTGTATAGGTGTCTGGGTCTAGTGATCATGGAAAAACTTTTATAGTATAGTTGTGGTTGTGATAATGAAAACACACAGAGCATTACACTCATCTAGTTTTGGGATCAGCCCGTAATACATGTTATTAGCTTGAGATTGTGAGTAAGAAAAACTTAAAAACTTTGTTGGTTAGTGGTTATTGACTTAAAGCAGCATGGAAGAGAAATAGCACGAAGAGAAGAAGTATTAATTTTGTTTAAAGAATGAAGAGAATTAAAGAAGAAAAGGAATCGAATTTATAGACAAGTATTTATATAATTAATATAAGTTTATTTTTTTTTATGTTTGTAAAATTAAATTCATCTTTTTGCCAGAATTATTTTTGTTAATAGAACCTAATAATAAATAGTAAACAAAATAAATTTAAAGTAAAAGAATAAAAAATAAAATTACGATATCTTTCGTAATAAATAAATTATTAATTCGAACTATTTGACTTGAGAAACTAAACATTCATTATTTTAAATTAATTTATTGATTTATGCAACATTGATTGTATTTCCTGAACAGAGACTAACAATTATTTTGTATTAATCGATGCTTGTTACATCAATTTGGGTTCCCGAAAAGAAATATCATATATTAATTAATTTGTGCTACAATATATTGTACTGATATTTGATTTCATAATAATAAATAATTAGATAAAGAAATGTTGAATTATATCAGAAACCTTGAATATCAAAAGGATTTAGGAGGTGATGGGAGCGGTCTGTGGACTGAGGCAGGGATTGTCGTTCATTGCTTGAGGGGAGTAATTATTTTGGAGTACTGAATAAATAAGTCGGTAATAGTTGTGTGCAGTTATTTATGATTTAATATCTGAAAAGAAAATTTTGGGTAAGAACTTGGTCCAATATTTATTTTTGTCTCTTTTCATTGCTAACTGTAAATAACATAACACTTTAGAGTTGGCGAGCTTATGATCAGAAAACGGGGAGCCACTGACAATAGTATTATTAATCAGCAGAATAAGCTATTATTTATTATAACCTATATCATAATGTTATATACTCTAGTGACTATGTTCACAGTTATATTATATTAGATAGATTTAGAAAATAGTGTAATTACTAGTAGCAATTTTCCAACTCTGGCGTATACAACTCTCTTATTTTTTGTTTGTTTAAAAATATTTTTCTATCTAAAATGTATTATGCATTGTCCACCAGGGGACTTTTTTGGTGGCTCCTGGAGAAAGAGCAAAAGAGCGGAAAATCATATCTATTAAATTGCTATAATGACTTATAAGTCATTTGTATAGGATGTTTTGGCGGGCTTTGGGTTCGATTTTTCAAGTTGTCATACCTTCAGTTATTACATTAGCTTGTTGATTAATGGAATTTTTTTCTTTATACTTTACCTTTATATTGTCTCTGTGTGAATCAATTTTCCAAAATATTTTTTCAGACCAAAGGTAAACCGACTCTTCAATGCTGCTTGCGCGTTCACTACAGACACGATGGTGGTTCTTTTGCTCACGTCTTCAGGTCATCTCATCTTAGGTTCTTCAACAACGTAGCTATTCTTATTAAGGGAGAAGATGAAATGATCGGTGAGCTATATCGATCTATCCAGTCCATCTAACCTAATGCCTAGTTATATTATGTTTCCATAGTACATAATTACACCTATATATATGAATAAATATCATAATACATTTTAGTTTTATTATATATTAAATGATTGTTGAGGTCATGGTGGTCGGTTAAAAAAAGAAAATGAGGAAGTAGTCTGTCATGAGTATAGGGATTGAGAGAGAAGTGAGCCCCGTTGCTTTTGTAAAAGTTCAAGTGATCCGCTGAAAGAATATTTGTTGGTGAAAAGAAAGTGTTAATTAGAGTGAGGATATTCACTACCGATTATCATCAACCATAAGAAGCGGTACGGGCTATCAATAGAATATGTGACATTTAAGAAATCAACAGTCACAAAATATATCAGCATAGCACTAAAGAAAGAACCTAATTATTGTTTAAGTTATAAAACTTTTCAATTAGGAATTGAACCAATCACACTAAGATTTAAATTTACCTATTGAACCTTTAATATATGTTCACGTTTGTGAAGGTATAATAATTTTATTTATCTAATTTATTTTCAAA
Organism: Acanthosoma haemorrhoidale; assembly: GCA_930367205.1. Classification (NCBI taxonomy): domain Eukaryota; kingdom Metazoa; phylum Arthropoda; class Insecta; order Hemiptera; family Acanthosomatidae; genus Acanthosoma; species Acanthosoma haemorrhoidale. The sequence goes on along the minus strand of OV884014.1, from coordinate 110,995,990 downwards.
TATTTCCTTTTTGTATTTTATTTTATTTAATAAATAACATGAATTCAGTTCAGAATATCAAAGTCAATGGTAAAGTGCGCCCTGTTTTTTTAAATTTATTTTAAGGGCTGAATAGGGTTAAACTTTTTTTGCCAGAGTATTATTCAAAATAATATTTAGCTTTCAGAGAGGAGAACTGAAACTGAACATCTGTTCACTGAAAATTGCTTTAAACTCAGATGTAAACAGCTATAATATAGACGGAAAAAACTTTTTAAATATAACATTTCTATCTTTATTTCTCAAAACTTTACTTATTTTTTGGAATATTTTTGGCTTTAAAGTTGGTTTTATCATCTTGAATGTGTTCTTAACCATGGAAACAAAAACAGAACTTTAAATCTTAAATATATTCTGAGATGTGGATAGATAAAAAGAGTACTACTTAATTGATATCAGACCGACTTATTTTTCAAGATTATACTTTGTCTTTGTCTTAATTAATTTAAAATTTTTTTTGACTATTTGAAAAAACAATAACACAGAAATAGGATGGCCAAGACAATTAAAAGCGATTGGAAATGGGGAGGACCCCCCTTATTTTGTACTTAAGCCATGTATTCTTTGTAGGATTGATTATTTTATTCTCTTAATTTTCATTTTTGTGGATTGAGAAGACTTCTTTTTTTTTAGAGTCTTTGCGAGCGATTTGTGATGCATATAAAGTGGCCATTGAAATGACGCCTGCAAGGGATGGAAGAGATCCGAATGATGTCGACTGGAAAATAGATCCTGAATCTCTTCTTGAAGGGGGAGCTCTCCAGCCGCCTCCAGTTGTTAGGAACATGACCGACCTACAACTTGACAGCATTAAATCAGTAGGTTAGTAATGGATGAATCTTTTACTGTTGATTATTATAGTGTTATGAACTATTGAATATGATCCTGTTGAGAGGGCAAGGTCGGGAAAGGACCCCGTTTCCATGGATTTTATGGATTTCATGGATAATCATAGTAACAGATACATCAGACAACAAAGTTTAATTGAAAGCCGTTGCTATTGTAATTTAATCGATGTTATACTACATATTAGTCCAGAAATGACCATCATCTTTCGTAAACTGTATCAAACTGCCTTTTATGTACCTGACACCAAGATTATAATCACCTATCCAAGATTATATGGCAATAATTATCACTAAATAACTTTCTTTGTCTATCATCAGATGGTACTAGCAATATGACTATATCTCCAATAACATTGTGGCACAATCAGGTGATGTAATTGGTCATAAAATTATGCCATAGCCACCTATTCTAGCCTGATAGATACATTGATACAATGTTCCCAATAGTATCGATACATCACATGTCAAAACCTATAAACAAATAATAAATATAGATAACGTGATTTGATTTATTTTCTATTGTCGTATTAAATAGAATAAGTATTCAGTGGATAGTGCAATTAGCTTTTCTTGTTCTTTTATAGGTAGTAAAGCTCTTTCTAACGTTACATCTAAGTTTAGTAAGCTTGGCAGTACCCTGAACCCTAATCGCGGAAGGGCTACAAAGTCTGCAAAGTCTCCTTCGACTGTTGTCACTCCAGTAAGTATTGCATATTAGTTTGTAAGCCGGTTTAAGTTTATAATTACTAGATGAATAATTATGATTTTTTCCTAAGAAATCAAATAAAAAAAAAAAATTAAACAAGCATTTATTTTTTTAAGTTATTTGTAATTAAAAAACATAAATTGATAAGTGAATGTTACATTAGAGAAAAAAAAGTGTATTAAATAAGTAACTGCAACTAATTTGTATTCTCTCATTGAAAATGTTCAATTGCATGAGAATGGAAGCCAAAATTTAAGAAATATATTTTGACTTAAAGGATACATTGTTAGATAAAATTTTAATTAAATGGATCTAGGACTCTATGATATTTCATTAATTCATCACTGTATTTGTCAAACAAGATAGATACTACATGCTGACTTACTAATTGATGCCATGTATTAAACAGAAATACACCATCATATTTACCAATAACAAACTAACCGTAATTTACAAATTTGTTTGCTCCTACGATCACAAACTACTGATCACTTCATTGGCAACAAGATAGGTTAAGGGGCTATCCTGGACCCATGTTTGTCAAGCCGAGGCTAAGATAGAATAAATTTGTCTCGCCACAAAATTTTTTTGGGCCATAAACGTTTTTGATTACGTTACACAATCATTATCGAGTGCTATATCAAATATATAACGCATGATACATTATTATACATAATGGATGAACCGACTATTTTAGGGTCCCTACACCTAATACATACACTAAGCCCAAATATATATATATATGAACTTGTCATTATTTCCTTATGGCCTCCTTAGTTATTTTGAGCGATCTTGAGTTTGTTTATTTAAATATCCAGTGTAGGCTATATTCTATTGTACACAATATTTCATTCTTTCCTACTTTAAGCAGTTATTAAAACTAGGTGAAAAATGTCCATTAACTGTTAACTGTTTTTTTTTTCTGTTATACAGACATTCCTTGTAGACAACGAGGAGAGTGGGCATTACGGCGATGGGGACACCAGCAGCAACCGTAGTTCATCTGAATCCTTCCTGCCTGCTGTCGGCATTGTCATGTCAAATGCTCAGATAGAATGTTCAGATCCAGTTGACCCGTCTGATGTAATTATCACTGAAGAGAAAGCTCCAACTTCAAATCAACCAAGCCAATTGAGAGTAAGTTATCAGATATTAATGCTAGCAATATAACTTAGTACTCTTAATTATTTTGATGATCCTGTATTGAGAGGCTCTTCTTTTAAAACAGGTGTGGGTAATCTTTTGCCTGTCTGTATGTGCATTCTAAGATAGCGTCTGTAAAACAGGTGTGAGTAATCTTTTGCCTGTCTGTCTGTGCATTATAAGATAGCGTCTGTAAAACAGGTCCATTAAATCTGAAAGTTATATTCAACAATACCTTCAATAAGAATTCAACAATAAGATAAATGAAATCAAACATTAATTAAAGTTCTTCCACTTAAGAATGCACGACAGCATGCGTTAATTATTTGTTATTGGACAAACTTCCAGCCGATGTCAGGCTGTGGACCCTGTGTTGGAGATAGAGGACATGGTACCTAACCCTATCGAGTTACACCACCCTCAAAAAAGTAATTTTGCTGTTATGAATTTAAAGAGTACTCAATAGTGAACCATAGATATTTACCTAGTTTTAACTTGTCCATTATGTACACAAAAGTGTTATACAACTATTAAAGTAAACATGATGGTATTAAGTAGACTTATTGCAAAAGTGTCTCTTTTTATGGTTTGGTTAATTTATTTCAGTAATAGCCTTAAGGTTTTGATTGCAATTGTAGGTGCGGACATTCTCCCATTCATCAAGCGAGGTGGATGAGAAGGAAAGAGTGGAAGCTTCAAGTGGTTGTGAGGGCCGGACAGAGCGTGGCTCCCTGGAACTGGCTATCAGCGGGCTGAGCACTAGCCAGAGTGAGAATGCTCTGCGATCGCTCAAGAGTGGCTTCAGCCAGGCTGCGGGTACAGTGCTCACTTCTCCTTCTGCAGTCCTCTCCCCCCTCACCAGGTTGGCCAAGGGTGTCCTAGCAACCGGCACTCCGGGCAGCGGCAACTCTGGCAGAAAGCAGGATCTCAAGGAGGCATGGGCGGTCGCCGGCTGCAAGACCCGTCTTATCGCTGTGTAGTCGCAGTGGACTGAAAAGTATCTCATATAAATGGTCCCGGGCACATCCACAAGACAGAAGTAGGTTACTACAGGTATATATTAGGTCATCTTGTTTCTGTCAAATGACACCTTTTAGTTAGGCCCCTAAAAATATTAACTGACTAGTTTATTGCAGTTTATCATTAACAGTCATGGATTTAACAGTTTATCATTAACAGCCATGGATTTCCCAAACACTAATAGCTAATGATTTGTACCATGTGACATAGTAATTATACTTGCTCATTTGTAATCTGAGTTATATTTGTATTAATTTATTTTTGCTTAATGCTGCTACAGTTTTTAAGCAGATCAAAGTTTATGCAATATACCTTGCATAAGTGAGATTGTTTTATACGTTAGAGAAAGTTTTGTTATATCCGTATAGTACTTACAGAAAACATATTGTTAATTGTTCATTTGTTATTCCCTTATCGTTTGTTGAGTTTTTTATATTGTTTATTTCTGCGAAGGTTGGTTAGTTAGAGCACCGTTAGCAATATCATAATATCATAGGATACCATGCAGAATTTCTAGTTTGAACATGACAAAAAGAGTTAGGCTTCATTGAATACACAAATACTCATAGGTTAGTATTACATGTATCTCGAAACTAAGACTATAACTATTAGACAATTGATATATATATATTGTTAAGAGTTTGCTTAGTTGACTTTAATGTTTTCTTCTTGAGAAACATCAACGGTTCGTTTTTATACCTCTTTATTACTTCTAAATTTAATTGTGAAAACAAGCAAGATTATTGATTAATTTTTATTTTTATTTTTATTGCATTATGTGATCCAACTAGTGACATAACCAAGATTCCCAGATTCTTGGAGATATTGGTCTCTTACACCTAAAATTATTTGATTTAAGTAAATTCATCAGTTTCAACATATCTTTGTTGTGTCATGTTTTATTGTTTATCTTGGCCTGCAATATATTGAAACTGAGCTAACTAATAGAGTCTTGATTTTCGCTGACGTTGAATGAATAAAAAAGTATATATTTGTTAGTAGTATTACTAGATGAATTATTTATTAAGCTGGTGGCTGTGCAGTATTACTGTAACATAAGGTTGTTGCTTTTTTTCTTAAATTATAGAAGCATCAAAAAGTAGTTGACAAAATGTTAATAAATACTAACAAAAGTTATAGACCAATTAAATACTAAACATTCTCAGGCACAAAACATTTCATATTTCTATTTTGGTATGAGAAAAGAAAGGTTTTGTCATAGCATTAGGAATAGCGGAAGTTAAATTGTGCTCTGAACATCACTATCACGTCGGTTTCACAAAGGATGAAATTAGTTTTGAAGAAATTGAGCAATGTTTTTATTACATTTTTAATGTTCAGCCAAAGTATGAACTAACATGAAAGCTATTGGTCTGTAGTTGACATGAATACTACCGGATAGTTAGTTTTATCCAAGTGATAATTAATAAATCTATCTAAATAATGCATTTAGAGTAACAATAAACAAATATAAAATGTTGTGTATTATACAATAATTGTTTAATAGTAAAATTTTAAAGATTATTAAAAATTAAAAAAAACATTGTAGCCATTTGAAATGACTGAAGTATAAGGGAAATTTATTTTCATAAAAGCAGAATGTTATATGATGTACTAAAATTTAAATAGCAATCGTCCACAGAACAAACTTGTTACACCTGTGAGTGTGTAATATCAATAAATTTTTTCCGTAACAGTGGTTGGTAACTGTTTAAAAAAAAGTTTGTTTCTGAAGAGCCAGTTACATGGGCGACAAAATGTTATTCAATCGGTTTACTCTTCAGAGTTAGGTTTAAATATTTTTTTTTAATAATGGAGGGAAAGAGCTGGTTGATGTGTGTACAGCGCTCGTTCAATCTGTATTCTGATCAGAAGAAAAGGGAAAGTTTAAGATTGCGTATGCAGCCATTTTTGACTGGAGGGGTGAATGGAATAATATAATACCACAAGGCTTGATTTTAGGTAGTTATATTTTTCAAAATGTCACAAAGATGGCAAAAAGTGACTTTGAATGTCTTCTCAATACAATCTGGCAATTGTTAAATTTAATAATAATTTGAGAGGACTTTTAATAGGTTTTGAGATAACATAAAACTGATTACATCGTAGGCAAATCATTTACCAGCTGTCTTTATCAGCTCACTTTTCTTTTGGGTATTTTTTGCATAAGACCTTAAGGATTCTAAATTTGTTGTACCTCTCCTGTGTTGTGATTCCATGCTGGTTGGCAAAACCTTGCAAGCTTTCTTGTGATCTTTGTATGAACTGAACACTGCGTCCCATAACTAACTGATATCTTATATGTATTGAATTAATGAAATTTAATTTATTTATTTTCATTAGTCATGAACCCATCATTTAAAAATCGCTCAAAATTATGAGTGAGAGGTGGTGGTGAGAATCAACTTCATATTTTACCACCTTTTTACCCCCCCTCTTCTCCAAGGTGAACACCTCTGGCAACACGTAGCTACTATCAGCAATATGGCCAGGCCATTCCTTAATATTTTGCTGTAATGCAGCAATTTTGCTGTAAAATATGGTCTTGGCTGTAAACTGCTCTTGTCATTTGCAATGGAAAAATACATTTTCTATTCACAATTGGCATGTTTAATTGAGTATATGTAGGACCAGATCTAATTCAGCAAATGATATTCATCTTTATCATTTATTGGTAATGTAAATATAATGAAAAAAATTAATAGAAAATATTTAATTTTTTAGAGAAAATAATTGTTTCAAATAGAAGATAAACAATGAAATCAGTTTATAGTGGAATCGCCATATTAAAACAAAATTTATTTCTAATTATTATTTATTTAAAATTAATAATATTGTGCAATTGTCGCGATTGCCACAAAAGGCCTTGTTACAATATTACAATTACCTTTTTAAAACCTACTTTTTCACCCTTCGTCACAGAGGCTCTTAATCAACAAAACCTTCAAGATAGCAGAATATCTGTTGTATTTCTAAAGAAGTTCCTATTGTTTAAATTTAAATCTGTGGCCCAAAACTTCATTAGGATATAAAGTTGTTTAAGTGGCTTTCGAAATCGTCAAAAGACAGTGAGGTAGCTGGCACAACTAGGTCAGCGCCAGGTTGTCAGCTCTTAACCTTTATTTCAGTTTTCTAAAACGGATTCGCTACTTCTCGACAAAAAAAACACCAACTGATGGAAATATTTAAATAAGTTTTTACTGAATAAAACACCTCTATCTTAATGTATTTTGCATCAGTAAAATATTTACATATTCCTAATTTGTAAATTATATATATTGATTCCTTTCATTTGATAGTATTTATTTAAATTATTGTGCAATTTTGTTTAGTATGTTGCAAGGTTTGACTTAATTAATATAATTCTAATCCTGGCGTTAGTCATTACTGTGATAATTTGTATCACAATTGTTACTATCTTTTGTTGTTTATCTTTTATATATTCATCGTTGAGATTAAAAATTCAAATTAAAACAATAAGAGAGAAATTTACCTTAGTTTGAAAGTTCTACTTTAATAAATAGAATAAAGATATGGAATAGTTGTTTTATATTTTGACAAATATACTTTATTTCTAACAACTTATAATTCGTAATATCTTATGTTTGAAAACAATTTTAATTTATATAATATATGATATAATTATTGCAAGTCCAAACTTGTTTACTCATCTGAAAAAACATACTTTTTGGTTATTAATTGGCCTAAAAAGTGAGCCACGTTTCCAATGCACCCTCGTTTTATTGATATGTTAGTTTTTAGGGAGGGGAACTGTGGAGTTAATTGAAGGAACTCGGCAATGTTTGTGTGTTGAGTGGTACAAAAAAAAGATTATTTTGATAATTAGATATAATTAAACTTTTATTAAAAATCCACAGAATTAGAGCCCTCCTTAAAATATTTCTTGAAAATGAAAACCTATTAGATAAAAACAATGTCTCGTTGTTGGCCTATTTGTAAAAATAATAAAAATTACGGTTTTGAAAAATTATTATTCCATCGTACACAATCATGTAACCGAAACAGGTTACGTCTTAGTGTTGCCTAAAAGATAAAAAAACAACATTAGAACATTTTTTCATTAAAGCAGAAAACCGTGAATCGTTAAGATCCCTCCTTTTAACATTAGAATTCTGTCTTCTCATTAGGTCATTGTAGACTTGTGCTATATTTTTATTTGACTATTCTTGTAATTTGAGGTTGTTCCTGAATTTTGCTCACATTCACTAATGGGCGTGCACCCTATCCCATTTCATAAAAAACATTTCTTTGGTCTCAGGGTACCCCAGAACATATAGTTAAAGCCTCGTGTTCACTTATGGATAAATAATAATAAAACTCGGTTTGCAGGGTAGTTTCAGAAACGGGCTGCACTGTTTGGATATCTCGCTTTTCTAGTTCCATCACTCTATTAAAGATTTATTTATATAGCGATTGTAGGTAGCCTATAATATTAATAGACTAATTAGGTCATTAGTCTAGGTCAATAGTCCAACTGTATATTAGACTATATTGAATTCTATTACGACAAAAGTATTACAAAACCTATATATTTTTTGTAAATATTTACTTCTAAAGTAGTATTGTTCCCTGCTATGTTTTATGAAATTATCTTCAATAACAAAAGGTAAGGTATAATATAGTTTTAATATTAAAGTACGATTATTAAATTTACTGCTGAAACTATTAATAATTATAAATAATAGTGGGTCCTATACCGCAGCAAAATATTCTCAACTGAAAATATTAGTTTCCTCCGGATTAATTTTTGGGGGCATTGGCAATCTCATACAAATATAGTGACAGTAGCAATCACTATGCCTGGACTAGTAGATTCTCTTTGCTACGTACGTCTCATGAAGACCTGCAAGTTATCGTTTCACTGAGTTGAACTATTTTTCTTGTATTGATTTCTCACAACACTTGCTAATGGAAACTTTTTGATTTGGATCTGCTTCCAACCTACTTTTTTTTTTTAATTCAGAAGATATTAAGGGTTTAAAATTATAAATTTTAGAGAAGAGGAAGTAATCTCTGCGATTGATATGTCTTGAGGTGTACATTCTCTCTGTCGCTCATCAAGATATCATTTTATGAAGTTAGATTTAGATACCTTTTAATGATTCTTCAGGTCACATCCTGTCATTAATTTTTTGAATAAACATTTGTTTGTTTGAAACTGCTGATTGTCTCATTCAGAGTGCTTAAAAATCATAAACTTATCATCTCTTGTTTTTGTCAGTCTTCTAAAGCCTTGAAAAACCCAATTCTGGTTCAATTTTGAGATGTAACAAAGAGAATGCCCAATTACAGACATAGTGACCGTAGAGATGGTTTCTTCCTCTAAATACAATCCAACAATACTTCCAAGCACACTTATTCAAGTTTAATTGTATTTATGTTTTTGTTTTTCTTAATTGAAAAAAAATATATTCAGTTAGATATTCATGAGAGTTGTTGTAGACGCTCAAACAATTAAAGGTAAATATAATATTAACCAATTTTACCCGCCCATATTATCATTGTGTCATAAATATGAATATGTTTTAATTTGACAAATACCAATTTTATCAAAGGCTAATTAAGCAGCTCAAGTGCTTGATCATTATGGAATATGAGTATAAAACATCAATTTGTCCTTGGTGATAATAATAAGGGTCATGTCATTTTAATATCGTAAAATTGTTATTAACTATAATAATGGGCGGATTACTTAGCAGTAACTCTTTACTTTCTGTTCCTGCTTCATTTCTATATAGCGAACAGCATTACGGTGCGCTAGTTACTACTATACAATAATGAAGAGTAAATGAAAATATTAATTATTGTTTAAATTATGGTATATGATCACGTTGTGGGTTAATTTAAAATAATTTTCTCTTACACAAAAAACAAATATTCATATATAAAAAGAAAATTATAAAAAAGTATAAGTAAAAAAAGCGTACATGTATGTGATTAAGCCTAAAAATGTTATGCTTTTCTGTCCGCTGACATCCTCAAGGTCGAGTGAGTCATCATTCCCAGTGTCATGATCCCTTTCAAAGTGGGTCATCTTTCTTTTATTTATTTTTTAAATATCTTTGTATCCTGGTCACTGTTCAAGCATTTAAATTTTAATGGCTCGCACTTAGTAAATTAAAGAACAACTAACAATTGTTCTTGATGATATTAGTACCTTTAGCTGCTTGAAGCTTCTGGAATAACGCATAAAACACACTCATTCTAAGCAGGCTAAAGCCGAAGCTGGATACGATGGAAATAGATAGACAATAATATAGATAAAGGTGCTTAGGCATTGGATCTTTTTGGTAGCCCTAATGCAACCTCCTTTATGTACACTGCATTTTAGTTCTTTATTCATTGGCACTACGGCTGCCGAGATAATGTCCATATTGTACTTAAGTATTCTATTATTAAATAAATATTCATTATTTTAAAAAAATCTTCGTTACAATCCCTGTAAAGTTTAGCCCCTATTACTTTTTTCGATTCATATATGTATATATACAAATGTATCTGCAGAATAATGGTACTAAATTAATTAAAGCAGTGTAATATAAATATCACTATCGAGACCTTTTCTTATACAGGTTATATACTAGTACATTGGGAAAAAATAATTTTCACTCGAACAGGTTTGCGGTCTCCTTTTTTATCATCAACTGTTTAATATGTTGCTTATTACGCACCTTAGCTTAACAATAGATAGATTGTCGAGAGCTACTAAATGAATAATCATTTATCTGAAATATTGATTGATGAATTATACTGTAAGTTAAAGATGATAATTTAAGAGTAATTATTCATGTTGTAAAAAAGTACGATACAATAGTTTCCCTCTAATCAAGATTATATGGAATAATCTGATTAACCTCCATGACATGATCAGGATGTAAAAATCGCTTATAGCTTATGGGTATGAAGCTTAGATATATGACTGGCTTGAAAGTTTTGACGAGATTATATTGAAAAAAACATCTTACTAAGAATTTAAGGCCCAGTCCGAGATTTGGAAGATGAGGGGCCATAGAGAAATGTATAGCTTACACAAAGACTTACATTCATCTGTACAAATTAAAAGTTCAAACGGTATGACTATATAAACAGGATGTAAGAAAGCTGTCATAAAGAAACTACATAAGAGTGTGTATACATCACCAAAGCAAAGACTAAACCAAGAGCGAGGCGGTGGATAATGTCGAGGAGATGAAAACAGGTAAGTTAGCTACGAGTTATGGCCAATTGACGAAGAAGAAGTGATTTATGTACTTGAATAGTTGTAAAAACTACATACTTTTTAGTCGATCCTTGAAGATACCTAATCGGTGAAATATCGAGCAGTTGAACGTGCAGAAAGAAAAGAGAGACAACAAACCCGTTCGAGTGAAAAATATACTTTCAATTGTTTTTCTACTGATTCATTTTTGTAATTATATCCTATATTAAAGTCTCCGAGCCCCGTTACTTAGAATAGACAGCGAGTGACCAACCACTTGTTACCTTGGAAATTTTTATTATTTTCATTTTCCTAGCCAATCGTATTTGCTATATTTTGTAATTATATACCTTAGAAATGTAATTACAGACACAAATGTAGGAATGCCCTTGAGGATAAGGAAATATTATGTGTTGCCATCTATTAATTTTTTATTAACAGCACTTTAGCACGTCTTTGTGCATTCTTTAAATTTTTATACAATAATGATAAAATTGGACTGAAATAATGGCTATCTTAAATATTTTTAAGAATAGTAGTAAACCTTAGCTAAAAATATGCTTGCATCTTTAATTTTACATGCACGCTATCGAATGTAGGGGATAAATAAGTACCAGGTTTTTTTTTTCTCACAATGATAAAATTTAATTAGGTTAATGTTGTCTTTTTATATTATTAAATCAATTGTTAGTTACTATTTAATTTTAAAAAAAAATAATTGAGTTTTATTACTATTAATGCTCATTTCCACTAGTGGATGTACTCATAAATATTAGTGCTATAACCGTAAATATATATATATATGTAAGAAAAATGTAATTAATGAATTCAACAGAAAATTTTAGTTTTAGAATTCATTTTATTAAATGTTAAGTAACCTGACATTACCAGAATTCAAGCATTTAAGCTTAATTTATTGTTTATTTTATATAATTACTTTAGTTCAATTATTACTTAATGATTCTTATTTTAGAGAAGGTACACTATAAGTGACACCTTCTGATATATTGTGATATTTAAAAATTTAATTTAATAAGCTCTGGTTTATTATTATATTACAAAACTAAAGCTTAAAATTCATTTATCATATAATTGAGCCGTTCAATTGCAAAAGTGACCTTAACTCCACAAAACAAAACGTAATGTAAATTGTGTATGTATACAGTTTATTAAAACCTATTAAAACAAATATTGTACAATGATAGATGTGATCAAAAATCAATTTTTTCTCATGTGGGCTGGGTTTGTATTTTAGTTTCATCTGAATAACCTCTATCCTCGCTAAAACCTCTCATACCCAATTATATACCCGGTTTTATTATTGCCATTTAAACATTTGCACTGAACACAGTTAAGTAAAACAGAACCTGTAAACATTAAAAAGATTTTTAAATCCACTTTTTTATCTGGGAAAATATAAAAATGACAAAATTTTAATGTGGAATTCACACTCAGTTATGAATGGCTCATTCATTGAACAAATATAGTATTGTTATATTGTTTTTTAAAGTATTACATTCCTTACCAAAGAAAAAAGCTTATTTATTTTAAGTGTTTCTTAATTTTGAAAATTGTTACAACATGAACCAAAGTTTTTTTTTTATACTATTAAAAATTTTGTAAAGTATTTATTTAACTTTATATGATAATTTAACACTACTTGAAAGATACTGTGTTTGACCAAATAATAGCTATTAGGTACAGAATAGCTGGCAGGCGGTCGGTTTAGAGGGAAGATAAAATGTACTAACAGGCTACATGTGGTCAGGTCACGTTATTATAGCTCGATTAACTTGAGACATTCTCCGTGAGCTTTCGTATATTGTAATTATTTTTAAAATTTTTTCTTGATTCAGCTTGCTTTATTTGAATAGATTTTTGTCTTGAACAATCAATTTAAATGAAGTATTGAAATCTTTTAGGTGTAATGTAAATTTTATGTCGTTGTTTTTTTATTTCAGTTTCGGTTATGTACTTTTATGTTTCCATTTATTTATCTTGTTCAGGAACTAAAAGCCCAGATTTTATGAAAACATGCTTGATAACATCTTAAAGTAGTAGGAATGTTGGATGAATTGAAGCCTGGGCTACGATTAGGGCGAATACAGTATACTTTGTTATAAAGTAGATTGGGTAGATTTTTATATTTGCATTTATTTTGCTTTCATGCTTTTACGTATCCAGAAGGATGGGTTATCTATAGATCTTTTATGTAACATGTATTAGTAGTTATAAAACTTGTTTTGTTATTATTGATCATCACCTAAAATATACGCAATGTTATTATATGTTAATGTATATATATTTTCTTCCAATTTAGAGCTCGACGGAGTGTGTCGACGGACCAATTGTGAACATACAATGTATAATATATTCCATGTATGTATGTATTATTATGTCCCTCCAACGATAAGATATATATACGCTAATAAATTGTATCACTTCACCTGTTGAATCTCCCTTCACCTATATTTATATTTGCTATTGTGCGTATGTATTTACATTTTATGTGTTCACACTCATACCATTGTAAACTGTAAGATGTATATTAAATTATATAAAGTTAGTATTAGATTTTCTTGTTTAATGCTTGTTCCTGTCCTTGAGTAGTTTGAAAAAAAAGTTGATATCCGATTTACATCACTTTATTAGGTTTAAGCCAATATCTGTACTAATTAATGAAAAGAGGTTTTTCTCAGTAAGTAGTCAAACATACATCTTACCATACAAAGAATAGGCTGTGTTGAGAAGTATAACCAAAGATGGTTTAGAAAATAAATAAAAACCGACTTTCCAGTCGAACCGACCCAAACTGCACACTGTGTGATATGGGACAAATAATGTCAGCAACTCATTTTGACACATATCCTGTTTTAGAGGTCACGAGCATTGTCTGTAATAATAATAGTGACAATTTACTGCGGTGAACTCTATTGGGCTGCAATGAGAGAAACGGCTGAAGATATCTTTCTAAGCATAAGATAAAAAAAAAGGTTTTGTTAATTTTTCACTCACGGTCTGTAAGCTTAATTTTATACACATGAGATTGTGGTTGCAATTATGTTGGTATACAAAATTTTTAGTAAACAAAATCCAATTTTATCTTCCCAAAAGTTTTTTATTATTTATTCTTCAGGAGCAAGTCGGACGCTGTCATTAACAATATTTTGAACACTTGATAATGGCAGTATAGGTTACTGGAGGCATTTTTAGAAAAACTTTACGGAAGATAAAATTGGGCGTTGTTTACTGAATCTAAAACCACGACCAGCAATTAAACCACGGGGAAGTTGGTTAAACTTAAACCCAAACTTAAATTCTAAACAAAACTTTCCCCTTTATTTTAGTTATTATTAAGTATGAATCTAAAGGTGACGTGCCTTTTATTTTAATTTTAATTATTTTGCTATTTCGATTTGGTATTTGTTTTTCTTTTTACAAAATCTGTTGTTTATCGTTTTACAAAAATCTGTGTTAAAAATGTGTAGTCACATTGTGCTGTAGGCTACTAAAGGCTAATTGATTGATTTTGAGGAAGTCAAGACTGTTCTGTGTTATGCCTAAAGAAACTAACATGCTTCCGTAATTTAATAACAATATCACAGCAATATAAAGTATAATTACTTTAGTAATAGAAAGACCAATTATGATGGCTTTGAACATTTTTAGATAGAAGGTAAGTTAGTTATGATTAGGGATTATTAATGTGCAGAACAATGCCACAGTGAACTTTGTGAGAAGAATTAAAAGCTCGGAAGGATGTATATTGACTAGATATATTTGAGTATTGTCTCTGCAAACATGGAAAGGGAAGAATTGAATTCGGCTGTTGAGTTTGCTATTGTAAATGGTCAGTATGATTGCAAACAAGGAACATTTGAGTGCTAGTATTAGTACCTAATATAAGTATATAATGTGTTATTAGGAAACCTGGCGGTTATAGAGTGACCTGGTATTCACTACTTGAGAATATCAAATTTAAATGAAAACAATAAAATAAATCAATAAGCTCTAAAATAATTAACACAATACCCAAGCCGCATTGTCAATCAGAAAGCTAGTAGGCTATGCAAGTAAAATGCTAATTATTTCTGCTTTAATTAGATGTTTACGTCGGGTGTTTGTATATCAATGAGGATGTTATTGCTGTTTGATTTATTTTAATGTTATGCCAAAAACTAATTGTTGTATTATTTAAAAACAACAACGATGTTGGCAATCACTTCCTTTTATTGATCATGGGTCATTCCATTTCAAATCAACTAGTTTTTAATCATTGAGGCCTAAAGGGCAAATAGACTTTTGTCTGTCTGTGCATCCTAGGATAGCAGATGAATAAATATTGAAATGACACTTTTGATGTCATTCCTGACAATTTAAATATTTTTTTTTTGTTAATAATTTAGCTATTTGCATGTTTATATTTGTCGAAAATACCATTGACTACCGAGATGATTTAACGAATAAAGCTTATTTGGTAAATGATATTGGGCATTTAAGTAAATACCTAGCAGAGTACAGATTCACACAACTTTACTCGAAGGCCTCGTGACCTGCTATTAATACATGGCAGTGGGTGTTCTGTTAATGACTTGTGTCTCCTATCAAGCCATGAGCGTCTGTGGCTCTAGGGCAGTAGCCACTGGCCCGTATCCGGCAATGCGGCACAGACGGAGAAGCGTGGGGGATCTCCCTAGCCTTCCGCTTCTTCTTCCTCATGGAGGTAAGTCCATAAGTGGTCTTATGGAGCTGGGTGAACACCCAATATTATTGAACACAATTACTGTCTAATAGGTTAGATTGTAATGTTATTTCAATAGTGCACTTCATGGCCGATCCTATGCAGATTATGCTAAAGCGGAAAGTGTCCCGGAATAAATAAACATCCGAGAAGCCGCAAACAGTAATTAGATGGCTGTGTATCAGCCCTCAGTGTACACAACGCTGACGTGTTAGCGCAGCTCCATATAAATCTCTCATGCTTGCTTTTAATATTTAGTAGGCAGGTCTCGGTGGCACCTTCCTGTGTCCCATGACTATCATGAATTCTTTCTCCATCTTCACCGTTGTCCTCGGCCTGTCCGTCTCTTCCGTCCTCTCGAAATCTCCACACGACAAACTCCTCGTCGTGTCTTACGACGGATTTCGTTATGACTACCTCGACATGCATCTGACCCCCTACCTCAACTCGCTCAAGAAGAACTCGACCTACGCCAAATGTCTCCTTAACGTTTTTCCGACCCAGACCTTCGTCAATCACTTCTCTCTTGCCACGGGGATGTACTCCGGCGTCCACGGTGTCATCGGCAATTCCGTCTACGACAACCAGCAGAAGAAGCTTATGCCATACTCCTACGACCTCTTCCACTACAACGACAGAATACTTCCCATCTGGGTATGTTAATCCTGTTTTGTTACCCTTATGAGAACATATCCCCTCCCCACAGTTCTTCTCCAAGACTATCAGGGCCTTCAACACCTTTCTTGTCTTGGTTTCACTCAAGGGCCTGCAGACTTATCGGACATGTCCCTCTCCTTGATTCTGGGTTATGTTATAGTATTGATAAATTTGAGTAATCTTTTAATTACTCTATTAAGAGGTTAGATCTAAAGGTACGTGACAAAGAGGGATTGGTTTTGAAAATCCCAAAGGTGGTGACAAGCGAAGCAACCAAGACATTCAGCATCTTACAATTAGTACGTCTTTTAACGTGATCAGTAAAGCATAAGAGGTTTGTAACTAGACGTTCAAAGTTATCGGGGATAAAACTTCGTTATTTAACAATCTCGGGCTAAACAAAAGCGTAAATTTGAGTCAAAAGAAAAAGACGACATCATCTGTCACGACTTATCCCAGCCATTTTTCATAATTTAGAATAATTACTGATAAGTTTTCACCCAAGTATCTCTGCGGTCTTTAACCTTAATTGTAACTCTCCTGTTTTAACTATTAAACGTTGGGTATTGTTCAACCGAGAATGCACTACAAAATTAAATATAACTGAAGCTGTTGACAGAGCTAATTATAATAATACATGCATGATATATATATATTTTTTTATTTTTTATCGACATTAATAAAAGGGAATATAATTGCACTGGAAATATTGAATATAAATAAACCAAACAATTTCATGATAACATTTATTTATTAGTCGCTATTCAATCATACAATAGTGTTTACTCTCCCTCCTTCTGTTGTGTTTGAATATCTTTCTATAAAATAAACAAAGCAAGCAAGAGGGTCTCTGATTATAAGTAAATATTTACTGAACTATTCCTATCGTGTTTCGTGTGGAGTATTTCCTATTTTATACCGTTTTATTTCGAACGATACTCACTGATAAGGCGCACGATAGTGCCATCGTTCGAGAACGATTTAATGACATTATTAATGACGTTTTGTAACTCATAGCACACTAAACTTAAACCATATATTACATACTATTAATTAGGATGTTCTTTGGTTTGACACCCTGCTCAGTATGGAATCACTTAATAAAACTTGTATGAACATGGCTGTATTTAGTAAGTCTCGCTAATATCAAATAAAACGATCATTTAAAATAATCCTGTATCTAACTTCAACATAATACACACAAAGGAATACAATCGGGGGAAATTTTCCGGTTTTGAAACACAAAAAGCCAACGAAAACCTAAAAAAAACGCAAAGGTTTTCACCTGAGAAATATGTATTTAAAGATTGAACACTAAACTGAAATGTGTTTGAAGCGGAAGAGGAGTCTTCATGGATGGCATGATGTTATTGTAAACAAACTTTTGTTGGCTCGTTATTAATATTAACTCACGCAATGTCGAATCACTCTCGCAAGGTGTAATTATCTTTCTAACCACGTCATATTATTTCATCCAGTCGTTTTTAAGTAGGCTTTTTGATGAAGAGCTCTCAAAAACCTCCAAATGGTCTCATTACAAGTCATTTGGTTTCTCTGTCATATTTATCTCGTTATATATGGCGTCTCTGTAAAAACGTCTTATCGCTTTATTATTATCCAATCATGAAAAAAATATGTTTACTAAGGGGAAGATTACTTTTAGACAAGTACGGATAAATCGTATTTGTACAATCTGCATGTTTGTATGCAAATTTGAGAAAGATTGAATCATTTCTACGAAAGCTATTTTGTAGAACATTCTGAAATTTTAAAAGTTTTTTTTTTTTCATAACCCCTTTAAATTTACAGATAATTATAGATCCTCAGGTGAATCTATTTACCAATTATTTTTGTATTTCCTGTAGCATCGCTACATTATATACAGGTTTTGTTATTTTATAAAAAGTATATAATGGAATAAACAAGTATAATGATACAAATTATACGTGACTGAACTGAACTGACTCTAATAAAGGTGATGGGGCTCACCTTTTTGATCAACCTTAAAACTAACTTGCCTAATTTTTCCCCGACAGTCTGTTGCCATCGATGCGGGAGGGGTGGTGGGGCTATAGTGTTAAACACTGGGTTGGTTAGGTGGTGCAACGAGTCAAAAAACGTGATGTGAACTCGCCCACCGACGGCCCACTAAGCAACGGGTGCAGGTCAGCGTTCTTTAACCTCTCTAGAGAGCCTTAAAATCTTTCGCCTTTAAAGGTTTATTCTACAGCACATCTAAATATCCTGTGGTAAAAATACATTAACGGGAAGAATAGGGAAAAAGTTGATCCCGTTTCGTTAAATTTTAAGAATTCTCTCTGCTCAGAAGCTACTTAATAAGATATAATATAATGATTTTTCTCTTTACAGATAAGGATTAAAGACGGTAACGCAAAAGTGTGTGAAAAAACAGATATGCCAGATACAGCCATCTTGAATATCTTTTTCTTTACGAAATTCCTACGTGCGAAGTACGGAGGAGAGTATTCTCGGCCCATCTCTTTCTTCGTTCTCTGTCACGTGTTACATTTTACCAATGGAGTCCCCTCTTCCTCATTTGAGTCTTTCCATATAATCGTTGTGTCGCTTTCTGGGTCTGCTCCTGCGTCTCCCTACTGTTCGCCAAGCTTCTAATATCCACCTGACCATTTTCTATAAGATGACAAAACCATTTCAGTTGGTGCTCCTCCAGTGCCTCTGTGATAGGTCTCACGCTCAGTTCTTTTGTTATACTCTCCTGCCTCTTCTCGTCTTAACCAGTATCTTTCAGGTATCACGTGCTTTATGAGAGGCATACAAAAGCACGCGAAGGAAATTTGTTTTGAACAACACTATTTCCGTACTGTAGCCAATATGACCTCCTTAAAGTTTAATCTGAGTACTGTTGATATATTTATTTATTTTTTTCTAATTTGATTTAGGCGGTAAATGAAGCTAGCGGCAAAGACCGCCACAGCGGCATCATGATGTGGCCTGGCGGAGATTACGCCTACAGCGGAGCCAATGTGACCTTTTTGCAAAAGTTCGTGACGAAAATGCCTTGGCAGACGCGAACGAGCAAGGTGATCTCTTGGTTCAACCACCCGAAGACTCCGGCCAACCTGGTCATGATGTACTTCGAGGAACCGGACGACGAGACACACGCTTCAGGACCGGCTCCCGTCTCGGCGACTACCCGGAGGCAGGTGATGAGAGTTGACGTGGTCACCAAGCACATAATGGAGAGCTTGAGCAAGAACGGCCTCGAAGACGTAAACGTCGTGTTCCTGAGCGACCACGGCGCCGAAGGGGTCACTTTGGACCGAATCGTCAACCTGACCAAGTTTGTCGAAGACAAGGCTTCATTTTACGGCACCTCTCCGGTATTGCACGTCTATCCTAAGTCCGGTAAGTTACTTCGGTACTTGTGAATCCTATGGCACCAGGTGAGGTTATCTGTTATTTTAAGTTATCTTCACAACTTACTTACAAGATAACTATAAGGCAATAATTATAATTATTATAAGGCGATAATAATAGGCAAGGAACAACTCAGGCAAAATACTATCCAATTCTTCCAACAATTTAGAAAGTATCGAAATAAAACTGCATCAATTCCGTTAACATCGACCAGGAGGAATATTTTGTATGTTGGGAACTCTGCCTACCTCTTTCCTCTAGGACAGTCCAAGTCTGTAAAAATGGCCCTTTTTTGATTATTGCATTGATTTTTTATTAATTGTTGACCATTAAAGTCAAGCCCATTAGATTGGTTAAAAGTTTACATGGTTGGGCATTTTTTTTATACAGGATTTATATTAAAACGGTATATAAATTATAATTTTTAAAAAAAGTCAATCAATTTAGTAAATCAATTATCGTAACTTTTAAACCATTTAACTAATTCACAATCAACCATTTAAAGCTATTATGTATCAAATCTAGATATCTACCTTAAATTAACACCTAATATATAGTATTAACCTTTTTTAATTTATTCGAAAGAAGAATTTCAGGTAACAAGGTATGAAAAAATGAAGTATATTTAGTAAATATTTCGTGGTAGTTTCATCAAAATAATTTAATAACTCATGATGGGTCCCGTTTTTACCTCCCAATAGTGTTTTATCACATTCTACGTCCACCACTACATTTCTGATCCATGTTATATTTTATTCTAGGAGCAACTGTCAACGAGATTTACAACAAACTCAACGACGCCTCAGCTGAAAACAAAAATTTCAAAGTATACCTGAGAAAAAATATACCTAAGCACTTCTACGTGAAGGACTGCAAAAGGACAGGTCCGATACTTGCTGTCGCTAAGCCCACTTATGCTTTCCAGGACTATTACAGTGCCATCGATTGGCAAATTAAGAACAAAGGAGGTAAGCGAATATGTATGTTTATGTTAAATATTGAAGAGAATGAACAAAGTTCAAATGACATAGATATCGCTGTGTTTTTTCAGATAAAACACATATGTAAATGAATTTAGCATTTAGAAAATGTCCCTGCAAATTCTCTCTGAACCCTTCATGGAAATGTTCCATTCCATGCCTCGGAATGAGGGATGCGTTCCACCAGTTCCATTCCGGCTTGAAAACCTGTTCCGTAAACAGCTCCGTTTTACGGAACTACGTTCCTTAGTAGTACTAAAAACAGTCGACAGAAAGCGCTAGATGAGTTAGTTGAGAATAATTTCAATAGAAAGCGCTAAAGAGTGGTAATTTTTAAGTAGTTTGAAACGAAACACAACTTAGCTCAGTCAAACTTTTTATAAATAACCTATTGACAATTTTAGCAAAAATTAAAACTATTTTTATTACTATCATAATCGATTTGGTTGACATTTATTACTTTTTTGATATTTCACTTATTAACTTATCACTTAGGAGGAACAATATTATTTGTTCATTATTAAGTTATTAAAATATACAACTTTTTCACTAGATTGGTACAAAAAAAAACAAACTTAATGCTCCGCTTGAGTTATAGTATAGAAAAATGGGATTTACAGTTTTTGTTTCGGGAAGATCATCCTAAAAATAATTAGTCATGAATATTCATTGGTGCCGCTCTTCACCTCACCATCTCATCTTTCAGCAGCATGAACCAAGAATTTTTCAGCAATTTTCACCTTGACAGGGGCTGGTACTGTTATGAATTATCAAGCCCTAAGCCCTATAGGGATTGACCTTTTGACAGTATAAAAAATCTGAATACATTGGAGCTTAACTTGTTAACCAGGCCATCATGAGTGAGTAGAGAACCGCATCAGCCGAGCAGAGGAAGAGGAGAGAATTAGTGGACCAAAAGCCAGATATCACCTTGTAAGGCGTCCTAACAAAATTTATTGCAAACAGGATCAGAATCTATAAAAGTTTATGGGAGTCAACCCCCAAGTCATCAGACTGCGTATTATTTTTATTTTAAACTTTATTTAGAAACCAATATGCAAAATTGTCTTTACACACACATAAGCCTAATATTTGGCTATTAACCTCCTGGTTTTGGCTATTAACCCTCCCCCGCTTATAACAGAAGCATGTTTGATTAAAGTATATATCACATTTATTATTTATCTTATTTTTAACCATTTATTCTGATATGAATAGCTTCATGTAAAAAGTACATTGTTGGAATAAAAATGCCTTGGGTCAATGTTTTACCATTTTCCCACTTGATCACCTTCTTAGCTTGGCAAGCCTAAGCTTCAGGAAAAATTGGAGCCCTCTGCAAACTAAGTTTGAGTTAAACATAACTCTAATTAAGTTTGAGGCAATTAAAATGTGACTGATGCCCTTTTTGCATGAAGCCACCACTTTCAGCACTTACCATTGCTGCATTGTTCATATTAATTGTGGTTATATCTGCCCTCTGCAGATTATCATAATTAAACAGTTATATTTCATGTTTATTTTGGCATGATCTGTAGAAGTTTAATAGCTGGTAGTGTTTTTTTAATACAATATTTAGATTATAGGAAATGATACAGCCCTTTATACTTTTTTTTTTTAAGTACATTCCAATTTGACATTAATATTTTTAACTGATTTTTTTTTTCAGCAAAACAAAACGGCACATATGGTGTTCATGGATATGATCCAGAAGATGTAAACATGCACCCATTCTTTATTGCCCATGGGCCACTGTTCAGAAACAACCATGCCGCTGGAGAGCTGAGAACAATAGATATGTTCCCGATGTTTTCTCACATTCTGAAAGTTGGACAACCGCCGGTGAAGCCCAACGGGACTTTTACAAGAGTCGAAGATCTATTCAAATATAACCACCATCTATGAACATTCCAAATAATTCAAGTTTAATCTATCGCTATGTCATAACGGAATGATTTCACTAATACATGATATCTCCAAGGATACAAACTCGATATATGATTAAAAGATTTGCATAATATCTTTCCAATTTCATTTATAATATTTATGTATACAAATAAATTTTTTTAACCATTCATAGTAAGCTGTGAATCGTGATATGAGTATATTGTCTGTAAGAGTATTGATTTTGGTTGATGAAAATCTAACATCTTTCTTTCTTCATCCGAAGTCGATATCCCAACAAATAATCAGGTCTAAAAATATTTTTAATCTTACAGACTAATATATAAATTAATTATGAACTAAATTGAATTTCTTTTAAATGCATACAAACAAAACAATAGGCAGAAAGTGAAGAAACAATATCAAGTGTTATTCATGGAAATCAGTGTAAGTTTCATTAAATCTATTAAACAATTTTGAAAAAAATATTATTGGCCAAATTTCATTAAATTTAAAAATATCATGAGCCTATTAAAACTGGCTCAAACAATATTAAATCTAAGCTTTCTGTTGTTGGCTCTCAAAACTTTAATGTTCTAAAAGCAAAAGGAGATTTTTTTTTTTACATTTAATCCTTCTTAATACATCCACAAAACACACAGAAATTATTACTAAATATTAATCAGGACGATGAAATCTTTGATTTGATACCTTACTCAAGAAAAATAAATATTTTTTATTGCTAGGTAATTAGTTTATTATGACTCTGTATTATTTACCAAGGAGCTGCTTCTTTTTGTATCTTCATCGAGGTATACATTTGAACTGCCATGGAAAATATCATGCCCAGGTAAAACACAGATTGAGTTCAATTCGCGAACACGATTTCAATGACTGTATATTGACTTTGTGTAATGATATTTTATGAAAACATGATTTGCATATTGTTAATAAAGACCTTGAGAACTTTAATTTTATAATATCCCCAATATGATAGGAACTGCTGTGAGCGATTGTCTGTAGATTAGCATATTTGTCTTATGCTGCTGTTATGAGAAATCTATCCAATATACAGTAGATTAACTTATCGCTAATGAAAAAAACTGATAGGATGTAAATTCAAGACAAATAATAATAGCCTCAGCTTCATTATTTGTCATGCTCAGTATAAGTAAAACATTCAATTAGATTATAAACAAAAACATGTCAAGTTTTATTTATATACAGCACTCTTTCCCAATTTCTTCTCACAACGGAATTCAGAAATACTTTTGAATAAATAATGGACGTGTGATCACATTTTAATCATGATCATGAGGTATGGGAGTCAACACATAATTGTCACAATAAATAAAAAGTACATTGCTTGGATAAATAGGATGGTAAGTAAAAATATAGTAAAACTGATATAATCTTTATTTTTTAACATAATCTGGACACTAAAATGATTTATTTACATAACTAACTTCTTCTAATGTACAAAACTAACAAATAAATAGTAAAAGTTTCATTGATAAGTTAGATCATCACAAAACTGATCTAAGTTTACTTATTTATAATAAGCAGTTAAACTGTGTTTCGAAAATATTTAATACTTCTGATATATCATAAAGAAGCTAAACACATTAAAAAGTATACATTGGATTTGCTCACTTATTTAGTGTCATTTTATATATAAAGAGCTCTGAATATTTCACAGATAAAGAGTAAACTGTTAGGCTTGGAACTCAGCCAAATGGTCCACAATTTAAAATATGTAGATTAACTTAATTAAACATCATATACAACATTATTTAATTCATATTTTGATAGTAGTTACATTTAAGTTAAACTTCCAATATTATTGTCTAGACCACATAAAGTAGATATTTTAATTTACAATACTTCATCCAATGTACCCGTTATTAAATAACTGCTTCATAGTTACTAAATTGGCATGCAGCACCATCTGTCGGCGAACGATAGAAACTAAATTGCAATATTTGGCCTTTTTTTTGCACCGTGGCGCTTTCTGTTGAGCGGTGAAAGTACTAACTAGGTGGCTGGGCCGTCCATTCACGTTAAAAAACTTTTCTTTAGTATCAGGTCTTCAGGATCGGACAGGAGCTAACTACTTGCATTCAGTACCAGGCTAGTTCCCCCACCATTTTTGAGTAGTTAGCTCCAGTCGGATCCTGAAGACCTGATACTAAAGAAAATTTTTTTCGTCGATTTGTTAGACCAGCCCTGCAGTTAGTTCTTTTAGTGCTCAACAGAATGCGCCACGTTGCAACAAAAAGCAAAATATTGCTTAGTTCTAGTATTTGCCAACAGATAGTGCTGCATGCAAATTTAGGAATGATGTAACAGTTATTTAATAACGGTTACTAAGTTCTTCCTCCGCTACATAGGTAGCGCCACGGTGCAACAAATAGGCCAAATATTGCTGTTTAGTTCTAATTGTTGCTAACAGATGGTGCTGCATAGAAATTTAGTAACTATGTAACAGTTATTTAATAACGGTTACTTAGTTCTTCTACTCGTACAGAGATAGCGCCACGATGCAACAAAAAAGCCAAATATTGCTGTCTAGTTCTAATTGTTGCTAACAGATGGTGCTGCATAGAAATTTAGTAACTATGTAACAGTTATTTAATAACGGTTACTTAGTTCTTCTACTCGTACAGAGATAGCGCCACGATGCAACAAAAAAGCCAAATATTGCTGTCTAGTTCTAATTGTTGCTAACAGATGGTGCTGCATGCAAATTTAGTAACTATGTAACAGTTATTTAATAACGGTTACGTAGTTTTTCCACCCGTACAGAGATAGCACCACCACGTTTAGTTTTAATTGTTGCTAACAGATAGTGCTGCATGCAAATTTAGTAACTTTGTAGCAGTTATTAAATAATTTGTACGTAGTTCTCCCGCCACTCCATAGAAAGCGCTACGGTGTAATAAAAAGGGCAAATATTGCTGTTTCGTTCTTATTGTCGCTAAGAGATAGCGCTATATGTCAACTGATTTATGCTAATACTTCTTTCTCTACTGGTCTCCCTTCAAAGTGAATAAATCTTTAGCCTTTTACTAAAAAAAAATCTCTCTGCTTCAGCTAGTTCTCTTTTCTCTCAACAGATGGCAATGCTTAAGAAGTTAGCTCCAAATTTGATTAATAGATCTTGCTGCCTGTTAATTGTTTACATTAAATAATCTTCAATATTCCAAA
The DNA here is from genome assembly GCA_930367205.1 of Acanthosoma haemorrhoidale. Taxonomy (NCBI): domain Eukaryota; kingdom Metazoa; phylum Arthropoda; class Insecta; order Hemiptera; family Acanthosomatidae; genus Acanthosoma; species Acanthosoma haemorrhoidale. The sequence goes on along the minus strand of OV884014.1, from coordinate 110,970,147 downwards.
GAAATTTTTTCAGAATTATCTGAATGAATGATGAGGGCGGTTGCCTAAAATATCAGTACTCCTGAGATTCCTTGAAAATCCCCCTTTTCCCCTAGGACTTGTGTACAGATGTACTTTTACATAAAAGAAAAATTACCTGAATTATGTCGACATGTTTTGTTTTTAATTTAAAATTTTTTTTTTCATATTCCCTTTATTAATTTTATATACATTTTAACAAAATACAGATTCTCCATTGAATCTTTTTATGAAATTGCATTTCGCCCTAAGCTATTTTTTTTTACAGTAGAACTAGTTAGCTGAGAAGAAAATATTAAATGAGCCAAAATACACCATTTGCAGGAGTGAAGAATCAAGATTGCATATAATATATTCTTCAACTTACAGTCTTATTACTCAAGTTTGGTCAACCAAAAGTGATATTTCTTTTTCTGTGTACCACACTCCTCCATCAGAGAGGTATGGATGCAGAATAAAGTTTATTTTCTATTATAATCCTAATCTTTCCAAAAGTTTTAAGGCCATTTTGAGATAATTTAAACTGTAACATAACAATGACTATTTTCTTTAAACAATGGCTATATTAATTAAGGAAAATGCACAACCTTGTTATCACATGGCTGAATCGATTCTACATCAAATATTTAAAAAAGAAATGATAGCAATATGAAAAAGTGTATGTAATTACCTGTGATGGACCGAAATGTCTCTGGATTTTAGTACTTGAGTATCTAAAACATTTACAGATATCCTTGAAACAAACACAGATGATGCGAGTGTGGGAAAACCATGAGTTAATCTATAGGTACCTTTGACAATTATACTATAACGATCTAATATTACAAATAAGTACAAGCATATTACATATTTTTATTAATTGCCGCTTTCAAGTCTGATAGCCAAATTGTGTTTATCGAGTGCAAGCCAAAATATCAGTGCCACATTACAGTCTGTTGCTGCCTGTGGAATTTAAATTGTAAAAAACAAAAGACTAAATGTTATGTTATGTCAATGAGCTAGACTTTTTAGTAAATAACTTCAGGTTTTGGAAAAGATTTATTTCTACAATTTAATTTTTGTGCCTTACTTATTTACGTTAAACAGTTTGATACCAGAAAACACAATCTTTAATCTATATATTTTGTACATGAAATTCAACCTTGATCCTGTAAGGACCTAATTATAAAAATATAATGACTCTTAAAATAATTAAACAATGGTACTTCTTTTTTAAAATAAGTTTCAAATTGCAGTAAAACATCAGTCAGTCTTGCGATAACTTTTCACAATTCACATATATACAATTATTTACTTAATTGTTTTTAAATTAAATATATATATATTATGAAAGGTAGCCATCATACTAGCTTATCACAAATGAGTAATGCTAGAAGTCGCATTTAGTCACTTCCATTAGCATGTACAACTACAATAGTAAATAAAGAATGTTAAAAACAATATTCATTTGTCCTAAGTAAAATGTACGACGAACGAACCACTTAATTGGTAATGGTTCAACATAATTTAGTTCCTCTTTCTACTATAGGTAATGTATTACCAAATAATAATGATGATGATATCTAACATATTTACAATTTTCACAGAAACCTGTGGTAACTGATTCATATTTAAATCATATAGTTACAATCACTAAAAAATAAAAATTATCACAATTAATGAAATATAAATACTTAACAATAATTCTTTACTAGTTAAATAAATGGGAACAAAGGAATTTGTCTAATACACAACCATTCATGTAACACGATACATATATAAAAAAAACAAAAACATAAAATAAAAACAGACAGATATGAACAGATGAGTAGGGAATGTATCCGTAAAAGAGAGGCATTGAGGAGTGATTGGCTTATTGATTCAAAATTATTGGTGGTTACGGAAAAGTTCCATTTTTTCTATAACTGACATGAGCATTTCTTCGTTGTCGTATCTGGGGTTGAGGTAGTAAACTTTCGTGCCGTCCTGTATGTGGCAGTCAATGACGCTCCACTTCTCTAGCAGCTTCAAACAGTTTTTGATTGTGTCCGTGGAAACACTTTCACCTACAAATAAGATTTTCAACAATGAAAAAAATGTAATACTTTTAAAAGTTTAGATTTCATAGAAAAAAGTTAGTTAGTAGGCAATATCTAATAGTAAGGAGCGAATCATAGAGTGCAGGGAATGGTCGACTGTTGAAGTTCTGTGGGAAGGAGTATAAAGGTCAGAAAGACGAAACCCGTGTAGACTGGGGATTATAACTGTAAGAGATTGTGTAGAAAGGGAGTGAGATAAGAATGAATGGTTTGGAAAAGGTATGCACAAAAAAAGTATTGTCTACAGAAGGAGGGGAGGATAGACTCTAACAGGACACATATGGAGCCTCGAAGATAAATTTTAGTTCATGACTTTCTTTAATCTTCCTACCCATCCTATGAGGAACGGGATAGCAGGAGTTGGCTTCTAGGTGGGATAGGAGATTATGAGAGCAATGGAATAAATAAAGCTGCCTATCGGAGAAGATTGCATTATATGATGACCCCACATACCGTGCCTTATGCTGCCGTTGTCTAAACCAGCCTTGATAGTTTTCAACAGCTCCTTGACAAGTTCTTCTTCGGAGACTATTTTGTCTGTCATACATAACAGGTAGGAGGCAACTGAGGTGTATGTATCAATAAGTGGCTCAAGCAACCTTCCGTAAAACATCAGCTTCTCCTGTCCCCTGACGACCTAAAGTAAAAATATAAACTAGATAAAATTATGTTAATAATAAAATATATTTACGGTAATGGCGTTAAATCAGTAATTTATAGAATGAGCGATTAAAGAGGTAGTCAATGTTGACAAAGGCCTCGATTTTTATACAATTTGCTATTTCTTCGATGTTCTTTACAGTAACTTGGCGTATGCTTCCCTTGCAGTCATGCCACGGACTAAATATTATTATAGATTATTAGTAGCTATAGGTACAATGATTGTGAATATGACGACAATCAACTGTTGGGTGTTATATCAGGAATGGGATAAAAAAAAAAAGATGTTGGATTTTCATCACATTTACAAATTGACTATGTTTCAACATACTTCAGTTTTGTGCAGGGTCAATTAAAATTATTTCAGGGTTTTTCAAACTTATTGATGTTCGAACACATTTAAAGCACCTATAAGAACTTTATACAATATTTAACGTATGCCCTAGTCGTTATTTACTTTAAGCTATTAAAATGATAATTTATTTTATTAATGGTATTATAACAAACCTTGTAATACTTTTCAGGTGGAACAAAGTCTTCGTCATCATCGTCGATGATTTCTAGATTCCTCGGGCAACCGAAGGCAGGCCTTGCGAATCGTGAAGACTAAAACAAAAGAAAAAAAGAAGTAAGTTCCCTGGAAAAGAAAAAAACTTGTATTGAAATGACCGATGACAAAGTAGGCACATATGGTAACAACAGATGGGAAATAGTCGACTGTATATTTACTACTAACAGGTTGATTGATCTTGTACAGAAGACAAACATACGTCTTGAAACAATTTTTACTTCAATTAAGAAAGACTCATTAGGAACTGTTTGATATACATTATTCTTTTGTTCTGGTTACTTAACATTTTACACAGACAATACTTAGAACAATTTATCAATCTCTATATATATTATATATACAAAAAGATTTTCTTTTTTTAATGTAAACAAATTTATTTCGACGTTTACAAATAATTCAAATAGAAATCTTTAATTTAAATAAATTAATCTGCTAGTAAAGTAAAAATGTATCACGTCATTTTATGAAATGCATTAGGGCGAGTCATTTTAAATCCTACACAATTATATCCAACTTTAATGATATATTGTTGGAATTTAAAATTTGAATGGTACTTTAAATTTATAAAATAAAAATAGCATTGGTGTTGTAGTTATTAATTTCAGTTCTCTCTCTTTATTATGTAATTACGGGGGCTATATCTTCATCCTAATGATCTCTATAATAGCTTTCAATTTAAAGATTTAAATCGACGTACCTCTGATTCTACGATTATCTCTTGCAATAACAAATCTTCTACAACATCAAATACCGCGGTGTTCAACTGCTGGCAGGTTTTCGTAAATATAAATTCAAACTGTAATATCTCACAAAGCACGATTGATAGATCGACAACTTTTTCCAGTTGCAGGTGAGAATTATTGGCTTCAGTAATGCTTAGCAAAACACGCCCTGTAAATGAAAATATTAATATTTTAGTTAAAATAAGATAAGCATATAAAATAGAGTATTCATAATTAGAAGAAGAACTAGTTATTTCCTCACCGACAACTCCTTGAAGGCAGTAATGAGATATCAAAGTGTTACTGTAGTAACTCAACTCTAGGACGTTGGGGAGCATCGTGGCGGGCTTGAAGTAAATATCGTCTTCCCTTTTCTCTATGTGAACTAATCCTGGACCAAGTAAGGCAACCTTTAAAAAATAGAAATAGTTGTATTTTGAACTTCAATTCAAGCCAATTTAATTTTGAAATTGTAGATATATGCACTAAAATAAATTGAAAGTTGTAAACATTTTAAGGGTTTTCACAAGTGTGTATGTCTGCCTGTTCTGTGAGTAATCTTTGGGAGCATTCTGTTCAAGATATAGACATAAAATTTTATGTGGCGATTCCATTTGGTATTGAGAAGACATGAAAAACAGGCATTTCTATAAAAATGATTAAGTAAACTTAGCTTTTTAATTAGTAGATAATTTAACATTAATATAATTGTTCGTTTAATTAGTAGATAATTTAACATTAATATAATTTTTTGTTAAGTATCAAATTAAAGATATCAATGTCATGACTAATAATACATAACGTGTATTGGTACTTGGATTAAGCGGCCACTAAAGTGGTTTTGTCACAGTCGTTGAACAGTTAGTTGCAGTAGCAGAATCACATTGCGATCCGCCACATGCGATCTGGGACTCAATAGTCCCGACTGTTTGAATATCAAAATGGATTTCGATGAGATGAAATGTATAGTTACTCTGATGTTACGCATTTGATTTAAAAAGAAACGTAAACGGCACTATTGGGTGGATCCTATTCATCACATCTGAAATATAACTCCCCCAAAATAGGCCTTTTTTCATTTTCAAATATTAATTTTTCTAAATCCAAAATAGAATTTGGAAGACCAACAACTTAGTACATTTCCAATGGTTGGAACTATGCTAAATTTAGTAAATTTGAATTTACTGTTGGACAGTATTAAAATATGAATATATCGCTACGAAACAGTCACATTCATTCCAGCGTGTGTGCTCTATAAGGATTTGTGAAAATTATGTCGTGAAGAAAATAGAACAGGTTGCGTTTATTTAATCGGAGTGATTTATTTTGTCACAAGTGTGTGTACCTATATTTGAATACCATTGTTTATATATATTTATATGTTTATTGTTCTATTTTATGTGGCTAAATAATCACGTGACTGCAATTGTATGTGGGCACCTTGCCTTAAGTGAACTATATTACTACAAGTCATTAAAATTGTTTTATAAGGCTCAACGAAGCCATTATTTGTGTGATGCATCACCTTTCATTTTTTTTCTTTTTTATATTAATACCTGTTAATATTATAACACAATAGCACAAATTCTCTTCACTATGATTTACTTTCCTAGCTTTATGATTCAGTAGAGAAATCATTACATCCCGTTTTGTCATCTAGAAATGTTACATATTTAACTTTATTTTTTAATTCAACAAATTAAAACTAACAAGTATGATTCGATACTTTTAAATACCTTTGCAGAATTCTAACCTTTGTTGTTCTAATTGAATCATCAAGGTTTTCTTAGAACTTAACCAACACGAACAAGAGGTCTTATTGTACTATATAACAATAAATACTTACGGCATGTTCAATGACATCCTTGCTTTCCCCGGTGAAGCCAGTATCCTTCTTCTTCGAATAAAGCTCATCCCTTAGCTTGTCAAAAGCGTAGACCATCTTAGAAAGAGGTGCTCCGTCCCTGAAGTAGTACAGTAACAAGAACGCAACTCCATTTGTAGACATGACTGCTGTGCTCTGAGCGCAATCTGTAATTATTTGAGCGTGAACATATGGTTCACCAAAGAGGAAACAATTGTAGGATGAAATAAACGGCAGGAGCACCCACCATATAAAATATGCCTTGTGATGTTGTCCACAAGCTGCCTCTGTTCTTCTTTGACGATATCTGTGCCGTAGAGTGAAGCTGATGATGGAGCTATGTGGAACGTGCCACTTTTGTTCATTACTTTGTTCTGGAATGACCTCACCAACTCCTGAGAAGTTTCAACATAACATTACTTGATACATGGTCCAAATAGATATCAACAATTAGTCAATAATAAAAAAATTGAAATCAATAATAAATATATCCAAGGTACATGGTCATAAATGAAATGTTTAATAGGTAAAAACTAAACATTCATTAAAAAAAAAAAAGTTCTGAAACAAACCCTGCACTTGCAACAAAAAACTTTATACTATACTTTTTCAAATGAAATAATTAATTTTCAAAATAAATTCAAGATTGCAACTGATTATACAGAGCTGGTTTGAGTTCGTGAAAGCCAGTGACGATGACTTTTTAGCACACCTCAAACCCCCCCCCTCCCCATCCTTTCCTGTGTGAAGTCTTAATTTGTCAAATTGGTTGAAAATTATGGTTTCGAGCTCATTTGACATATAATTAAGTGCTCTTCGACAAGAACATTAGCAATCGTCTCATACTTCGTAATAGATCGGGCCTCATTCAACTATTATTTTTAATAATTGGGCGACAATTGTCTAATGAACAGATAACAGCGAGTGGAAAAAATACTTGGTGTTATATATTGCTCATGAAATCGACAGAATATATGTTTCAAAACGAGAAGTAACAATTGACCTATCATTTAATCAGATATTTCCTCTTTATAAATATTATTTTTTAAATTCAAATCAAGCTTTTATAGGCTTCTAGTTCCCAACCCCTGCTATAAATTTTTTTTCACTCTTAATAACTATTGATATTATTTCAATATATTTTATATACTTAATGGTTAGTCTATGTTTTATTGCTATTTTACATATCTCACTCATATTAATATTTATAATGCCCATGTGAAATAAGTATGCATTGTATTTGAGCAATAGCAATTATTATTGCTTTGAAATTGAGTACTTTACTCTGATTTTTTTTTTATATTGCTCACGTTTTTAGAATAAAAAAAAAAATGTTATATTTCTAAATTTAACCTATTAAGATTTCAGGTGTGACCTTTGAACGTAGATAGGTATATTCTAATTCATCCGAGATACAAATGAAGACTTTTTTCCCCAGCTTCAACGAGTATTAAAATATATCAATAATAATAAGCAACTTACCAATACTATAGAGATTTTTAAACTAGTTTTACTTAATAATCGACAACTATATGCTTAGAAACTTACATTTCTAGGCAGAAATTAAAGTTTACATATCTCTTGAATTTTGAATCGTACTTACATGTAGTGAGAACGGCTGGTTGAAGCCAATCCTGACAAGACCGTAATGACTAGTCAAGGCGGACCAGATCCCTCTCAGGGCGGAAATGAAAGATTCAGGTTTTTTAGGCTCTCCGGACAGTTCATTGACAAAGTTCCCGTCGGCGATTTTGTCATAATTTATAGATACTGGAACTAGAAGTGCATCTTCCAAGACACCAGAGAGGTAAGCGTCGACAAAGACAGACATTATGCCACCTGTATGACAAACATTTTGCCACATATTATTGGTATAACATAGATTGTCACAAAAGTAGAAGATTGTCAATGAAAATCAACTGCAAATAGTGCTCTTAATTTAGCTTGTATGTTCTAATTAACAGTTAATTGATTTTTTATTGCGTTAAAATAATTTATAATTTTCAACTTTATTAATGAATGCATTGAATTTGAAAAAAAAACTTGGTTTTCTTCAAAAGTAAAGTAGAATTCACAATCCCTGATATTTGATAAACTTAATGCCTTCAATATGTTATCTTAATTTTGTACACAAACACTCAGTACTCATCTCACTAAGATAGAAAATATTTATTAATAATCACTTTAAATTGAGCAAAGTAATGCAATCATTATAATAAATTATTCAATATTAGTTTAATTTTGGAATTACTATAAAATAATTGGCAATCAAGTTTATTTTTAAATTGAATCATATTTATATAGATGATAAAAATATACACTGACATACCTTTTGGCATACACGGTTTGCCTGTTCTTGTCCTGCCGCCTTCAATGAAGAACTCAAAGTAATGGCCTGCTTGCATGCATTGAGTCATATAGTTGTGAAGTATAGCGCGGTATACCTTGTCCTTCTTCCCGGCGACTGGGTCCATACGACGTTTGATAAAGAAAGCGCCTAGACCACGGAGGACCCACCTTGACAGCAATGGAAAAAAGTTATAGCATAGAAAAATGTTTCTCTTTTAGCAATAAAACAAACAGGTATGATAATAAAAATATAGTAAATAAAAATTAAAAAAAATGTGGATCGTTCACATCAATCCCAATTAATATTACAGTAGCCAATAGTTTGTTAACATTTTATGCCATTTATTAATCAAACTAAGCGCACTTGTGTTACATGTTGTAATTTATTACAGATGAAAATAAATATTTTTACAAAGCAGTTTTATAAGGCGTTCACGAGAAGGCCATTAAATTTTTTGATTAATTTGATTGAAATTTGTTTTAAATTTACATTTTTGGAGACAACAAATTAAGCGTTTATTTATAATCCTAAACAAATAAAAAGAGACGGTTCTGCCAAAACCGCTAAAGTGTCATCTTCAATGGTCTACGGTTCGTTTGATATCTAAAAATGAGAACGAATTAGGAATCCCAACATTGAATGAAAACATTTAAGAGCTGGTCACCAGAGTCAACTCAAAATCAACAGAAACCAACTATAAATTTACAAATCATTATTGACTCAATGAAGAAAGCAAACATACTTAATTTTCTTTATTTATGATAAATTTAAGTTTTCAATTGAGAAATTAAAGAACCACATGAGGTATAAGATTTTAAATACATTTTTGTCTAACATAGATATTTAAATTTTTCTTAAAGTATCATTTTAGTTCCAACATTTCAAGACAAAAGAAAATATATTCATTTCCTTTCAACTTTCTTCTGGGTGAATGTTTCAAGTTGGCCAACTTATCGACCAGAGACTTAAGCCAAGACCTTTAATTTATCTTGACTATTTGTTCGTAGTTTAAAATACTTATGAATTGGCACAAACAAATACGTATTGATTGATTGAATCAATGCACATAATTTACCTTTCGAACATTTTTGTTAATACTGAGTAAAGCCTCCCCTTAGAGGCTTTTTCCTTAGTATAAAGTATTAGTAAGAGCAATGCATTTTAAGATATATTTTACAAATACATAATAGTGATGTGTGCAAAATGTGGAAATAACTCTCTAAGAAATTATCGCTTACCCAAAGAAAGGAATCCTTAAGTTTTCACCACTAGCGACCAAGGGAGCCCTGATACCGCTGTTGCAAAGAGTGAACGTTACCGCAATGTAGTCCAAGTGCGACCTGTGGACTGGGAGGAAGACAAGCGGAAGACCGGTCGCTGCAGCCTTCCTCAGCATATCTATCTGGCCTTGGGGAATTGACATACTTGTGAAAAGCACTGGGAGCAGCTTATAAGCAAGATATGACGACATCCTAAATAAACAAAATACATTTTTATATTGTGACTATAAAAATAGCTAAAGGCTTAATTTATTTTCTAATTATTTTCATAACTATCATCTCGAGTTGAAAATGCCATTAAACCTGTTAGGGTTAAGTATAATTTGAAGTATACTGCTCGATGTGGACTCGAAGGGGCACTGAAGACACCTTTGTTGTGCGGTAATTTGATTAGTGCTTCGCGAAGACAGCGGAAGACTTTTTACTTTTAATAAATCATTTGGAATAAGACGAGTTCTAAATAGCTCCCAGAATGGGAAAGACTGGTCTGCGTTGTACTGTATTATAATCACAGCAGAATATTTTTTTAATAGTAGAATTATTAAAGAATTAAGTTTTAGCTGATTTGATGAATGAAAACATTGAATGATTAATTTATTGAAAATCAACTGAAATCATATTTTAGTATATAGAACTGTATATATTTGAAATTATTTTATAAATATGTTACATTGGTAATTCACATATACATTGATAAAATGAGAAATGATTTATTGTAATAAATGGCCAAATCAACAAACGGACTATTCCATATTTACTGTGCGAAGATACTCCACAATTTATTTGTACACGTATTTACTGAAATAGACACATTTATTACTTTTGTTGCATTTAAAACCTGAAATTCTTATATTATTATAACTTCTTTGTTTGACCTAGCGACATGACATTTTACCCACAGACGGCCCAGCCTCATTAAAAATACTTCTGAGTTAATTAAGAGCCATTAATCAAACAATTAAAAATATTTGTATTAGAATATCATGTTGAGTAGATAATATGTGTGGATTACAATCGTAATTGGTAGATTATAATTACCTTAATGCTTGCTTACATATTATTAAGAGCAGGTCAAAGTTTTGCATAGGAGGGTTTCGATTTGAAGTCCCAACTACCCACTACAAATAATAAAAACATTCTGTTATTCATTAGAATGATTTTTATTACAGCCCATTTTTACAAGATTTTATCTAATTTTTCAGAGGTTCTATACCTCGTATTTCATTTTTGCGACTGTTAAGGGATCACAACAAGAATTCACAGAAGCTAAGTTTTTGTTTCAAAACAATAATTGAGTATTTATATTTTTTTCTGGTTAAACAATGATTTACTGTCATTTTCACAACCATAAATTGTTAAAAGCGAGGACAAGGAAAAGAAGAGAACGAAAGTCTTTTAAACTAATTCAATTGTAACTGTCGAATAAATCATCTATCCTTTGCTGACATCGGGACATTAATGTCCACGTCTCATTATGATAAATTCCATAAAATAGAAGATAGATACGGCGAGAGCGATATCCGATACAAAGTCAGGGGAAATGAAATTGTTTGATTAATACTAAAGCCTATTTATGGAAATTTTACTAAATAAATATTTGAACTCCCATTAATAAATTCAGGAATTTAACTTTCCATTTTAGAAACTTGCAAAGGTTTCCTGGACCTAGCCCTTCGAGAACATTAAGAGGTATTACACAATGTCGAATACTCACCTCAAGACAACATTAGACAATTTTGAATGCATGTTTGTGAGTACAGCGAGAGCACGCTTTGAATGTTTAGCAATGTATTTGGATAATTCATTCGGATCTGACTCTCCGTTCTCCTCCGCTTCCTCAGCAGCAGTGCTTTCGATAACTTTTTGCACACTTTCGTCTCTAAAGACCTAAAAAAAAAAAAAAATAAGCATTCAATATTAACGACCTAAATTATTATAAAAATAGACAGATTTAAATAAAAGTAAGCAATGTAATTGAAAATCGTTAAGTTTAAATTTATCTGAAAAACAATATTACATAATATATACCAAAGATTTCAATTGCAAGTTATAGAATGTAACACTTACCGACTCGTAGATATAAGGAAAATCATAATGCTTAAAAGTTAAGCAGTGCCTGATGACAGGGAATACTGAATTTATAATTCCACGATGTCTGAATTTCCTTAAAGTTTCAACACGAAGAAGATCGACTACTGGTAAGTTATCCTCATCGGTTTCTGCGTTTTTCTGTTCAAAAACAATAAGAAAAAAAAACATATCAATTATTTAAGCACATGAAATACCATTAACTGACCATTTTAATACTGGTTTTGGTGGTATGTGGCCAAATAATTATTACTAAACTTATTTTTTTAGCTGTTTAGTTATTTCATCTAACAAAATTTTAAATAATTTATTTGTTAAATTTGTATGAACCATTGATATTTTAATATAACCAATGTATATGCTCTTCTAATTTAAGTAGTAAACATAAATTTTAATTATATATAAATATTAATTAAATAATTGTTATAATTAATTTATGACTGCCCTAGATGGCAGAATATTTTCTCCTTTATCACATAGCTTTAGTATTAAAATAAAAATATGAATGTACAATAGATCTGCAGCAATTAAACTTCACTAGTCACCCTTAATTATTTCACAAATATATTTCATTGAGTTAATTTGAAAGCAGAGATTTAAACTTTTCATCATATTTACAATAGCTTATTCCCAATAAGAAACCTTAACAGAGTTAACTGTTAGAAACGTTACTCTAAATGTGCGAAGCCCTTAGCATATCAAAAGTTTTTATTTCCCTAATTAAAATAAAATTAAATAATGATAAAAACTAACTTACGATTACCTGACACAAACACCACCCCCTTACAACAAAAACCATCCCAGATAACTATTTTTAGAACCAGTCTATTCCTATATTTAAACAGCTTTGTGACTGAATAATGTTTAAAACCTTGTGAATAATTTAATTTTTAAATGAAAAATTAAAATGCCATCATTAGTTAAAAATCTACTGGATTATGATTGATAATTATTTAAATTAGAAACTACAATAAATATGTTCTTTTCTATTTAAATAATTTTATCTGAATTTTTATAATCGACCCAAAGCCAAAATATCTACAAAAAAAAAAAAAAAAAAAGTTGATGCTGGTTTTATTTTTACTTCACAACTTTTAACTTTAACTTTTAACTTTTAACTTTTAACTTTTGACTTTATTTTGTTACTTGTTAAATTTTATTGGATTTGAAAATTAATAGGAAAGGAAAATTAAACTATTTTTATTTAACAATAGGAAAAAATGTTTAGTGAATGTTTTAATCAGCATAGTTGTTCAATTTATTATTATATCACTGTTAATACCGAGGCTACCTTCCCTTGCTAAGATTACGGTAACTAGCCATCCCAGCGCATAAAATTCAATTTCTATCTTCAAATTCTATTAACTTAAAATGTATAAGATACATATATACTTTAAAAGTAAAAATGAAAGCAGCATTTATATTTTAAACTGAGTGGAATTTTTCACCTGTGACATTGTAAATTCAGTCAAAAAAAAAATCTCAAATTAATCATTCTGTAACTTTTAAATATGATTAGAGAGATTGCCAAGGGAATTTATTTCTTCAATCATAAGGTTAATAAAGTTGATTTTTCTTCATTTTTTTTTCTTCACTAAAGCATTTATTTAAATAAAGTAAACATGTATTAAGCGATATAAGCTTAATAGGGTTATTAGGGTTAATATAAGATTAAAGAAGCTAGAATAAATTAATGATATAATTGAAATATATACGCATAAATCACTGAAAACTACACAAGGTTAAAATTAGACTGGACAAGTACAAAACATACCCCGACAAGTTAAAAAGCAAAGCGAGATAATATCATCCAATTGTAAGCAAACAAGGAGAGGATATTATAGATGGGTAAAATCAAACTCGGAGGGCACCATACACACCATCAACGATACATTGCGACCGCTATTAGATCTTTATTATCCGTACAGAAACATCCCTAACACGTAAACATAAATGGTCACAGTTCAACAGAATGCTCTTTTAATTTGCAAATGTAATACTAATTGTGCCAAGGATCTTTGGTCATTGTATTTTAAAATAAATTGTTATTTTATAACATCAAAAATAATTTCTTCAACTTCTTAACAAGATTATTTTTAGATTGCTTTTCAAAAAACAGAAACTGTTCTGTTTTTACCCCTCAGTCTATATAGATAATAAAACAAACAAGATAGAGAGGGTACAGTTTTCAATGTTAATTGAGTTTTCATCTTTTAAGTTAATTTAACGAGACCTTCTGAATGAATATTTACTAAACTATAAAAAGTCTGTCATACTTATTTCTCATTATATGTTTTGAAATACGCAACCAAGCGGTGTGAATATCTCAAACATCATACACAAAAGAAATCCCATGAAATAGTTCCAAAGAAAGGCCTTCTATTTTTCTTCTTTTTTTTTTTTTAAATGACTATGGCTTGAGTGAACTATTGTGAAAACTGTTATAATTATATATATTTATTTTCATTGCCTATTTTTTTATCCCAACTAAAAAATGCAAATTGTAAAAAAAAAAAAGAAAAGGAATAATTATTTCAACTCATGTTCAAGATTAATTATTACAAAGAGTGAAAACGGTGTGTATGGTCTGCCATCATAATTACGGATAACTTGGATAGATGTAAGTTGTGAATAATGGTGTGATTGTTACGTTAAAAGACGAGACAGCGTTTATCTTACCCTGCTTTGAGGACAACACTCATTACAAGACAATCCCATAACAGGCCTCCTTTCTTGCTGAAGAAGTGTATTCCATTTTGTATCCTTTAAAGAATAAAGAGCAGATTCAAATGTATGTACCGATAAACTCTTAGCATGTGCTATTTGCTCCCTTTTTCTCAGCTGATACTGCGTCAGCTGATGGTGCAACGAAGATGAGCTTTGCTTGAGGCCTCCGTTGTACTCGGCGGTGGAGCATACCTCGTACAGTTTCGTTGACACTGCATCCACCAACGCCATAACTCTACAAAGTGATAGAAATTTTAAAAAAAACCACTTAAAACAGTTAGCTAAATATTATAATCTAAATTAAAATGTATCTTAGAAAATTATTAATTATAATTGACAGGTATTCATATTCGATTTATTAGAGGGGCTCTACTTTCAAAGATGTATGAGGTGAACGCCTTTTGACTATCTGTTTGAGGGTTCTACAATAGCAGTCATAAAAAAAATATATACAAATACTTTAAATATTATAATTTTAACTAAGTGTCTAATGAATAACATTTAAATTCAATTAAATTCATTTGTTTGGAACGAGTTGACCCAATAGCCTAGTAGTTAGTATGCTAACTTCTAAATGCAAGATCCAGATTTAATTACTGGCTACTTAGATGACTTTTTTAGTTGTAAGACAGGTCTTAGGAGTTAATTTGGTTTTCTGGGATGAAAGAGTCAATCTGGCAACGAAAATGGTAATTACAATAACAAGCCTGGCGCCAATCAATTTTGCTCCATAGCTTTTCGATTGTTGGCAGCTTCCTATTGCACTGCACTATTTTATATCGAGTTATTGTTGAAATATTTGCAGTTGCATATTTATTTTTGGTATCTCGTAATCCTGTATGTAGAATTAAATTGTATATCATTTAGATTTTATAGATATGCTTTACTATTATTATTTATTATGAATAACTTAAGAAATTAACCTATCGGTGATTTAAAGTACTAATTACAAGGGGCAAAATTTATGTTGTCTATGTAAAAAATTATTATTATACAAGTACTCAGCGAAAATTTTTACAAAAGAATATTTATAATTTCAACTAGTTTAGATTCATTATTACAGAGGGTAATCAAATGCGGGAAGGATGTATTAACATGAAATATACATAAATTTAACAATCGATAACATTATATTTCTCACTTAAACAAAAAATGAAGCACATAAAGCGTCTTGCCAATATTTAAATGCAGTAAAATTTAAACTATTCAACTTTCAAAATAATTTCATAGAGTTACCATTTCAGACTCTCTGCAAGCATTAAAATGTCAAATCGGACACCTATAATTTGATATAACTCATATAACTCCACTGTACTTTTTCAAATGAAAATTAATTCAATAAATACAAACGTTTTCAACCCGTAGTCTAATGAGTATGAATTATTCCTGATTGAAATGAATACTTTGAGTAGATACAATGCCGAAATCAGGAATCACATTGGTGTTAGGGTACAATAAAAAAAAACACCGACAAACTTTGAAATAGTCTTAAGAAATATATATTTTCCATTTTAATAATAAAATTGACATTATTATTTGTCTCATGGCTTAGTTTGAAATGAAAATTATAAATAAAAACTCAATACAAGTGAAGCTTGAAGAGGGTAACGCTTGTATTTTAGTTTATATGAATACCTTAAAGGCCAAAATAATTGTTGAAATGTATTAATAGATAATTGATAGTTGTCACTTTACCTAGCTCTCAGAAAATATCGAAATGAACAGAACAATAATACAGTGTGTTCTCTGCTAACATGACTCCTGGAGTAGAGGTTTCATCGCTGCTTATACCCGAGCAGGTTGGGATCGAGTGGATTTTGCTGCGTTTTAAATTTAGACAGCACTGAGAGATCACGCCATGCCAATTTCTATAAATACCCAAGTCTAATCATTTATTCTTGTTTGTCGTTTCTTAATAATGCTGTTTTCTTTCAGCCATATTGTAGAACGTTTATCTACGAATGAAGCTTTACTGGCACGATAAATCATCTTTTATCAATCAGTGGCATTAGAGATACCCCCAAGATTCTAAATACAAATACATAACTCTAAAAATGTATAGTATAATATGTGGAGTAAACTATATTAATACACTATAATATTATTTTATTATATTATAAACTATATTATTTGTAATTATAATACAGATATTTCTGTGCGCCGGCACCCCCCCCCTCAATTCATTATCATACCCCATCGTGAAATTTGTATTATTTTTAATACGCAATGTGCATATTATCAAATCTACAAACAATTTGTTACATCTTTTCTAGAGGCTGGGTTTTTTTATGTAATTAACAAAGGAACTAAAGACTTTCACGAGAAGAATTATGTAACAAATCGCTTAACAATAGGCTGTAGATTAATCCGAATGAGATATTTCAAAGCGCCTTTTTTTTTAATTCTCTCGACAAATGCACTAAGATTAGTCAATTTTTTGGGGAATGACGGAGTGCTAGGGGTTTGCTCCACCTATGTGCGGGTTGACCCGGTATTGCGGTATGACTTATTCTCGAACGGACTCCCGATGGGAGTCGTACCACCAGAGATTAATTAATTAAGCTGATTTTTAAGATTCAATTTTTATTTAAATTATTTTTTTTTTTAATAAATTATTAATAAATGATCAGAATTGGCCCCCTAGATCGTGTGATTTAACACCTTTAGATTTCTTTTTATGGGGTTATTTGAAGTCAAAGGTGTATCTCAACAAGCCCACATCCACCGGTGCATTAAAAGAGGAAATTCAACGAAATTCAACCACATTTATGCCAAATGTTCATTGATAATTTCGACGAAAGAGTGCGTATGTGCCAGCAAAGTCGTGGAGGCCATTTGCCCGATGTGTTATTCCATAAATAACCCTATCCTATTTACTTCATAATTCAATAAAAAAATAACACCAAAAATACTAAAAACTGTGTTTTATATTTAAATCAAATCTTGCGTTAATTCTGGGACACACTTTATATGTGTTTCAGCTTGACGGAAAAGTCGAGTGGGCCAGCAATCTCGAATTATGTTATACATACGTGAGTTATGTTGAACATTATGTTCAAACATTTTTCGTGATCAGGTCCTGATGAAATAAAAAGAGTGTGGTTGTTAAACACGATTGCTAAGAACTTGCGACAATGGTTTAAAGGCAGGTAAAACATACAAAACTAAAGGAGAGTTGATGAGTTGATAAACTATAAATGATAAATAGATATTTGATGAAACAGGTACAACAACATATATTAGACCCAGTGTAAAAAAGAGTCTGCTAGTCTGTTATAAAATTCGTATAAGAAATAAAGATGTTAATATCTGCTAACGGGAAATATAAACAGCTAATGCTAACAAAAAATGTTTTTTATTCAATAATAAAAATTATTTTGTAAATAAGGTGAGCGTGGAATAAGATTACTAAATAATTAATGGTAAATCAATTTTTTGAAGATGTGTACATAAAAGAATATAATTTTTGAAGAAAATGACAGTGTGCTAGACGTGGAAAGGGTTAGGTTTACATGAAGCTGAGAAAGACAACCAGCCCATGAATTGTACTTAAAAAACAAATGTTTAATGATGCAGATATGCTTAGTATGTAAACTTTATTAAAACATAACTGTTTTTCATGAACCCAAGTCGATATATTCTAACAAAACCCTTAGCTACATCTACTGAAACTAGTCGAGTTTTATAAGATTTTTTTTTTTTTTAAACTCTTCATTCCTCAATAGAAAAATGAAGTAAACGACGAAATGTAACTGTTTCAGACACGCACGAAGACGCAGTAACTCTCTAGGCAATGTCAATAGCCCGCTCGAACGAGAGAGCAGCGTGAAGTATAAACCCAGGCTGGCCAACTGCCAAACATATCGTAGTAAAGTGGTGTATTTGTAAATGAATTTCAACAGCTGGATATTAAAATAGAACAAGTCCCATTGTAGTAAATCTCATGCAACAGATGTTCTTGACTTTTATATCTCAGTCCTGAGGGCGCCGCAGTTGGTTTGTTTTAAAAGGGACATTTGTAATTGGGGATTGGGCAACACTGGTTGCATTCTGTACAGTAGAATCCCGATAATTCGTATTGTCAAGGGACTGACAGTTTGGTACGAATTATCGGGAGTACACAATTAAAAAACGTATTAATGCAAACATGTATGTATTAAGAAGTATGTACAATGTAGTAAGGATAAAAGTTATGCAATAAACACTGCTTAATACTAAACTAAACAATAAACAATACATGCAATAAAAAACATGTACATACTTATGCTCTAGATTAAATAAACACCAATCAAACATTTTTTCGAAAAAAATCCGTAATTTTCTTTTTGACGCAATCCTTGCAGACGGGTATTGTCAATTGCTTTGTCAAGAGTGTTCGTATCAACATCTGATTTTGCTAAAAAATGGCACACGTTGTTCACGTATTGTTTAGCAACTTTAGCAATAATTGTTGGTACATCATCTTCATCGCCCTCTCCATCTTCACCATCAACGTCCTCGGACGGATCTAAAATTTCGATTGGTCATTAGTGGTAGGATGGTTTATTTTTTGCCTAAACCCAAGCAAATGTTCATTAAATTTATGAAAACTGCTCCTTGTTCGGTATCAGAGATAGTTTTTAAGGAGATAATACTTATAACTAACATTGGGCTGTGTATATTAGAAGTAATATAGACAAAAATACCGGATGGATGGGTTCACGCAAGGATTACTTGTAGTGATGTGGTCGCCAGGAATTTGGCCCTTAAATAGCCCCAGCACTAGGGTCGGCCAAAATACCTTCAGGGTAGTATATGTATGGTCATATGCCTTCGTCTACATAATTATAATAGAGTTTTCTACACCAATAGCACACACTTTGTTATACCATTTCGGTCTTTGGAAGCTGTCCCCACCTCCACATGTCTGTGCAGAAGTCTTGGGGACACTTCCATTAATTGTGATTAAAAAATGAAGTCGATTTTATAGTTCTTTTCAATAACCCAGGTGAAATTTCATCTGACAGAATTTCACAGACAAATTTTGTCATTGAGCGGCTGACAAAGACTAGAACAGGTATATTGATAAAAACATTTGAGGGTTTCTAGCTTTGAGGAAAAAATGAGGAGATATTAATAGCTGATTAGAAGTAGAGGTGCTTTATACCAATAAAGGAACTTTCGAAAAAGGTTTGGTAATCACCCAAGTTAGGCATCGATATGTTTTCATTATTCGAGAAAAAAACGAAGAAAAATGTATTTGTCTGACAAAAAAAAAGATCATCTTTAGAGGATCATCTTATCTTAATGAAGACAAATATGTATTTATTTTTAACAGGTAAATTGTAGGACATTAGTCTGTTATATTGTTTTATTTATATTTATAATTGGGCAATCTTAAGTTTTCCGATTCAATGCCGAATCCTGCTACACTTATGAGAACAGGGGGCGACACAGTATTTCCTATTCTAAACTATGGCAAATACCTGCCTATTCGATTATGTATATTAAAATTTTTTTTTCTTTCATAGCCCCTTGAAATTTACAGATAACTGTATACAATTATAGATCCTCAGGCGAATCTATTTACAAATTATTTTTGTATTTCCTGTAACATCGCTATATTATGAACAGGTTTTGATATTTTATAAAAATTATATAATGGAATAAACAAGTATAATGATACACATTATACGTGACTGGACTGAACTGACTGTAATACAGATGATGGGGCTCACCTTTTTGAGCAAAGTTAAAACTAACTTACATACTAATTCTTAACCTAATTTTCCCCGACAGTCTGTTGCCATCGATGCGGGAGGGGTGGTGGGGCCATAGTGTTAAACACTGGGTTTGTCAGCTGCTGCAACGAGTAAAAAAACTTGATGTGTCTCCGGCGGACGAACACACCCACCGACGGCACACCAAGCAACGGGTGGTATATTAAAATGTGACAACATTTTACAATGACCATTTAAGTCGGGCAACGGTGACCATCGTGACTGTTCGTCATTATTCGTGTGTTTACGCATTCGCAGGGGAAAATATCGCTACCTTTGGCGAATCTTTATCGCTAGAAGTCGATGCCTGGACGCGGAGGCAGGTACTCTCTCTATTCCACGATATCTCTGAGAGAAGTCGCATTCTGTTCAAATTTAGGGAGAACGCCAAAGCTTATTTATTTTCTTTGTCACTACAAAACATAATCACGTTTACAAATATCGATTCACCTCCCCCCCCTACTTTTTATCAATTCAGTATATATTTTGATGTCATAATTGCCTTATTTTATTTAACATATGTTTTAATCATTGTTATTTCCGATTTACAAAATGTATCCTCTCGTATCCGTTGCGGAGTTGAGCAAGATGGCTGAAGCATCTACACGATTAACACTTACCTTGGCCAATAAGATTTGGCCATTACAGTCCATCGACGTTCTCTTCAGAAATATCCCGGAAGTACCTTGAGTTGAATAGGAGAGTCGATGACCAACCTCTCTCAGTCCATTGCCTAAATGAAAACGCCCATTGTATTCCATCGCGGCAGAGACATTTGTCCATTTGCCCATTGTCAAGCTTTAATATAGAATTCCTTACTCATACCGTTCTAAACATACGAATTCTCATTGAAGGTAAGCCAATTATCTGCTTATAATCTGTGCCTAAAAAGTAATTGTTTAGAGGAGGACATTTCCTGCCAGTGACAAAAGGACAGGAACAAAACGGCCTTTTCTGGAATTGCAAGTGAACTAGATAGATCGATAGTTGAGGAAAATCGAACGAGCGGCGCCTTATGCAATAAGAAACTATCAAATGCTGCAATGAATCTCTGAACAATTGCTTGCATAACTGCCATTAATCTAGCAAGCTATCTCTCTGCAGTCAAGCAAAATCACCTCCGATTGCAAAAACGGAAAACTTTTCCATTGTCTAGAAATCAAGCAACCTAAAACTCTACATAAAGGGGTTTTACTTTACATGTATATTTATGTAATATCATTATACGCATATATTACTTTACATGTATATTTATGTAATATCATTATATGTATATATTACTTTACATGTATATTTATGTAATATCATTATGCGCACATATTACTTTACATGTATATTTATGTAATATCATTATAAGCATATATTACTTTACATGTATATTTATATAATATCATTATATGTATATATTACTTTACATGTATATTTATGTAATAACATTGCATGGATATATTAATTTACATGTACATTTATGTAATATCATTATATGTATATTATTACGTTCTTTCTATTTATATGATAATTTTATTTTTTATTCCTTTACTTTATTTTATTTACTTATTATCTGATGTTTTTTAGGTTCTACTAACAAAATTAAATCTGGCAAAAAGATGAATTTAATTTTACAAACATAAAAAAATAAACTTATATTAATTATATAAATACTTGTGTATTAATTCGATTCCTTTTCTTCTTCAATGGTCTTCTTTTTAATCAAATTTATAATTCTTCTCTTCGTGCTATTTCTCTTCCGTTCCGCTTCAAGTCAATAACCACTAACCAACAAAGTTTTAAAGTTTTTCTTACTCACAATCTCAAGCTAATAACATGTATTACGGGCTGATGCCAAAGCTAGATGAGTATAATTCTCAGTGTGTTTTCATTATCACAACCACAACAATACTAATTATAACTGGCCAAACTAGAGAGTAACTCTGTGTGTGTTTCTATCATCACAACAACCAGTAGACTGTCTTTTGTTTTTTTCTTTTCACTCTCAATTGTTTTTATTTGCCTTCTTGATTCAAGGTTGGATTAAATATTATATAAAAACTCCACAATATCTAATATCACAACAATATATTACTTTTTATATATATTTATGCAATATTATTATACGTATATATTACTTTACATGTATATTTGTGTAATATCATTGTATGGATATATTACTTTACGTGTATATTTATGTAATAACATTGTATGGATATATTACTTTACATGCATATTTATGTAATATCATTGAATGTATATATGTATTACTTTACATATATATATTTATGTAATAGCGTTATATGTATATATTACTTTACATGTATATATTACTTTACATGTATATTTATGTAATAGCGTTATATGTATATATTACTTTACATGTATATTTATGTAATAGCGTTATATGTATATATTACTTTACATGTTTATTTTATAGCTATTATATTCATCAATTAGGGAGCTTAGAGATATAAGAATAACATCATGGTATAATAATAATGAATTCACTTGCTAACATAAAATAATTAGTACAACAATAAAAGTGAAAAACAAATAATAAAAAAAAAAAGGTGAAATATGAGCAAGAAAAAGAAACAACATAAATATATAGTATATAAAAAAGAGAACCATGTAATTTACAAATATGTATGTGTAATTCTAACATAAGCATAAAAAATACTGCCGTATTAATAAATAAATGTATAATGCTTCTGCTAGCGAGCGTCAGGATGGATAATAATCAGCTATTGGAAAAAGCTGGTTTTGAATGGACATAAGGATGAAGCATGGCGGATATGAGGAGGGAGAGTGGCAGAGCGGAAGAAGAAAGGAACGGTCGAATGCTACAGTTCTGTGGGAATCGGTCTAAAGTTGAGGAAGATGGATGGACCCAGGGTTCTCAGTGTACAGGGAGGATCTAAGTTTCCCTTCACCCGCTTGAGGGCCTAGAACATACAAATGAAAATCCCATAAAAACAATAACGCCATTAATTTAATTGTAAATTAAAAAGAAACATACACGATATGAAGAGTTTATTTCGGCTTTGGTTGATAAAACAAAAAATAAGCTGTTAGGATTTCATCGAACTAGGTCGATCTCCCAATAAACTATTCAATTCAATTATATACTCAGGTCTGTCATGTTGAATAGAGTATGCAATCATTGGTCAATATTATCTAATATTTGCTAAAAACTAAACTATTTTTGTTCACTCTCTGTTCGAACAGAATGAAATGAATTTTTGCATACCTGTTCTAATGATGACTATTTTTTTCTCACTGTTTATCCATATAACTATTCTATATAATATATTGTAATATAGCAAGAGATAAACCGGACCGAGGAAGATAGATGGAGGCAGAGCGAAGACCGACCATGCCCCCACAGAACGCAGAGGATGTTGTAGTTTATAGAATTATCTACATTGGCCGTGTGGCATCGTGTTAGTGGTAGATACACTATTAATCAACATGCAACATGCTGCCGGTTAGCAGCTGATGCACACTAAAACATATCGAATAGATATGCAGGAGGCTGCTTGCTGTAAATGCATGCCCTCTCCCTGGAATCTATCCTACTAGTCCTGTATGTGTGAATGTAAGCCATTTAAGTCTTGGGTGTAACTTTGCAATTTTTAACTTGCATAATCATTAGTTCGAATTATTCAAGGCGTACTTTAAAGTAGAAGAACAGAAAAGAAAAAATAAGAAGAAAAACAAAGGAAAAATGAGAGCACGGAGAGCGAATCGCAGTCATTTTCAAGCGTACAGTCTTGTAATATTGTATTGAGGTTGGCAAGAAAGTAAAGTCGTTTTTTTTAGTGTGAAATAAAAATTAATTTTTTCTCTACAAAAAATGAACTTTGATCACTCAAATATCTTCCATTCTGTTCGATGACCTTTTGCCATCTTTCTGGTAACTTCATGATCCCGCACTTATAGAACTTATGGTCCTCAACAGTAAAAAACTCAACGAAGTACGATTTGAGGTCATCGTTATTACTGAAATTTTTACCATTTAAGAAGTTTTGTAAACTACGAAATATGTTATACAGTACTGTATGGGTGGATGCGACATCACTTCCCAACCAAGCTCCAATAGTTTCGTACGTGTTGCTAAAGATGTGCGAGGCCTCCCATTGTCGTGGTGGAACCCAAATATCGAGCTTCTTAACAAGTCCAAGATGTCTTATATGATTTTCAATTGTTGTGTGTGATGTATTTAACTGTTTTGAAATTTTCCGTACAGTTATATGATGATTCGATTCAATTATGTCTTTCATTTTATCATCATCAACTTCAGAAGGTCGACCAGAACGTTGGTCATCTTTCAGTGAAAAATCTCCAGAACGAAATTTTTAAAACCAATTCTGACACGTGGGTTCTGTTAAACAATCAACACCATAAACATCACATATTTGTTTGTGAGCCTCAGCCACTTTCTTGCCTTTATGAAAATAAAAAAGTAAAATGTGTCGAAAATGCTTATTTTTGCACTGCATGTTAAAACTGACAGTTGTAAACAAAATTACACGGAATTTCTTTATATGGTGACCTAAAGGTATCGACTACCAAATCTCAAAAGAAAGAAATTCTAACATGACAAAAGAATAACGAAACAAACATAACACCATCTACTGCTGCAAACCGAAATCACTTTCTTGCCAACCTAATAGAATGCGCATACTTCATGCGGTCTCCATAGAAACCAGATAAGCCTCACAAGGTAGAGTAACAAGTATAAATTAAATGGCAAATAAATTAGAAAACATTTAAGAACATTCGAGAATTTTAAGATAAGAAGGGGGGGATCTCATAATATGAATAATGATTCAATGGTATCATATGTATGTATTTTAAAATAGTTTGTCATCAACATATAATATTATGTATATTATATATAGTTTTAGATAGTACTCTACAATAGGACTGAACTAGCTTTTTTATGCTAGTCATCAAGCAGTGACAACCACTTCGTGTTCTCTCTTCACTGCGGCAAAAGATATGCTAGCAAGAAAATTGATTCTTGTCTTTATTTTAGCAGTAAATCTTCTGTATGTTCACTGGGCAAGTACATTTATCAGTGACTATATGTACATATATATGCTTATAATTTAATGCTCTTTGTGTCACTTAAAATACTCGATATATACCGGATTATTTTTGCATCGTTTTCATATGTCAATAGGTTAATGATTTTTTTTTTATTTTCTCAACCCCTTCTTATAAACGTTTTATGCATCAAATTAGAAACAACATTATATGATACATTGGTTGTGGATGGCTCCTTTTTCTGCATAACTTATGCATTGTAAGGAGGGTATAAATTACAAAACAATTATCGTATTAAAGTTAAAAATTACATAATCAAAAGACTGGACTAGGTGATGGGGCTCACCTTCAGTTTACAAAAGGGGAAACTTGCAAACTAAAAAACTTAAAAACTAAAACTTAAAGCGTTCCTGCCTCGACTGCGTCCTGCCATCGATGGGGGAACGGAGCGGGGGTTATAGTGTTAAACACCGCTTTTGTCAGGTGTTGCAACGAATCGCAGAATTTGATATGTCTACGTTGAATGAATTCATCCACCTCGTGGCCTCGTGGCCTTCAGCCTGTCTAAGAGCTAACCAATTCTTCTTTTTCTATAGGATGAGAACTGTTCATCAAGGAAGTACTATTTCCGAGGTTAAGACTTTGACCATTGGAAGAAATCAATCCTTGAACGAATAAGTTTATTGAACTGGTTGTCCTTCCATATTGAAAATGTCCATCACGTGATAGATCAGTACCTTATTTAGACGACCTAAGGTGTATATATGAATATAAAAACAGAATCAGGTGAGTTGAATGCCCTCGGAAGAAAGCAACCTGAAAATATCGCTGTACTGTAAGTGGTTGGCAAACTGTCGATCACGATTTTAATAGCCTTCATTGAGAGAGGCCTAAGGCTACATTGATGTTTCCCTTTTTCGACCCTATTATCGCTTTATTAGATTTTAATACTTTAATTTTAAATGTCAGTTTTGACTTACAGCGTGACGATAGTAATTGATCGAACGAGATTGTCACAGGATGAAATATGAACGTTCGTTGGAGGTCACAGCATAATGTGAATTCTCAAACAAAACAAGTCAATTATAGAATCACTTAGGCACTGTAAAAATTACCATTAGGTTAGTAAGAATCGATTATCTGCTATTTATACTTTCAATGGGTAGAAGCTATAGTGGGATATTTGATTCTGTAGGGTATGACTGCTTTTAAAGCGTACATTTGCAAAATATTTTTTAGAAATCTAAATATCGATTGGTGGTGGGGGGGGGGGAGCCCCCCTCGAAATAGCCTAGGGAATCGTCTAAGGCAGGAAAAAGTTCCCGTGGGTGATGATCTAAATTTAGAAAACCTTCAATACTTTCTTGCCCCCTTGCCAGTGATTTTTTTTTCTTCTTCGGTTGTCAGTTATCGATAACTATAAATACTAGTGGGGTCAATACAAAAATAAAAAAAATTCTCATAACCTCTAACTCATAATTGACTAACTCTGTGTAATAATTGAGTAAGTAACTCTGTCTAATAATTGACTTAATCTGTCTAATAATTGACTAACTCTGTCTAATAATTGACTTAATCTGTCTAATAATTGACTAACTCTGTCTAATAATTGACTAACTCTGTCTAATAATTGACCGTGTTTCCGGTATGCCCATCGTTCAGTCTTTGCGAGAAATCGTATTGGCCAAGTCGTCACTCGAGGCAGGGTAGCTTACAGTAGCTTACTACAGCACCTGGACTAGATATTGGGGAGGTCTTGGGTTCAAATCCCGATCCTGCCAGTATTGTTTCTCTTTGGCTCCTGTTCATTAACTTCCATTTAAGACATTTCCAGGTCGTGTACTCTCTCGTTTTGGTGATCAGAATTGGCCCCCTAGATCGTGTGATTTAACACCTTAAGATTTATTTTTATGGGGTTATTTGAAGTCAAAGGTGTATGTCAACAAGCCCACATCCACCCGTGGATTAAAAAGGAAAAAAAATTCAACCACATTTATGCCAAATGGTCATGGAAAATTTCGACAAAAGAGTGCGATTGTGCCAGCAAAGTCGTGGAGGCCATTTGCCCGATGTGTTATTCCATAAATAACCCTATCCTATTTACTTTATAGTTCTGTAAGGATCGGCGTCTGTTGGGACTGTTAGATTGTGAAAGGTGAATAACGAAACCAACAGACGACCGTTTGCCTTCAGGGCCTGGTGATGAAGCGGAATAGGAGACTGCACGTGCTAAGATGTTCTCGGAAGACAACTGATAGTTAATAGCACTCTCCTATTTGTTCTACGAACTTAACCGTGGGAACATGGCCCGACCCTGAACA
The DNA here is from genome assembly GCA_930367205.1 of Acanthosoma haemorrhoidale. Classification (NCBI taxonomy): domain Eukaryota; kingdom Metazoa; phylum Arthropoda; class Insecta; order Hemiptera; family Acanthosomatidae; genus Acanthosoma; species Acanthosoma haemorrhoidale. The sequence continues at coordinate 110,942,666 of OV884014.1, read as the reverse complement.
AACCTTGTTTATTGGCCCTTAGTCATCCCTACTTACGACGACCACGCCCTGGTCGCACGCGAGTAGGGCGATAGTAATAAAAAGCAGTCAGTCCGTGTTTCTGTGTGGTTGGAAGAGGTTGAGTGAGAGACAAACCATTCATATTGTAGGGGTAATGTGGATACCGGACTTGATCAAAGGTATGTGGACTTTTCTTTTCCGTCTGTAACATAGTTGCCAGCTAAATGGAGCATGTGGCTGACTGTCAAATCCCGACTTTACTCTTTAAATTTTGTAATGGAAAATAGAATTGAATGACATTTTATTTATTTTATTTTATTTTATTTTAATTAGTAGCTTTCGTAGTTGTGTGAGAGCTGGTAATCTTATATTTTGTTCATTAAAGCACCCTTTAATTTTAAACTTGTTATTCCTTTTAAATGGTTACCCTTCCTACTTTCTCCTAAGATTCCTGAGATCCTAGTCGGGGCGGGTACAAATTGGTGTCAGGTGTGGGGTGGATGCAAGAATACCACAGTCGAACCAGAGAGGATAGTAGGAGGGGAAGAGCCTGCCGGCGCGAGGGCAGAGTAAATTGCTGACGCTAATAGAATTGATGGGCCGTGCGGTTTTGGGCGAACGGTTGATCGGAGGGCGAAAATAGCCGAAATTTGTGATCATCTGGGTAGGGCATATATCTGATAACTTTAAAAAAAATTTTTTGAACCTTAATTGCCAAATTAAAAGGAATAGTTAAAATTAAGATGAACAGGGTAAATGAATCGGAATGGTGAAACCGTTCATAAGAACTGTAGAACCATTTCATGAACCGGTTTTCATTTCATTCATCATCATCATTTCATAACAGTGGAATCTGTTACGCGAAGGTACAGGTGTTTCTAATATATTATAATCCAGGCATAAAATGTCAGCAGACGAATTGAGGAAAAAGCTCGACGAGGCCACCGAGGCCAACCGTCGCTATAAGGAGAAAGAAGCAGAGCTGGAGAGGACGTTGAGGCAAGAGCGGGTGGCATCCCAGGCTATGAAGGAAGGGTTGGACGATACCAAACAGAGACTGAATATGAGTGCGGTAGAGGACCCACCCCGAACCAAGAGAGATATGTCCATGCAGGGGCTTCTTCGGGCATGGTCGGACCCGGAAAAAGATGGACCCATTGAAGAGTTTCTACGCAGGCTCGAACTAATAGCGCAGAGTGGTAATTGGACAGTGGCCGACCGATTGACGGTATTAGAGCTGAAACTCGCAGGTACGGCAGCAGTCTTTGTACAAGCCCACCCCGAGCTGCGAGAAGGAGGCAACGCTTACCAGGACCTGGTGACAAGGTTGAAAGAGAGGTTTGAAGATTCGGCCACCCAAGACTATTATCTGAGGGCGCTAGGACAGGCGAGACAGGTACCGGGGGAAACGGTGAAGGGATTCGCCGACCGTGTCTTGGCTCTGGGGCAGAAGACCATGCCGCCGGCTGCAGATGTGACAGAGAGAATGTGGAGGGCCAAGGAATTGGAAAAGAGAGTAGTAGCTACATTCGTAGCAGGGCTACGGGGTGACTCCAGCAAGCTAGTGGCGTATGCGTCTCCACGCAATTTGCAGGAAGCCTTACAGAAAGCAGCGGCATTGGAACAGTACACGGAAAGGAAGCCAACGATAGCGTATGCGGTGTCCACAGAGGAACAAGATGAGACTATAACCATCGAGCATCAGAGAGTCTGCTATTGTGGGAAGCCAAGGAAGGAAGAAAAGATGGGACACTTTGCCGCCGTTGTGGCAAGGACAAATGCCCCTGTGACTTGTTATCGCTGCGGTAAGGTGGGACATATCGCTAGAGAATGCCGCCCGACTCCAAATCCAGGTAACAGGGGGAGCGAGATAAGGCAAGTAAGCCCTCGGACGTGTTTTCGGTGCGGGAAGCCCGGCCACTATGCCAGCCACTGCCGAGGTAAGCCGATGGGGGATCAGGGAAATAAGCAACCCGATCAGAATTCGGGACACAAGGATGACCCAAATGCTTAAGACGCCGCGAGGACCCCGGCACGGTGTCAAAAAGTAAGGGGAAAGACGTACGGATGGTCCCGAGCGTGGGGAGTAGACAAGGAGGGGGCATACGGGTGAAGGTGGTGATAGGAGGGGAGCTGAAGGAATTGTTAGTGGACTCGGGCTCGGAGGTCACATTAATCACGAAACCCATACAGGGGGTGGAAATACGAGGTAGCAGGATCAGAGCAAAAGGGATTACCGGCCAGAGACTGCACCTAGCAGGGGACCAGATAGTCGAAGTCGAGTTCCAGGGCAGGAAGGTAAAACACCGTATGACCATAGCCAACCTCTCAATGGACTGCGATGGAGTGCTAGGGTTGGATCTGATGAAAAGACTCGATACCGTGATCGACACCAAACGTGGAGTATTGTCAACAAGGATGACCGGCGCAGACGAGAAACCGGAGAAGAGGGTAGCGTCGGTAACAGACAAGAAAGCAGAGCCAAAGTGGCCTAGGAAGAGTACGCAAGGCCGACGACGCAGACCGAGGGGCAGGAGAAAGAGAGTGAACAACCAAGAAGCAGACATCCTTCCAAGCAACGACCCGGGAGAACCAACGCCCATCGGTTCTACGACGGTGAAGGTGTCTAGTAGATCGGTCATCCCGCCGTACAGCGAGGCCCTGCTAGAAGGTGACGTGGCGGGATGGGCATCGGGTCGAGACTTGTGGCTAGAACCCAAGCTGATAAGCCAACAAGGGGTGCGAGTGGGTCGGAGCTTGAACCGGATTCGAGACGGAAAAGTATGGGTTCGGATGGTGAATCTTACCGCGGGAGAGGTGACGTTGAGTCGGGGTCAAGAAATAGCAAACGCCGAGGAATGGACGGATATTAGGGAAAAGGGAGAAAAGGTCGTGGCTCTAAAAGAAGGCACGGACCAGGACTGGACATTAGACTGGACGGAGAAATTACACCACCTAGGGCCGACCGAACGGGACGTAATTGAGGCTGTGCTGAGGTCCTATGAGACTCTGTTCGAAGAGCCTGGGCCCAACGGTTGCAAACTGAAAGTAGAACATCGGATAGAGACCGGAGATGTAAGGCCAATCTGCAAACGACCGTATCGGGTCCCCTTCGCACAACGGGAGGTTGTCAAGAAACATCTGGGCGATATGTTGGCCAAAGAAATCATATCGCCATCCGACAGCCCTTGGGCGGCGCCTGTGGTTCTGGTACAGAAGAAGAGCGAAGACGGAGAAATTAAATATCGATTTTGTACGGACTTCAGAGGCCTGAACGAAGTGACCAGAGTAGATGCATACCCGTTACCGCTTATAAATGAGACGCTGGAACAACTGGGGAAGAGCCAGTATTTCTCGACCTTAGACCTAGCCAGTGGCTATCACCAGATTCAGATAGCACCCGAACACCGAGAGAAGACTGCCTTCACCACGGTCGGAGGGCATTTCGAGTATAACCGCATGGCGTTTGGGCTCGCCGGGGCACCGGCCACCTTCCAGCGGCTCATGGACGAGTTACTGATGCAGCTGAAAGGGGAAGTCTGCTTCGTGTACCTAGATGACGTGATCATCTTCAGCACGACCATCGAGGAACACGCCAAAAGACTGCGACTTGTACTGGACAAGCTAAGAGGAGCCGACTTGAAGATCAACTTGAAGAAGTGTAGATTCGCGGTGGAAGAAGTGGCCTACCTAGGACATGTCGTAACACGGCAAGGGATACAACCAGACCCATCCAAAATTAAAGCCGTCAAGGAGTACCCGCGCCCGACGAATCGTAAGGAAGTAAGAGCCTTTCTCGGGTTGGCCGGGTATTACCGTCGGTTTGTGCCTTGCTTCGCCGAGAAAGCGAAACCGCTAACGGTGCTGACCTCGGAGACCACGAAATTTGACTGGGGCCCCGAGGCAGAAGGGGCTTTTGCGAAACTAAAAGGGGAACTGTGTTCTGAAAATATTCTCATCTACCCGGATTTCGCAGACCCGTTCCTGCTAGCAACGGACGCCTCCGGAACGTCGGTAGGGGCTGTCTTATCCCAACGTCGGAATGGAGGGGAACGACCTATCGCTTATGCAAGCAGACAGTTGTCCAAGGCCGAGAGGAACTATTCGGTCACGGAGAGAGAATTACTAGCGGTGGTCTGGGCAACTAAACAATTCCGTTGCTACTTACTAGGGAGACGGTTTGAACTTATTACTGATCATGCGGCTTTAAGGTGGATGCTCAGTCTCAGGGATCCTTCGTCAAGATTGACGAGGTGGGCCCTAAGATTAGAGGAATTTGAGTATGAGGTGACACACAAGCCTGGCCACCGGCACACGAATGCCGACGCGCTAAGTAGAGCAGTGGCCTTGGTGAGGCTGGAGACCCCCCGGGACTTTCGAGCAAGAGTAATGAAGGAGCAGAGCAACGATAGCTGGTGTGAAAAAATTGCCAAAAAGGAAGGAGAACGGGTTCGCAGAGATGAGGAAGGGGTGATGTACCTAGCTCCGGAGGTAGCATCACCAGAGGTATGGAGGTTGATGATTCCGACTTCAATGCGAGCGGAGATCCTACAAAGCTGCCACGATGCCCCGTGGGCAGGGCACCCGGGAGCTGAAAGAATGGAAATGCTGGTACGAAAGAACTACCATTGGGAAACCCTAGCAAAGGACGTCAAAGAACATGTGCGGACTTGCCTATCGTGTGCCCGAAGAAAGACACCCGTTAGCTTGAAGGCCCCATTACAAAAACCATACTTCCCAACGGAACCCTTTGAACAAATATCCTTGGACATCGTGGGACCATTCCCAAGGAGTGGACGTGGGAACAAGTATTTGCTGACCTTCATCGATCACCTTAGCCGTTATCCAGAGGCAGTAGCCATACGCGAAGAGACGGCTGAAGAAACCGCCAAGGCATATGTGGAGAGTATTGTTGCTCGACACGGAGTACCGGCACGGCTACTAACAGACCAAGGTCGAAACTTTGTTTCAAAACTCATGAAGGAAGTCTGTCGGATCCTGGGTAGCAAGAAGATACAAACCACTCCGTATCACCCAGAATGCAACGGAATGCTCGAGAGATTCCATAGGACGTTGAGTGACTCAGTGGCGCACTTCGCTCGCAGGGATGGCAGAGACTGGGACCGCTGGATCCCATACGCTCTCATGGCTTACAGAGCTATTCCCCACCCATCGACGGGATACTCCCCGAACTATTTGGTGTTTGGCCGTGAGTTGAACAACCCGGGGTGCTGGACGGCTCCGGTAATCGGCGATAGTTACGAAGAGACGTCGGAGATAGCCAGTGAGGTGGAGAACCGACTACGTGATGCTTACAAGGACGCTCGGGATCGAGCGGAGAAGGCATGGAAAGCCCGTAGTAAATGGTGCAATCGAAAACGCAAGCTACGCACCCTGGCAGTGGGCGATGAAGTGTTATTACACGTGTCGGCGATAAAGCCTGGAAACTTCAAGAAGTTTCACTGGCCCTGGACAGGACCACATAAGGTGCTGCAGAAGCTATCAGAGGTAAATTACCGGGTGCGATTATCTACGGGGCGCGAAGTGGTGGTGCATATAAATCGGTTAAAGCCGTCCCCGGTATTGACCACAGAGGCTAACAAGGAGGAACCGTCAAGCACAAGGGCGGACGAGGAAAGCGAGTATGGCACGGATTCGGAGGACGAACTTTGCTTAATCCCCACCATGGAGGAAGACGGCGATGATTATGACGCTCAACCGCGGCCAACTGCCACCAGGACCCAGGAAAAAGAACGGGTCGTAGAAAACGAACAACTTGAGCCCTCACAGGCCCAGGATGCCTCGACGGAGAGGACGGAGGGTTCGCCACCTGTGCAAGGTATGGTCGACCACGTCACCCCTTGGTGGATGAGAGAGGAATCGGTGGAGCCTGAAGAAACCGAAGACCCTCGGGACCCCACGTGGACTCCCGATGAGGATCCTCCTACCACCTGTCCACGTTCTCCTTATCCCTTACGATCAAGGAGAGACTAGGAGACTAATGAGAAAATGGTGCACTTAACGGAGGAGCACCTCACCATCACGCGACGTTTGGGGCAGAGGACGGAAGAGAATGCGCGTACGCTGGTGCAGGTAGCGAGAACGCTAAAGAACGAGATAACGTCCACTCACAAGAGGTTGGGTACATTAGAAAACCGCCTTGACTACCTGTCCCTCTACACTAACCTTTCCCTGTCCCTTATGTCAAATTTGAGGAACATGGAGGTCACAGCCCTTAAAGCTGGTCTCGACTTGCGGGACTTGTACGCGGGGTTAGAACAGGTGTCCCTGGGTAAAGTAAGTCAGACTCTATTGTCCCCACAGTCATTAAGCGAGATACTCCAAACGGTGGCAGGTGTGTTGCCTGCGGAATTGAATCTGTTCACAGGTACTAGATCTGAAGAGGCCCATCGGTATTACCAAGCGGCCGAGGTTCACGGAGTAGCGACGTAAACTAACACGAGAGAGCCGCTGCTAGGAGAGGACGTGCAAGAAGCCTGGACGGCCCTGGAGCGAGACGGTGACCTGGAAGCGGGACGATGGGCGGTAGACGAGGCCCGGCTCACAGCTTTATCAAGGGCAATCCAAGATGTGGATGAAGACCGAGAGAGCAAGAGGAAGTGGTTTTGGAATTCACTAGCGGGCATGATGATAATACTCCTGGGCGCGCTAGGCGCCTGGGGATTGCGGTTGTGGCTAGTTAGAAGAGGGAACGCAAACGCCCAAGTTAAAGAAGGTGTCGATCTACAGCAGGAGATGGACTAGGTGATCCACCAACCCAGGGAAATAGACCATGTGCAGTGCTAATTGGGTGTGTTAGGTGTAGTTGTAAATCCTAGGCTAAGTTGTTAAAATAGGTTAAGTATATTGGATTAAGAATAGTTTGTAGTTAATTTGTAGAATACCTTGTGGTTAAAAAGAGTGGTCCTCTAGGATCCACTCTTTTGTTAGCGGGAGGGTAATGTAAGGATCGGCGTCTGTTGGGACTGTTAGATTGTGAAAGGTGAATAACGAAACCAACAGACGACCGTTTGCCTTCAGGGCCTGGTGATGAAGCGGAATAGGAGACTGCACGTGCTAAGATGTTCTCGGAAGACAACTGATAGTTAATAGCACTCTCCTATTTGTTCTACGAACTTAACCGTGGGAACATGGCCCGACCCTGAACAAACCTTGTTTATTGGCCCTTAGTCATCCCTACTTACGACGACCACGCCCTGGTCGCACGCGAGTAGGGCGATAGTAATAAAAAGCAGTCAGTCCGTGTTTCTGTGTGGTTGGAAGAGGTTGAGTGAGAGACAAACCATTCATATTGTAGGGGTAATGTGGATACCGGACTTGATCAAAGGTATGTGGACTTTTCTTTTCCGTCTGTAACATAGTTGCCAGCTAAATGGAGCATGTGGCTGACTGTCAAATCCCGACTTTACTCTTTAAATTTTGTAATGGAAAATAGAATTGAATGACATTTTATTTATTTTATTTTATTTTATTTTAATTAGTAGCTTTCGTAGTTGTGTGAGAGCTGGTAATCTTATATTTTGTTCATTAAAGCACCCTTTAATTTTAAACTTGTTATTCCTTTTAAATGGTTACCCTTCCTACTTTCTCCTAAGATTCCTGAGATCCTAGTCGGGGCGGGTACAGTTCAATAAAAAAATAACAACAAAAATAGTAAAAACTGTGTTTTCTATTTAAATCAAATCTTGCGTTAATTCTGGACACCCTTTATTACTTTACAGTAAGGTATGGTTTTGTGGCTGTACACCAAGTTAGTTACCTACCGGGCGACTAAATTATTCACAATATAAAAAATATTATCGTTTGGCAAAACTTAAGAGACAAATTCTATGCAGGAAAACCATAAAGGCTCTGTTGTACCTGACGCTTCACTTAATTGAGAAAAACCGGGTGATTGGAACAAGAAACTGACCACTTCACCTTCCTAGTAAAACAAAACCCGTAACGGTAGTTTATTCATAAACCCTATTTTTGTTTTTGTTTTTATTGTCTTAAATCGTATTTACAAACAAAAAGTTTCCCATGAAGAAAACAAATTACAAGGCTGATTTGCGCGTAAGCAATATTACAGTCGGTAATCACGATTATATTACGCAAAGATGACCTCACAGAAGCGTCATTGCCCATGGTAAATAGTCTCATGGGTCGCGGCCTATGACCTGCCTTTTAAGGGACCATTTCGCTGAGTTAAAAAATTGTACAAGTTAAATAAAAACGTTGATTTTCACATATAAGCGGCCGAGGGGTCGGTGATTTCTGAACACTTTTGTCGTTGAGAAAGTTCGTGTCAAGTTGAAACTTCTATCTAGAAATACTTTCAAACTAGAAGAAAGAGGGTGACTCTTCTGAGACTCTTTGCCGAACAATTTGAATAACCAGATCGATGGACAAACCCACCTCCATTGATATTCACATTCCTAAATCATTTATTTTTTCCCTAGTTCTCGTCAGGTCACTAAGCCATAATCGCTGATTCAGTCACCGTCAATCGCTCGCACTAGCGTGATGATCGCCTGACCTCCGTTCGGCTGGTAACTGCCCACAGCTGCTTGTCATGTGTCAGTAACTAAATTATCTTTTATTATTCACATTTTATCCTTAAGACCAAAGTCTCATTGGTCCTAAAGAGTTGTTCATTTTTGTCTACTTAGGGACCGGCAATTTACCCCGGTAAAGTTAAGAATTTTTATTTGACCACAGCTGGGCGCCCTCGGCCTTTTGCTCATACGCTGTTGTTCAATTCTTTGCGTGAATTCTAACTACCGTGTAGGGAATGTCCCCAATGGGGGAGGACACCCGCCGCGGGCTAGGGTCACTACAACCCGGCCGCTGTCTGGCGAGCATCAAGAAAGAGATAAAATGGGTGGACCTGTGGTCTTTGACCTTTGCTGTCGGCCTAGTCGGTGGGCAGCTTTATTCGTATTGATCTGTCTCCATAAGATCTTCTTAGAAAGGTGTGCCCCGACAAAGTTATGTTTAAGAGAAGAGGAACAGGGTAGGTATTACAAGTAGTTTATGTGGTCTTGGAATGACCACGAATTCACACTCGGTATCTAAGGGTAGGCGAAAACCGTCTGGATCCAAAAGGCGAGTGTGAACCGGAGAGAGGAAGACTGGAGGAGGAGATGCTAGTATTAGTGAGACGAAGGCAGAGAATCCCACTAGAAGGTGTGGGGTCTGGCAACGCCGGACTAAAACATAGCGAGGTTAGGAAAGTGAAATGCAGAGGTAGTTCAATAAGAAAGCCATGGTTCGAGTAGAGCAGCAAGCGCCAGTGGAGATGGGGGAGAGAGAGATAGAGAGAGAGAGAGAGAGAGAGAGAGAGAGAGAGAGAGAGAGAGAGAGAGAGAGAGAGAGAGAGAGAGAGAGAGAGAGAGAGAGAGAGAGAGAGAGAGAGAGAGAGAGAGAGAGAGAGAGAGAGAGAGAGAGAGAGAGAGAGAGAGAGAGAGAGAGAGAGAGAGAGAGAGAGAGAGAGAGAGAGAGAGAGAGAGAGAGAGAGAGAGAGAGAGAGAGAGAGAGAGAGAGAGAGAGAGAGAGAGAGAGAGAGAGAGAGAGAGAGAGAGCAGTGTTCCAGGTGCCGGGTTCCGAGAGTCTTATTTTCTGAATCGAGAAGCGGGGAACTTCTGTTTATTCTTGGTGAAGAAGTTGACACAGCATACTGTCTTGTTAATATCATGCTATCTGAGATGGGCTAAATTTCAAAGAAGTTGGATAAGAGAAAATTAGCGAGAGAAGAAGGACAAAAGAGTAGTCATTTAATTGACGATTGTAAAGGCGGTGATTGACTTGCAGTCAGCGTACTGTTGCACGGTGCCTATGTGAACATTCACACCGGACATGTTGCAGGGTGGATTTGCCTTTTGGTTTGCATCATCGTAGTAGCATTACTGCAGTGTTTATTGTGTAAAAAAAGTGGAGGGATATATTTTGCCCTGCCCTGCCTCAAGCCTCTACACTAAGAAAATTTGTCTTGACCACTACGAGGTCGAGATCGGAGTCCTCGTATCCACAATAAGGCAGATTGCCTAGGACGTAGCCATTACCAGGAGGATCACATTTCTAAAGATTATCAACAACCGTATCTACAAAGCTAATCTCAAGGTAAACAGATGTTGCAAGCGCGCATTCTTCAACCGGATATTTCTTTTTTTCAGTAACACCTAGTTAGGAATCACTCCTTCCTTTTATGTAATCAAGCAAAACATTATTCTTGGGGTGTTGAGTCTTTACTAATATTTTTTTATTATAAAATGTGAAAAATAAAGTTTTTGTAATTTCTAAAAAAACTGATTACATTTACAAAAAAACAGAATTAAGGTAATTTTGTAAAAATAATACAAAGTGATAATTTCAGATTCAATCAATCAGGAAGAACGTCATTTTACTTTTTTTATCTGAGCGTATCCGGTGACGCGAATGACAGAGGAGCGTGGGGGACTTCCCAAGACTCCGCTTTATCTTTCGCATGCGAGGGAGGTGACAACCATGTGGATTTGGGAGGTCTCTGGGCTGTTTGTAAATACCGTATGAATGAGCGAGTGAATGATTGTAAATATAGTATGAATGAGATCATTTATCACAATTACTTATTGCCTAATAAAGCAGGTTGTAATTTTATCATATTAAAGTTGTTGTTGAATTGCATTGTTTTTATCTGAGAACGTACTGCTTTTTATTCAACGTGTATTTTATGTCTATGTATAATACAATACATACTTTAATTTGTTGTACCTACAACAGTATACAAAAAAAAACAAATGCTAGGTGTCCATTTGTGTCTCTAGGTATCTCTGAAAATGTGTTAGATTTATCTATTGTACAAAGTCGATATAATTAGTTCAGTCGATTGAGAGAAACTATCGACAATCTGTCATCTCTGCTTCATGGCCCCCAATCATATGGAATGATTTAACTAACAATAGCTTTCCTTAAACGGGACATCGGAGTTACGATTTATTTGCCATCCTGCCATTTGGCAAAGCAATTTAGACGATCCAGTGTTGTTTTTTTACGTGCCACACGGAGTCATTTCCTTCCTTTGTCGAGGCCCCTTACAAGAAGCAGGCACCGACAATCACAGAGCTAAGTCATCGAGAGAACCAGTGTACGAGCAAATACGATCGGGGATCTTTGTAATATTCTGTTACGGTAACTGATACGGGATAATCGATACTTATTCGGTCTTAAAGTTCATAGGGGGGGGGGGGGTTGTCCCCACATTATCACTAACTCTTTCAAGTGGAAACAATACTCCATGGGGGAGGGGGAGGTGTTCAAGAAAAAAACATGCGCTACTGAAGCGAGTGCTGATACTTAGCAATATAATTTAAATAATAAAATCACACCCGCAAAACCAAATATAGCGTTACGTAGAATAGAGGATGTGCGTGTACTGGCGATTGACTTTGGTCCGAATGCGCACTTACAATACTGCGAGTCATTCAATATCAAACCAAGCTACAATTAGTCGTATAATGAGGTTTAATTTAGGTTTAAGTGGCACTCATTGTTGGATCGTACAACAGGTCCTCCGTAGGTTGTTGTACAATACCGATTGTTGTTTGTCGCCTGAGGATGACAACCGTAGGCTGCCTAATAAAGTTAGCGACGGACGATCTATGTAATTTAAACCTTAAAACTACTCGTTTAAAAGAATCTGTGATTCGAAACGAGCAATCGCCTAAAACTATCCTGTGTGCGCTGTATCCATTTCTCGCCATTAAAATGAAATTAAACGATAACCCCCCTCGATTATAACGCATCAGCCTTCAGAATATTTCGAAAGAAAAATGGCAGTAAACACGATAATAATTTAGCTAACTCACTTTTTAGAAGGCTTTCGAAACATGATTCCGACGTAACTGAAAATATCGCCTATCACGCCATAGTGAACCACGGACTCTCGTTTTTTTTTTTTAACGCTCCCTCCTTCCTAAGATGAGTGGTGTGATCGCCTCCTAATCTTTTATCTGATACAGCCGTTGTAAAAAACAAAAAAAACATAGAAAAACATTCCAAGTTGAACGAACGGAGTGTACCGCCCTTGACCGTTACCAATAGGAACAGGAACGGTGGTTTCCCAAGCGGTTACAAATGTAACTGCTAGTTCCACTTTCTTTGTTTTCGCTGCGATGGCCACGTACGCAGTTATTATATAGCTATTTCCACTTGTGTCACACTTCCGGTCCTAGCTCCATAGGCGGTCAGTGGTTCCACTCTCACTTGCAACTACCTGCATACAAACACTCTCACGCATTTGGCATTGTTTGTTCTCATATACCCAGATCCTTAGTTTATAAGGTTCTTTTCAATGAATTAACGTTGCCACAACAGTACAAACTTAAAAATACTTCATTGATAAAAACAAATCCGGGTAAGGCGCATTATACATGTACTAACGTTAGGCGAGAGCTCGAGGGATAAGCTACGCCAGATCAGTGTTCTACAGAGCTCAAGTGCAGAGAATAGGGTTCAATTGTTTTGTTCTTATCTTCGCTCGATGCGTTCAACTCGGTTTGTAAGACCTGATAATTGGACAAGGTTAATACCTGAGCAAATTTTCGGCACTGTGACAAACTGTTAACTCACGTGGTATTGCTCCTGTTGAGTTTACTCTCCAATGTTTACTTATTTGCTTAATGTCAAGCAAGTATTTTTTGGGGAACCGGTGACTAAAGCGCAAAGTAAAACTATTTACTTAACTTACAAGTTGTTTTTTTCCGTAATTAATGTTTTTTTTGTAAGGGAATCTAAGCAAATTTTTATTTAATTCCATTCAAATGTGATTAAATTCCGAATTTTCATTTTAAGGAATTGATACTGTTCAGAATTCTCAATAAACTAGTGTATTTGTCAAAATGTACAAAATAATATAAATAAATTGAATTTATATTCACTACTGTCATATTGTGAAATGTAAACTAAAAATTATAGTTTAAAACATTTTTCTTCTCACACTCACTTTGTCTGTACATTTGTCATTGCTGTGTAAAGTCAATTACATTTTATTTTTTGAAAAAGTAATCTGTACACTTCTTCCTTGTAGCCATTAGTTAGAATGCACGAGGGACTCTAACCCAAACGAGCGAAAGTTGCGTTGGAATCCCTCTATACAAACAGTGCATTTTATTTTTATTTTAAGCAAAGTAAATTTAAGTTTGTTTTGAGTACCAATTTTAAATGCCATTTTTAGCACTAACAGTGTGCACTAGTCTGTTAATAGCGTAATTTGAGTCACACCTATAAGTTACTGTTCCTTTCAACCTTTAGAAGAACTGGCAAAGATTAACATGTGATAATAAAATAATTATCAAAACGCTATTTGATATTGATACAAATATCACCCTGAATCACTCGACTGGACGGTGAAGGGAGTCAGAGTGGATAATACGAACGATTCGTTCGCCTTTGATGTTAACAAGGAGCTAACAACTAGCGATGGGTGAAAGAGAAACTAATCCTTCATAAAATTTATAGATGTTTAATATATATATATATATATATATATATATATATATATATACTTTCAAACAGGTACAGTTTTTAAATACAGTGGAATCCCGATATTTCGTATCCCGATTATTCGTATTTCCGGCTAATTCGTACAAATTTGCCGGCCCCTAGAGAAAATCCCGTTAAATGGTTTAAAAACAATGCATTTCAGTACCCTCGGTAATTCGTATTATTTATAGGCTCGAGGTCACTTAAAACGCCTTATAATACGTATTTCCAGCTTAAAAATCTCGTTAATTCGTACTGTTTCAAGAAAGGGAAAGAGGACAGTGAGAGACCAGAGAGCAGAATGATTGCGAGATAAATCTTTTCTATGAAATCCCATATGTAATTCGTACTCTTTTTACTGAAAGGAAATAAGGAGAGGAGAGAGGGAAAGTTTTAGGAATTGTGCTAAGCTTTTCTTTCGTTTCTACAGTTCAGTCTCGTTTTCGTTATCGTTGTGACAAGTTACCATGCCTCCGAAAAAAGTTAGCCTCTCTATTAAAGAGAAGCCACAAATCACAAAGGCCGTGGCCAGTGTCTTTAAGCAAATTGACGTATCCAAGCGTTTTATAGCCCCTCGTTCCACGATCACATCAATCCTGAAGAACAAGGACAAAATCACTTCCAAGACATAAAGCAGCAAAGTAAAATACTAAATACTAAGGTAAAGACTGGTGATAACCCACAACCTGAAGAGGACTTAAAAAAGTGGTTCGCAAAAAGCAAGGAATTCAAATGTACCAGTTGGAGGAAATATACAAAGGAATTGACAATACCCGTCTGCAATGATTGCAAAAAAAATTAAGGAATTTTTCGTACAAATGATTGGTGTTTATTTAATCTAGAACATAAGTATGTACATATTTTTTATTGTTTAGTTTAGTAGTAAGCAGTGTTTATTGCATAGTTTTTATTCTTACTACATTGTACATACTTCTTAATGCATACATGTTTGCATTAATACGTTTTTTAATTTTGTACTCCTGATAATTGGTATTCCCGATAATTCGTACCAAACTGTCAGTCCCTTGACAATACGAATTATTGGGATTCTACTGTATGCTAATAACAGGATATTATGTGACATCAGGAACTAGTCTTTTTAAAAAAATCAGTTCTGTAAGTATTGATCTAAGATTTCTTATTTAATCGTTCATAAACTAATAAAGATTTATCGTTATTGTTTTTAAGAGTGTGTTGATTTTTTTTTAAATCAACCAACTTTATGTTTTCACCACCCTGTTTGTCTGCCTTACTTCAGAGTCTCATGATTAACCAGTAAAAAATGTCTACAATGCCATGTCATTATCCACAACACTCTTAATGGTTATTAATTACTTCTGTGATAAATAAATAAAATTTGTTGTCTATCATAGTCAGTATGCTATCAAATCAAACACCTTGACGTGCTCTTAAAGAATATGTATAATAAAATAAGTATGGTTTTATTAGGCTGTAAATATTTAAATAAAAATTATGTTACCGTGGTTACGAATTCCCACTGCCAATCAATGGAGGGTGTGTGTGTGTGTGTGTGTGTGTGTTAATAAAGATGGAGTCATTAGTAAGAGTAAGATGAAGGAAACTCTTTATTGTGTGATATTGGTTTCTTTACTATTTTGTTTTTATACTCCCGGTGGTTGGGAACATTCAACAGGACAATCAATAAAAATGATTTGAAACAAACAATAAAAATGATCATGGTTCGAGCATGTTGCTTTTTTAAAGGATGTATATCTCAAGGTTGTGAATCTCCCTAGCCTTCCACGTTCTTATTCCGTTAGAAAAAAAAAAATTAATTAAGTTCATGATTTGGTGTAAAAAATAAATTTATGCTGTAAATATCTTCCGGTGATGTAGAATGCAATCTGCCTTATAAATACTTGAGTACTCTCAATCACCCACCGTGATCTACGACAGAGATTGTACCTCTAGCTTATTGTGGACCGCCTGAGAACGAAAAGCCTATGGCAGTTCTAGAAAGTGCTGGAGGACTCCTTTGTGAAAAGTGGCGATGCCCCAGTTTTCTCCAGGGATATTGCCTGGACCGGAGTTTCACGGACGATCCTGGATCCGACGGGGCAGTGGCCGGCTCCAGTTCCAGGAGTTTCACGCATGATTCACGAAGGCCTCGAGAACGCTCGTATTTTAAATGGATACAACTTCATCTTTTGACATCTCTATATTCATAGAAACTTATATACCAAATTCTATATT
The DNA here is from genome assembly GCA_930367205.1 of Acanthosoma haemorrhoidale. Lineage (NCBI taxonomy): Eukaryota > Metazoa > Arthropoda > Insecta > Hemiptera > Acanthosomatidae > Acanthosoma > Acanthosoma haemorrhoidale. The sequence goes on along the minus strand of OV884014.1, from coordinate 110,926,931 downwards.
GGAGCAAGCCATCTCGTACGGCTTAATGCCAAAAGATAAAACTATTGATCTTGGCAAGAGAGTAATTTGGGCTTTTTAGTGTGAAGTAAAACTTCCATTCTGTTCGATGACCTTTTGCCATTTTTCACTTCATGATCCCGCGCTCATAAAACCTCTGGTCCTTATCAGCAAAAAACACAACCAAGTGCGATTTGAGGTCATCATTATTACTGAAATTTTAACCATTCAAGGTCGGGGCTGTATGGGGTATGCGACATCACTTCCTAACCAAGCTCCAATAGTTTTCTACGTGTTACTAAAGATGTGTGAGGACACGCATTGCCGTGGCGGAACCCAAATATCGAGCTTCTTAACAAGTCCAAGACGTCTTATATGATTTCCAATTGTTGTGTTTGATACATTTGACTGTTTTGCAATCTCTCGCAAAGTTATATGACGATTCGATTCAATTACGGCTTTCATTTTGTCATCATCAACTTCAGAAGGTAGACCAGAACGTTGGTCATTTTTCAGTGAAAAATCTCCAGAAAGAAATTTTTTAAACCAATTCTGACACGGGCGTTCTGTTAAATAATCAACACCATGACCTTCAGCCGCTTTATTGCCTTTATGAAAATAAAAAAGTAAAATGTGTCGAAAATGCTTATTTTTGCATTGTTTGTTAGAACCGACCGTAAACTGACAGTTGTATAGAAAATTATACAGATTTTCTTTCTATAGCAACCTAAAGGTATCGACTACCAAATCTCAAAAGAAAGAAATTCTAACATGACTAAAGAATAACGAAACAAACATAACGATATCTACTGGTGCAAACCGAAATCACTTTCTTGCTTACCCAATAATATTGTGCCAAAAAGTCGGCTGGTCAGAAGATGAATTAACACTAGGGTGTGACGGGGAGGTGGTACCCCTAAGGGAAGCGGTACCTACACCCAACGCAGACCTATAACAGAGACTACGGTAACTCATAAAATCTGATCTGAGGAACCAAACCACTCCCTATACTTGGAGTCCACGACAATGGCCCATTTAAGGTCATACCTAGACTCGCTGTGGGATACCAGGCAAACCCATATCCGACCTAAACACCGCAAAGCTGTATCGAGCAATTGTTACTTGGAGACGGTTGAACAAGGTAAACCAAAATGGAGTGGGGATAAGTTCTGGTTGTGTAACACTCTAATTGCTGGAACCCCCGAGTCCGACTTGCCCTTTCACACAGACGCCTGCCTCATGAATTCCGACGACATTGGAATAGAAACAATAATTATGTTTAAGTAGATAACAATTAGTTCTGAGAAACTGGAGTGTGTTATTATATAGCGACACCCATTAGTTGTTATTTTTATTTATATTTCAACATAAATATGTATTTATTTTATTAACCAAATAAATGATTCCATTACATCAAATTTGTGGCTTATTATTCATCATCCCGTCTAGGCATGTTAAGTAAAATGAATTGACATTTTTTTAATTCATTAATGCTTGTTGCTAAATTAATTTGGTGTAGGGACTTTAATCATTCAATTATATTGTATATTAATTAAACTGTAGGTTTCTAGGTCAACTTTGCTTCCTAGACAAGGGACTATAATTATTTATTATATTAATTTCTTTATTCCAGTTAGAATATATCTACTTGTATAATTAGGAAATATAATATCACCATGTTTAACAAATAAAGGGTGTCCCAGAATTAACGCAAGATTTGATTTAAATAGAAAACACAGTTTTTAGTATTTTTGTTGTTATTTAATTTGTTAATTTTATTGAACTATAAAATAAATAGGATAGGGTTATTTATGGAATAACACATCGGGCAAATGGCCTCCACGACTTTTGCTGGCACATACGCACTCTTTTGTCAAAATTTTCCATGACTATTTGGCATAAATGTGGTTGAATTTCGTTAATGCAGCGTTGAATTTCCTCTCTTAATGCACGGGTGGATGTGGGCTTGTTGACATACACCTTTGAATTCAAATAACCCCATAAAAAGAAATCTAAAGGTGTTAAATCACACGATCTAGGGGGCCAATTCTGATCACCGAAACGAGAGAGTACACTCTACCTGGAAATGTCTCATGCAGTATTTGAATTGTTTCATGGGCCATACAGATGTGGCACCATCTTGTTGAAACCACATATTGGCCACATTAATATCATCCAATTTCGGCACAAAGAACTGTGTTTACGACGCCGAATTGATGTTCCTGGATTTTCAACAACACTCTCACGCACTACTGCTTCGATATTGACATTTGAACGGCTTGTTTTTGGACAACCAGTGTGTTTTGTGTCTCCAACTGATCCAGTCTCATTAAATTTTGCAATTAATCTCTTCACAGTTCATGAAGTCAAAACACTATTCCGGCCATATTTTGTATGAAATTTTCGAACTGTGCCCGCCAAACTTTCATTGTTTTTGAGAAAATGTTCAACAATAAAGACATGTTGTTCTATCGTGTAACGCTCCATTTTTACTAACCCTAAACTGTCACCTGTCATATTATTTTTTTGGGTTGCCAGCACTTTACTGCGCAAATTCAAATCTTGCGTTAATTCTGGGACACCCATGGCTTATTGTGTATTTATATTATGTCTTAGCTGCTCAATGATAATACATTATTAATTAAATACCCGGATTACTTAGATTGCGCGTAGGTGGTATAATAGTTTGCTTTTTGATTTTGGACTTGTGTGAATGGTTTGATGAGACATTAACTTTTTCTAAATACAATTAGTTTTGTTTTTTTTAAATAATTTAATAGGATATAAAGACAGAATTTATATTCAAATGCTATTCATGAAATGCACCCTACTGTCTTTACTAATTTATTATTATGTTATGTATATATATGAGTGATCCTATTTTATGGATAGTAAGATTAGATTACACCATAGAGATAAAAGTGGAATTCTTTTGGTGAGTTCATATCGAGATAAAGGAATTTCCGATCTCCATGTTAATAATTATTTGTCATAGAGATGGCTTATTACCCTGGCAACGGATAGGTTAGTTTCTAACCTTACCTTCTTTGTAAAGGGAGAGGCTCTAATTACTAACAGGCACGTGGCTCTCGTATTTCGTCTGAATGTTCTACGATAATCATAGGGAAAGTAATACGGTCAATCATCAAAGGCACTTTCAATACCACATGAAAATGCAGGAAAAAAAATCCTTCGGGAAGCAGGAACACAGACACTACTAAGCCAATAGAAACAACAAATAATAATATTTAAACAAACCGACAAAATCAAATACTAGCGCAGTCGTTATCAAAGCAAGATAACAAACCATTGCTGGCAACACAATGTCACTCAACTTGAATATAATTTAAATCGAAAATTTGAGGATTTTTGAAAAAAAGTCATAAGAACTTATTGGCATTCGTGGTCCAAGAAGACATTCGTAAGGGAAAATACTTGAATAAACCTAAAGTACTAGAGGGCTTTATGTAACTGGGTTCTTAATAATTAATGTCCCGAACAGAAAAGTGATTTTTGTTGCTTTTTTGTTTTTTTAAACATGATGAAACAAATTATAAATTGGTTGTGGGTGGCTCCTTTTACTGCATAATATATAAGCATAGTAAGAAGGGTATAAATTACAAAAACTAATATCTTTTTAAGGTTAAAATTATTATGGGGCTTAACTAGTAGCGTCTTTTGTTTATATAATTTTAACCTTAAAGAGATATTAGTTTTTGTAATTTACAATCTACGAACACGGAATCTACGGGCACGTAGCCCATATCATTCACTGGTTTATGTTGGTCGTTTTAATTTCATTTTGAATGTCTAAATAAGGAAGTCACAGCTTTTAGATCTTCAGTAGAGGGTGGGCAAAAAAACGGAGTACATGCAGCCTCTTGAGGGAATATGGCTATGATTAGAACCTTGACTGTCTCTCTCTCAGGCAATGTGGCCCAGGTTAAGTAGGCTGACGAGACAGCTTTGTATAATACATATCACCATATCGGATCGACTGGCAAGCCGGTTATAAAATAATTTAAAAAAAAAAACCAACAAATATATCGTAACTACCACCGCTACTCAAAGATAAACTCAATGCTCAACTGCTTACAACTCTCCACGATTCAACAATTTGTCCCTTCTCTCAAGATGAAACTTATTTCAATAAAAAAAAAAGACGGTGAAAATCCACTAATTCCGGAGATTAGTTGCTATAGCAAAAATTCTCCCAAAAGATACTAAAATAACTAAACATCTGTAACTAAATTAAAAATTTCATTTGGACTAGTGACTCCACAATCCAAGCAGGAAATATGTTAGGGTCTATTTTGTGTACCCAAAATTAACTTCTGACGTGTAAATAAAAATCTTGATTACAATTGGCTTAAAGATTGTTTTAATATTTGTAAATAGCCTCATTTATCTTATGAATATGTTTATTTAATTAAAATGTTTTACTCCCCTTGAGTAGGTTTTTATTTTATTTTTCCTACTATTTAAAACTTATTGTACGTGGATACCGGAATATGTAATAACAGTTTTAAATGTAGATGAAATTGTGAATAAAGGTGACAATTTCCCCTGTTTTTTGGGCCTTAAATGTGATCTTTCATAAATTTTACGATCACGGGGAATTTTCTCCATGATGTTTCGTGTTGGAGATTTTATACAACATGGATTTCAGTAAGTTCCGTTGTAGGAACGAAGGAATGTCAGAATCCAAAAGAAAAAAAGGGGTCGCAAACGGTCTGCTTCAACTTCACTGCGCGCTAAATCCCAAAATAGTAAGTGAAATTTATTTATTGTTAGCCCGCTCGCACCGAAGTAAATGGGGTACATACGCTTGTAACTAATAACTATAAACTAATAATAAATAAATGAAAATATTTGCTTCGGGGGGGGGGGGGGGTTGTTTAATTTAGCTTTATCAGACATCACAATACTTTTATTGACACAATACCATAACACAGTTTCAATTGCTCAGGCATCACATTTTACAGTAATGGTCCAAATCCAATTAGGTACACATATGAAATATTAATTTTATTGTGTATTTATTACTCCAATGTTTTTATTTGATAAATAAGATTAGATTCGAAATTATACTGTTTAGTCCTTCAAATTTCTACTTTATATTATATTTATCAAACACACAAAACTTGTTTCTTTAATGAAATTATATATATCTTGTTTTCGAAATTGTAGTCCTTCACAATGCCTGAACAGGCGAAATATTGTTGGTTTTATGATATTGTGCCAATAAAAGGATTGTGAAGAGAATGAGGCTTAATGAACACCCTTTAGTGCAAATACACGCATGTTTAATGTAGCCATTAAACATCGATACCCTGGAAAATAATATCTAAATCCAGTAAACAATGTTCACATTAGCTTTAAAACGTAGCATAATGTTATAATATAATTTTCTATATATTTTTAATTAATTTAGTTAAAGGTAAAATTAATTTTATTAAAAATAATTATTTTTTTAAATCCATTCATTTTTTACGCGGTAGATTTATTTTTACGTAACATAAAAAAAAATAGTATGGTCGAATTCAAGTTGCGAACACTGTGTTAACGACTTTTTGCAAATTACATATGAGGACGTCAAGATATTTATTTTGATGCACTACTCAAAACTAAAGAAAAAATATTTAAATAACGGCATAAGCATATTTTATTATTATGGCTACATTTTCCATGTCTTGACAATATCCAATCGCTTGAAAGTAAAATTTCATGTCTCTAGCTTGAATGACTCGCAAACATACTGACGAAACTCTTTGAAGCATTATATTTTTTTTTTTTGTTTCATATCCCCTTTAAATTTACAGATAATTATATACAATTATAGAACCTCAGGCAAATCTATTTACAAATTATTTTTGTATTTCCTGTAGCGTCACTACATTATATACAGGTTTTGTTATTTTATAAAAGTTATATAATGGAATAAACAAGTATAATGATATACATTGTACGTGACTGGACTGAACTGAAAGGTGATGGGGCTCACCTTTTTGATCAACCTTAAAACTAACTTGCATACTAATTCTTAACCTAATTTTTCTCAGACAGACATGATTGACAATGCCTTAAAGTCTTGTAATCACATTTGCTATTAAAATGGTTGAGTAGCAATAGGATTGATGCATTATTGAGTTTTTTTTTATTTATTTATGGATTTATTCATAGTATAATTCATAAAAAATAAATAAAAACGGTATATTTCTGACTTTGTGCAGTTGAGCACTATAGATTTTATTTATTATTGCTTGCATTCATGAACGACTTCCGTCATGACTTCCGGTTCTGAAAAAGCACCCGTTAGTCTGTGGCAAGGTGACAAACTTTAAACGTCATCCTCAATGAAGATGAACGAACCGGAAACACGATACATGCCCATTAGGCGAACATTTGTCTTCTTTTTATGCAACTTAACTTCACCGGCGAAGGACGGGCCAATACACGTCACTGATAAGTTTGGTTTTTTTTTTTTTTTGCTGTCTTTTGGCATGTCACCTAATTCGACGAAAAAGTTAGCTGAATATATTTTTGAATATATTCAAAGTAGCTAATTATTCTCTTCGGTGACGTGATAAGTGCTAGGATAGCCTAGCTAAATGTTTTTGCAAATTCGGTCGAAGCCGTAAATTTGTCAGGAGAAAGTCGTCTGACATTCGCTGCGTCACTACTGGCCTAACATGAAACCAACGACAAAATAATAAATTCTCGATGGCGATTTATTGTCATCGGACATTTGGTTTTTTGGGTTGTTTCTTTTTGTCACGAAAAAGCCTTATTCACCATTATATTCATTTTCCCTCATTATCTATACGTGCTTTTGTTTTCTTTCTTCTGTCCACGCGACTCCCTTTTTAGATTTTTTTCTTTCCCACAAGAACCTTGATTTCCTTCAGTCTTTTCCTATATCTTTCTCCGCCCTGACAATCCTGGTCTGTCTTTCCTAGTCTTTCAGTTTCTTCCTTCATCAGCTTGGTGTATCCCCTTGAGCTTTTGTATCCTCGGATTTTCTAGAATATTTCCTTGTTTAGTCTTTTCGGGGCCATTCTTACCATATGACCGTGGAATTTCAGGCTCCTGATCCTTATGTCCGTTTCTAGGTCTTTTGTGTCTTTGTAGATTTCTTGGTTAGATTTCAGTCTGTATCCTTCTTGTGTCTTTTCGGGGCCGTAGATCCTTCTTAGGATTCTTCGTTCTATTCTCAGTAGTTTCTCTAGATTGGGGAGGCATGAGGTTTCCGTCCCATATAATATTACCGGTTAAACGACTGTGTTGTAGTGTCTTATTTTCGCTTTAGTGGGCAGGTTTTTCTTGTTATATACGTTACTGGTTGCAAAACTTAGTCTCTCTAGTTTGGTGATTCTTTCTTTCATACTTTCTTTTTCCGAACCGTTGTTACATATAGTCTCGTCTCGCCCAGGTACCTAAATTTTTGTGTAACTTTTATTGGCCCGTATTTGGTTTCTACTGCTTTCTTCTAAGCACATCATCGATCACATGGATCGATAATCGGACATTTGGTTATTATAAGTAATTATAATAATAAATATTGCATTGAAGGTAGGCTTATTTTTTTCGAATTCAATTAATTAACTCCATCTCCCGGTCAAAATCTGCATAAGTGTGAGAGTTCCTCCAAGCCAATGTCTCTCTCTTCTTTGTCAAATTCCTGGCTCGACGCACGACTTCTTAAACGCCTGTTAACGTCCTGTAATAAACTCTCCACGTTGCGTAGCCATCACAGTATTATACCATTCCTCCACTGTGTCAACGAAATAATTTAGTTCTCAATTGTCTTCTTCTTGTAAAAAGGGAGAAGATTTTAAAGTATAAGGGAAAGTCATTCGTATGTCTGTCTGTGGGATTAACGATAGACAAAAACTTACAAATTATCTGTAATTTTAAAAGTATAATAAACAACAATCTGCTCTCAAGTTTATATTTGAATTTTTTTTAAAGGTATTTATTGATTCTATTAAACCGTTAAGAAAAACCGTGCCTGGTAATTTTAATTAGGTTCATTTTTGTTCTACTTAATTTCCACTATTGTATTTAAACCAAAATCAGCATGTTTTGTGATATATACCTCCAACAACTTACATGGATCAAGTGTTGTTTACTTTATATATGAAAGCGTAGAGAACACTCTCTTCAGACTCAGCAACAACTGAGAACACAAACGGACAAGACAAAACGAGAAGACGAAAAAGGGGAGACTTAATTGAGCTAATCAAATATGTCAACGTTCTTTATGTCAAATCGACAATTTTTATAAAGGAATTTGTTGACTATTCATAGATACATTGGCATACGGGTAATATTTTGCAGCAGTTTCTCAATATATGCATGCCCCACTAGAAAATTTCCACAAAAATACTTTAAAGCATTCATATCGGTACTGATAAGTTATTTTAAAACGCCTACCTAATATTAGAAAATAACAACAAAATTTAATTGGTAGCGAGAAAAACTCCAAATAATTTTAACATAATATGAAAGAAAACGAAATTTTACTGGAAACGAGAAAACCTCAAAGCGAAAATTTTGTTCTGGTGAGCGATTTTGTTCTGGGATGGAGACTGAAAGACAGTAAAATATGTACAAATGGAAATTGAAACTTGAAGGTGACTCACTAATTCACGCCCAAGCTCGAAGGCAGATGTGAGGTGAGGGGGGGGGGGGCAATCGGGAAAATGTACGAAATGAAGGTTTCGGGACATTCACTTGAGGTCAGTAGTAGAGAGAGCAAGGCCTCGTCAATCCACTCCTCCATATACAGAAGAGGTAAAATAAACCCTAAAAAAAAAATAATAGCAGAATGAGTTCTCATGGAACATGTAGCAAAAGTGACAATGCGTAGAGATATAGGACATGCACGAAAGTTGCTAACAGGGTGACAAGGAGTGTAAGATGAGACAGATAAAACGTGGGCAATATATCGGAAGCAAAATCGATAATATAATAATACATACAGTGGAAAGCGATAAAAGTTTACAAGCGACCCCCCCCCCCCTTCAAGGCAAAAATAAAATAAGGCCAAGTAAGATCGAAAAAATCATTATACTTTCAACATCTGTTATATTGATAATAAGTAACTGCATATCAGCCTCTTGTAGTTTTTTTATTAGATTAATAAAGTCTACTATAAAATTAAGAGTTTTTTATGAATTATAATACATTTTAATTCATAATAATTAATTTTAAGGCTTACAACAATACCGAACACCGATACTGTCGAGGTTGAAATTTTATTTAGCGGTGGTCCGATAGCAGCTGTCGTCAATCGCATTGCCGAAATCGTATTAAACACAACATTCGAATGCGCATGTAACAATGAACGCAGCCTTGAAGTAATAATGCTCTTCACTGCCCATAGCAAGGTCTTATAACTTTTCGTTTTGTATACACAATTTTCTTAATTGTTCTAAAGGAATTGGAATAATTATTTAAAACATAATAAATTATATTTATTTACATATATATTTAAATGAGCTATTGTTTATAATCACCCTGTACAACAATGAACCATTTCGCTACATGTGAACTGGCGGGATGAAAAGAGTATTTTTCGCTACATTTTCTTTTCATTTTGTCTAGCTTGGAAAGAAAAATTATACTAAAAACCACATCTATATCGAATAAATCATACCAAAAAGCTTCAAAACTACCAAGGCTGGAAGGGATTCACGATGATAAGACAAGTGTACCCATAATTGGGTTAATCTCTACAAACAGTTTTATCGAACGAGTACAAACGTAATGGAGACTTTGGGCATTCTCGCTAAGAAATAATAAATAAACTCCTCAACACGGAGATGTTACCATGGTTCACAAGATCCACACTAGAGGTTACCACAAAAATTGTAGATTATTGCTAAACATAGGACGTCTTGAAACCTAGCCTCTAGCAGCAAATGAGGATTGTTCACCTCGGAACTTATTGTTCCTACACCGGAAGTCTCAAAATCAAGTTTAACGAGTCGTTGCAGCCCCTTACAAACCCGGTGTTTAACACCATGGCTCAACCACCCTTCCCGCATCGATGGCAGCAGACTGTCCGGGAAACACGGGCTAAGAGTAATACTAATTAGTTACAATCATTCTGGCGAGTTTCATCACTTTTTAAATTCTCAAAATCCTTCTATTACGTACATCACACAGAACAAAAATTGTCAACTTATTGTAGATTCTTTGATTTCGTTAATCATGTACAAAAAAAAAGTATTTTGAAAAGAAAAAAAAAACTACTTAAAAATCAATATAAACTGACACGGGTGTCTGTTCTGGTATTTGCGAGTCTCCTGTTTAAATAAGATACACGAAGGTCCTATTTGATTTACGAAATTCATAAATAATAATATTAATTCATAAAACACGAGTGTAATTGATTCATTGAATAGTTTGAACTTTTACGATATCCTTAATCGTACGATGCATCAAACTCGACCCGAATTTGAGTTTATTCTTCTAGATTCCTATCTACACCATTTTTAGAAGTAGTAATATGGCTCCCTTAGAGTAGGCCTAAATATGAATAACTCAAGTGGTTTCATTGCAGACACTAAACGAAAGGGAAATTCTTTCCTTCTTGAGAGTGGCGCATTCAAACGTGATGTCCCCGTGTTGCTAATTGGGCCAAGGATCTAGTTGCCACCTCACACCGAATGAATTCAAATAGACAACACGCAGAGGAGAAATCCGAGGTTAAGTCTGTCAGTCAGAATCAGCATATTAACACAATCACTAACTTCTTCTCCTTACCGGATAAAGTATTCACGCAAACTAATTAATGATTAATAAAAAATAAATAAAAGAAAGACTATTTTTTTAAGAGATTGACGAATTATTCATTAAATGATTCGGGAAAAACAAATTGATATTTTTTTTTTTTCGGTTGAGAAACAAATTAATTATCTCGATATATACAGAGGGGTCCAAAAAAATGTATCCACTGGTTAACATTTCATAACTTGCAAACTAATTGACGGAGTTGTCTCATTTTTGGTGAAAGTGTAGCTTAAAGTCCAACTTAAAGATATCACTGTAGGTATTCGAAATGGTCACCATTAACATCCATACACAAACGATGCCGCCGAACTGCAGCACGAACTACTGACTGCAACTTGTTCAGTTGGATATTTGCACATGAATGTACGATGGATTCTCGAAGTTCATCCAATGTGCGTGGCTTTTGCCGATAAACGACGTCCTTTAGTGTTCCCCACAGGTAAAAGTCCAGAGGAGTTAAGTCTGGGGAACGTGGTGGATACTCTACAGCACCTCTACGGCCTATCCATCTTCCTGGTAGATTTTCATCGAGATAAGCCCTAACACGATTGTGGTAGTGGGCTGGGGCACCATCATTTAATATAACGACGGGTCATTAAATCATAAATTATTTTTAATTATAAAATAAATATTTAGGGAAGAAGATTATTTCACATCATGAAACCTTTATGTTTTCAAATGTATAAAATTGGTTCGCTATAGTATCGAATTATCCCTACGGGTTCATTAATAGCATGTATTATTCAAAGGGGAGTTTAAAGGGCTTTAATTATGTTATATCCTCAAAATCTGGTTCACGACTGTGTAATATGTACACTGGACAAAGGAGCAGGTGACAATTCGCGAGGACTAGGACAAAAGCGGAAGCGACCGGAAGCCATTCACACCGGGACACATTCAAGCCACACCCTTCAGATCAGCTGATATTCTTCATTAATCGGATTCGATCATTATACATCATTGACATCGAGGGAACACTTCAGAGCAACATTGTATTCGAGTACTTTACTTCGGTGGAAAATCTATCGACCATATAAATGATTTCCTTAAGAACTTACCTTTCGGTGTGAAGGTTACGTTGTTCCTTAAAGACAGAGCTCAAGGCAGGTATGCTCTCCCAGTCTAGATCTAAGTCCATTTTAGTTTCTTCCGTGTGACCTAATGGTCATGGTGTTATATAGTACTTAGTACGGCGTCGTTCTTAGTTCAAGGAAGAACTCGATTGTTCGCTCATTGCAGTCGTAAGGTGAGAATGGTTTATGAGCACAGGCCATCCACTGTGAACCGGTTTTATATTCGCATGTATCGACTCGCTCACTTTTAACTATTTAATCTATGTTAATGCTTGAATAAATAAAAGACATCTTCGTTAATGCGATTGTCCATGATTTAAAACATTAGGCCACCCTTACATTTCCATATAATTTCCTTCCTTTTACGTGTATTTTGCACATCACACAACAATGCCTTGTTATGAATAATTATTCATAAAAACGTATTTTAGGTTCATACAATTATTTTGTACATTAGCATCTCCCAAGGTAGAAATAAAACCTTCTTCATAACTCATTTCATAAGCACATAATTGTATCAAAATCATTCAAATAGAGGTACCACGAAAAAAACCTGTCAAATGCAGCTTGGAAAGTATTAAAAAAATTTTTGTGAATAATTTTTAGGTTATCCTCTTTTAAGCGTCCTTAACCGGTGGGAAAATCGGAACTGCTCATTTTAATTAGATTCGTTTTTCTTTGTATATCATTACTGTCGTTATTGTATTTAAATCAAAATTATACACATTTAGATACGTGTAAAATTCAATGGGACAAAAACTCTGTAAAGCAATGGAAAGAATAAAGATCGCCTTGGCATAAAGCGAAAAAATCAACAACAGTGTGCTGTACCGCTGTAAATTAAGTAGTGAACGAGGCGTTAATGACTGGTTGTGATTACAGTTTAAGTAGTGAACGAGACGTTAATGACTGGCTGTGCTTTCAGTTTAAATAGTGAACGAGGCGTTAATGACTGGTTGTGATTACAGTTTAAGTAGTGAACGAGGCGTTAATGACTGTTTGCGATTATAGTTTAAGTAGTGAACGAGACGTTAATGACTGGCTGTGCTTTCAGTTTAAATAGTGAACGAGGCGTTAATGACTGGTTGTGATTACAGTTTAAGTAGTGAGCGAGGCGTTAATGACTGTTTGCTATTATAGTTTAAGATAACTAAACATAAATTAGTTTTTGCTAATCAGGACACCGAGATATTTAATCAGATAAACTACTGCAATTTATTAAATACATATATTGTTAATTGATTTGATAATTAGTAATTAAAATTCATGTTTTTAATAATAGCAATTCTCACGTATAAACCAGTTCGGTCTTGATAAATAATACAGGTGTTTTCCTTTGTATATTTCCACTTTCTTAAATTTTGTAAGCTTAAAAGAAACACGGTATAAAGACAAATTTTAAATGACATAATTCCAACGTTTTGGAATGTTTTGAAATATAATTTACTAAATAAAAAAATTGGAAAAATAAATACACGGTTAAAATTCTATAATCAACAACAACTTTATTATGATAAAAATCTCGCGCTCTTGGTCAGTCTCCACTGGCTAGTATCCGGTGACGCGGCTGACGGAGGAGCGTGGGGGACTTCCCAAGACTCCGCTTTCTCTTCGCATGTGGACTTGGGAGGCCTCTGGGCTGTCTGTAAATATTGTATGAATGAGCGAGTGAATGCTGAATTGTAAATATGGTATGAATGATAGTATATCTTAATTACTTATTTCCTAGCAAGGCAGATCGTAATTTTAGCACAATAAATAAAGGAATTATCAATTATGATAAAATTAAAATCTGCCTCATTGGGCAATAAGTAATTGTGATAAATGTTTTCATTCATACCATATTTACAATTTTCATTCACTCGCTCATTCATACACTATTTACAAACAGCCCAGAGACCTCCCAAATCCACATGATTGGTTAAAATTCTGTGACAAAAAATCTCAGGTAGCTGTGTATGACATGATTACCAAATTAGATTGAAACCAATGCTGAAAGAGTACTTTATATAAACTTACTTAGATAATTTGGAAAGAAACTTTTTTATATGACGAAGCAGTAAAGATTACCAAGCACTGCATTAGATGAGCACTCAAAGGTGACAAAGGCCATTGGTGATATTCATCAGAATGGTGGGGGGGGGGGGGTTCTACAATGGGAGAGGTTCTACTTTCAAACAGAGTTGTCAAAATGATTACGAAGAGATATCTAACATTGTCTCAAAGTATTTTTTCGTTTAACCTAATAATAGAAATGATGGGAAAAATTCTAAAGTCTTAACCGTGTAAATTAAATTCTAGATGACGAAGAATGTCACGGATAAGGTGATGAAGTACGAGCTAAATTTGTCCCTAGATTGGCCTATAGGGGCAAATTCGAAGAGAAACGCTATTGATTTTGGACACAATCGTGTGAGGTCCGACTCACTGACTCAACACCCCATTAGCGCCCGCCCGATACGGGACTAGGAACTTCTGAGGACACTAGTGTTTACTGTGACACGACTGTCTCCGCTACCAACTTCAAGTTATTTAAATGAGGTGACAAACTGAACAAGACTACGAACAATCTTAATTTATAATTGTACCTGTAATCGCTTGGTAGAAAACAAAAAAGTTCCCTTCTGGCAAGCAATACGAACTAATACATCATATAGATGACAAAAAAAAAAAAGACAAGGTACAATAAAGTGAGAACCTGTAAAACTTAAAAAAAAAAAATTATTTCACTAACAGGTGAACCGACATAAGTCAGTAAAATAAGATATAACAAACATTGAAATTAAAATATAAATGCAAAGAACATACTGAATAGTGATGAGGTGTTGCTGTAGGAAGGATCTGAATGTTCGTTAGAATGAAGCATGGCAAAGAATGGATATTAGGAGGGAGGGAGTTCCAGAGAGTAGCGGGGCGAGCGAGGAAGGAACCATCGTCTGCTAGTTTTGAGTGAACGAGTATAAAGGTCAGAAGAGAGACAGCCTCCTGTGTTCCTCGAGTAGACTGAGGATTTGAACTGTAGTACATTTTATATATACAGAGGGGTCCAAAAAAACTTACCCACTGTTTAAAAGTCCATAACTTGCAAACTAATTGACGGAGTTGTCTCATTTTTGGTAGTGTAATAGTTTGTAGTTCCGGCAATCGCCATACAAGCGTTGTATTGCGTTGTTTTGTTTTGTCAGATGACAGTCACCAGATAGTTAGTGTTTTATTGTTAGTTGTACCTTGTTACTCGAGTAAACATGGCTGGCCTAAGGCTTACATTTGATGAAAGGAAGTCTGTTTTAAAGTGGTATTTTAAGTACGAAAACATTAATGAGGTTCAACAGCAATGGTGAAATGTTTATCAAACAGAGCCACCGACACGTTCAACGATTCGTCGCATTCGAGACAAATTTGAAGCCGAAGGCTGTGTTAAAGATGTACACAAACAACGATCTGGACAACCTGTAACAGTAACAAGTCCATTTAACTCCCATCTTGTGTTACAACAATTCACTCGTTCACCACAGAAGTCTGTGAGACGTGTGCCCGTAAAACTTGAGTGAGTCGCTCAAGTGTTCGGGGAATTTTGATATCTTTAAGTTGGACTTTAAGCTACACTTTCACCAAAAATGAGACAACTCCGTCAATTAGTTTGCAAGTTATGGACTGTTAACCAGTGGATACATTTTTTTGGACCCCTCTGTAAATATATTGAGATGTATCGAGGTTATGTATTATGATTGAAACGAGATGAACCATTGGTGGATTTGTTGGATGTAGCTTCAGGAGGCTGCCAACAGGAGCGCTGATGGAGAGCAAATGCAGTCGGGGTGGGGGAGCAGAAAAGAGGACCCCGAAGGAAGACGGGATTGAAGATGGAAGAGTTGCTCTGCTGAATATTTTGTAGATATTTATGTATCTATTTAATATTTATTTTGTATGAGAGCGTTATCAATAATATGATGGTATTTAATTTATTAAATTGATAAGATCAATTTCATCATCTTTCGAAGGCTAAATAAGCCTGTAATATTATAATTGTGAAAGTATGCGTAGTGATTTGGTCCCGGGTTTAAAATCAATAGATTAGTTATATATTACTAAATTTTGTATTAAGCTTTAAATGGTTCATTAATTAAGCTAAAAAGGTTCATTGCAATATATATAAGGGGGTTATGAGGATTGGGGTTCTGAAAAGGAATGAACTGTGGACGGAAGGAGGGGGAGAGCCACCCTATCTATGCGTTAGAAGCTGATCAAATCGATACTACAAGTACAAGCCACTTGTCAAGAAATATCGATTACATAATTACAATTCAAATAAAGGCAGGTCTTAATGACTTTTTTCGATAGCATATCTTTCGATATGAGTAGAGTAAAGAGAGGAAATGTTAAAGTGACATGACATTAGAGGCATACAGATTCTTCTTTATGTCGATGCCCTTATGTTTACCATGTTTGATGTCTTAGGCACAGGCACGGGTCTAGCTAGTGGTGATTTACAGCTCAGGAAGGAAATTGTTTTATTGACGAAATCAAACGAAATGAGCTTAGAAGGATAGTACGAGTTAGGGCTCCATGAATGAACGGTGCCTCCGGGCAGCTAACGCAGTAAGTGTTACTCCAGAGTCCATTGAAGGGTTCCGGTACCCTGTTTGTACAGACCGAAGAGGTCTTTGAACCTGACTAATATATTAGAATAAACTTAGAAACCCAGCCTCCGATACCCGTGGTAACATCGGGTGACATCGATACTGATAAGCATATCGAATTTCCACAGAGCGTTTTAATCTCCACCTAAAGGCTTTAAACACATCTCATTCCTAAACTGTCAAGGATCTATTCATAATGCAATAGCACCAACCAAAAAAGTCTATGTCAAGGTGTTACCATTATAAAGGGTGTCCCAGAATTAACGCAAGATTGGAATTTGCCGCCATTTGTGCAGTAAAGTCCTGGCAACCCTAAAAAAAAAACAATTTGACACCTGACAGTTTAGGGTTAGTACAATAAATAGAACAAAGTGTCTTTATTTTTGAACATTATCTCAAAAACAATGAAAGTTTAGCGGCTGAAGTTTGAAAATTTCTTACAAAATATGGTCGGAATAGTATTTTGACTTCGTCAACTGTGAAGAGATTAATTGAAAAAATTAGGGAGACTGGATCAGTTGGAGACACTAAACACACTGGTCGTCCAAAAACAAGCCGTTCAAATGTCAATATCGAAGCAGTGCGTGAGAGTGTTGTTGAAAATCCAGGAACATCAATTCGGCGTCGTAAACACAGTTCTTTGTGCCGACATTGGATGATATTGATGTGGCCAATATGTGGTATCAACAAGATGGTGCCACATGCCATACAGCCCATGAAACAATTCAAATTCTGCACGAGACATTTCCAGGTCGGGTACACTCTCGTTTCGGTGATCAGAATTGGCCCCCTAGATCGTGTGATTTAACACCTTTAGATTTCTTTTTATGGGGTTATTTGAAGTCAAAGGTGTATGTCAACAAGCCAACATCCACCCGTGCATTAAAAGAGGAAATTCAACGCTGCATCAACGAAATTCAACCACATTTATGCCAAATGGTCATGGAAAATTTCGACAAAAGAGTGCTTATGTGCCAGCAAAGTCGTGGAGGCCATTTGCCCGATGTGTTATTCGGTAAATAACCCTATCCTATTTACTTTATAATTCAGTAAAAAAATAACAACAAAAATACTAAAAACTGTGTTTTCTATTCAAATCAAATCTTGCGTTAATTCTGGGACACCCTTTATATAGGGGAAAAAAAAAAAACAAAAAAAAAAACATACTTGTTAAAAATGATATTTTAATGAATATCTTGAGATTTTTATTGTTTTTTTTTTTACGATCTCACGCTAAAAACCTTCAGTTATTGGCCATTACTATTCATTATAGATAGCATATTAGTCGTCTTTTTTTTTTCGCACTTACTTTTTAATTAGCTGTAATTTATTCGATTTCTTTCCATGTATCCCATGTAACCCATGATTGGATAAAGAAATACTGTTCGTTTTTATATTATATTGTTTTAAAAAGGATAAAATTCTAAATGGTTTTGGAACTTACATTAAATTCTGTCATGTTATAGTCGAAAAGATATTCCATTCCGACCTTACGAAGAAATGACTTCCTAAAATATAAAAATATGATATAGTGTTAGTGTAAGGAGAAAAAAAATGTGGGCAGAAGTTTACAACTGAATATTGTATCTATTTCTGTCAGAAAGTTTGGAAGCAAACTGTTTTAACCGAAGTCCTGAGAAAAATAGTTAATAATAAAATACCCTGCATTCTTCAACTCATCCTTTCCAAGTTCATAAAATTCCATAGTAACCTATCCAACCACCCTTATCCCCTAGCACTGTCATTGCACTGCTCTACTCATCCCTATATTCCTCCTCGGAGACTAAGGCAGTGGGCTCGTGACCTGCTATAAATACGTGACAGAGTTCTGGCAATAGTCCAGTCCTGAGTGTATGTGGCTCTCGCGCTCTTGGTCAGCCTTCACTGGCTCATATCCGGCGATGCTGCTGATGAGGGACTACCAAAGTTCTCAAAACTCCGCTTCCTTTTTCTCAAGCGAGGGAGGTGACAACCATGTGGATTTCGGGAGTCTCTGGGCTGTTTGTAAATGCTGTACGAATGAGCGAGTGAATGATGAATTGTAAATATGGTATGAATGAGATCATTTATCACAATTAATTATTGCCCAATAAGGCAATTTTACCACAGTAAATAAGTTTATAAAATGAAATTAAAAATACTTTTTACGGCCTTAGCTCTCCCATTTGCGCTTATTAATCAATATGGCGAAATCGGCCCAGATCTGTCATAAGGCCGTAGTAAAGACTTAAAAACACTATGAACTATTACTATGACAGGACATAATGTATAGAGACAATTATGGAATATCGGTGAAAGGTTGAATTCTGATGGATTCTACCTTCGGTACTTGGTGAAGTGACAATGCGGCTTGTTTGTCCCTTGGAAGGTATTCTGCATGGAAATTTCACTCCACCTGTAGGACCGGTATCCTCGACAAAGGTGGTCCACGCCTTTTAGATTCCTCTTGGTCTAAGATGTTTTTGTTCCAGTCAGCCTTTCAAATCGTCCAATTTTGTTCGCTTTAAGCCAAGCCGACCTTTGTAAGGATACACTAGGTTTGCCCTATACCTGAGGTATTTCTATTAAACCTTTCCATATCGCGTATTGTACGTTGAAAAAAAATCTATGAACTACTGATCTTTTTCGACCTAGATAAATATCATCTTTGAGGTTGAAGTGGAATCAGGAACGAAATGGTTTTAATATGTGACCAGATTATTGAAAAGATATAATTTTGTTTGATGTGTTAATTGCTTTGTTATAGCTTATGCCTTACTGATATCTAATCTACAAGTTATTAACTTGTGACAATGCAGCTAAAAATAAACTGATTCCTTTGATGTTTTTTTTTTTTTTTCTTATTCAATGTTTAACTTTCCTTATTTGAGATTTTACCACCTGTTAATGTTGTTGTCACCTCTTAATATAATGAACAACTTCCTTCGACCATCACAGCTGTATTCTTTAATTATCATATTTACAAAACGTTTTACTAAAACCGCGTTAATTGTGTGACGAAGCAGTTTGGCCAGGCAACCGTTATTTATGATGTAACGAATCACCTTTGCCACATCACACAACCAACATCTCTCTGTTCTTTTCCTACAACTAAATAAGGAGATATTATTTTATACCTTATTGTTATTATTTAAGTGTTTATTTTGGTTTTGGTTTAGGGGCGCTCTGGCGTCTGGCAACCAACCGTATGGTAAATATCAGGTCGAGTCATAAGTAACTTCCGGTGCAGCTAAGTAGAATCTATTGTTCGTATCTACCCGCTATGAGTTACCATGACAACAAGTTTTTGTTTTCACTATAGAGACGAGGCTTCAGTTAGTCTTTTGTCGACTGTTTTGTATGATACACGTTACGTTAAACTGTTTTTTTTAACATCTGAAATGGATAGTCAAAAAGTACATATTCGTCATGTAATGTAATGCTTTTGGGAATTTAAACAAGGCAATAGTGCTAGGGCGACAGCTGAAAATATATGCAGTGTATATGGTGAAGGACTAATAACTGATCGGGCAGTTAGAAATTGGTTTATAAAATTCCGTTCTGGAGATACGACCTTAAAAGACGAACCGAGGGTGAGACGTACTTCCGACTTTGACGACAACCTTTTAAAGGCAATATTGTAGCAAAATCCACGTCAATCAACAAGAGGTATAGCAGAAAGTCAGCAAGTTAGAAGTGTGGGTACCTCACAATCTCAGAGAGCGGAATAAAGAAGATCGCATGTCAATCGCCACAAGTCTGCTCTCACAGGTAAAAATTGAGCCTTTTTTAAACAGGCGATGAAAAATGGGTTACCTGTGACAATACAGTCCCCAAAATACAGTGGCTTGATAAGGATCAACCACCCCTACCAGATCCAAAAGCAAACATCCATGGTAAAAAGATTTTATTGCGTGTATGGTGCGATTGTCAAGGAATAATTCACACGAGTTGTTGAAGTCAAATTTAACGATTACTGCGAATAGATACGTTCAGCAGTTGCAAAGAGTGCAAGAGAAACTCCATAAAAAGCGTCCTGCACTCGTAAAAAGTATTTTTGCTATTTAATGAGAGCAAAATATATAAAAACGGAAGTTACTTATGACTCAACCTAAATATAATCAATTTGTACATTGTATCATCAGATATTTATTGAAACAAAATAATTATAATTTTGATGCTTATAATTTGGAAAAGAGTATTAAATGTTATAATATAAACAGACCATTATTGTGTTGTGACAGGTTTCACGATCAGCTGTGGAAGGAATAATAACCTATACCTATTTTAAAGAAATCAGCAACATTTGATGATTTCTTCAAGTGTATAATTAATAGAAATAAAAATAAAATCTAACTAAATTTGCTATTTACCAAACATTCAACTTAAACATCAATTAAAACTACAACATTTTATAATTTGTCTAAATTGTTCAAAATTTCTACACAGACAGTATCAAGGGGCCTTCAAGTTCTTTGAGGTAAATTTGTACGTTGTTAAAATGAAAATTATGCGCATGTTTTCTCTTCTTTGTTTTCAATATTTTGAGAAGCGTATTGATGGTCTAGGTTATAAAAAATGTGTCCACGCTCTAACCTGTCGATGGCCTCCTTTGAGCAAATGACGGCTGTTGATTACAGTTCTTTTTAGCAATGTCGTCGATAACGTTCGATGGTTCTGCGTAGTTATGTCGTTACGTCGCTAAGGCTTGGCTTGGCAACCGACCACTTCACCAACTACAATTACCTCTAAGTGTGTTTATTTCATGTGTCAACAGCGTAAGTATCTTTCACGTATGTCCGCCATCATCCGCTGGCGTTAGGTTTAACCGTTTTTTTTCTTTTGTTGTTGTTTGTTTCTCGCTTGTTTTACGACGAAAAGTAATTTTATAAAAAATAAAATATACAAGGTTTATATTACTCTTCTTCGCATAAGTTTATGTTATTTCAAGAAATAAAAAGTCTTAATGACAATTGAAATGACACAGCTATTCTCTCAAAACACGCTTCCATAATTATTCAAACTCATATAAACCTGTTAAGATACAATAGCGCATCCAATGGAAAACAGAAATGAACATAGCGAAATCATTACAAATAACATTCGCACTCAGTCAGAACTTCGCGTTCATTCATTGAGTTTTCTAAAGGTTTTGACCTCCAAACAGATTTCTATTAAGATAATAGTTATTTGGATTTTCTTCTGTTAATATTATTTAACTTGAATTCAACTAATTTATTACTTGATCAAAGTTCTTGGGCTCTTTGAGCTAGGTGAAGCACTCTGCTTTCTATTGAAATTGAGTTCCACTGTCATGTAATGAACCAAAGGTGCCGCTGAGGCAGTGGAACGAAATACCAAATACAAAAACAAACCTTCGTTGTATTGAAACTTACTTATTGAAACCCATTTAGCCATATGAAGTAATGCTAATGCAGAAAAAAATCGTACATCTTGACAATACTCATAGTACTCAGGCTACCTAAACAACCACTGCGCAAGTTAATCATTCCAACACATGTCTCTCTGCAAAGTTATTCATTTGCCAAAGCGCATTCTACTGCAAATCCTCAGCGCTTTAATAGTAAATTTAATAAAAAACTAAAACTGAACCAGAGATGAGTTGATGATTCCTCGGACTTACTAGAGGTACTACTAGAAGTATACAGCTAGTCCGCAGAATTATCACAATTATTTTTTTGTGAATTTCTATATTAAGGTGACTATTTTACTATAGAAACTTCTTTATTGCGGTCCGACAGGCGTCAAGAAAGAGATAAAATGGGCCGACCTGTTGTCTTTGACCTTTGCTGGCGGTCAGCTTTATTCGTATTGATCTGACTCTATAAGATCTTAGAAGATGTGCCCCAACAGTGCACTATGTTCAAGAGAAGAGGAACAGGGTAGGTATTAACGGTAGTTTATCTAAGGGTAGGCGAAAACCGTACGGATCCAAAAGGCGAGTGTGAACCGGAGAGAGTCAGACTGGATCGCTGGGGGAGACGCTACTAGGAAAAGTTTGTAGGGCCCAAGGCGACCGTCTTCCATGGAGGTGCTAGTTTTAGCGAGACTAAGGTAGAGAATGCCACTAGGAAGGTGTGGGGTCTGACAACGCCGGACTAAAACATAGCGAGGTAAGGAAAGAGAAATGCAGAGGTAGTTCGATAAGAAAGCCATGGTGAGAGAGAGAGAGAGCAGTGTTCCCTTCAGGTGCCGGGTTCCGAGAAGTTGTGTCGTGCACTAGTTTCCCCCTTTATTGACAGACGCCTAAGGTGTTTATTATTAAAATATGGAAACGTAGGCGCGTATTTTCTGGGCCGAGAAGAGGGGAAATTCTATTTATTCGTGGAGAACAAGTTGCTACAACAACATTTATAACGAAAATTATTTGTGAATGAGGGCAATTACTTATTGCCCTCATTCATACCATACTTACAATTTTCATTCACTAACTCATCCACACAGTATTTACAAACAGACCAGAGACCTTCCTAGTCCACATGGTTATCACCTCCCTCGCATGCGAAAGAGAAAGCGAAGTCTTGGAAAGTCCCCCGCATCAGCCGCGTCGCCGGATACGAGCAACTGGGGTTGACTAAGAACGCGAGAGCCCCATACACTCAGGACATGATTGGAGAGACTGGCCATTGTCAGGACTCCGTATGTCACGCATTTATAGCAGGTCACGAGGCCACTGCCGTTTTAGTCTCCGGGGAGGATTATAGGGATGAGTGGTGCAGTGCAATGACTGTGCTAGGGGATTAGGGTTGTTGGATAGGTTACTATGGACTTAAATTGACTATTAAAGGACTAAGGATGACTACAGTATAAAGCCCTTTGCCAAATAAATAACTTTGCGGAGAGACAAGACTGTCTATTTGCTAAAACATGACGAACTCCCCTGATTATGTTTCGAAGCAGACTATGCAAATATAATACATAGAAAATGAAATCCTACATGAATTTAGAATAGCCATGCTATAGAAGGCTACATATGAATCCCGAGGCAGAAATCGACAGAATGTGACCTGACACCCTTCCTACAATGAGGGGGTGCTGAAACGGCTGCAGATTGGACCACATCTGTTCGCAGTCACTCAGGACCATATCGAGTATTTCATCGAGAAACCATTTATAGTGCCAGTTCCACTGCCATAGTCAAAGTTTAAAAAAAAAAAAATAACAGAAAATACTTACTAATCGTTTTTATAAACATTATCCTCACAATGTCCAATAATTAAGCTTCCAGTTCATATTTGTTCAACAAAAAAGAAAAAAAAATATATATACATTTTTTTAACTAGTACTTCTTATGGTTCTTGTTTCAGAATATGCCCGAGGTTCTGATGGATGTTGGTGATGAAAACTGTTTCAAAATGAAATGAAACAAAACTCTTTTGTCTTGCCACAATATTGTACATGTCTGTTTATGAACGCTTTTGGCAGCACACAAAATAAAACAGTGCACAGACTTTTTTATTGACATTGAATATCATTACAAAAAAACATACTTGTGAAACAATAATAAGTACCAGAATATGTCATGAATATAATATATAAAATCCTTGAATTATAAAACCATCAATATAACTACATACTTAATTGAAATAAATAAATTTATTTATAGTTCTAATCTAAAATTTACTAAAATATTAAAAAATAGTAAAGATGAAAATTAATTCATTTAAAACAGAACAAAAAAAAACACAAATCAAGACAAAAAATAAATTAACCAACCATTATTCAAATCTAAAATTTAGTAATTAATTCATAAGAGGCATATTTAGAAAAATATTTTGTCTACTACACTCTAATTAATTATTTATATGTTTATCTCATTTTCTACTATAAATATAGATAGCACCTTATTTGGTTTTTCATTTCCCAGATATTTCTTATTTAAACATTATTTTTAATAACAGGGGCTATTGTCTCCGGTTAAACTTTTTATTTTTTTCATATTCTATACTATATCCACATGGTTTTATGTTTGTAATATTATTAGTAATAAAGATGGACTTTACCCCAATAAATAACCCGAGCAGCCGGTTCTTCATTGTAGAGTTGGTGCTAAAGATTATCAGTCAATTAACAATCAAGTGGTATACTTGTATAAGGTACACTATGGTAGAGTCATCGTTGCATTAAACTCCACAGATATTAAAAGAGATTATCTCTACACATTAATCACTATCTTTAATCCGAGCATGTATAAATATACATATATATCATATTTGTAAACTTTTCAGTAATATAGACAATCAAAAAAGGCTTATTACATTAGGAATATACATTTCACTTATATGCAGAGAAAAAACAACAATAACAACAAAGAAGTTAGATTTCGTTTTTCTATTGTAGCAGTCTGTTATCGAATTCAGTCAAATTATCGATATTGTTTAATTAATTTCCACTTAAAATAAAATTCAAAGATTTTATAACTAATAAGAAATGTAATCATTTTTTTGAGATAAAATTGTGTAACCCTAAGCTCACATAACGATAAAAACGGCTTTAAAAGTGTGAATTAATATCAATGAATACATTTTAAACTAGTTCTATGATGAACCTTTTTGTGGCCAAATATTATTTCCCTTTATGAAATAAATAAATAGCTTTTTTTTTCATTGTCAACAAAAATTGAAATGTAAATGATTGGGTCCAAACCAATGGGATTACCGCAAACATTTATGCATGAGGAAAAAACCTGGAGGAAAAGATGGGATATGAATTTGTACATTTGGCATTTAGAACAATAAAATTATTGGGGGCTTGTTTTTTTAACTGGGTGGAACCCCCCCCCTCCCCTAACCTATTGTAATAAATGTGTTACCAACTTAACATATATTACCGCTTAATACATTTCAGGGCCTTTTCATCCAGCTGCCATGTTGAGTAAATCACGTGATATAACAACTCTATATACTTCCATGAACGCATTGTCAGGTTATTAACATTTCACCGTGGACAATTCATGTCATTTTGTGGGCCCACTTACAAATGGTGAAAGAATTGAAAGATTGTCCGCTTCACCTAAGTTAGCTAATTTAGTAATCGAAGAGGAACTAGGAGAGTTTTCAGCTTCATAGTTAGCTAACAGAGGCACAACCATAAAAATGTTTTTATTATACACGGTAAAAATCTTGTTGGGCGTTGCCAAAAAACAGTCAGAAGTCATCAGGTATTCTGTGAGAGCTACTAAGTCTTGCGTTGACCGTAACGGTGAGAATTCGGGTCGCTGACACCTCACAGTTCGTCCGGCTCCAAGATCACCACGTGATCTATTTCGAGAACATCGGAAGAACAGTTAAGTAAGACCAATAAATAATCTTACTTGAAAATAAATAGTAAAAAGAAAAAGGAGGAAATTTCGAGGTTAGAATCCACAATGCAATTCAACCATGACGGATGGGAATGGAGGAGGTCTTCAGGCCAGAGTAACGGATCGCGTCAGGTAAGGACTACGGAAGTGGTGTCATTTAAGAGTACAGATATCATTAAAAACCTAACAAGTTTGTTCTAACAATTTCATCTAAACCTAACAAGTTTGTTCTAACAATTTCATCTAAACATAACAAGTTTGTTCTAACAATTTCATCTAAACATAACAAGTTTGTTCTGACAATTTCATCTAAACCTAACAAGTTTGTTCTAACAATTTCATCTAAACCTAACAAGTTTGTTCTAACAACTTCATCTAAACATAACAAGTTTGTTCTAACAATTCCATCTAAACATAACAAGTTTGTTCTAACAATTTCATCTAAACATAACAAGTTTGTTCTAACAACTCCATCTAAACATAACAAGTTTGTTCTAACAATTTCATCTAAACATAACAAGTTTGTTCTAACAACTCCATCTAAACATAACAAGTTTGTTTTAACAATTTCATCTAAACATAACAAGTTTGTTCTAACAATTTCATCTATACATAACAAGTTTGTTCTAACAACTTCATCTAAACATAACAAGTTTGTTCTAACAATTTCATCTAAACATAACAAGTTTGTTCTAACAATTTCATCTAAACATAACAAGTTTGTTCTAACAACTTCATCTAAACATAACAAGTTTGTTCTAACAACTTCATCTAAACATAACAAGTTTGTTCTAACAACTTCATCTAAACATAACAAGTTTGTTCTAACAATTTCATCTAAACATAACAAGTTTGTTCTAACAACTTCATCTAAACATAACAAGTTTGTTCTAACAACTTCATCTAAACATAACAAGTTTGTTCTAACAACTTCATCTAAACATAACAAGTTTGTTCTAACAATTTCATCTAAACATAACAAGTTTGTTCTGACAATTTCATCTAAACATAACAAGTTTGTTCTAACAACTTCATCTAAACATAACAAGTTTGTTCTAACAACTTCATCTAAACATAACAAGTTTGTTCTAACAACTTCATCTAAACATAACAAGTTTGTTCTAACAATTTCATCTAAACATAACAAGTTTGTTCTAACAACTTCATCTAAACATAACAAGTTTGTTCTAACAACTTCATCTAAGCATAACAAGTTTGTTCTAACAATTTCATCTAAACATAACAAGTTTGTTCTAACAACTTCATCTAAACATAACAAGTTTAAGACGCTCCTTGGAACTAATAATAGCCCCCCACGGAACTATCATTTGATATTGCAAATATATGAAAGTTATAGCCATCTATATTAACACACGAGTTTCGCAATGTTGTATTTACAACTACTACTGCAAGGAAATAAATTAAATGTCCCGGCGCCCTGATATAATAATATGTAATATTGTTTGGGCTTAATTATATTATGATTGTGTAAATTCACATAAAAAATGTACTTGGAAGAGAACGAATCCCAGTTTACTATAAATAGATGATATTCTGCATAGAATTTTTTTCTTGGTGCTAAAAATAAACGCAATTTTATGAAAAGTATTCAATTTAATTGATTCAGAAAATAAAAAATTGTTTAGGGCTTTAGTGGACTATAATTACACTTGAATTGTTTTGTTTTTTTCATTTTGATGAATAAAGCATAGATGCCTTCTACATACTAGAGGCGTCTAACTAGCAAGCCCAACATTTTCCATATAACTTTTATGAGTCATCTCTAAATCAAACAGTTTAATTAAAACAGGTTTGTTACGAGATTTGAGTGAATCAAAGCTCATAGCTCTAAGCTTAATAGATTATTACCCTTGCTCTATGAGCTATTAAACGTCTATTTATGCATTATTTTTTTCGAATCTCGAAAACCAAACTTTCATTTCGCCCATATTAGAATTTAAGTTAATGAACATACTCAGCCTATATGTTAAGATATGGTAGAACGTATCAATGTTCAAAATGCATCTATCATTTCCTAGGTTTTTTAGGTATTACAGGCTTGAGTGGAAACGAACAAATACTTCGTACCCGGCGTTGCTAGGGTATTTATTTATAACACATGCAAAGGAATATGTAAAACCAATAAGTGTAAAAAATGAAAGTAATCCCCCCTCTCCATAGCCCCTTTAAATTTACAGATAATTATACAATTATAGATTCTCAGGCTATTTACAATTGCTTCATTTTATGTCCTGTAGCTTGGCTATATTTTATACAAGTAATAATATACAAAATAATAATGATCTGAAATGTACAAAGTATAATGATGTAGGTTATACGTGAATGTACAGAACTGACAACTGGTTCATCTGTAGAAAAGTATAGTTTGGACACAGGAGTATCTTACGCCAATATTGTATCGAGAACGTAAGTCATATATGTGTAGCCGTGATCGGTGTAAATAGCTCATGTGACATTCCAGAGTTGGGCTGGAATATATCCAGACACATAGACAAGTTACATTGATAATGTTAGGGTATTAGTTTTATAAAAGCCGAGATATGCCTTGGAGCCTGGAGGTACGACCGTGGCTAAGTGGGAATGCCGGCATTAGTTCCATGTCTTCGTTCTATGATCTAGTTCCACCTTTCCACGGGCTCCATTTTCCAGGCACCGTTTTTTCTTTTTTGTAAATGAAAAATAAGTAAAAAAAGATTTTATGATGTTATCGGAATGATCTACCAGTTCCAATGTTTTACTTAGACAAAACTCGCCAAATTGGCATTAAATTTAACTGGTGTGAATACAAGTGTATCAGCTAGTACTGTACATTATAAATTATTAAAAAATTCCATGAAATTAATTAATAAATGACAATTGAAGTGATGAAAGCTTAATGGGGTAGTGCAGTACAGCGTACTCGCCTTTTTCCGGCCCAGGCAGCCATGAGATAAGCCTAATCAAGTTCTAATGAGAAACATTAATATAACATAATTATATATTAAAAAAAATATACCTAACATAATGTTTTTACATAATTACATGTTTTGTCAAAGGCTACGAAAACGATTTCGATGATTTCTATTACATATCAATTATTAATGAGCACATTGAGCCTAGTCAATGAAAAAACAACCAATTCATACCAATAACCAATAACCCTTAATTATTTTTAACGCGGTTAATTTATTTTTCATATACCATTAGGGGTCATTAAACGGTATTATCATGTAATATTTTATGCCTCTAAAAACAATACTGTTGAGTTAAAATCTGATTGGACTACGTAGACGAAGCATCTAAGAATTAAAAACAACAAAATCATAATGTTTTCTTAGTGGCGTCAACTTCAATTCTCAAGATACGTTTTAAGTAGACTATTATTTTTTTTGCTAGAGGCATTGTATGCTAACGTGCTCAAGAATTAATAGATACACCCATCACTCCATGAGAAAACAACAAACATTGCTTTTAAAAGCGTTCACCTTACAGTGAACAAGTTACATTTGAGTATAGAATTATTCTTGGCGTAGAAAATATTTCAAAGAGAAACAAAACCACCGTAGTTCAGAAAGGGTATTTTATACGAGGGCGTACGTACTCAAAAGAAATCGAACTATTTCTGTACAAAGTGATTTATTTTTTAGAAATAAACATTATTCCAATATTTAAAATGTTTTTTTTAAATTCCTCTTTTGTGATGCCAGACAGCGCCTCCGTCGTTTTTGCCTTTACTTCTTCAACGTCCAAAAAACGCTTTTTCTGCATGGCCTTTTTCATTAGGAGGAATAAAAATAAGTCCCGGGGGGCTAGATGGGGTAAATAGGGAGGATGGGGCACAGTGGTCAGACCATTTTTGGCCAAAAATCGGCACACAGACAGGACTGTGTGAGCGGGAGCGTTGTGGTGGAAAAACCAGTCCCCAAACAAACAATTCGCTATACTGAGCACCAAACTTCACTCCACAACTTCTTCGATGGTCCAGGACGATTTTGCGAATTGTTTCCACATTCTCGTTGGTTCGGCCCGTCGAAGGACGTTCATAAACAGACAGTTCCACACTTTTAAAGCGTAAATCCTTGGTAGACTCTCACTACCTTCCTGATTCCACCCGCCTCCTTTAGGCATTCCACACCCTATATCCTTCTCATACATCCTTCAAATGGGGGGCTCCCCTTAGTGAAAGGCACTCATCAGCCCTAAATAATTTTCCTTTATTTTTCCCACATCCTATTTTTTATAAGTTTGAGAGCTAAGGGTGAAAAAAAAAAAAAAAAACCTTTTAAAACGGAAAACCAGTCAAACACTAGAGTTTTCGCCCATCCTTGTGATCCGCTTTTAACATTGCAAGAGTTTTTGTGCCAGTTTCCCGAATAGGAAACAAAACTTCTCCAGTGACGGCACTTGGCATACTGACTGGTGAAAAGTGACATCGGTTCGATTTCTTCGTGTTTACCCCCCTCGTAGATGGCTGGTCAAATATATCGAGTTTTTGCCAACCTATCAGCCTCATAAGCAACTATATCAACATTAATTCTAGTTTTTTGCCCTCGCACGAAGTCCTAGCGGCTTACGCATTTATTGACTTCCCCCAATTTATCACTGCGTCTAAAGCTATTGATTTACAAGAGTATACTCAGGCATGCTCTGCTGACGTATGCGACAGCTCGGCGACTCCAACAATTCCAAAACGGTATACTGATGAAAGTGATCAGACATACTTCATTCCAGCAGCGGAGCAACAGTGAGCTTCACGAGGTCTTTGAGCTGCCTACGGTGGATGAATTCATTCAACGTAGACATATCAAATTTTTTGACTCACTACAGTACTTAACAAACCCGGTGTTTACGATAACCCCCGCTCCGTTACCCCATCAATGGCAAGACGCTGTCGAGGCAGGAACGCTTTAGTCTTAGCTTCTATTTTTTAAGTTTAGTAGTATGTAAGTTTTCCAGATTGTAAACCGAAGGTGAGCACCATCACCTAGTCCTGTATATTTGTATTTTGACCTTTTAACTTCAAAAATATTGTTATTGTAATTCTACCCTCTTTCGAATGCATCTGCGCATGCAGCACGAGGAGAAATTTGTAAATCTTGTTCATTGAACTTTGTTCATCTGTTTGTATATAATGTTGTTAAATAAAAGGGTTTTGAAGAAAAAACCTTTATTGGAATATTTATTCTTAAACCTGTCATGTCCGAAGTTTGTATAAGTATTCCTTTGACACTTAAAATAGACGTTGACTAAAAGTGCCTGGTGCCATTTATAAAATCACTAAGTATTGTTTATTAAAAGTCTCTGACAAATTAACACGCACTAGTTAGAGCTTACAAGCTAACTAGCTTAAAAATCTGAATATATACACGCATGACTAACTTTTGTCTTATATCATGTCAAACCATGTGGCAATGGCTTAGGATATGTGACAGGACTAAGCCGACAAGATCGAAGGTAATGGCTATAAACGTAAAGGTCATTCGAGCCAACAATTTCCGATCGACTCAGCAAGAGTAATAATCTTGAATGAACGTTCGGGAACGTCCGTAATAAGAAGGCTGTAATCCCTGGGTGAACAAGTCCTCGATACATATCTCATTGGAATTTTCTTTCATCGTATCTGGCATGTATCCTTTCCAACTATGAAATCTTATAGAAAAAAACAAATTAATTATTGTTGGTATTGTTATCTACCAACACTTATGACAGACAATAGCTACTTGATATAGTTTACACAGAAATGGAACAAGGGTCCAGTTTTTTTTTTATAAAGGGATCGGTAAATAATTTTTTTTTTGTATAATTAATTGAAGCTGGAGTATCCTTAACCTGGGTGATTCCGCTGATAAAGACAGTTAATTATCGCCAAAAGGATACTTAACTAGAGATAACAAATTTTGTTTTCTCTTTCGAGTATTTAGTCGATGAAAGTTGAACTTTGAAAATTAATTAAAATTACCTTTGTACTTTATTACATTTATAAATTGCAAGCGCTTTCGATAGCTAAATCGGCCATTATCAGCCGCTTCTGTAAGAGAACTGTGGGAAAACAGAAGATGACTAACATATGAACATATACAGTGGAATCCCGATATTTCGTATCCCAATTATTCGTACAAATTTGCCGGTCCCCAGAGAAAATCCAGTATAGTAGTATAAAAACAATGCATTTCAGTCCCCTCGGTAATTCGTATTATTTTTATGCTCGAGGTCACTTAAAACGTCTTATAATACGTATTTTCAGCTTAAAAACCTCGTTAATTCGTACTGTTTCAAGAAAAGGAAAGAGGACAGTGAGAGACCAGAGAGCAACAATACGTGAACAACGTGCGCCATTTTTTAGCAAAATCAGATGTTGATCTGAACACTCTTGACAAAGCAATTGACAATACCCACCTTTCTGCAAGGATTGCGTCAAAAAACAATTACGGATTTTTTTTGAACAAATGTTTGATTGGTGTTTATTTAATCTAGAACATAAGTATGTACATATTTTTTATTGCATGTATTGTTTATTGTTTAGTTTAGTATTAAGGCGTGTTTATTGCATAGTTTTTATCCTTACTACATTGTCCATACTTCTTAATGCATACATGTTTGCGTTAATACGTTTTTTAATTTTGCACTCCCGATAATGCGTACCAAACTTTCAGTCCCTTGACAATACGAATTATCGGGATTCTACTGTAACGTAGATTACTATCGAATTACTAATATATTAATAATTAATTAACCCATAAATAGATAGTAATAGACGTTTTGAAATTTATGAAAAGGAAATGCCAAGTAGGTAGCTGTTAATATCTACAAATAAACAAAATTCATTGGGCAGTGGCACTAAATAAATAAGAAGATATATGAAGTATGTACATGTATTTCCAACATCCGGTCATGACTTCCATGTTTTATTTCTCGAGTTGGACCTCTACAGGTAGATTTTGAAACCAAAAATTCATTGGCCAGACTTCTATTTGACATTAAGGGTTCCATGTACAAAATTTGAAGAATTTTGCAGTTGAGTTTGAATGCACTCATATATAGCAAATTTATTTAGCCCATTCAATCGTAACATTATCAATAGACCATTAGCAACCCATAACTACGGTTAAGGTACTACCTATAATCCTCTCCGGAGACTAAAACGGCAGTGGCCTCTTGACATGCTATAAATAATATTGGCCATTTATATTGACACGACCCTCTAAATAACTATGGAATAATGTATATTATCAGTTATACCCACACACAAATAATAACTCAGCTTACCTGGCAGAGAAGAGCCAGTAGAAGAAGACGAAGACAATAGACAGCTCGAAGTAGCCAGCTGATGCGTACGTTGTGCTGATCATCATCCCCACTTCGGGCCACATCATCGTGATGAGAGATTGGTGTCAATCAGCGCCGTCACCATAACATCAACTCGGCACTGCCAACAATAACAATTGTAATAACATTTGTACGCAACAAAACAGAAATGGAAAAAACCTAACTGAGAAGCTAGGATTCATAAAATAATCATTGTTATAAGAAAGTAAGGTTTTTATGTGCTCCTGTAATTCCGAAATGCCTAATGATGAAAACATCCCAGAGAATAAATTTAAGAAAAGCATGCTATATTTTATTTATTTGTGGATATATTGAACAAGTTCGTGTTAAAACGAACCAAAAAGATATATTTTGAAGAAACTCGTTTTCGAATCAATACTATGTGTACAAAATTGTTTTTTTTTTGTGACGCTTCTACGAACAAACTGTTTACGAAAATCACAAAAATGATATGAAATCCATAACATACAGGATGTACCAACTGGTTTAATTCACTGCGTCAGTATTTATATCGAACATTAATATGACAAGTTTTTTTCGAAAAAGTTTGCAGAGACAAATATTAACCTATAGTTGCCGTCATGAAATTTGAACCTTTAGAACCCGCAATACATGGCACGCCCTGTTGCCGCTCTGTGCACTACTTCTCTTCTACCCACGTGGTGTCTTTACTTGGATAATGTCAGCCATTAAGCAATGAGCAAGTTAGTGATTAGCCACCCACCCGGCCATATGTGGCAGCACTGCGCCTAGTAGCCCCTTCATCCCAAGCGTCTAATTTCATGACGGCGACAGTAGTCAGTTGGTTACATTATTTTCAAGACCTGCCACGGAGTCAGGCATTTATTAGCAATTATTTTTACACACACATACTTAAAACAAAATTATATAAACCCATACTGGTAAAAAAGTTGTTTCATAATACTTTTTTTTTTTAATTTATTACATTGCAAACAATAAGTATTGCATAATAAGTTAATAGGTCTAGTCATTTTTGGGGAGTCAAAGTTTCAAAACCATTTCACTTGTACCACATGAGCTCACCAATAAAAAACGGAAGTTCTGGCAAAGGGATAGAGATTACTAGATCGTAGATGAAAGAGACTTGCGGGGGATTCTGGATCGAGACCGGATGCAAAGGATATTGGAGGGCTTGCACTTCCCCAGACTTCCGTAGGACCAGGAAGGTTGGAGTATAGTCATGTAAATCTGTCTCTTGTTTTTTATTGTTATTTTTGACCGATTGTCTTTCCATGAGTCAAAGAAGTAGACGTGATTTGAGAGGCCAGTTAAATAATCTTGTAGAGGAGAGTCTTTTAAAAAACTTTATTATGAATAACAATCAAAACACTGGTATATATATATACAAATATTAATTAGTTACATCGTTAGAACATACTTTAGTGAATGCTTAGGCACAAGTGTGGGTGTCTTGGCCCTAAGCAGGTAGAAAGGGTTAGGATTTTAGGGGAGGAAAAGGGTTACTTAAAAAAAAAAGGGGGGGCCATAAGCCTCAACTAAGGTACACTTTTCTACTAAAAATGAAACATATAATGAGTATTTTATAACTGGCCCTAGTGAGTAGGTTGTCCTAAGCAAGGCCTAGGTTAGGTGATCTGGAATTTAACAAGAAAGCCAATACTAGAGGATTAACACCCTAGGGTGAATTGAGAGGATTTCCGGGCATCCACTTGAATCATTTTGAAATTAGAGATTTATGTAATTGTAATTGAAATAATTGGTTCACCTAGTTTATGCCTTTGAAATATTAATTATACAGCCAGGCTACATTTGTGGTTCGTCAATGGCGGAATTGTGCATAACTTCTGAGCGATAATCTAAATTATTTATATTTTATATATACGTATGAATCTATCCCCTAATCATGACTAAAACGTTGAGTGAACAAAAGTCTGAATTCGATCATGACCCGTTTAATGAGCATAACCTAAGTTAAACGTGGGTTTGTAGTCATAATTAACCATCTCATAACTTTAAGGACTTAAAGAAATATTACTACTAAAACAACTAACACATGGCATAGTTTACAGCAAATACTATTAATACGTTGGAGGGATGACTGGGCACGAAGGATAGAGGCAGGTCTGGACTGTTGGTTTGTACAGGGTCTCGGTTTGTTTGTTCATTGATCGGTATTTAGACGGCTGCAGGACTTGGATAGCTGATCATCTACGGTCAATCCACGTGTACCGTCGGGGTTTGTTGTCTAATGTTTACCTATTTGCTTCATGCAAAGCCATCCGTTGTTGGGATAAAGCCTTTTGGTCCGATGACATCATAGTATCCTTGCGAAAGATAATGTGGGTCTGATAATGTCCCTTCCTATATTTTGACGCAATCGAAAATATCAATCGGCCTGATTTTTGTTTTCGTACGAAATATTATGTCATCGAAAATACTGAGCAGTTGATGGCCTGCAACAGCAGCGATAATTGCTATCTATACGTACTGTTAGCCTCGTGCACGATAATTATTATAACGTGTTTCGAAATTTATCGCGTTTATTTATTTGTAATACTAAGCGTTATGAGCGTCATGATGAAGTGGTGGGTTATCGATAAAAGGCCATTTTGTAAAGTTTCAGTGGATTTTTTAATTTAATTTCAAATCGCACTCGGGAAGTGTGTACCTCAGGTTTGAATAAGGATAGGGTGAATAATTCATACACAAAATTTTGAGAATAATATTTATTTAAGGTTTCTGGTTTTGAAAAACCCAATGTAGCGTAAAATATATGTAGGCTTATTCGGTGAATTGTAGCAAAGTAAATGGTAGCCAAACAGGAAACGGTGCTGACTGAGACGCGGGTTCGAACTAGGAACTTCCTGTTGTACGGCCAGACGCTCTACCCACTGCCTGTCCAGGACGATACATGGACTTACGTGGACATGGAGCTACGCTTAAAACTTCCAAAAATAAAAAAGGATATAATAATAAATAAAGGACGACATTATACTCTCCTTTGAAACACTTCCTTTTGGGGCACGTGTATTATTCCTCACACATCTGCAGTCGAAGTGTTGTTATTTTAGGGGGGGGGGGGCAGAATTTAATCCATAGAACATCTACCCTGGTTTAACACATTTTCATTTTGTGATATATTCGTATTCAATATAATTATGTATTTATATAGTCATGTATAAGGATCCATTTCTGATAGACACACAGATAATAGTCCTAGTGAGTTATCGAATACTGTTTCAAATGTGTCCTACACAAAGGGAATAAATATGGACCAATGCCAATTGCTCGCTCAACGAATGTGAAATAAGAAGAATATAACACCATAGCTTTGGTCTTGGAGAAGATAAAGTATCATGAACATCAATGGGTGATATGCGTGGACTTAAAAATGGTAAACTTTCTCCTTGGACAGTAAAGTGCCTTACTTCTTGTACCTCTGGAGTAGCAGAGACAAAACACACTATTGGGTTAGAAAAGAGTGACCTAAGAGACAAAACATGGACTTTGGGGAAAAGAATGTCTTTAACGACACTTTAGTTGAACGAGAGAAAATCATCATTCCTCCACTGCATATAAAGTTAGGTCTTATGAAGCAGTTTGTAAAGGCTCTTGATAAGAACGGATCATGCTTTGCATATATGGGGTGGGATGCCTCAGTTGAGTACGGACAAAATTAAAGCAAGAATATTTGGCGTACTTCATATAAGACAACTTACTAAGGATCCTTCGTAAATTCGATGAATGAGGCTGAGCGAAAAGCCTGGACTTCATTTGCTGAAGTTTTCGGAAATTTTCTGAGCAAACGTACTAAGGTGAACTATTTACACAACCACTTAGACAGTTTTCCTGAAAATGTAGGAGACACCAGCAAGGAACAAGGTGAAAGCTTTCACCAAGATATTAAAACTACGGATGGACCAACTACCAAGGAAGATACGCACATGATGGCAGATTACTGCTGGAGTTTAAAAAGGGACTGTTTCAAAATACATTGAATAGTGTCACAGGAAAGAAGCTTCCAAAGTGTTGAGTGACTAGTTGGTTTCATCCATGATTTCTTTCTCTATCTTTGTATATAATAATATTTATATCATTTAATAATAAAAATTCCGTGTTTGTCTATGTATTCAACATAAAATATTGTGGCGTATATTTCATTAAAATGTTATATCTTAGAAAGTTGAGCTCCTGGGCAAAATCTAATGCCATAGGTATCAAATTCATATGAAATCAGCTCCCAATACTGCGGCACCAAATCACCTGTTGTTCTGTGTAATGTAAGCATGTAATCTTATGTAAGCATGTAATCTTATGTAAGCAGCTTTGTGTTTGCTGTTATATCCGACATACAATATGATTTCCTCTATGAGCCTGCTGTTATTTACTATCATCAGCAATGGAACTATTATGCCAAATAAAATACATCTAAGCCAAACACGGGTATTATTAATTTGAGATCCTACTCCAAATCACAAGACAATATAGTTTTATCATTATGTATCACCAAATAGTTAATTAATGGTCCTTAGTTATATTTGTATAGTTGAAAACATTTGTTCACTCTTATGGGTCATCTTGACCAGCCACCGTATAGAATTATCTCAAGTTTATACAACGAACACAATCCCCAGGACATTTAGGCTGACATGTAGATATATTAAAACAAAAGGGTTTTTTTCTTGTGGATTTGCTTATCTCACATTTAGCATTTGTTGTGATAAAAACCGTTTATGTACCGGTGTCTTCGAAAAAAAAAAAATTATACCACGCTTTAATTAGCTGGTAACCCACATTATCTTTTGAAGAATGAGTACTTATGCTAAAGTGCAAAGACAATGTTTAATAGTACTGTATAATTAAACTTGGCTTCATCATTACAAATAAGTAGTCTTTAAAACTCAAGGTCTTCTTACAATTCATCAAATATCATTCTCAAAACTCAATTTTATATTTTGAAATTCTCACTTCTTGAGCAGCCTTGACTGTAAAAGATATATTTTCCCAAATCGTTGTCTCTAGGCAATTTTGAT
Organism: Acanthosoma haemorrhoidale; assembly: GCA_930367205.1. Classification (NCBI taxonomy): domain Eukaryota; kingdom Metazoa; phylum Arthropoda; class Insecta; order Hemiptera; family Acanthosomatidae; genus Acanthosoma; species Acanthosoma haemorrhoidale. Next base: position 110,888,779 of record OV884014.1, on the reverse strand, counting down.
GAACAGTTCGACATCAACTTCGAACTTGAGGGCTCAGCTACTGCAGTTACTAGGCTGATGAGTTTAAAATTCTCTCCGAAATCGTCTTCCAGTAGTTTCATAACGCAAACTTTCTTTCATCAAAACAACATCAGGATTTCTGCTGACAATTCTATGTACTTGACATTAAAAAAAAAAAAAAAGAGAGCTTAATGGGTGTACTCACAGCGCATGCAGCGGAAATGTTCCTCCACGATGTCGCGATCTGCCACTAATATCGATCCCCTGCCAATAATCGATATCAGTCACTATCAACGAAGAGCACTATCGAATCACTGAAAGACACCACCGCACTCGGAGCCTCTAGCCGACTGCTCTCTCCCTCCTCGAATGATCGAGATTTATACCAGCCGGAGAATCGACTGTTATCACGAGGTGCCAGCTGTTAGTCGATGTGCAAAGTTTAATTGCTCCCCCCCCCCTAACCTGACATAACCCTTGAACGCATCCTAGTCCACACGCATCCCTACAATCCTTCTCAGAGATTCATGTGCCAATGTCATCGAAAGCTATTGGATTCCTGGGCTATACATATTACCCTATATTGTTTGTATGTATAAGAGAATGAATGCAATACTGTACATACGAGATGAATGCTATTTCATTCATCACAATTACCCAATGCCTATTGCCTAATTAGCGCGGATTCCAATTAGTCTTCAAACGGTTTCCTTAATCCTTTACAGGGAGACCTCCTGGATTCCTGGGCTATACATATTACCCTATATTGTTTGTATGTATGAGAGAATGAATGCAATACTGTACATACGAGATGAATGCTATTTCATTCATCACAATTACCCAATGCCTATTGCCTAATTAGGGCAGATTCCAATTAGTCTTCAAACGGTTTTCTTAATCCTTTACAGGGAGACCTCCTGGATTCCTGGGCTATACATATTACCCTATATTGTTTGTATGTATAAGAGAATGAATGCAATACTGTACATACGAGATGAATGCTATTTCATTCATCACAATTACCCAATGCCTATTGCCTAATTAGGGCAGATTCCAATAAGTCTTCAAACGGTTTCCTTAATCCTTTACAGGGAGACCTCCTGGATTCCTGGTCTATACATATTACCCTATATTGTTTGTATGTATAAGAGAATGAATGCAATACTGTACATACGAGATGAATGCTATTTCATTCATCACAATTACCCAATGCCTATTGCCTAATTAGCGCGGATTCCAATTAGTCTTCAAACGGTTTCCTTAATCCTTTACAGGGAGACTTCCTGGATTCCTGGGCTATACATATTACCCTATATTGTTTGTATGTATAAGAGAATGAATGCAATACTGTACATACGAGATGAATGCTATTTCATTCATCACAATTACCCAATGCCTATTGCCTAATTAGGGCAGATTCCAATAAGTCTTCAAACGGTTTCCTTAATCCTTTACAGGGAGACCTCCTGGATTCCTGGTCTATACATATTACCCTATATTGTTTGTATGTATAAGAGAATGAATGCAATACTGTACATACGAGATGAATGCTATTTCATTCATCACAATTACCCAATGCCTATTGCCTAATTAGCGCGGATTCCAATTAGTCTTCAAACGGTTTCCTTAATCCTTTACAGGGAGACCTCCTGGATTCCTGGGCTATACATATTACCCTATATTGTTTGTATGTATGAGAGAATGAATGCAATACTGTACATACGAGATGAATGCTATTTCATTCATCACAATTACCCAATGCCTATTGCCTAATTAGCGCGGATTCCAATTAGTCTTCAAACGGTTTCCTTAATCCTTTACAGGGAGACCTCCTGGATTCCTGGGCTATACATATTACCCTATATTGTTTGTATGTATAAGAGAATGAATGCAATACTGTACATACGAGATGAATGCTATTTCATTCATCACAATTACCCAATGCCTATTGCCTAATTAGCGCGGATTCCAATTAGTCTTCAAACGGTTTCCTTAATCCTTTACAGGGAGACTTCCTGGATTCCTGGGCTATACATATTACCCTATATTGTTTGTATGTATAAGAGAATGAATGCAATACTGTACATACGAGATGAATGCTATTTCATTCATCACAATTACCCAATGCCTATTGCCTAATTAGGGCAGATTCCAATAAGTCTTCAAACGGTTTCCTTAATCCTTTACAGGGAGACCTCCTGGATTCCTGGTCTATACATATTACCCTATATTGTTTGTATGTATAAGAGAATGAATGCAATACTGTACATACGAGATGAATGCTATTTCATTCATCACAATTACCCAATGCCTATTGCCTAATTAGCGCGGATTCCAATTAGTCTTCAAACGGTTTCCTTAATCCTTTACAGGGAGACTTCCTGGATTCCTGGGCTATACATATTACCCTATATTGTTTGTATGTATAAGAGAATGAATGCAATACTGTACATACGAGATGAATGCTATTTCATTCATCACAATTACCCAATGCCTATTGCCTAATTAGGGCAGATTCCAATTAGTCTTCAAACGGTTTCCTTAATCCTTTACAGGGAGACCTCCTGGATTCCTGGTCTATACATATTACCCTATATTGTTTGTATGTATAAGAGAATGAATGCAATACTGTACATACGAGATGAATGCTATTTCATTCATCACAATTACCCAATGCCTATTGCCTAATTAGCGCGGATTCCAATTAGTCTTCAAACGGTTTCCTTAATCCTTTACAGGGAGACCTCCTGGATTCCTGGGCTATACATATTACCCTATATTGTTTGTATGTATAAGAGAATGAATGCAATACTGTACATACGAGATGAATGCTATTTCATTCATCACAATTACCCAATGCCTATTGCCTAATTAGGGCAGATTCCAATAAGTCTTCAAACGGTTTCCTTAATCCTTTACAGGGAGACCTCCTGGATTCCTGGTCTATACATATTACCCTATATTGTTTGTATGTATAAGAGAATGAATGCAATACTGTACATACGAGATGAATGCTATTTCATTCATCACAATTACCCAATGCCTATTGCCTAATTAGCGCGGATTCCAATTAGTCTTCAAACGGTTTCCTTAATCCTTTACAGGGAGACTTCCTGGATTCCTGGGCTATACATATTACCCTATATTGTTTGTATGTATAAGAGAATGAATGCAATACTGTACATACGAGATGAATGCTATTTCATTCATCACAATTACCCAATGCCTATTGCCTAATTAGGGCAGATTCCAATAAGTCTTCAAACGGTTTCCTTAATCCTTTACAGGGAGACCTCCTGGATTCCTGGTCTATACATATTACCCTATATTGTTTGTATGTATAAGAGAATGAATGCAATACTGTACATACGAGATGAATGCTATTTCATTCATCACAATTACCCAATGCCTATTGCCTAATTAGCGCGGATTCCAATTAGTCTTCAAACGGTTTCCTTAATCCTTTACAGGGAGACCTCCTGGATTCCTGGTCTATACATATTACCCTATATTGTTTGTATGTATAAGAGAATGAATGCAATACTGTACATACGAGATGAATGCTATTTCATTCATCACAATTACCCAATGCCTATTGCCTAATTAGGGCAGATTCCAATTAGTCTTCAAACGGTTTCCTTAATCCTTTACAGGGAGACCTCCTGGATTCCTGGGCTATACATATTACCCTATATTGTTTGTATGTATGAGAGAATGAATGCAATACTGTACATACGAGATGAATGCTATTTCATTCATCACAATTACCCAATGCCTATTGCCTAATTAGGGCAGATTCCAATTAGTCTTCAAACGGTTTCCTTAATCCTTTACAGGGAGACCTCCTGGATTCCTGGTCTATACATATTACCCTATATTGTTTGTATGTATAAGAGAATGAATGCAATACTGTACATACAAGATGAACGAGATCTCAAAAGGTTTCCTTAATCCTTTACCGGGAGATCTGCCGGGAGTCAAAGGTGGAAGTGATGCAGCTGGATATTGTATTATTAATAAGGCCTCGGTAATTGTTTCAAGAAACGCTGCGTAACCTTTCGTAATCACACCGGAATACATACAGCTAGTGCAATCATTACTGAGACGTTCACTTGAAGGTTGCACTTCTCTTTCCGAAGGATCCGGAAGAATGAGTTTAAAGTTTATAACTCCTACTGGAAGCTCATTTGGCAGTACATAAATGAGATGAAACGTTTCTTGGCAGATCGGCTTGGCTTGATGAAAAAATAATTTTGTCTACGCAACAATCATAACACCATAGAATACATACAGGACCTCGAAATATTTAAACTGATTCTCAACTCGATACGTCAGACACTGGTTCAGTTAAAGCTACTGATATCAATGAAAATTTTAATAAAACGAATAATTTTATCATTAGTACCAACTAAATTAATCATGTTCAATATAAAATGGGACTTTCATGTCTCACAAAACACAAACAGGCCAAAAGACCTGTGGCCTGGTGGAAACATAATGGTTAGTGGTTTTGTACAAAAACGCAAAACTAAAAATTGATTTAATATAATAATTCGATAAAACCTACTTCATCCTTGTGAAATATAACCAATTTTACTTTTGAGATCACATCAAGAGAATTACTCTCATATATGAGTATCTTTAGCTTTATATCGACCAATAGCTCCTGTCCCATCACGTCGGAAGTCTGGGGTGCCGCGTCGATATTCCTAAATGAGGATTCAGCAATAGAGACCATTCGAAAGATTAAAAGGTTTGGGAGTAGATTTCAGATGGACATAGTTGGTTATTCATAAGCACGTAGTTTTATCACAAGAAACTTTTGTCACTTATATATCATCATCATAGTCCAAGAATTATGTCAATTTGTTCACGTACATTATCTGAAGGATTCCATGTTTTAATGATAGTTGTCCCGGGTCATAATTTGGAGAAACGCAATTAAATAGAAATATAAAAGATATACATAAAAAAACTTTATTCACAATTCAATTTGTAATTAAATGTGGCAGTATACTTGCCATGTTATTGTATCGGATATAACGTAATGATATATATGAAAATATTTTTAAATTTAAAAAAAATAAAATAAAAACCTTCTCAAGAAAAAACAACAGCAATATTTACAAATCAAATAAAAAAAATTCACAAGTTAAATAAGACTATTTACAATGTAAATTAAGGTTATCGTAATAAAGGTTTTTATTTATTTACCCAAAGTATTTTTAATGTATTTTGAGCTTGGAATTCTTTACTGTAAATCCAACAGAAAATTCAGCAACTTTTTTATTGTTTGGTTGTTTTTATGAAAGTATTTTTTAAGAGAATTTTTGTTTTAGTTACATATCTCCCGAATTTAACTCGAAAGTAATTGATCCAAGGAGCTGTAGAACACAAGTTATTAATTTAATTATTGTCATTAGCTATTTTTTTGTCATTGTCGTCTGTGTGACATAAATGTTTTGTTTTAATATCCGGAGTGTAAATCATAAAATTTCAGATCGATTGTACAATGGTGTGGTAAAATTATACAAGCACTTTTGAAATATGTATTACGCCGAGCGTAATAAATGTAAATTATGAAATATAAAAATAAATTTTTAAATGAATTATTACAGAAGTGTTGATGGTAACGAAACAGAATCATATGAAAACGACAATTAGACACAATCTATGCACGTTTGTAACACTCGGGTCAGCATTTAGATCAGGAGGGCTCCACGTGAGGAAACGTGCGAGGATGAAACGTAGATCGTGTCAGCCATTGCTAAGAAGAACAAAGTCCACGTTTGAGGAAAACATACGCGACGGAAGACATAACCCGAGAAAAGCTGTTGAACCTTTAGTCGAGGGAACGAAGGAAAAAAATATAAGATATGATTTTTGGTTTTTAGGGGGGATGAGTGCCCTGTACAAACATACTAAAAGTAACCCAGTGTAGGGGGTGGTTTAAAGGTCATCCCCCCCCCTCAAATATCTCGCAAAATACAGCAAACAGTACTTTATATACAAAATTAATGTAAACAAATTTTCCTATAAACATGTTCTTATTCATTTTTTTTCTGTTGAGTCAATGGTATTAGGAGACAGCGAGGGTTACTGGAATTTTCGTTAAAGCTGTTTTTTTTTCTCGTGAAAATTGACATGGCACAATTAAAGTTTGTCACGGTCGCGAAAATTATTTTAATGACAGCTTTTACAGTTATAGTCCGTTTAAGCTGCAACAGTTATTTTTATAACTAACCCAGAAATTGGAATGATATACTCTACTTAATATAATATAAGAAAAATTATATTAATTATTTAGTGATAGGATTTAATTATTATTATTTAATTAAATAATAATCCTACACAGAGCTGATATTAGAAATATTTCTGCGGTATCGATTCAAATGTCACCCCTGAGTACGAAGCTGAATTCTTCAAAATGTTTTAATGAATTCGCCTATTTTGAGTACTCGTAAGTATATTTCATATTGTTAATCTAGGCGACAAAACCATAAATTTTACAAGCAGGAACATGGGAAATATTTACTACTTGTTACAAGTAATTAAATAATGACCATACATTATTTTTCATGAAAGTTTTCGTCTAAAATATCATCCCTTTATATAAAACTGGGTTAAAAGAAAAAGTTTTTATTTTTGAGGGTCATATGCCCACAAATCTCAAATGCAAAATTTCTTTCACCTGCTCACTTTTTTATAAATCAAACGCAATACATAATAAATTTTACTTTGACTAAAATGTCGGGATTTTCTAAAATTTTAATGACATTTAACACTGGATCATTTGTGTCATACAGCAGTTCCTCGGTATGGTTCCTCCAAAAATGAATCATTATTTCTACTATTGAATATTATTGCCGAAAAGCTAATATGTTAGCTTTTATGGGCCATAGGTCATAACCTCAAATTGACGAACGAACAACCAGAAAGCAGAACTGCTGAAAAACGGCTATACGAGACTAATTACGATCAGTGACCAAGCTGAATATAATTACGAATTGAAATATATCACCACTAGTACGCATTTACGAGAACTTTGATCGGCCATGATAAATATACTGTTAGAAAAAATCGAATTATCTCAGTCGGATTTCATAGCTAAAGTGTCTTTCACAATAAGGTCAATTTCAAAAATAAACAAAGATTAGGCACGAAATTGTGCAAATAGTACCGTTTTATAGATTTATTTCAGTTGTCAGCAAAGCACAAAAGATATAACTACTCAAAAGTACGTCCCTACCCCAGAGTGTGAGAGTTGGTCTTGTGTGAGAGTTTGTCTTGTGTGAAAGTGTCTCTTGTGTGAGAGTGTGTCTTGTGTGAGAGTGTGTCTTGTGTGAGAGTGTTTCTTGTGTGAGAGTCTGTATTGTGTGAGAGTCTGTATTGTGTGAGAGTCTGTCTTGTGTGAGAGAGTGTCTTGTGCGAGAGTCTGTCTTGTGTGAGAGTCCGTCTTGTGTGAGAGTCTGTCTTGTGTGAGAGTCTGTATTGTGTGAGAGTCTGTATTGTGTGAGAGAGTGTCTTGTGTGAGAGTCTGTCTTGTGTGAGAGTATGTCTTGTGTGAGAGTGTGTCTTGGCCACCGACCCGCATGGTGTGCCATCGGTGGGTGAGTTCACATCAAGTTTTTTGACACATTGGAGCACCTGACAAACCCAGTATTTTTGAGAGTTTGTCTTGTGTGAAAGTGTCTCTTGTGTGAGAGTGTGTCTTGTGTGAGAGTGTGTCTTGTGTGAGAGTGTTTCTTGTGTGAGAGTCTGTCTTGTGTGAGAGTCTGTATTGTGTGAGAGTCTGTATTGTGTGAGAGTCTGTCTTGTGTGAGAGAGTGTCTTGTGCGAGAGTGTGTCTTGTGTGAGAGTGTTTCTTGTGTGAGAGTCCGTCTTGTGTGAGAGTCTGTATTGTGTGAGAGTCTGTCTTGTGTGAGAGAGTGTCTTGTGCGAGAGTGTGTCTTGTGTGAGAGTGTTTCTTGTGTGAGAGTCCGTCTTGTGTGAGAGTCTGTATTGTGTGAGAGTCTGTCTTGTGTGAGAGAGTGTCTTGTGCGAGAGTCTGTATTGTGTGAGAGTCTGTATTGTGTGAGAGTCTGTCTTGTGTGAGAGAGTGTCTTGTGCGAGAGTCTGTCTTGTGTGAGAGTCCGTCTTGTGTGAGAGTCCGTCTTGTGTGAGAGTCTGTCTTGTGCGAGAGTCTGTCTTGTGTGAGAGTCCGTCTTGTGTGAGAGTCTGTCTTGTGTGAGAGTCTGTATTGTGTGAGAGTCTGTATTGTGTGAGAGAGTGTCTTGTGTGAGAGTCTGTCTTGTGTGAGAGTATGTCTTGTGTGAGAGTGTGTCTTGGCCACCGACCCGCATGGTGTGCCATCGGTGGGTGAGTTCACATCAAGTTTTTTGACACATTGGAGCACCTGACAAACCCAGTATTTTTGAGAGTTTGTCTTGTGTGAAAGTGTCTCTTGTGTGAGAGTGTGTCTTGTGTGAGAGTGTGTCTTGTGTGAGAGTGTTTCTTGTGTGAGAGTCTGTCTTGTGTGAGAGTCTGTATTGTGTGAGAGTCTGTATTGTGTGAGAGTCTGTCTTGTGTGAGAGAGTGTCTTGTGCGAGAGTGTGTCTTGTGTGAGAGTGTTTCTTGTGTGAGAGTCCGTCTTGTGTGAGAGTCTGTATTGTGTGAGAGTCTGTATTGTGTGAGAGTCTGTCTTGTGTGAGAGAGTGTCTTGTGCGAGAGTCTGTCTTGTGTGAGAGTCCGTCTTGTGTGAGAGTCCGTCTTGTGTGAGAGTCTGTCTTGTGTGAGAGTATGTCTTGTGTGAGAGTCTGTCTTGTGTGAGAGTCTGTCTTGTGTGAGAGTCTGTCTTGTGTGAGAGTCTGTCTTGTGTGAGAGAGTGTCTTGTGTGAGAGTCTGTCTTGTGTGAGAGTATGTCTTGTGTGAGAGTGTGTCTTGGCCACCGACCCGCATGGTGTGCCATCGGTGGGTGAGTTCACATCAAGTTTTTTGACACATTGGAGCACCTGACAAACCCAGTATTTAACAGTATGACCCCACCACCCTACCTGCATCGATGGCAACAAAATATCGGGCAAATTAGGTTAAGATTTATTGGTTGGCCAAAAAGTCCGTTTGGTTTTTGTCGTCACGAAACAAGCAGTCTAATATATAGCCAACTTTAGTCCGTCCCTTGCGAGTGCGGTCTCGTCAGATACTAGACACTTCACGTTTGACACTAGTTTGACGTGAAATTCCGACGAGACTGATTGTATTGTGTATGTTTAGGATCGTCCTGAAAATGGAAAACCAAAACGAACATTATCAACACCTCATGCTTTTTTATTTTAAAAAAGGCAAGAAAGCAATGGAAACTTGCAGGAAGATATGGTCTGTATACGGAGAGGATGCTGTTACAGAACGTGTGTGCCAGAAGTGGTTTTAAATATTTCGATCGGGAAATTTTTCGGTTCAAGACGTACCTCGCTCTGGCCGGCCAACTGAGATTAACAGCGACAAAGTGAAGGAATTAGTCGACACCAATCCCCTTTATACAACTAGGGAGATCGCAGTTATCCTCAAAATATCCAAATCGAGTGTTGAAAACCATCTGCATCAAGTTGGTTAAGTGAGCAGGCTCGATGTTTGGGTTCCCCAACAACTTAGTGAGGCTAACCTCGCCCAAAGGATTTCCATCTGCGATTCGTTGCGGAAACGTGAAGAAAACGATCCTTTTTTTAAAAGAATGATGACAGGGGACGAAAAGTGGATCGCCTATAACAATGTGGAGAGCAAACGCTCATGGGGGAAGCGCAGCGAATCACCACAAACAACCCCCAAAGCAGGACTTCACCCAAAGAACGTTATGCTCTCGATTTGGTGGGATTGGAGGGGTGTTGTCTTTTAAGAACTTCTTCCCACGAACAGAACCATCAATTCGGATGTGTACTGTGACCAGCTGGACAAATTAAATGAAGCGATCCACCAGAAGCGTCCAGAACTAGCCAACCGTAAGGGGATTGTCTTCCATCACGACAATGCCAGACCGCACATTTCTTTGCAGACGCGGCAGAAGTTACTGGAACTTGGCTGGGAAGTTTTGCCGCACCCTCCATATTCGCCCGACCTTGCACCTTCAGATGTTCTGCACCTTCTCATGTTTCGGTCTCTTCAAAATTCATTGAATGGACTGACCTTCAACTCTGAAGATGTAAAAATCCACTTTAAAAATTTTTTTCCCAGTAAAGACAGATTCTTTGATAAAATGTAGCCAAGCTACGGGAAATATAATGAAACAATTGTAAATAGATTCGTTTGTAGAATCTGTATTTTGAACATATATTAATTTTGTAACAAGGGGATATGAAACAAAAAAAAGTGCTTGTGTGCTATCGGTGGGTGAGTTCATCCGCCGGAGACACGTCAAATGTTTTGACTCGTTGCAGCACCTAACAAACCCAGTGTTTAACACAATTACCCCACCACCCCTCCCGCATCGATGGCAACAGACTGACGGAAAAATTAGGTTAAGATTGATGATAACTTTTAATGAATTCTGTCCATTAATGTATAATGTACATCATTATACTTTTGTACAATGCAGATCACTATTAGTACAAAACAGAATTTGTATAAAATGTAGCCAAGCTACAGGAAATATAATGAAGAAATTGTAAATTGATTCGTTTGTAGAGTCTATATTTTGTAACAAGGGGGGAAAAACCCGTTCTGGTAGTCTTGTTCTCCTGAAAGGTGCATTATCGCAATCCTTTCAGATTGGTCTGTCGAGGTTGAGATGAAGTCGAAGATATGGGTTGGTCTACAGAGTCAATTTCAAACGGCTGTTACTGAGAATAAAAGCAATCCTTCGAAATTCCTGATGAACATCATCGTATGTGTGAAGATTAAAAAGAAAATATTTTAACAATTCAAATAAAAATGAAAATTAATTATGAAACGAGAGTCTTTTCACGCAGATCCCTCGAGTTTCGTTTAAATGAAGAACCTACTCTGCAACTCCATAGTATTATATATCTCATAAAATCTTCAATGTTTAATTTATCTTTACTGGCGATAAGTGAAGTGTTTTTTTGTTTTGAAGTAACTGAATCTGTGGACTCTTGACTTGAGGGAGGGGGGGGGTAGTTCATGTTTAAACTTGGACAAGTTAAAGTTGAAACGCAAATTTGTACACGAATCCCGTTTGAATTCATTAAAAATTCAATTAATTCGTAAATGTTTAATTAAAAATTAAAAACTCGATATTTCCAACTCAACACACTTTACATAAGCAATTAATGTCAGTCACACGTATCTCAATATTAATGTATACGATATCAATTAGGTATTGGTAAATACGGTATCACTTAAGATAAGGTAAAAGGTTAGTTTCATGTACCTTCGTGTTTAAGCCTTTAAAAGGTATTTTTTACATGAAACTAAACGTTGCAATGAAATATCATTTATAACTCAATGTGGAGTAGATCCGGACTCAAGCCGTCTATTGGGTTAGGGGGGAAATTACGCAGTTGGAGTATGATACTGACCTCACCACATCAACAAGTTATAGTACAAAGGCTCTTTTTTTTTTAACAAAGATTGGCTAGGGATAAAACAACTGAATTAGAAATAAACATTGGACGATTGACGCCCCACCAGCAATGCCGTGTACCTGATTGCATTGAGTTGTGTACGGCTGACCCGAGCAAACACCTAAGACCAAGAAGTATCTAGAAGGTCTTGACCACCAGGCCTGCAGCCGCAGTTAAATTTTCATGCCGAATACCTACCAAGGAACAAACAAGACACTTCACCTGTACTTGAGCTAGAATCATTTAAACTCTGTAGAACTCTGATCTAGATCTTTCGGTATTAATAGTGTTTACTGTGAATTGTTTTAAGTTTAGTATAGTGTTTTTCAGTCTTTAGTGTCGGGGGATCATTAATGACGTTTTGTCCATCTCTAATAACTTGAACCTTTAATTTAGGATTTTTCACCTTTGGGATTTTCAAGTGAACCACACCAAGCTCTGGACCATCTATAATTCGGACAGCCTTAGATTACTCTACCACATGTTGCTATGGAGTGAAGCTGGGCTGCTGCTCGAGGATCTCGTTGGAAGGTCGAATAAAGTCCTCGCTGTTTATCTTCCTTATATTTATTTATAGTCAACAAAGCAATCTCAGGGGATTACAAAATTATCAGTTTTCAATTATTTTTGCCATTGTATAAAAAACACAAAACAAACAAATAGCATGATGTCGACTCATGATACTGTTCCCAGAATGGCCTCTTAACCCATGGAACCTTTTCATATCTCAACAAGTTTTCACAAGATAATCATTTTTTTTTTTTCATTATTTCTTTCTCTAAAAATCGCCAGATTTGCACGGCGCAGATATCCAAGTAACCATAACAGAACAAAGATATTATAGAAGATAAAAGGACGGTCACAACACGTGTAACCAATATCTAATATCAGTAAACGATAAAGTTGGGACAGATACATATCAATTCGAAACTTTTAAAGCAATAAAAACCTAATTGTCATAAAATATTTTATTGTTGAAGCTAGATTTGAAGATTGCTATTCCAACGGTGCCGGTTCATCAGTGGTCATGCAGTTTGTACAAAAAATGATGTTACTGTGTTAAGTCTTGGAGCATTTGACTGAAAAATCTGTACAGTTTCGACGTTAGTCTTCTTGGCGTATCCGTAAATTGAAGCTCAATAATTCCAAATTAGCTTCAGTAGAAATGTTTTCATGTCAATAGTTTCTGAGGCAAAGGAATTGATACTACATTGTAGTTCGCGAAGAAGAATTAAGTTTTTTTATTATTCTATTTCATAATATGACAGGAACATGCTTTTTAGTAAATAATATATAGTAGGCAGTTCGTAATTCACCCATATTTTTCGTGAGGCTGCTTGTATTTTTGCAATATATGGGGGCACGATCAAAACTTTCATGGGAAATATACAGTGTTGTGAAAAAGTCTTTGAACAACACGTTATTCTATTTATTAGTTTGTTACAATCTTCTTCCGTCCAATTTTCAGTCGTTTGTTAACAGGTCTAAGAAATGGTTTTATTCTTGCAACGCACGCTTTAAGGCCTATTGATATGTTTCCTTCTGATTGAGAAAGATGAAACTCCGGCCCTTGTAGTATATTCCCTACTTCCTAAGCCAGTTTTCTGCTAGATGTTTTGTTGGTTGTACGAAGACAATAATTTCAAATGTTGTACAGGAGCAAGATTTAGGTTTTTAGGTCTGCCTCAACGTTTTAAGTCCCCAGTTTCCTTGGTGTTTTTTTGTGGTGATAACCTTACAAAATAATAATAATAATTGCTATATTATAACAATTTTCACAGATCTGCTCTTGACCTTTAACAATCAATAGTAAAGACTGAAGTGGATTGAAAAGTAGTGACACGCAAACGTCAAAAAAAAGGAATTGTCTCTTGGCCGCTTTTCGATTGAAAACAATGATAATTTAAAAGTATATTACGTCTTCAATTTACTTTTAAGGATAAAAGAACACTTTTGAATTGAAAATTTTATCATTTTTATAAAAATTTGGTTTGGTACCAAGCATTAATATCCTTGGCATCTGATCCCTACGGTCCAGAATCGGAATCTCCCATTTATTCCATTTTTTTTAAACTTTAAGAGTTGCAACACTTCAACACAATTAATGTTTATGTAACCTCTTCTGACTTCTTTTTTAAATCTTATTTATTTCAAATTCTACATATCTGGAGTGTTTGGTAAAAGGAGTATGATTCTAATTAAATTTTATTTGATGTTTAAATAACACTTTAATATAACGTAATGATTGTCATTATGATTATCTAAAGATTAATTGTTATTAATAAACGATTATGTAAAATGTTCAATATTTTAAGAAATGACGTAATATTTTCATCTAAAATCAACATTCCATAAATGTGTTTGGTGTTGTTTTTTTCATAATTTATGTAGTCTTGATGTAATACTGTTGGTAATTAAAATTTTATATTTTTTTAATATTATAAATTAAAAATAACACCGATGCGCAATTTTTAATATTATTCCTTTTGTTACATGACCAAGAATTCTGAACGCAACCTTCCAAATTAGAATTGGAAATTCCATGAACCATGAGCAATTGAAATTAATTATTTAATTAATTTGGTAAGTAATACCAAAAAAATGTTCTATTCTTTTGAATAGGGTAAAATATTAAAAAATCTCACCATCCTGATTAGCAATTTGTAATTTTTTTTTGTTTTTGCTTTTTGTAATCTACAATTATACCAAGTCATTAACATTTTGGTCGCCACTTTAACTATACGTAGTAATTCCATTTTATGATCCGATGATTCTGAAAATAAAACCAGTCCCATAAAAAAAGTAATATTAATATATCATATTAAGTTGGCTATCAAATTAAAGATCTCAAATCCCTTTAAGTAAAAAGGGTAAGAGTAAAAATATGTAATATCTGTTGGGGTTTAACTTGGGGAAAAGTATGTAATATCTGTTGAGGTTTCAGTGGGCAGTAATTGTGTAAAACTATGTATCTCTTGGGGTTTAAGTGGGCAATAATTATGCAAAAATATGCATTATCTGTTGGGGTTTAAGTGGGGAAAGCTACGTAACATCTTTTGGGGTTTTAAGTGGGCAACAATTATGTCATATAATATAAATTTTGTTTTAAATTAAATTACAAATGGCATTGATTTGGCGCCGTTTTGTTTTTCTTCATTTTTAATTTTTCCAAAAGGTTCCAATAGCGTCTATACAGTTCGACGCCATTGTGTATATTTAACTTGCCCTCCTCGAACGTATTAATATTAAGTCTTACGTGCCTAAGGAAGTTAACGCCTGAGGTTATCGTCATTAGGTACACTACGGTAGATAAACAATAGGTACACTACGGTAGATAAACAATAGGTACACTACGGTAGATAAACAATAGCACCGACGACCCTGTATGGGCCTCGGGTCACTTCATCGATAGGCAATCTGAGTGATCACCACATGTCGTTAAGATTGTAGGCATCACGCAGTCTGGACCTGTCGCTAGCCTTGGGCAATCGCAGACAAGACAGATTTCTTAAATAAAAAATGGATGCATTTTGAAATTCAGGGCTGATAGCCAACAAGGTCATAAGTCATATATGACATGTTTCGCAAGCGATATAACAGATTTTGTTAAACATACCTTCAATAAATTTCTAGATCTAAGTTTTACCCTAGGCAGATCCCAGCCCTTCATAGAACAGGAAAACAATTCAATTATTTGCCCGTTCTCGATAAAACAATTGCCTGATTGACCACTGAGTCAGGAGATTTGTAAGAATAACGAAAATTCTCTCATAAGATACATTCATAAAATAATTGAACATCTTGTTGAAGACAGACAGCCAGAAGACGGTTGGGCCTTACTTGTTTGAGTGTAGAGCCTCTCATTCACACTTGGTTGACGTGGTGTTCATAAGAGCCTGTTGCAATCTACATCGATCGTAATGTTTTTTAACGTTTAAATGTCGTACAATAACAAATTCTTCGTGTGTTTTGACAGGTCGCGAATACCGTCCATGTTGTTTGCCAAGTCAAGTATTGTTACACACAACAAATATGTAATTCCTGACACGGGTTCGAGTGGCTCGCGCGTGCACAAGTATTTATCATAACAACGAGTGTTTTGTCCACGTTTTCAAATGATAGTATAATTTATTATATAAAGTGTTTTCGTAAATACACAACGTGTGTTTAATTTGCATTATCTATCTATTAAAAAAACCTGTTGAGGGTCTCTCTCTCTCTCTCTCTCTCTCTCTCTCTCTCTCTCTCTCTCTCTCTCTCTCTCTCTCTCTCTCTCTCTCTCTCTCTCTCTCTCTCTCTCTCTCTCTCTCTCTCTCTCTCTCTCTCTCTCTCTCTCTCTCTCTCTCTCTCTTCTTTCTCTCTGACACCGCAGTCCTGTCATCCCCATCCAGACCCCGATATGAGCATCCCATAACCTTCAAAATCATCTTGATGAGATCGAGTATTGGTGCAACCGAAAGTTTCCCACATTACTTTTACCCTCTACCGCAAGTCACGTCCACTAGTTTATTTTAATTCCATTCTTCTCCCTGTAACCGAGATAGTACGGTACTTAGGCTTCCATCACTACAAACGGCTGACATGGAACCCACATACGAGGCTAAAAAGACAAGAACTAAACAGACGCTTTGGAGACTACTTCAAAGGACACCCCATCTCTCAATAGAAAACAAATTTCTAATCTACAAAGTTATACTTAAGCCAATCTGGACATACGGAATAGAGCTATGGGGGACAGCAAAAAAGTCGAACAACGAGCGCATCCAATCCTTTCAATCAAAGGTCCTGAGAACAATAGTAAATGCCCCTTATTATGTCAGCAACAAAACCCTTCATAACGATCTTAATATACCCTACATTCTTGAACTCGTCCCTTCCAAGTTCATGAAATCCCATAGTAACCTATCCAACCACCCTAATCCTCTAGCACAGTCATTGCACTCCACCACTCATCCCTATAATTTTCACAATAAAGATTTGGTATAATTAATTAATTGTGTGATGCGTCACACTTAACTTGATTTTTTGTAATGCCTAGGCCGAACAGAGAGGTGCATTGCAAATATTGTGATTACTTTTTAGCTAAAACGCACTAACGGGGGGGGGGGAATATTTAGGACTTACATTTGATAAGTGACTGACTTGGAAAGCGGACATTCTGTCACTCTGTCCTTTAATGGACTAAGGTTTAATTAATAAATAAGATATCTTCAAATTTAGCGTTAACAATGTATGGGAGATATCACTGGATGTCCCCTGCCTTCGTGCCAGACATGCCATTTTGTCATATACACAGCCCACTGGCTGATTGTGACTCTAGTCACGGTTGTGAATCAATAAAGTAATTTTAAAAAATGCAATAAGGATGAGTATGGATAAATTTGCGAAAACTACGTAAGTGACATTTTATGTCGTTTTGTAAATATAGATTACAACTTATCAATCAGGACGTCGAGGGCATTAAATTATATAAAAACATTATTTTACTAATTACTTAATTAAAAACTAAATAGTTAATAACACCTAATCATCTTTTATGGCTACATTTTTCATGTCTTTTTTAAATGTCAAATTGAACCGCCATGTGAAATTTTATGTCTCCGGCTTAAACAGAAGGCTCGAAACAAACGAAAAATGAAACTAAAAATAAAAAAAATTCTACACAATTGAAGGATTTCATCTGAAATACATTTTTCGAAATTCAATACCAAATAATTCCTTTATACGTACGATAAACAACGGGACGTACTGTTGATTTAATCAGATTTAATTATCCCAAGTCAAACACGATTGTCAACTATCATATTACATTAGTATGATTGTCGTTATATGATAAGCCAGTCCTTTTATGTACGGATATGTTAACTTAAACTAGAGGTTCTCGTGTCGCCTATAAATGAGGTGATTTTCATTTCACTTCAATGATTAGAAGTTGATTTCTACTCATTAGTAATTGATTACTCAGTTGGTTGGAGTTAACGATTTAAAATCTACTCCTGTTAATGTCACAAAGGACAGGTTATCAACACGTGGGCAACATTTTGTCCACGATATAACTTACTTCATATACTTAAAATATGAAGAACTGTTCTGAAATAACGATGAGCACGAATATGCAAAAAAATATAGGCATTTTTAAACCGTGAGAGTTTAATGAGTTTATGTATCCATCTCCTCTATGATCTCATCGGTGGTTCAATAATGTTGCATTACCTAATTTTACTGGGGATTGCATACGACACTTTTTTATTACTAATTAATTATTAATAAATTTTCAATATTTTTTTCGATCCTGCTATTATTTTTAGTATCATCAAAGGGAACTGTCGCTCAAAATTTAATGCCACAACGCAAAACACGGGCGGTTTTAAAGTTGCGAACAGTATTTTAATGAGTATTTGTAACTGTGCCCCGACGTGTATGATACATAATATTATTATTCACATCGTCGATAACTTTAATTTTTATACTCCTAATATTTATTAACCATCACGACGCTACCATGCATTACGCTTTAAAACAGAGAAGAAAAAAAGTGGTGATTCTAACCATGTAAGAAACTTTTCTACTTTTCTCAACCATTGCCAGTCGACAACATAAAAAAAATATATATATATATATATTCTAGGTTCATCATAAATATTCTAATATTGCAAACAGGAAGTGTCCCATCATTCAATTGAAAATGGACCAATTAGAATAAAGTAAATTCGATTTGACAAAAGCCAAAGGTCGATTCTATTGCAAAATATGTAACAATGTCAAAATAAGTTAAAACTCGAAAGACATAATATTTCCACGTGTATGTACGCGATATGGAATGATAAGCGGAAGTAGATGTAATGGAGAATCGCGGGTAGACTATCCTAAGGTAGATCAATCTACCAGTCTATAAAGGCTACACCATTTTCTCATTTATTGTACTGGAGAACTCTTCAAGTTTCCTATCAAAGATGGACGGGCGCAGCAATGTACGTGATAGCGCATACTACTTACGTATTTGCAGACGAACAAAGCGAAGCGAAGCAGAGACACACTAGAACCGTCGCACGTCAGACTCACAACTGTTCATTGAAGCAGCGGCGGTAGAGGCGTGTCTTGTCTCGAAGAACCGGTTCAGTGAACTAGTCACTCGAGTGAACGGGCGCGGGTCAGTGGAGCCCCGGTCGATTTGTACTACATAAGCGGGAGCGGAGCGTTTCGTACCATGGCCGCTGCACTCTTGCAGCTGTTATAGAGGTTATACTTTCAAACAGTTACTGTTTGCAATTTAAGAATTGATATTCTGTTTTATACACCATAGATGAGGATACGTAAAAATAAATTGCTTTATATTCCTAAAAAATTAACAGATTTTTTTTTTTTCTTTTGCCCCTGAAAAGACAGGGAAACTACAGCCATCTCCATAAAACACGAGCGAGTACCATTACTTAATTAGCTGAAATTAAAAGAATAATAATAATTTTCTATGTCAAATTAAATGCCCATTGGTTATTTAAACCGTGCTTGGTCACGTTTAGGCCCCGTGGATTGGGAAACCTGGTCTCAGGTCTGTCTTATGTCGCTCCGTGGGAACGCACAGATCTGTCATGGTTCGAGGAGGTTCGAGTCGGCCTGTCCTTTTCCGTGAAATGTCGGTGATGTACGGTGGGCGAAAAGCCAGCGGGTCTCCTACACTCGTCAAAGTTTATTCGAAAGTAGTTCATAACGGAGTCTTTGAATTTGTACGTTAGAGAGCCTATTAAATGGAATCCACAACATCGAGAAACTAAAGATGCTTGGAAACATATACGAAATAATATTTGTATGAAGTGCTCTTTGAAAGAATTTGAAAACATATGATGGCTAGTTTCAGGAAGTTTTTAATTCACTCGGCATGTCAACGGCAAACAAGTAAAACGGAGTAAGTTTGCCTGTTAAAAGACCTACATTTAAATTTTATTTTTATTTTATTAGTTCCGGTACTATATTTAGGTATATTATAATTGCCTCCTCCGAGTTTTATTCAATAACACCACCCACCAACGCCTTTTACCGTTTTCTTCTTCAAAAAAATTTACCAGTCAACAGTACGTAAGCTGCTGAGGCACGAGCTACTTCCTCGTCTCTGTCAGAATCGTAAATTTATTTAGAAGGAAGTGTTTACGAGAAGGGCGCCACTAGAGATTTGCCAAACCACGCGCCTTGGGAACGGATTCCCTGTCCGGTCACAAGTTCCAAAGTATATATATATATCGATACCCCAATGCCAGAGTTAATTATATCTCCTAACATTTAAAAATTAACGCATCAGATTTTTTTTTAAGTTATATTTTTAAGCTATACAATAATTGAATTTGAGAAGTGAAGCACATATACATTTGAGAAGTGAGCTATATTCACTTGAGAAGTGAGCCGTATGCAAATGAGCCAGCTGTATGAACCGTTCCAAATAAACGAGTCAGCCACCGCTGGTGCCTAGAGCGCGCCAAGCGGCCGCCAGTATAACCTTCCCCGGATCAATTCCCTCTTCCCTCCAAGCTGACATATCAATCAGGAAATGAGTCATTAAAATAATTGTATTAAAAAACAAAACATCATTTGAATATGAAGAAAGGTTCGTTAATAGGCTGAGAGCAAAGCTTAAATATATTTCCATTTCCTGAATGTTCTTACGTACATTATTACCGGCGGTAGAGTCTCTACTTTTATTCAGGTAAGGCTTTGATAGTGAACGCATTCTGTATGTCCATCCGTCGATCTGTTCATTTATTTTACGTTAACGGAAGTCAAAATTTCAACTGTAATGTATAAGACAGACAATTAAGAGTTCCATTGCGGTTGTAAATACGATATAAATGGCTTGTTGCAATACCTTTAATGCTATACCCTATACACATGATAGGTAAGTATTTATTATCTATTTACAAGTAGCTAATGAATAATTAACTGACTCTCCTAAATAAAGAAAAAATATAAATTTTTTATTAGCCCTTCAATTTTTCACACCAATTATTTTTATTTATTACGTACATTATTACCGGCGGTAGAGTCTCTACTTTTATTCAGGTAAGGCTTTGATAGTGAACGCATTCTGTATGTCCATCCGTCGATCTGTTCATTTATTTTACGTTAACGGAAGTCAAAATTTCAACTGTAATGTATAAGACAGACAATTAAGAGTTCCATTGCGGTTGTAAATACGATATAAATGGCTTGTTGCAATACCTTTAATGCTATACCCTATACACATGATAGGTAAGTATTTATTATCTATTTACAAGTAGCTAATGAATAATTAACTGACTCTCCTAAATAAAGAAAAAATATAAATTTTTTATTAGCCCTTCAATTTTTCACACCAATTATTTTTATTTATTACGTACATTATTACCGGCGGTAGAGTCTCTACTTTTATTCAGGTAAGGCTTTGATAGTGAACGCATTCTGTATGTCCATCCGTCGATCTGTTCATTTATTTTACGTTAACGGAAGTCAAAATTTCAACTGTAATGTATAAGACAGACAATTAAGAGTTCCATTGCGGTTGTAAATACGATATAAATGGCTTGTTGCAATACCTTTAATGCTATACCCTATACACATGATAGGTAAGTATTTATTATCTATTTACAAGTAGCTAATGAATAATTAACTGACTCTCCTAAATAAAGAAAAAATATAAATTTTTTATTAGCCCTTCAATTTTTCACACCAATTATTTTTGGACCATCGGATTGGAATGACCATGTAAAATAACATTCCTCTATAAAAAAAATATGGTTAAGTTAGCTAAAACTGTGTTAATGACAGTTTTAATGAATTTTCGCAAAATAAATGAGGTTGGTAGACATACATATTATGACAAAGAATATGAGCAACTAGCTGAACCGCAACCCATTTTCATGAAATGAAATGGAACCCACTCGAGCCTAATGAAATGAGATATTTCGAATATCCCTGAAACAGAACTATATACTTATTGTTGTGATAATGCATAGAAAATAACCGACTTATTGAGAGATAAAAATCATGGGCTTAGACACTTTGACATGTTTGGAAGGCGAAAGAACTTCTGAACCATCTTAACAATATAAACGAAAACAATAACTCCACTTAAAGAAATTGAAAATAATGACTCTACTAACAACTCGGACAAACAACAACGATCGTCAAAACGATTTTCTAAAACCATCCATTATACACCCTTCATGAAACCTCCCAGCACCAACATTGTCACAAATCAGACATGTTTCAATCCCTCATAAATAGATTACTGGTAGAACCCCTACGCGCGGGTGAATAAGAGAAGAAAAGTTGCTACATAGAACATTTTGGAATTATTAATAGATACTTAAAAGATGTGCACCGAATTCTAAAGAAAAATAGCATGAAAAACCTGTCAGGAGAAGAGGCAGTGGACACAAATAGACATAAATTAATATCCAATGGTATACCATACTCAAAGTTTGGAATATCCTAAAGAAATCCATTATAGAATATATTCTAAAATCGTACAATTCAAAAGAAACAGTCCCTGTTACAAATGGAATGCCGAGCATGAAGGCAGTGCATTCAGCATATAACACAAAATTAAAACCAGCTTCAAAGGGCATTTATCCCAGCGTATTTTACTAACACATATTTGCACAATATCCTAACGCCCCACTTACAATCTCCCTACCGATTAATTAATAAAACTCAAGCATACCCATCTAACAAAGGAAAAATCTCCCTACCAATTAATTAATAAAACTCAAGCATACCCATCTAACAAAGGAAAAATCTCCCTACCGATTAATTAATAAAACTCAAGCATACCCATCTAACAAAGGAAACAAGAGCAGGAGACGGGAATGGAACCCGGGGTCCCCGCAGTTTGAAGTCAGCATACTAAACCCTAGGATAACTTTATCTATATAATTGCCCACTTTTCTTAGAAATATGCAGTAACGCGTTTACTAAAACTTGCATTAATCTGAAGTAAAAACTTTCAGAATAATCCTTCTTGAAAATGTCCAAACAATCTAGATGGAAAGTGAAGTGGGATACAGTTGTCTGTGAAGTGGGATACAGTTGTCTGTGAAGTGGGATACAGTTGTCTGTGAAGTGGGATACAGTTGTCTGTGAAGTGGGATACAGTTGTCTGTGAGGTGGGATACAGTTGTCTGTGAAGTGGGATAAATATTTTGATACAGTTGTCTGCATTAAAAAGTTCATTTCTTTAAAACTACTGATTGAGATTTTGTACTTCTCTACTAAAAATATATATCACAACTATCTGTGCTTCGCTATGGGGTACTCTTTAAGATCATATCATAACCGCAAAATGGTTTTATAGTGATGGACTTGTTCAATTTTTATCAAGGAAATGAAAATAAGAAGCAGCATATATTTTAAACAACATTCTAAATTTGGCTATCGAATCTTTACAAAACTATCTTGTAAACTACATTTTTCATTCACTCCTCTGGTTAAGGAATCACTTGCCACAGAACAACCAAAGATTTATTTTTACATTAAGTCTGAATGTCAACTTTATAAGTGTTTGAAAAAGTATTTGCCGTATCCAATGACTGTGGTTCAACATCTTGTAATGGCGCCAAAATGTGCTCTTCTGCTCCTTCCAACGAGTCATCCAATGATTGTGATGTTATTTCAAGTGCAGATAGGTGGGAACAAGAGCTGGAAGATTGATATATTTGCTGCTGGAGCTGAAATAAAAACTGTTTTTCAAGAACAGTCTGAAAGTTCGGAAGCATATCTTAAAATGTCTATTTTTGTTTAATAATAAGGTGAAGTGGCAATTTCTTTACTGAACAGCAGCAACGTGTCCATGGCCGCAACTGCTTGTGGAGTGGCCGAGACGCGGCAGTAGGGAATCCGAATCGATAGTTTTATAATGCTAAAAGTAGAAGAGGCTTGAGCAGCACTGTATACCTGGCTGGTGACTTTATGGAAGTCACTGATGGTTCCTGTTATTTTTAAGTAAGCAACCGCATCCCTCCAAGACCTCCTTACGTCCCAGAATCTTATCCTTTTCTTATGCATATATGTCTCAGCTTTATCCCCAGACCCTACTCGTCCCTAGACCTTCCACCCAGTATGTAGTAACGTAACTCTTAATATTTTTATATATCAGCGTTTTGATTGTACTTCATAATAAAGCTTTTCTTTATTTTCTTTTAAAAGACTCTCCTCTACAAAGATTATTAACTGATTACATAACCGCCCTCTCCGGGTAGTTCCATCGAAATATGGCCCCTTGATTTCCCTCAAAGCATTAGTTAGCTGACAGCAGTCATTGGCAAACGCTACCAAGGGCCTTTCCAGTGAAGTTTGAAAACTGTTCTGCCTACAAATGGTATTTGAGATGTTGATTCGCAAGGGTAATGCATGGGCTTAGACAACAGGACGTGTCTCATTACCATGTGTGCTTCGAAACACGACACGCAGTGTTTGCAGGAAGCGGCCGGCAAGTAATGTCATCCCACCCATCATATGTTTACTACTTACTGTTCTTTCAAACATAGTACGCCGGAACTTCATTGTACAGAAACTCTCTTATACAAAAATATGTTTTGAAAAGTTCGAAAAATACCAAGAGAGTGGTATCAGAAGGGTTCTGCACTAAGGGCATTGCAAAATAAACTCGAGATGGACTGAGAGATATATGTTATTCCATGAATAGGGGAACCATAAGGTTCTTCAAGCAGCTCCAGAACATAAAGATAGTGAGTGTTCTGCTTGCTAACTTCATACCGTTGTTTTATAATTTAATCCATGAGTGATCACACTCACTCACGTCTGTGAAGTATATCAATTGATATAATTGCAAAATTTCACGTTTATTTGGGCCATGCGGATTCGGGACAGGTCAGAGTTGTTGAGCACTGCAACACTCACTTTGTGTAAGTGGATTTTTCTGTCCTCATGAATCACAGCTTTAAACTATTAAACTCCATTCCTGTTTTAAAACGTTATAATTCAAAATTATGTGAGGATTGTCTAACTAACTAATGTTTCAAAATATATTTATAAAAATGAGGGGGTACGTTGCAGTAGGTAAAAACCTTCCACTTTTATATAAAAAAAAACAACTCCGGTCATGAAGGGAAAAAAACCCAGCAAAAACAGTTAAAGACATAATTGACTGGTGCAGAATAAGGTAAACAATAAATAAATATATTATGGCCGCTTAGAAGTAACGGCGTGAAAATTTTTTCAAAACGGATTCTAAAATGTAAAGTGCACCGCTGCAGTAAAAGAAGAATCACCACGCTAATGTACAGTAGAATACGAACATTTCGGAACTTTCGTCTTATAAATGAACGGCAATATATCGTTTAGAAGTGAAGGGAGAACAATATCAGTCAAATTACTGGCGATATTCAAAAGAAAGTTTGTATTTTCTTTCAAAGGTATAGTAGGAAATTGGCTATAAATTACATTCATCTGGAAGAAGTTTTAAATTACCTTTGAATAGTGTTTGTTCATTTTCTACGTCCTTCGTCTGTTATAAATATAAATTAGTTCAAAACAAATTTGGTCGTTCGCAAATAATAAAAAATAAGTTGGTGTGGTTGTGAGGCTGATGGTGATTCCAAAGAGGTTATCTCTAATAGTTATGGAATTTATTAGTTAAATCAAAAGAGTAGGATTACTGCAGTATTTTCCTCTTTTTATAAATAATATTCTCGTTTTATCCTTTACAATTTTAACCGTTCTTGATATTAATCAAAGTAATTGAATTTCTCACCGCGATCAAACGACACATCGAACTGTCATTTCTTAACTGGCGCGCTCATTTCTTGAAAGTGTTTTGATTTGGTCTCATTTGTGCATTGCTTCTACTTTTTTTTATAATTGACTAGTCGAACCCTTATTTGCATTAAAATTAAAATAAAAAAATTATGGACGATTCAAAAATTAGTGATAATGATTTTCTATACAACTATCAAATAAATCATTTTAAGGAAGATCTTAAGGACCCACATTCTACAGCAAACCTACGAAGGAAAAATATGTTTTTATCACTAGCATATTCGAATCAGAGGTTTGTTATAGATTTATGTATAAATTTTGCCTCACAGCAAAGTACAATATACTTTTTATGTATCAATTTCACTTCACATTTCTAGTCTTGACAACGCAACTTCGTGTCACATATTTAATGATCAATTGAGTTCTTATTTTAAACTTGTTGATGATAGATCTGGGATTAATAATTATGCAAAAGCTACTTTGGATCTTGTTGCTAATGTCAAAACAGGTAGTCCTATTGAAAAAAAAAAAACTTGAATAATTTATGTACTGTATTTTATAATTACAACATTCCTATATATATAAATTGTTGACTTTTCAGTTAGTAAAACGTGGAAGTCAGGTTTATGTATTGATGACCCTAAATGGAAAAATCCTTGGAAGCCTCCGCCGGGAAAATGCTCGAACCCCACTAGAAGTGGGTATTGTAGGAATTTCACCCCTCCTGAGTCTGCGATCCCAATTTTATTGGGAAGTTCTGTTGTTGCGAGAGATAATGAATACCAGCAATCTAAAGTATTATCAGGTAATAGTTATGCTAGTATTCTTCTTATGCCCTTTATATTTTGATGAAGAGTTTTGTCCATCATTATTTATTTTCCAGATCAGCATGGAAGTAATCCTGCAAAATTTTCTTCAGCGGGAGCTAGTAATTTATTGAAATCACAACCAATTACCGGTGGGAACACCAAAAATAAACCTTCTTTATATTCTCACTACCATGATAGTAAGCCTGGACCATCTGTGGAAAAGATGGAAGTATGTGCACCTCTCAAAAGGAACCGAGAGCTTATGAATAATAGTTACTCATCAAGAAAAAATTTCTCTAATTCATTGAACAGGGAAAATGACTCAAACGATGAAGAAGAAGTAGAATCTAAAAGTGGTATATACCATCGATTCCCTGGTGGCAAAGGTTATTATAGAAACTGCAAACCTCTTGTAACTCCTTTAAATAATTTTAAAAGCCAAGAAAATATTGAAGATAATAGCGAAGAAACTAGAAAAGCTGAATTCCAAATTCATTTTAAAACTGCTGGTCAACAATTAGTAAGGACACAATTATTTGTTGTAATTTTTGTTGCTTTAGAATTAATGAAGTTTATATTCATTTTTATCTTCAGAAAATTTCTAGTCAGAAAAAAAAAGGTAATAATTCGGGTAGATCAATGTATGATGAAAGTGATAGAAGAATCATTCAACCGCAACCAGTAAAAAAGTATCTTGGAGGGAAACGTACTGTTACTTCTAAATTTGTCCCACCAGTTCGAAACAGTTCTCAGTAAGTACCTTACTACTTGCCATTGTTTTATATCCAGTGTATACAAATTATCCTTCATTAAATTGAAATAGATATCAAATGTAGTCAAACTATTGTTAAAAATGTCTATCAAGTAATAATATTATATAATATACCAACTTTGTCTTTCCAAAATTTGTATCTATATTAAAAAAACGCTTTTAGTAGTCATGCTGTTATTACCAAGCGCTTTGCAATCAGGTTGGTGTTAACTCTATTAACCTTGGTAGTATTTCATAATGGCATTACAAAACACAAATTGCGGGCAGCAGTTTTATTGTATTCAAGACCATTTCATATTCATGATTCAGTAGTGCGGATATTTTGAATTAATCAATATCTTAAGGCAAAACTAATCAGTTTATTGATTTAGTTAGCTTTTTGTGTAATATAACTTGATGCTGTTGTATATTCATTTTCATGTCTACAATTTTTATTTACTATAATTTTAAAAATTCTCCTGTTTTTTTCATAATGTACTAAATGTCACTGATTCATACTTTTTACTTTTGCTTGCAGAGAAGAAGAATACTATCCCAGAGATAACAACACTGGCGATGTTGAAACAGAACTTGACGAGAGGCTGAAAAACATTGAACCAAAAATGGTTGAGCTAATCAAAAATGAGATAATGGACACAGGTTCGTCTATAGGATGGGATGACATAGCAGGGCTGGAGTTTGCCAAGACAACCATTCAAGTATGTTCACTAGGCGCATTCATCTGAAATAACTGAATTAATATATTAACAAATAGATAAGACTCGATATTATTTTAAGAACCTTTGTTCCTCAACGAGGCTTACATAAAAATTGTCTTATATTATAAAAATATACGGTGACAGAGGTTAAATGAATGCATACTCCTTTAGAATTGATGGACCTGAACTGAAGTTGATTGACCATCACCTTTGCCTATTATACGTTGTGGGCAAATTTTTATTTAATACAGCTAGTTTAAGAACCTTTAAGCTGATTTTGTTCATTGGATGTTGAATTCTTTAATTCTTAAAAATGTAATAAAATATTTTCTTAATAAAATTTCAGGAAATCGTTGTTTGGCCAATGTTAAGGCCCGATATTTTCACTGGCCTAAGAAGGCCTCCCAAAGGTATCCTACTGTTTGGCCCGCCAGGAACGGGGAAGACGTTAATTGGTAAGTACTGTTTTTTTTCTGTTTTCTTATTAAAAGGATCAGTTTTGTAGTTTCTGTGTGGTGTAGGAAAATGCATTGCTTCACAATCCAAGTCGACATTCTTCAGTATTAGTGCCTCCTCCCTGACATCTAAATGGATCGGTGACGGAGAGAAAATGGTCCGGGCGTTATTTGCAGTTGCTAGGTAATAGCTATCTTTAATTCATCGTTCATCAATAATGAAAATCACTTTTGGAATTTTCCTTTTATTTCCTAGGTGTCATCAACCAGCTGTCGTATTTATTGATGAAATTGATTCTCTATTGAGCCAGAGAAGTGATACAGAGCATGAAAGTTCAAGGAGGATTAAAACTGAATTTCTTGTACAACTTGTAAGTTATTGTTCATATAACCCTGAAATATAATACTTTTTTTTTTTTTAATATTGTCATACTACCAACAGGGTATTAGATCCCGTTATTCAACTTGCAAGAGCCATTATTTCCCACAGCTTTAATTTCAAATAAGTACACGGGTATGGTCCTAATCAAAGTGCAGGAGGCTTTTGACAGAGTTGTCATCAGCGCCTATGTTTAAGCTTATTGTTGTGGTCAACTTCTTCATCACGAATAATTAGAAGTTCCCCTCTTCTCGGCCCAGAAAATATCCACCTATGTTTCCATATTTTAATAATAAAAACCTTAAAGCGTCAGTAAGAGAGGGGGAAACTAGTAACAGCTGAAGCCGCTAGGGGTTGTGTCGGGCAATCAACCCTCATTTCATCACTAGGCTAGGCACCCCCTCATGACGACCAGACACTTATCAATGAAAAATTTATAAAATACCTAATTACTTACACAGTAGAAAATTTTAAGTTTCTTTAAACAACTAAAATGTTCCCAAGGGATCAGTGTTACCAATCCATTTACGTATCCTCTTATAGTATTACAAAATTAAGAACAAAATGCAATTGAGTGCTATTTGCAGGCGATATGACCCTCTATATTTCCTCTTACAACGTAGACTCCATTGCCAACCACCTAAACATTTCAATAGACAGAAAATAAAGTCAAATGAAATCAAGAGCAAAGTATGAAAATAAAATATCAAATAAATAAATATAAATTTTAAATTAATCATGCAATTAGCTTATTAGAAACATTGTTTTCTTTGGAGTATTTACCGGTGTGGGTTTAACTTTGATAATTGATTAAAACTCCATTTGTCTCCCCACAGTTTTTTTTATTATATTTATAATACTCCGAGCACTTTTGATGGCTTAAATTATCATTTTCAGGTGCTTTAAAGAGATGCTACTTCAATAGCCGTTTCCCTGCAATTCGGTGTGATGAGAGTCTCAGGTAAACGGATGTTGTGGTAGCGCCTCTATAGCGACCGCTAACTATATATGTAAATTACCCTACACTCTGGTTCATAATGTATTATAATAGAAAATGTAAATCTATGTAACTTCTGGTAATAAATCAGAGAGAGGTCGGAAGTCGTAAACAAGTAACAGAAGATCGAGGGTGCGGCAATAAATCTAAGAGAATTAGTCCCCTGAGCCTATTATAATAGACCTTGAGTCACTTCCCTTGGTCATAAAAGCATGCTAGGAACCCTTTTGGACCCATGGGATAATAACCTTGCTATAGGTGGTCAAATAACCCAAGGGGGTGAGGCCCTAGCAGCCATATAAAACACACCCTTTGACCCCAACGGTCATAAAACTAAAAGGAAATGACTACCTGTGTATCGTAAAACTTACTCCGGGCAGACAGACCCAGCCTTCCACGAGGGAGGGGGTTATCATATTTATATCAGTAAATTTCACTCTTCTCCCCACTCTGTCTCTTAGTCTTCCGAGTAACTTGACACCAGGGGCACTTGGCCCCTGGTAGGCCCACTCTTCATTCTTTTCTAGTTTCTACATACCGATAGCCGCTATCACCGTCGCGATATGCCTACTCAGCCTTCCGCTACTCTACGACGGCACTTGCCACACAGCCTATAGCAGACCTCTGACGACTTGTACTTATTACGCTGCCGATCTCTCGCCCGAACTCTGAAAACTGGTCTTATTCTTCATGAACCTCTGAACCTCATCCTGAACACTGTGTCTTGTCGGGACACATTCCTATCGATAAATGGAGTCAGATATTAACGCCTACATGGAACACGGTCCATGTTATTAACTACAGCAATCCGACAATTGTTCACCTTTTCCGACAATTGTTCAACCATATCCCGACATCTGGTGACCCACGACGTGCACAAGAAGCTTACCCGACATCTGGTGACCCACGACGTGCACAAGAAGCTTACCCGACAGTCTCTTTTAAGCACTTGCAGATGATGATTTAAGCCATCAAAAGTGCTTAGATTATTATAAATATAATAAAAAAACTGAGACAAAAGGTATTATAATCAAATAACCTTGTTTTTTTGTTATAAATAAGAAGTTTAGTTTTAACTTAGGAAATAAGAGCTAGTTTGTTTATTATTTGTTCATAAAACCTCTCCTTTATTTTTGCTTGTCCAATCTGTACAAATATTTGTGCCTTTAATTAAAAAAATTTATGGAAGTGATTTCTTGTTTCTTTGAAGAACTCCAATAATAGATAGGTTTTATATATTAGGGGGGCCCGAAAGTAATGTCGTTTACGTTAAATTCAAACAGATAAATTTTTAACAAGTTTTTGTTTTTGATCAATGATGTAATCACCCACGTTATCAGCACCCTTTTGCCATCTAGTGTGCAAATTTTCAATGCCTGATCGATCAAAATCAATTGGTTTTTGAGCAAAATATCAGGAGATGGCATTTTGGACATCATCCAAATTTTGAAATTTTTTCCCACTTAGAAAATGTAGCGATCGGAATAAATGGAAATCTGATATCGGGCGAGTATGGTGGTTAAGGCAATACCTCCCACCCCAATTCAGTAATTTTTTCCAGGGTTCTTGCGGAAAAAATAGGCGCAGTGGGGTCTTGCATTATCGTGTTGCAGAATGACTTTTTTTATTGACAATCGATGTGTAATTTTCAATTAAAGATTGATTTACTCGATCCAATTGTTCACTGCAAAGATCTGCATTCACAGTTTTTCCAGGTTTCAGCGATAAATGACCCCGCGAATACTCCACCAAACACACAAAAGCGCCTTTTTGGAGTGTAAACCTGGCTTAGCTGTACTTGGTGCCGATTCATGCGGAGAGAAATTTTTGGATTATCATAGAGGACCCATTTTTCATCTCCAGCCTCACCCACCATACTCGCCCGATATTGCACCATTGGATTTCTATTAATTCCGATCGACAAAAATTTCAAAATTTGGATGATGTCCAAAATCCCATCTTCAGATATTTTGCTAAAAAACCAATTGATTTTGATCGACCAGGCATTGAAAATTTGCACACTAGATGGCAAAAGGTTGCTAATAACGAGGGTGATTACATCATTAATCAAAAACAAAAACTTGTTAAAAATTTATCTGTTTGAATTTAATGTAAAAAAAATGACATTACTTTCCGGTCCCCCTAATATTATAATGTATTGATAAAATATATCTGTTGTAGGACGGAGCTGGGACCGGTGAAGAAGACAGAATTCTCGTAATAGGAGCTACAAACAGACCTCAAGAGCTAGATGAGGCTGCCCGGAGAAGGCTCGTCAAACGGCTGTATATTCCTCTCCCAGATAGAAAGGTCAGAGCTTCAAAATATTTTTTATTTTTAATTTCCCATCTATTAGTCCTATGATATATCATTAACTATATAAATAATTGAATTTGACAACCAACAAAGACAACAAATGTAATTATTAAATGTAAACTAAAATTTCTATTAATTTTATAAACTTTTCAAATAAGAGTTAAACCGCATCTGAGATTTAAGATTAGCTTCTTCTTTTTTAGCCTCATTCTTTTCTATTATTGTGTCTTAGATTCTATTTATGTTTTTATTTTGTAATAATTTAATTATTAAAAGGGCACCTAATGTGGGGAGGGGGCATATTATTTGTTCATAACTCTGCAAAACATAGTTATTTAATTTTGGCTGTAGTCGAGATAGATTGGGTTATCCTTACGAAAAATCTGTTTTGAAATAATTTTATACTGTGCAGGCTGTAGCTATTTTAAGTTTTAAATCAACAATTTTGATAGGCCAGGACTCAACTGGTTGCCAACTTGATGAAATCTGAACGGAACACCCTAACGTCTGAAGAAACAGAAGAGATATCTTCGTTGACCGACGGATATTCAGGAGCTGATATGAAGAACCTGTGCCAAGAAGCATGCCTTGGCCCTATCAGATCTATTGCATCTATGGATATGTTTCAAATATCGGCAGACGAGGTAAATCAGTTTCATATGGTAATAGTATGCTTTTGATTAATATTTTATTGATAGTCTGCCTGAGCAGCTGATGAGAAAATTCTTGAAAATATATTATAAATTACCTCAGTATATTTTTGATTGAACTAATTCATGAACTAACTCCTCGAGCTGAAAAATATTATTTCCCATGGTATTGATGTTTGAAAAGAGACATTTACGTGTGTGAATTTGCAATGCGGGTTGTTCAGTTAACCTTTAGTCTTTTCATAATTATTTTATTGACACAATATCATTAAACCGTCAACAGTTCCCCTGTTCAGGCATCAAGGACTGCAGCTTTGAAAATAAGATTAATATAATTACATTACAGTTTAGAAAATACAATATAATGTTAAAATTTAAACAAATTAATACTATACTTTGGAATGTTTTAAGATACAATTTATCAAATAAAAAGATTAGAATTATAAATACTCAATAAAACTAGTAAAATAACAAAATTGAGATACATTCAATAATGAACATGATTGATATTTTATATGTGTACCTAATTGGATTGGTACCGTTACTGTAAGATTATGATATTGTTTCAATAAAACAATTATGACGATACTAAAGCTTAATTGAACAACCCTGTTTCTAATGTTGTTTAATTCAATTTAGTTCTTACACTTTTTAATATTTCAGGTTCGTCCGGTTAACATTGAAGACTTCAAGCTGGCATTGAAACGAGTGAAGTCGAGTGTTTCAAGCCAAGATTTAGAAATATATCTGAAATGGGATCAGCAATACGGTTGCGGTGGAGGCGGATTTTAATTTATAGTTTTATATTTTCAATCGTTTAAATATTGTTTAGTTATTTATATAATCTAGTTTTATAAGTTTTGATACAAAACCTATTATAGCTGTTTAAAATTTTGATTAAATGGATACTCAAAATCAATATTTCCTTCATTAACATCATCCCTCATCTCTGAATTAATATGATAATAGGAACAACTATAAAAAAATTTGTACTTTGACAATATTTTTAAAAAAGCTAATGAAAATATGAATGGGATATTAGTAATTGCCGAAATCATCCGCTAAGTCGCCTAAGATTGTTCATAAACCGAAAAAACAGTAAGTTTTTTACAACCATTTAATTAGTATTTAGGAAACTCTAGCAGAGCTATGGGCCACCTCTGGATATTGTTCCCTTTACGAGTTGTTTTTTGATGATAGATATATATTCGATTTGTGATTGATGTAAGAAAATTTTAGTTAGTACAAAAAACTTTAGGGACTATCTATCCATTTCTTGGATTTGTCCTTTGTATTTCTACATCTTTTATATTGTTTATATTTTGTTATACATAAAGAAAAATAAACAACAAAGAATTACGAACTAAAGATTCTAAATAAGCTGAAACATTTTACAGGCAAAATCACAGCTCATGTACGGTTACAGGCATATTTGTGTTACTGTACTGTAATGAAAAGAATGCTTACTATACAGAAAAGGATTATAGTTTTCACAGCAAAGTGACATTGTACAAATTTAATAATGGATATTGAGATGATCACAAACAATTCAAGAACAACTTTGTATTTTGGGGGTTTCCAAATAAGGAATAGCATAAGTTTGTTAAATAAATGTACAATCAATAAATACAAATAATTTATTTACTCCAATTCATTTTAAAAAAAAAAGTGTGATAATGCGAGTGACAACAAATTTACAATGTTAGACTATAATATTTTATAAATGTAGCACATTCTTCAGTTCACCACTTTCTAAATGTTCCTTGATAATATCCAAACCTCCGATCAACTCCCCGTTGACGTAGATCTGAGGGTAAGTAGGCCAGTTTGAGAAGGTTTTTAATCCTTGTCGCACGTCTTCATCTTCTAAAATATCAAATGTTTCGTAGCTTGCTCTGAAAGAATACAATTATGTTTATGTGATCCTCAAATAAACTTAACTACAGTGGAGTCCCAATTATATGCCGTAATCGAGGTTGAGTGCCTTGCGATAAGCGAGAACCACAGGTAATGCAATTTTGAAGTTTAAAAGAAGGATAAAAAATAAACTGAATATGTTAGATAAGATTAACATATTATTTAGAAGTTATTTGTTAACATAAGTAAGCAATTCATACTTAATATTATAAAATAAATCACAAATTGAAATATTTGACACTCGCTGAAATTTATACGAACATGTACGTTTTGAAAACTTAGCAAACTAAAAATTGGCTTATCCAATTGATTTCTAAAGGATAAATATGTATTTTTGTGTTTCAATGTTGTTGATTAAAACCCAGCGATAATTGAAAGGAACTCCACCATATTTTTAATGTTTTACAGCACGTAATTATTAAAAATTATTACCCGGCATCATTAAGGATTTGAGCCACCTGCCTACTGAATCCACATCTTGGTTGCTTTCTATCACCTTTCATGAAGACCATTATTTTTGATTTCTTAATTAAACTTTTGAGCCTAAAATCACAAATTAAAATGTTCATGTTCATTGGAATATACAGAAATGTTTTTAGTTTATTACACCATGAAAAAACATAAATTAAAACTTTTTTAATGGCAATCCTAATTGTTAAAATATGAACGTCCAGCGTAAATTCAATTGTTCAGGTGATATTTTACAAAAATTTAGCCTTTTTGTTTTTTGAGGGTTTCATTGTTTTGTTTTTTTCAAAACAAAACAAGTTATGATCTACCTGTGTGTCTTTGTTATTAAAGTTGTTTTTTTTTTGTTTTTGAAAACTTCATTTGCCTGAACTTGCATGTATTACGTTTTCTAAATAATTTAATATAAGACCAGTTATCTTAAATAAACATCACATCAGTGGACAAATCACCAACACAGAACTCTCAAAACTAGGACAACACCCCCTCCTTGGAGCTTAACAACAATATAATGATCAAAGCAATATTTAGTTGTTGAACATGAACATGAAGTGCAAGTTTTTAAAACACTCCCAGCAGTTCTGAATGAAAGAAGTTCAAATAATTCTCGTAACGATGAAACTTGTAGCTAACATAGGATAAAACACCGACTTCGATAAAATAATATAGAATATTTAAAAGTAACTTTCTTTACCTATCTTCTAATGAATCAGATTTTGGTAGTTTATCCTGGAATTCACCGGTTTCTACTAGTTCTTTCACAATATCCAGTCCTCCGATAAGTTCACCTTCTATATACAACTAGAAATATAAAATATTGTTGTGATATTAGAGATTGTGAAGTTTTTATATAATATTTAATCCAACTTATCAAGAAGGCAAAATAAAAACAAGTGAGAGTGTATGTAAAAAACAAAGGATAGTATACTGGTTGTTGTGATGATGAAAACACACACATAATTATTCTCTATCTAGTTATGGGACCGGCCTAGTGTATAGGTGTCTGGGTCTAGTGATAATGGAACGGCATTTATAGTATAGTTGTTGTTGTATCATAAGAAACACACACAGAATTACTCTCTACTTTTAGCCAGTTATAATTAGTATAGTTGTTGTTGTGATAATGAAAACACACAGAGAATTATAATCATCTAGTTTTGGGATCAGCCCGTAATACATGTTATTAGCTTGAGATTGTGAGTAAGAAAAACTTAAAAACTTTGTTGGCTAGTGGTTATTGACTTAAAGCAGAACGGAAGAGAAATAGCACGAAGAGAAGAAGTATTAATTTTGTTTAAAGAATGAAGAGAATTAAAGAAGAAAAGGAATCGAATTCATAGACAAGTATTTATAAATAATTAATTTAAGTTTTTTTTGTAATTGAATTCATCTTTTTGCCAGATTTATTTTTGTTAATAGAACCTAATAGTAAATAGTAATTAAAATAATTTCAAAGTTAACAATAAAACTAATTTATTTGAAGAACATAATAATATAGTTGATTCTAAATTTAATTTAAAGTATCTTATATAATTCAAGGACGATAACAATACCTGTGGATAAGTCGGCCAGTTAGAGTATTTCTTTAACCCTTCCCTAACTTCTTGATCGTTGAGAATGTCAAATGTTTTAAATTTCACGTTGTGCTGTCTTAAAATATCGACAATTTTCTGACTGAATCCACACCTGGGTTGGTCAGCGTTACCTTTCATGAAGAGCATTACATCTGATGACTTTATTAACCTAATCAGCCTTTCATTCAAATCAACTTTCTCGCCTTTCTTTTCTGTGATATATGGCGCTGGTTGCTGTGATGATCGTATTGGTGCAAGGCTTAACTGAAATTTTTTAAAATTTTTATTAGTTAAGCGTAATTCAGCCGAACTAACTAAGGATATTGTATGCTCTGAATAATCATTGTTAATTTATCGGAAAAAATGAAATTTAATTAATTCATTAATAATTTACTAGGGTAAATGTGTGATTTCACTAAAAATAGGTTTTATATATTTTTAGTCAATTAATACATTTTATAAGTTTTATAAAAATTTTAATGATATTCTTGACTGATTATTAAATTTGTAGTATCAATAATATAAAGTATATACCTATTCACTATACATTGTATTCTGTTATCTGACAAAACTTTGTGGAGAGGCAAATATATTCATTAATTAAATAATTAGACCACAGCCTATAAACTGTACTCTTATTAAAATCTCAAACATCAGATTATGATGTTATCACTTGAACAAGTTTATGTAAAATTCTGTTTTTAAGAAATGAATACTACCATAGCTTCTAGTTTTTTATTAAGCTGGCTGGGATGAGCGCCGTCTACTCGATCTATAACATTACCATGCTGTAATAGTACAAGGGTTGGTACAGCTGTAATTTTATGTTTCAATGATACTTCTGGCACTTGTTCCGCAAGTATTTTCGTGAAGATAACATTCTAGAAAAGTAATAAAAATAAAAAGAGAATTAAAATATACGTAAATTATTACTAAAATGTGCAGTGACCTTACTTTGAAATTATCTTTTTTTGACATTTCTTCAAGTATATCGTTCATATCTCTACATTGCTCGACCCATTCGGCGAAAAAGTGAATCACTACATTTTTTGAGCTGAAAACATAAAAAAAGTTTTAAAACTGTATCCGACTAATAAAAGTCGAAGAGGAACAATCGCATGAAATCATTCATTATAGCCTACAATGAGTGTTATGGACAGTAAACATGTTTTTCTACGGTATAGTTAACATTAATTCAATAAGGCGTAGTTAACATTAATTTTTTCATACTATCCCACTCGGAAATAGTATTGATAACAAACTTGCTCGATCATCACATAATGATATAGTGGTAATTGTAAGGAAAAGTCATCACAGGGCTATAAACGACATTATTGCATAAATCAAAATCTTAAAATGTATATATTGCATCAGATGCATAGATTATATTAATTTAGTAGGATATAAACAAAACGTATATTATTATGTTAAATATAAGAACCATAATTCGTAACTATAAGAAGTAACAGTCAGGGTGGTTTAGATAACCAACGACACCCTGAAAATGTAGTTTTGTTTAATATCAATACATAATTTATTTAGATAGATGATAAAGCAGTTTTAATTAATATGAAAAAGATTAAAACTTATATCTTTTAAATGATATGACCTTCAATATGAATAGTCAATAATTAAACACACAATAAACAAGAAGGGGTCTAGATAAATAAAAAAGTATTCTCAAGAGTACTTGATACGTCTGCCGTTTAAATATAACATTAAATAAATTTATTCTAAAACATTTTATAGTTCAACCAAATAAATAATTATTCGAGTCCTAACTAGTTAGATACAAGAAATATAGATGTGACAAACAATTTAAAATATGTAGAGCTCGATGGCTGTTAGTTGTCTAAATTTTCAAATAAAAATAATAAGTAATAAAAATTTATATCATATCACACTTAAGAGCCAATTAAATTGTGTTCAAAATTCATTCTATATATCTCACTAAAATGGACAATTTCTACTTTTTCTGCCTTTAAATGGCAATATCTAATAACCAGAGAGAATTAGGCCTTTTAAAGGCTATTAAATTCACTAAATTTTATGCTTTTTTCCTAGACTAAGCGTTTTAGAAACACCCGGTGTCTAAAGTTAAAATTCTATTTTCATAGAGCACCAAAACGGTAGTTCCACCAAAACATTGGTGAAAAAGGACCAAATCGAGTGAAACAAAGCTTGTTCAATAATACGGTCCTATGTACACAGGCCTAGGCCTACTAATGTGATTGTAGATGAATTAGGTTTTGAGCGAATCCAGTTTAAAAAAATGGAAATTTAATGTAGTATCAAAATTAAAAAGTAAACTGAAAGCTCAAATGTAACACCACAAGTATTTTAATCCCCTCACATCACCTCCAAATTTTTGAATGTATAGATTGATTTAAATTAAGGGACAAAAATAGTTAAGCTTCAGTACAGGTGCTATGGTGTATGGCTGAACAAAAAATTAGAAGACAAATCAAATGAAAAGCAAAGGATTTTCAAAAAGTACTTCTAATAATTGCATACAAATTGATACGACTCGAAGAAATAAATTTCATCTTCGGAAACAAGGAATATTAGAATAAAATATTACTATAAGACAGAAACCATAAACCATCCTATCCTTGAGCCTGGGATGATATGGTTACTTCACAGCATGAGCAATGCGAGATCAAAGTTATGTGCCTAATTTTTAAGTGAATGAGAGACTTAAATAAGTGGAGGTGTGTACCTTCTACTGTTCTTGGTTCATTACAACTTAATGCATCAAGAAGACATAAGATTTGTATACATACTAAACTACGCGGTTTCACTAGTGACATTTTAAGGAGAAATAATAATTTATTCATAAAAATAGTAAAATATATATCTTGAAAAAACTGAGAATCAATTCAAGTCAATACGACCTTGAGTAGACAAATACTTACTTTGCGACATTCTCATAATCCTCTTTAGATAATAAATGTACCACTGTCATTTTGATGGTTTATTACGTCAAAAATTTTATTATGAGGATAAATTTGGAGGAGGTTTTCGAGGAAGACTGTTACAATGTTTCAAGGGTTCCTGAATACGATGAAAAAAATAATAGATTTATAATTTTTTCCAGTCAATTATTATATACTTTTTTTAATATTAATTTTTCATTCAGTCCTAAAAAATAAAGTTTTTCGGATAATTAAACGTCGATTGTTTTAATTATCTTTATTGTACTTAAAGTGTTGAAATTATAGGCAGTATTTACTGTTTGGCGCCAAATTTAAAAGTGAACCTCCAAACCAACCTTTGTAAAGCCAGCATATATCTTATAATATACTATATATTTATTATAATATACTATAATATATAAAGCAGTGTATTCTTCGATTGTATCAGGATTGTAAGAGGAATTCCCTAAAATAATTGTGATAATTATTATCACTTCCTTTCCTGTTTAAAAGGTGAACACAATGCCATGAAGCACGGTCTTCAATACTACACAAAACTAAGTTTTAACCCAAACGTCAAAACAAAAAAAAGTTCTACCCAGTGGCAAACTTTTTATTACCCTCCTCTTAGTAAGTGGTAAAAAGTTGTGAGACTTCAAGCATGGCATCTGGTTTTGGCTGGGGAGGGGCTTTGGAAAGGTAAAATGATAGGGTTCAGCAGTTTTTGTATGAGGTTTATCGCTAAGTTTGTCTCTTGCAAAATTAAGGTGCATTTAACTTCCAACAAAAATTGTCTAATGCATTTTCAAGAGCTATGGAGCGATTG
This sequence comes from Acanthosoma haemorrhoidale, assembly GCA_930367205.1. NCBI lineage: Eukaryota > Metazoa > Arthropoda > Insecta > Hemiptera > Acanthosomatidae > Acanthosoma > Acanthosoma haemorrhoidale. Next base: position 110,848,705 of record OV884014.1, on the reverse strand, counting down.
AGGGGTTACAAATTTCATTATTTTCCAGTTGGCTTGGTATTCATCGTACTCACTTGAAAATAAAATTGTATGTATCTTAAATGTATATATACATTTCTACTCTCTGTTGTCATAATCTTCCTTTTGCCTATATTCCCTTTTGAATGATTCACCATATCATTCTTCTCTTTCCTGTTAGTGCTTTCATAAATTATACCTATTTAAATTACCTCCGTTAAGAACAACGGTAAAATGACTGAATAGTACTCCGAATAAAAAAGGGGTCTGAGCTCCCCACTTTCCTGAACCCTTTATTTTATTCTTCTCGAACATTCTTACCTTATAGATGTATATACTTTTGTTGGAACTTTTTAAAATTGAAGAACATTGAATTTCCGCAAACTTAGATTGTTTTCATTGATAACTAATAGCCAAAGAAAAAATTACTAGCAAGCTCGGGATATTTAAAACGAAATATTAAAATATTTTCATATATGCCTTATCGTTAGGATAATAGCTGTTGGTTACTAATTAACTTAGGAGTCACACTGTGTCCCCTTACCCATGGTAGTCTTTAGGAATGCTTGGCCAAAGAGGATTATATCGGGAAGTTCGGGCAGGGTTATTCAGTTGGTAAATATTAGGATGGTGCAAGGTTCCTGTCCCGATGTTGCCAGTATAGTTTTTCTTTGGCTGTTATCAATAATTACAAATAATGGTGCGGACATTTCCATATTCCTGGTTCGTCTCTATAATTACCTCATAGTCCTCTACATTTTATTTTTTTTATATACATCATTAGATGTACTAATTTAATGAGTGAGTGTTTTGTTTTAAATCAGCTTGGGTCAATGAAAGAAAAAATATACCATATTTTTATCTCATTTATTAATACAAGGTTTTCGAACAGTATTTGTATCCGAAACAGGTCGTAAGTCGATCCTTTCAGACAAGTCATGATGAGCTAATAGACTGTAGATTGTTTTCACAGTATTCATCCATCGAGCATTAACAATTACTGTCTCAGATAATAAAACTTTTTATTTTTAACAATAACATTAGTTTTACATATTTATAATCTCATCGCATCAATGAAATTATTTACCGAGCTGACAAACACTGATTGGCCCGTCTCCAAAACTGGACATAAGTTATCAAATAAGTAAATATTCATACCTCATGTGTTATTTTATTTAGATTTATTGATGTGAAAATAATTAATAACTTTATTAGTCCTAGTTAAGAACAACACTGCCAGATTAAGTTTGTTTACGAAGGTTTCTGAAATGGTCCTGCCTGTTTTCACTCGCAAGATCTTTGTGAATTTCCTTTAGAGATATTTAATTTTATGTGGAGCTCCCTTTATATATTGGAAACATGAAAAATACAGCCGTCTCCATATAAAAAAATGATTAAGTCTCAATAATTATTAACTCTCTACTTGGTGTTGAAAAAAAAAAATTTTTTTTTTCAAATTTGAGTGGGCTATCAAATGATGGCCTATCCTGATCGAGAACAACTCATCTGTGTCCTTTACAACTATAATAAAAAAACTCAACTAAACCATCATTAACATCGTGGTTGCAACTTTAGCACAACCAGTGATTTTTTTGAGAGGTATAATATTTTGTTTTGCAGTCCCATAAAAAATAATCCCATCGTATTAAGTATGATATACTTACCACATATGATATATATTAGGGTATTTGATATATAGACCAAACATCCTGAATAATAACATTTAATGTGTGTTGGAACTTGCGGGGGCTATAAATTATTAAGTCATTGAAATCGTTTTGGCAACAATTGCACAGCCAAATCCTGAGAAGCATCACTGATTTAATATTTTTTAACACAAACCATTTTTTGGATCTCTTTGATTACTGACACATATAAAATAATAAATCAATGTTCAGTATAACTTTTACTTTCTCTCAATTAAACTAAAACCCAATCGTTAGTGAAACTAACTCATAGCTTTCCAGGCATGTATTTACTAAAATATTTTCACTGTGAAACAAGCACACCGCCCTATATTAAAACAAAGAAATATAAAATTTTATAAAGAGATCGTTTATTGAATATTCATGTGTTCATCGGCGATTTTAATTTGCTTTGCTTTTGATTTTTTATCTTTTTGTATGATTACTTCGTTAGGGTGGTTCTTGACACACGATCTTGCCTTTTTAAATTTCATTGTTAATAAACGTAGTTCAGTTTGAAGAATTTTCATTTTTATTTTGTGTTCTTCCCTGTCATGTACAATTTGCTGTTCTATTCGATTTACCCTTGCTTCAATTTCCTTGTCAAAGTTCTGAACATTTGAAATTGTTTTTTTTTTTAAAGCATCTAAAACAGTTTTAAAAATTTATTCTAATATTCATAATAAAAAAAGTTTGTATGTAGTACGTTTAGTAGATAGAAAATGATTAACTACGTAAATGAACAAGCAGCAAATCCAGTTGGTAGACCTAGTATCTCTTCACGAGATGTGTCATGAATTTAATTTTATTTCAGGAAAAATATGATTGTGGGCTACAAACTAAAATTTTACCTTTTTACCCTGGACAACACCAGATATTGATATGTGACACATTTTTAGGGATTTATTGATTTTCTCGAAAACAGGAAAGTTTTCACAATCATTATTTTTCTGTTTTCCCGAAACTTTCCAAGACTCTCCTTCGAGGTATAGACCTGTATTTTTTTACAGAGGTCCCACTATATGTTTTATAGTCAATTCTTTAAAATAAATTAACAACAAAGTCATTAATTAATTAATTGCTACTAAAAAAATATGGGATGTGTATTAATACAATTTTTTAAGATTGAAGATCTCGAGGTCTTGATCAAAAATATATAATGTGTTTTTTCAAACTATAGTTATAAAAAATTCAGCGTGTAGTGGACACGATTGAGTAAAGCACTTCAAACTAAATTAAGAGTTTTGATGATCCTGGAATGTCTCCCAATTCATTTGTTTCTTAAGTTTTATTGAATCATGTGCAATAACATACACATTAAAAAGCAGTTTACGAAACACACACCATTGATTGGCAATGCATATTTGAATTTGTAACCCAGACTGTTTTAAATAATCATATAATAAATAATTATATTCTTCAACAAGAGATCTTTAATTTGATACCGCATACCATAGGCTAAGAAAAAAAAAAATTTTCATCACAATTACATGATTAATGAACTTATTATTTTGAATAGGATTCCTTTTATTTTTATTTATCATCGGAGCATTAAATGAAACTAACACAGATCATACCTCTTTGTAAAACTTGGAATAAAAGTTCCAGGCACAATTATTCTGTAGTATTAATAACATGTGTTCAGAAATATTTACTGGGGCTTATATCGGCCATAATTGTGTAAAGTTAGTAAAACTGTCAGCTATTGTGGAACATGCAGGTAGACAAAAGGGCATTCATAAATTTTATGAACTATGCGTTCCTACAGATTTGTAAGACAAATTAAATTTAGTTAATAATTCTGATTATATGTATGCGTTTAATTTACCAAATAACAAACAATTTGAATATTTCATAACTTTAATTAATACTACACAACATACAATAACCAATTACTTTCATTCAAAGCACTGACAGACAATGTTACTTACTCCAGCAGAACCAGAAAGACCGTGTGGATGTACCGAACTTTCCACAAAATTCAAGTGAAGCTAGGCTTATATACAAATTAACAGACGCCCAGATCCACAGCCATTGAAGGCATACATAGTTTCTAAAGTAATTTTTAATTCCCACAGAAAGAGAATTAAATAAATCAATACAACGAATAAACAACAAAAAATATTACTGGCTCTGTAAATAAATCGAAGTAGATCCTCTCCCTTCAGGCTCTGGGATGAATTTTTCCATGGAAATTAAATTCTATTTGATCTATTGTTTGGTATAATGATAATAAAATAAAATTTTTCCGATGTATTTTATTGTTATTTTTCTAATATACGTCTTTAAATCGAAAGAAAAAACACCTAGTCAACAGAATTTTTTTTTATATTTCCATTGTAAGTTTTATTGAATTATACAAAGCGAAATATGAAAAAGGTTTTTAAAATACGGTTGTAAATAATTTTTTTCTTAGATGTTCTATTTTGGCAACATCTTGGCTTTCCTTTTTCATAAGTGACTGTATTCTTTTCATCTTAATTTCGACTGAAGCCAATTGTGCTTCAAGAATTTTCATTTTCAGTTCGTGCTCTCTCCGATCTAGACATATCTTTTCCTCTAATTTATATAATCTTGATTCTAACTCCTTTTCATTTGGCGCCATTAAGTGAATCGCCTGTTTTATTATTATTTAATTTATCTGAAAATCAAGCGAGACACTAATTCTTTATTACTAGGTATTTAACAACATTTACTCTTATAATTATTGAGTCACCGTGAAAGGTTTCAAATGACAGTAGTAAATTAAGGGAGGAGGATAATTGCAGGAAATGGTTTTGATAAGAACAATGTGTAACGATTAAGTTGAAAATAAACTGAATAATTTTGAATCCCAAGAATGACTAGACAATGTGTAACGATTAAGTTGAAAATAAACTGAATAATTTTGAATCCCAAGAATGACTAGGATATAATCAGTAATATTTATTTACATTTACTTACAAATGCTAGTTGAACTTCTGTTCGAAACGTCTTCAAGAAAAGCTAAAATGATTAACACATTAGTCAGATTTGGACCAAACAAATTGTTTTAGGCTTTTAAAAATTTTAGTGGTGGTACACACAAGCTGGGCATCTATCCTATCGGGAGCAACACATTTTTATTTACAAGGCAGTAAAAACAATCTCTGAGACTTGGCGGAACCAGTAACTCCTAATAAACAGTGATCTTTAGGTAGAATCTCACACAACTGTTTTTGTTTTTTTAAAATTGTTTACATCGTTTACAGAACACAGAACCTTTGTATAATGAAACAGTTATGGTGATCACTACATCATATGAGAGCACCCCAAGTGTGATCATAAAATAAAAAAAATTTATTATCGATTATATCTCATAAATGAGCAATAATAAAATATTTATAGAGGTTGGAATATTTAATAAAACTTATTTAATTAGTGGTGAGAAATTTTCAGATTATAAAAACGTACATGAATTATCATTCAACTTTAAAGTTGATAAAAGCAAATATATAATTTTTGTACAAACCGATATTTTCAACTGAATCCATAGATACCCCTTCTTTTAATATTATACTTCTATAATTCAATTCTTCCACACATTTAAAGTTAACAAACATATAAAGAAATAAATTCTCCAGTTATAAACAATATGTTAGCCACCTGATAAAATAAATATGTGTTATATGTAGTATCATTAAATGTAGAATTGTCTTAAAAACACAAAAAATAAAAATTGTCATATTTGTAAAATAAATAATATAGAGCAATACTGACATTAACAACTTTCCAAGAAAAATATCTGTGATTAAACGTATTGTCAATTTCATACTTATCTATACAAAGGAAACATGGGAAAGTAAAAATAAATACTAAAATTGAATAAATAGAAAAAATACATTTATTGCCCAATAAAACTTTTTCTCAAAACATGATAAATTCAAATATCTTAATCCTTAGCTATTTCCCAATTTTTAAGAGCGACAGCACATAGAAAGAATTGGGACCTACACGTTATAAGATTTAGATAGAGCTTCTATCTGAAAATAAATAATTATTTAGGGGTCTAAGTGGGAACTACGGAAAGATTTTACTTTAAATTAAAAAAAAAAAAATCTGAAGCCTTCGTGTTAACCAGGGTTGCTAATTTTATAACTTAGATGTCTAAAGCTTATCATTGATTGATGAGCCATAAGTCTTTTGGGTACTGAAGTGTACAAAGTAATAAATGATATTTTTTTATTAACAAAATAATTAGGTACAGAAAGAGAGGGACCTCGTTAAGTTTGATTTAAACCAAAAGTTAATAATGTGCAGGGTATAAAAGTGACAAAAAATGAGTTTTAGGGTCAAAGGTCCTGATCTGTAGGGATGACCAATAGTCGATAGAGCTTCATTATCGATTGTAGGATTCTATTGACCTCGTACAATTGATTAAATGACTAACCATCGGACATCTTGGAGATATCAAAATCCTTAATTGCGAATTGCAACATTTTGCTCCTGCTGCTGCTCCACTTGTGGTTCCTAGAACCACGTTACAGAAACCCTTAAAATACATGGTTTTTTTTTATCATTAGCTTCATGTATAAGTCAATTCGTAAAACCATTTTCAATACATAAATTAAATTAAAAAATTATTTTTAAAAAATTTAGAGGTTTTTTCTAATTGATTGAATTTACACTTAACAAATTACTAAGAAATAATTGAAACCAGAGTTATAGTTTTTTCTTTGAACAAAATTTGTTTTATAAGAATTTAATTGTCCTTTTTATTTCACATTTTCTATTGTCAAAATATAAATAGAAAAAGTAAGATTTCTATTTTTTCCACATTCCTGGAAGTGAGCCACAATTAGCTCTTTTAAACCGAGCAGGTAGCCTGGAACAAAAATTTCTGAAGTATTTCTTGAGGTTATATGAATATTTTAATAATCATAGCTGATAACTAACTCGTAAACACATGGAACAAAAATATATCCTAACAAAAGTTCTCTAATATATTTGTTTCAAACAGCGTTGGATAATTCATAAATTTCATTGAAGTAGTTAAAACGATTTAGTCATTTTTTACTTCAAGGATAAAAAGTCAGCATTGCAAATATTAAATTATCACACAGTCAACAATATAATTGAAAGTACTTTGATTAAGGCAAAAAAATATCCGTGACATCTTAAGGGTTTGGCACTGCCATAATATTTGTACTGGTTGAATGGATTTCGAACATTCCAGCTGAAGTTTAGATGTTAGCTCCTTCATACGAATGATCAGCATTGATCATAATAAACAGCCGCCAAATTAAAATTATATTAGATTTTATAAAGGCAAATGACGGACAGGTTTTGTGGTCAACAAGGCTGATAAATTCCTTCCAGGGTTTTATTTGCGCGGCGAATAACAATTTTTTTTTTTTAATTAATAAAAAAAAGGTAATTACTTTAAAGAAATGATGGTTTCTTATTAAGGTTAGCTAAAAAAAAAAAAGAGATCAAAGTAAAGAATGTTCTTGGAATATTTTAAGTCTTTTTCCAACAAAAGATTATTGCGAAACTTAATTTAAAAGGGGTGTTGCACAGGAGGGACCTCTTGAAAATTATGCGCATAAACCATCGATTATTTTTTCAAATAATACACAGTAATTGATTAATCTATTTTGACAATGAGCAATCGGTCGTCCCTACTGATCTGGTTGAAATATGACCTGGATTTGAAGAATTTTCGTTGAGTTTGAAGGAACTTTCAAGTATTAAAGAGGGACGGACAGATTCAATCTTATTATAAAGGAGATTACATGTCATTTCACATTAAATAATAAATTCAAATTTCTTAATATTATGGACAACACAAGCAAATAAAATCTAAGATTATATTTACAGTTTGGTAAAATTTATTCTGATTATTTCCTTAAATTATGAAGACATGAAGAGATCTTTTGTAGCAGTTTCATTCAACTTTCGGATTCCAAGACTAAAATGTTTTCAGCGGTAGCGAGTTGGATAAGAAACGAAGTCATTGCAGCGCCAGTATCATTCTCCTTCAATTTCGATACATAAAGGACTTCCCTTCCATCATCACGAGTTACAGCCATTTCTCTGAAAAAGATTTATTTAAATTGTAAACATACTCATTGCTGATTATGTTTACTAGAGCACGACCTTTCTCTCATAGAATACGTATTAAATATTTAACATAAAGTAGAAATATACTAATAGTATTATTAGTTGTAATAAGCATTATCAATCAATACAACAATGGACTTACTTCATATTCCCGATGATTTCTTGTGTTTTATCTCCCAACTTTTTAATGACGTCTTCTTCAGATAATTCACCTTCAGATAACTGGACCAAAAACAGAGCAATATCCTTCTGGACTTTAGTCATAGCTAATCCATCTAAAAATAAAATTAATTTTTACTGTGCAAATACAGCGGTGAGTAAATTCATTGCATTTAATGCAACTGACGTTTTGGACATAATAATAGTAGAGACATGCATTTTTAACCTTTTGCTTGAGAAGTAATAGCGATTTCTTTCGCTGGTATATTTACAAAAATATCTGTGAGCTCAGGGTGTGACAGAATACTATTGTCATAGCAGCCAGCAACAAAGTACTTCCTATTCTAAAAAAAAAAAACACACAGCATTAAAATTATTTAAGAAATAATAAAATTATGCATACCTAGCATTACTTTTGACATTAGGACTAACCCTCAATGAAGCGATTCCTTCATCCGTCACTTCGAACCATGGGAACAATGTTTCATCAAACTTCCTGTGAGGTATAAAAGATGGAAATGATTTCAATGACTGAAAAAAAATTACAAATCACTTACAATATTTAAACTTTAATTGAGAGTTTGTAGAAACAAAATTTCATAACAACTCAGAAATATTCACTAAATTAAGTTTGAATCATTTGAATTAACTACAAAAACTACCTCTAAAAGTGGAATGAGACCGTGGTGATACACAATAACCCGTTTCTTCAGTAACATTGCACTGTATATGACAATCGCTTCCAATCCAAAGTGCTTGATTAATTCTGTATAATATAGATGGTAAAATAATTAACATAAAAACATTTTAAAAAATAAGTTAAACATTTCCTTTACCTTTTAGATTTGTCTTCTTATACTTTCCTACCATCCCAAATTCCATAGGGGAACCGTTGTTATCGATATTACAGATACCGATGGTCATGACACTTATGAAATGCTGTAAGACTTGAGTAGGATCAGCAGTTTTACCATACACCTGACCGAGGACATGTCCGAGCTTTTGATATTTATCAGGATTGAAATCTCGAGCCCACAAAATAACAGAGAAATTCGGGACCTGAAAAGAAACAATGTATAATAAATAATCTCTTCAACAAAAAATAATTATTTTAGGCATCAAATGGAGAATCCATATACATTGTAATGATGTCTTTACGTTCAATATTTATTATTTTTGAATAAACTAATTCTATTTTAATTGAATTCAAAGTTTGAAATTAAATAAATGTTTTAAAAGAGATGAATAAATATTATTATAGTCAGATATGAGATAAATCAAATTGATTTAAGAGGCATGGGTCTAGTGAGAGAGACAAAGATATAGAACGCAAGAGCATGCTCCGTTGCAGTTTGGTTAGCCTTGAAAGGCAGCGGTCAATTTATGATTATAGACTGTTTATTGTCAAGGAATAAAATCAAGTACACAAGAGATCTATTATATTGTTATCGATTGTTTGTAATATTGTAGTTATCTTGTTTGTTTATAGGCATAAAACCGAATGGTCATCAAAGACTAGTAGTCTGTTTTGTTTTAGATTTGCTGGATTAGGTGGGCTTCGGGTTAGAATTTGAATTATTTTGTCAATGGGTAATTACAGTATTTTTTAAGTGATTAAGATAGATTTAAACTAGCCATTTATATTATTATAGAACTTTTACACAGTCAAATTATCTATCAGAACCTAAACCTTCAAATCAAATATAATTAAAACTTGTACAATAAATTACTGCTCTTTTATAACTTAATAATAAATATCCCTTTGCCATCATGAATAAGCTAGTAATATTAACAGACAATACATCGTTATAACTTATATAAAAATAAATACTTCTGTGATCAATCTGACTTATGCAAATTTTTATTTTTAAACTGAGCAAAGTTTGTATTAGTATTTCTAACGGAGCAGTATAGATTCTTATGATTAATAAAAAGCATGAGGACAATCATCAAAAGTGTGAACTTGAAAAGTCCATGGTTTTCTCATGTCCCTCTATTTCACTTGCTTTAGGGTTGCAAGTTCCGAAAGATTATTGGTATATGTCTACACCTGCACATGAAATATTATTTATTAACATGCTCTGACAAATTATTAGCTACCTAATTATGGCAAATGCCTCAGAGATAGGTGTCACAAGCTGTTCAAAGCGATCTTTGAACTATTGCAAGAATATTGAAGGTAATTACCTCAAAGGCCATCTTAGCCAGCAATTTCTAATCAACCTTGAATGAACATTTACAGACGAACAGCAACAAAGATTAATGTACCATTATACTTTGTGAAAATGGCTCGTTTTTTTTGTTATATATTACAGAAAAATAATTAAATAGAGGTTGTTTTATGTTACTTTAAATTTCTTCAATTTGTCCATTTGAAAAGAGATTTCACCCTTGGCAAAACAAAACACAGAAAGCTAGTACTATCTTATTATTAATATTGTATTAAACAAATAAAAGCAGACTGACATCTGGAAATTTTTCAGGGTCGCTCTCCATAAGGTCACTGACATAAAACCAATGGTTTTTTACTTTGCCATAAAAAAATGTTTTTTGGTTTTCTATGGGTGTTTTCTTAAGTATATAACTCTTCTGGGATTCCGACAAACTTGGATAGGCCCAAGTCCAAATTGAATCTCCAAATTTGTTTCTTTCTGAAAAATTCAATCGTGGGATTAAAATATAGCAAAGGTAAAATAATATATCATTATATTGTTATTAAAACAATAGTACTACAAAACGTTATGCAATACTGGACACTTCCTCATGCTGTCATCCACAATATTGATCTAGGGGCCGCGATAGTCAGAGCTAAGGTGTGATTCCTCTACAAGGCACTGAGTTGCCAAAGAAGATATAGAAACTTTAAGTGGTTTCGGTCCTATTTGAATTCTGTAACTCATTATTACCATCAGAAAGTCTCTGATATAACATTGCTAAGCTCTCCTTTTTAAGTAAATATTGGATTTGAAATGAATAAATAAGAGTTATTAAGCTATGTCTGGTATTATTTATGCATAAGATCCCACGACTTTTACTTCTTTTTGATAAGAGATTTGGTATCCCACTGTAGGTAATGAGAAGGGGGGTTACGATTTTGTCAGATTCAGGAGCCGGAAATTATTAATGACGTGTTTATCAAATAACTAATTTTTGGAGCAGTTTTGGGATCTTGGTTGTTATTCAGTGTGAACATTATTATTTAATGGTATTATTTTAGGAATCGAGATATCCAATATTAAAATTTAAAGACAGAACTTACAGCGACAATATAACAGAGACTCCCTATTAGTCAACAGCAAACGACATAGTTTAAACACAATTTACCAAAAACCATCCAAGGGTGCCTACATATTCTATGGCAACTGACTATCGCTCCAGAAATAGAGCCCTTGTCTCAATAATTTTTAGTTAGGATTTGCGGAAGCAGGAACGCCATAACTGCATATTGTTTAACAAGGTGGGAGCCCGTGATTGTGGTCACCAATTAAGTATCATACATATTTCCTGTGAAATGTTTCAAAATTGGTACCAAGCAGAATCAAAATTATTTATTGAGTTTGATCTTAGGGTCGATTCAATCCAAAAATGCATTGAACATAGCCTAAAATTAAGTAATAAAAAAATCAGTTTTTGTTTAGGGGCAAAAATGACTTTATGTTAAATTTGAAGGAACTTGGAAGTATCGGAGAGGGATCATACTATTTGCAATAAAATTTAGACTGTAACTGCTAAAAAACTAACCTTGTCTTACAGTTCTTATAACATCATTTTTATACATATTGACTATTTAGACTAGCGTACAGGCCAAATATCTTCGACTGTTGATCAAAACAGGTTTGACTATCTGAACTGTTATATAAGGTAGAATAAAAAGCATTAAATTCTCATCATAGAGAATTATCAAGGTATCCCTATGGAATAAACTATTAATCCAAAAAACTCAGTTTTAAAAAAGGTTTCCTATGAAACTCCCTGCATCGTCACATTTTGACAACTTTGTGCCAGTGAGATTTGTTTAATGTATTACTTCATTTGAAATAAATTAATCAAATATTTTAAAAGGCTATACAAAAAGAATCTTTGATTTTCCCTGAGGTTTCATTCTATGAAGATAATTTATTACCCATTTCACAGAACATATTAAAAATATAAAAAGTACACAAATATGTATTGGTTGATTAAAAATGGATATATAGCCATTAAGGACAACATTACGCTATGGACAATTGAGACAAAATTGAAAAATAGTTCATGCAGGGGTTAAATCAATTGGGTCAGGATAATAAAAGCAAAACAATGTAATTAACCAGTGACAATAGCTTCCAGAGGCAAATGTGATATTAATTATACAAAATGATATTTGCACATGAACAAGTGTCATTAACGCATATTTTCAATAGAATTGTGTCCATTACCTAGAATGCTACAAGACAAAAGATGACTCATTCTAATTTTTTTTCCTGACCAACAAATTAAATTAAAAGTCTCTTTTCAAAATAGGAGCCAGAAACAACTTTGGAGGTTTTAAACCGGCTATAAGGGAAGGTTACACCTTTTTTAAATCATGAATACATACATTTTCTAAAAATATCGAGACAAAATATTAAATATACAATAAAATAAAATTTAGTTAATGTACTCTTAAAGATCTGTTATAATTAAATTGAAAATATTCAGTTATATGAGTATGCGATTAGGTATCGATAGTGGGCTAATACGGAATTTCACGAGTTCTGCAGCCCTGTTCAATTTGCTGCATCTGACTCCTTGGTTGGACACGCTGTCGTTTATATTCACTGTAAAGTGTTTATATCCAACGAATTATAGTTTTTCATTTTTTTCGAATGTTAATTAGTTGAATAAACAAATAATTCATCATGGCTCGGTATAGCCAACGCCCAGAAAACGCTCTTAAAAGAGCAAACGGTATGTACATGTCGACAGATAATTCTCTTTTTCCTCATTTTATCCTATGTTTCCATTGTGTAATTGTTAATTACCGCCTTATCGGCCTGTCCCAGCCCTTGATTAATTCTTATGTCATGCAAGGGAACTTTTCTATGTGAAAATATGTTTCATTACAGTAATAGAGGTTATATTGTATTTCAGAGTTCATTGATGTGGGGAAACCTGCCAGGGCTTTAGATACTCTCTACGAAGTATTTAGAAATAAAAAATGGGCCTACAATTGGAGCGAAAGTTTGTTGGAACCCATCATGTTCAAATATTTGGACCTTTGCGTCGAATTGAAGAAATCATTGATAGCAAAGGAAGGGTTGTTCCAATACAGAAATATGTTTCAGTCGGTAAGTCACTAGTTTCATTATCTATTGGATTGTCGGATTAAAAGACAACTTGTTATTACTAATGTGTTATTGTGCAGGTGAACGTTGGTTCATTAGAGAATGTCATACGAGGTTACCTCCGGATGGCTGAAGAGAAAACCGAATCGGCCAGGGAACAATCGCAGCAAGCTGTCATTGATATTGACGACCTAGATAATCTTGCCACACCTGAAAGCATATTGTTGAGGTAATATATAGCCAATTATTGTTTTGGTATGGCTACGTAAAAACTGAGTCTATTACACAAGTAAACTAGCTCTCTGTAATTAAAATTAGGGGTTGCATTGTCCCCCCACCCCCTTATTTATGCGTTGTACTATGATACACGCCATATTTTTACAATGTTTCCTGTTTGCCTTTGCGAGAGTTTTTGGTTGTTCCTGTAATCATTGATCAATGTTTCAGTTTAACATAATTTAAAATATTCCTACATTAGAATTCTGATCATATAAGCAACATAAATTTTGGGTTTTCATACAATTAGTTTTCATGTCCAACTAATTTGATAATAGAAAAAAAATTATTTTAGTTATTGTAGTCATTATGGAAGAAATTCTGTTGCACACAAATTTTTGATATAATTTATTATATTGACACTTATTGTTTTGTTTAAGTTATCTGGATTATAATTCCAAGATAACATGTTTTGTTTTCAAATGTCAAGCTTCATTACAAAATTTAATTTATCTGTTGCCTCATCGGGTCAAACACATATAACTAAATATCAGTACTTCTGCAATCGGCATAAGCTTGACTGGTTAATACATACATAAGTGTTCAGCTCCGCTGTTTATTTGTACTTATTGTATATTTTTCATTAGGGAGTCTGCTTAAGTTAACAAAAAAAATCCTAGATTTTCATTAAACTTATGAATGAATGATGTTTGTCTGCAAAAAGCATAAAGGATTGTTCATTCAATAATAATAACTGGTAGAAAGCATCCATTATATTCCTTTGAATGCTTTTTATTTTCATTAAGTTTATTTTGTTTTCCTCTTTTTACTAAATTATTCTTTACTTAAACTGATCATTACATATTTAGTATTTTACTAACTATGAGATGTTTATTTATATACTTTGTGTATCGTAATGTGATTGAAATCTTTATATTATATTTTTTTTTTCCATTAACCCAAGCTGGTATGATATGCACCTAGTCGTGACAAATTTCAAGGCTAACTATGAATTCATTAAAATATTAATATTTTTTCATTTAAGTTCAATATTTGTTTAGTTCATTTCTATTAATATCTAGCCACTAATTAATAATCTGTAAAGTGTGTGTACACAAAAGCTGATTTCACTAGTAACATTTATGAATGGGACATAAGAACAAGTTCTTGGCTAAAATGAAATTTTTCTAATCTGTGTTCCTGTGATTTTAAAAAATAATAATAATTTTCTTTTAATTTGTCTAATTCAGAAACCGTTATGTTTTCACCTGCGTGATTGTTTGACGGACCTATAATCATGAAATTTTATATTGAGATTTATTCCATTTGAAATAACCACTGGCACAAAAAAATATTCTCCATAAAATTTTATTATGTTTTATTTATTAATAACAGTAAAAGATCCCATTGCCCCAATTAGTAATAAATGATTTTTATTTCTGAACTGTAATTTCACTAACTCATTAAAATCTTATTCTTAACTCAACCTGTGTTTGCACAGGTTTTTTTGGAACCAAATTTTGCATGTTGGTTCCATCCAATGCTCCGATGGTGCTAAATATTAAACCAGTCCCCCATGGGTCACAGTTCATTAATTACTAAATCATTAATAAACAAATCCGTCGTATTGAGTAGAGTATTAAAGATTTTTGTGTGGCCTTTACATTAATAATATGTAATTGTAATATTTTTATTTTTGGACTATTATTATGTTATTGTGATATTTAGTATTTTACTAACTATGAGATGTTTATTTATATACTTTGTGTATCGTAATGTGATTGAAATCTTTATATTATATTTTTTTTTTCCATTAACCCAAGCTGGTATGATATGCACCTAGTCGTGACAAATTTCAAGGCTAACTATGAATTCATTAAAATATTAATATTTTTTCATTTAAGTTCAATATTTGTTTAGTTCATTTCTATTAATATCTAGCCACTAATTAATAATCTGTAAAGTGTGTGTACACAAAAGCTGATTTCACTAGTAACATTTATGAATGGGACATAAGAACAAGTTCTTGGCTAAAATGAAATTTTTCTAATCTGTGTTCCTGTGATTTTAAAAAATAATAATAATTTTCTTTTAATTTGTCTAATTCAGAAACCGTTATGTTTTCACCTGCGTGATTGTTTGACGGACCTATAATCATGAAATTTTATATTGAGATTTATTCCATTTGAAATAACCACTGGCACAAAAAAATATTCTCCATAAAATTTTATTATGTTTTATTTATTAATAACAGTAAAAGATCCCATTGCCCCAATTAGTAATAAATGATTTTTATTTCTGAACTGTAATTTCACTAACTCATTAAAATCTTATTCTTAACTCAACCTGTGTTTGCACAGGTTTTTTTGGAACCAAATTTTGCATGTTGGTTCCATCCAATGCTCCGATGGTGCTAAATATTAAACCAGTCCCCCATGGGTCACAGTTCATTAATTACTAAATCATTAATAAACAAATCCGTCGTATTGAGTAGAGTATTAAAGATTTTTGTGTGGCCTTTACATTAATAATATGTAATTGTAATATTTTTATTTTTGGACTGAAATTATGTTTGCTCGCTGTATTAACTCAACCGCTGATTCCTTTCAGAGGAATAATAATTGGCAGTTTCATTTAATTGCCGGATCATGCTAAAAATAAAATTAGTGTGTATCATTGATCAGTTAATTGCTATGCAGTGAAAAAAATAATTTTTTTGCATCTCGCAGATTATCAAATTTAAGATCTCAATGCATTAAATAATAGTATGCATAATATGTGTTGGGAGTTAAGTGGACAGTAAATAATAAATACAACACCGATCAGATTAATGACAATTTTACAAAAATATATCGGTTGTGGTGACGAATGCCAGTCAAAACCCTTAATTGTGTGATACTCTCACTTATGTTTTTTTGAGTAAACTGTTAGTTTTGTTTTTTTATTTTTTAATGTTTGTAGTAGTGTTCATAGGGAACATTATTAAAAAGTGTTTCCTGGAAAATTTAATTAATTAATTAGTAGACCTGGAGTCAAAATCATTTCTTTATGTTGGTATTTTACTGTGAAACAATCACTTGTGACATCTAGTTTAATATCTCTAAATTTAGGCTTAATATTTATCAACTAAAATTAATACAGGTTAATTTATTTTATCCTTTCAACTAATCCTTTTTGTCGGCTTTGTTATAGTGCGGTTAGTGGTGAAGATGCGCAAGACAGAAGTGACAGAACTATTTTGACTCCGTGGGTGAAGTTTTTATGGGAGTCGTACTGCCAATGCCTGGAACTTCTGAGAACAAATGCTCACTGCGAAACGCTCTACCATGACATTGCTCGCATGGTATTTATTTTCTAAGCGTTTGTTAACTTCATCTCGGCTAGACAAATCTCTATTGTAATTTTTATTTTTTTTCAGGCATTCAACTTTTGTTTAAAATACAATAGAAAAACTGAATTTAGGAAGTTATGCGATAAATTGAGGAAGCATTTGGAAGATATTAGCAAACTGCCCGTCCAAGTGGCCAACGTAAGCCTTAATAAACCAGAAACTCAGCAGTACAACTTGGAAACCAGATTGGTTCAGTTAGATTCTGCTATCCAGATGGAGCTCTGGCAGGTAATTAATAAATATAGAAGGATAGTAAAATAGAAAACCGTCATATAATGATGGAAAAATAATATCCTAGTGTATAGTGAATATCGGTGTGACCTAGTACCTAGTTGGGATAGCTACTGTTACCTTCTGCATGTCACCATGACTTCAAACTAATTATTTGTTTATGGTTTTAGAAACAATTTACTGTCTGATATGGTAAAGATATGAAATATTTTAATTTTAAGTAAGATAAAACTATTTTTCTCATATTTTTTTAAATGTTTATATGTATTATTCTATTTTATAAACTCTTACTCTTTTTTAAACTGTAGGGTTCACTGTTCATATAGAATAAACAACTGGTACATGTTTACGCTTACTTTTCTAAACAAAACATTTTAAGCTATGCGAAAACTTATTCATTTTACGCGTGACACAGGATTGATTATTGCGCTGTATGAGTTCTTCCTTGTTATAAGGGTGCTAACTGTATACCTAGGTTGTATAGTCAGAAATATTCGTAATGTAAGGCAGGATATTTTATAGTTAGTAAGCCTTTACGTTATATTATGTGTATAATTTTTAATCATGTTTTCTAGGAAGCTTATAAAGCTATTGAAGATATACATGGATTAATGAACATGTCTAAAAAGCCTCCCGTAAATAAAACCATGGCTAACTACTATCAGAAATTGGCGATGGTCTTCTGGAAAGCTGGTTACTACCTCTTCCATGCCGCGGCTCTCTTTAAACTGTTCCAGCTTTCTAAGGACATGAAGAAAAACATCACATCTGATGAGCTTCAGAGGTCAGTTTTACATATTGAATTTTGCTCTATGAATTTTTGTCTTGTATATTACCCTGAAAAATCTACTAGTTAGCAATTTAAAATAACATGATTTTTCTGCGACAACTTAGCAATTATGAGTTATTTTATTTGTTTTATTCCTAGGTGTGAAATCAATAAAATTAAACTGTTTGATGTAGACATAAGATAAAACTGATTGCTATAATGATGTATTTATAAGAAATTCTTTTTTACCAACGATGATACTAAATATAGACCTCCAATACGCCCTAATGAATCTATATATGTCAATAAAACAATTATTACCGGTGTTGGAATTATTTGTTTAAATTGCTTGTTGCTTATTATTTAATGTGGTCCGGGCTATGATATGCTATAGCTTGGCAGTTATATAGTGATGATTCGACACTGGTCTGTTTTATGGTGTACACCCATCTCGGTTCTAGTCAGGTTATGTATTATATGCCCCTCTCCTTCCTACTAATGCTATACATGGTAAATTTAGAACAATTACGATATTGTATTCTATTAATTAACATGTAAAGTACCTAACAAATTAAATTATTAAAAGTGTGTATAATGATAAAATCGTGAAAATTAGTTACCATCGTCATATGACCAGTACCAGGACCAAGTGTTTTCACCTGTGATGAAACAATATCAACCTCCAATAGATCCTAATGAATCTATGTGATTAATTATAATATTTCTGAGGTGAGAAAAGTCTGCAGAAGCTGATTGGTTCCTTGTAATTATTATTACTATGCTTTAGCCTACGAGTATTCACGTAGGTTCCAGTCAGGTTGGTTAACTTGTTTACTCATACTTAGTTATAAGCGATTGCCCTTACGAGCAATGAAACTGAAAGGAAAAAAAAAACCTCCAATAAACCCTAATGGATCTGTCTGATCTGTTATATTTTGGAGGTGAGAATTTACTAGTGAATTGTGAATGGTCCCCCGCTGAATTATTTCAATATCCTCCAAAGTTTTCCTCAAGTATTCCCTGTCCTGGTTCATCGTTTTGGAGAAAAGTTTTTGTTTGTCAGAAATAGGAATCAAACTGGTCTCCGTAGCTAGTAGGCAGACCAGATAATAAATAAATTATGAGGACAGACGGACAAGAGTAACACAATGACAGATTTATGATTAATTATTCTTATTGACAATGAGACAATATCAACCTCTAATAGATCCTATTGGCACTATGCAATTTCATTCTAATATAATATTTCTAAGGTGAGAATTTAATTGTGAATTATTTTTATTAATCGCCTTACATTAATTAGATCTCTTACTAACCACTAAGACAGTTTGTTACATTTATCGTTACTGTAATTGGTACATGAAATATTCTATGTTTTAGTCCCTTGGCAGACAGTTATATTTTTTCTCCTGTAATAGTTGTGTGTGGTTCATTTATTGTTCTTGATATAACAAAGACATGGTTTTAATATTGTGACAAATAGAGTTTTAATATATCTATTGTGATTTTTAAGAAAAAAACATCTTTAACTATTAATAAAATTCAAGCATTGTTTTCAACATATTAAAAAAAATTGTATTCAGTAGTTAAATGTGGGCCAATGTGAATTTCTATTATGCCATAAACAATCTGGTAGCAACTTGCTTACGTGCTGTTATTCTAATTTGTGATGAAACAATATCAACCTCCAATAAATCCTGATAAATCAGATTAATATTATTATTTTACTGAGATGGAAATTTATAACAACTATTATTTTCAAATTGTTTATGTTTGTTTTTAAAAATAGAATGGCTTGCTGTGTTCTCCTTGCCACGCTGTCTATACCACTGCCTTCTGCTCACCCTGAGTTCGACAGATTCATCGAAACTGACAAATCTCCACTTGAGAAAGCCCAGCGACTCGCAGTCCTGCTGACTCTCCAGCAGCCACCGACCAGAGCGTCGCTCATTCGGGATCTTGTAAGTAATTAAACAAAAACAGTGATTGAGGTTTTGGTTTCTCAAATTATAAACAGAGTGTCTTGAAACATTATCTGTAAGGTTCTTTTAAACTTCAAGAGGGGGTAGGGTTCCAATAGGTAAACCACCTAAACAAAATAACCTTACCAAGATAAGCTTCTCCAACAGAATCACAAATACTTAAACTTTATTTTTTTCGGCCACCAATTGTTATGTTTTTTATCTGAGGTTAGATTAGATATAACAAAACTTTCTTTAATAAACCAGTCTGAGACAAATTACAATGTTATTAACAATTTTCATTTACCTTACTATTATTTACAGATTGATTAACTTTTACATCCTTATCTTCTTGCTTCATTCTCTGTGTCTGCCACGCGGTCAGTTAAGTCCATTCCTATCACCTCAAACTTCTTCTCTGAATCAAAACCATTCTTCCTTCAATCTTTCTCCTATTCATCCAATCACCACTCAACAAAAATTCTTCAAGCTTCACAAATTTCATTCTCACTCACCACACAAACAAAACAATCATAAAACTTCCAAAACTCAAAATCTTCATCCAACACTCCGTCTCCCGGGATCACCAGCAGAACAACCTCCTTGCCATCTTGTTATTCAAGCACCCCCTCTTTTTCCACGGGTCGTTTGCCGCCCTTTTATGCCCGCTAATTTCAAATTTAAATCAAAGGCAAAGCATCTAAATATTACAACAATATAAACAAACTTTATGATCCCGTTGGCGATCTAACCCGACTTATAATTTTAGACCCCTTACATATCTATTATTAAGAGTGTATTAAAACATCCGCAGAAAATAGCCAATTGAAAATTTGCATTGCTTTTCCATGAATTGCCTTATTACATTATTAAGTAAATTTTACGTACCTCATTTTTATAACAAATTTTAAAGATATGTATCGATTTACAATTTTAATATTCTGATCTCGACTTAAAACTTCTTCACTAACTAATTTTATTAAGGGTTTGATATGTTAGTGAGATTTTCTAGCAAGTGATCTCCCGCAAGCGGAGATGTCTTACTTTAGCTTAAAATAAGACTATTATTACTGATGACATTAATACTAGTACAACAAAAAAATACTTAATATGTAATATTCACCTGTGATGAAACAATATCAACCTCCAATAGATCCTAATGAATCTATGTGATTAATTATAATATTTCTGAGGTGAGAATTAATTACTGTTACTTCTAATAAAATGTAAACATATATTATTAAATATTAGTTGTGTGGTATGTATTACCATCAATGTCAATTTTTATTATTGTTAGTTAAAGATAAAAAATTAACTGCAAGGCTAGGATCTGCTGATGGCTGGTGTTCCTCCAGAAATGACCGTGAATAAAATATTTATATGATTTCAGGTTCGAATGAACGTGGTCCAATTAGCTTCGCCACAATTGCAGGAGCTGTACCAGTGCCTTGAGATTGACTTCAATCCACTGACGCTGTGCAAGAGGGTCCACGCCGTCACTTCTCAACTGCAAGGGGACGAACAGTACATCCCTCCTCTTCAGGTTCTTAGCTGACATATTTGATATTTTATTTAAATATTTAATAACATCTTATTTATTTATTCATTTTATTGTTTATTATAGGATGTCACCTTAGTAAAGCTGATCCGACAGGTATCCCAAGTTTACCAGACAATAGATTTTAGCCGCCTTCTTGAATTGGCCCTTTTCACTACACCTTTCCATCTAGAACGACTTCTAGTCGACTGTGTTAGACACAATGACATGCAGGTATGCGATATTTTATGCAGAAACATACTTATGTTTTAAATAAAACAAATTCAAATAACAAAATCAAACCATCATAAAATTGTATGATTTTTCAAAAGAAATCCTAAAAAACAAAGCAAGCAAATAAAAAGTATTGTACTATTAAATTAAAAAAACAAAAAATGGGGGCATTTACGTTGTCTGTGGTTTTGAGAATGTCAAAAAAGTAATATTAATAACCAATAGTTGTGTTGAGCAATCCCGCTGTTTTAATAATTTAGTTAAATGTGAGTGGACCTAAAGAGATTTAATATTGACATGGGATATCTACGATAGAAGAGCTCCTGATCATAGATCAGCAAATTCTGCCATTATCTTTTTTATTTTGTTATAATTATTAAATAACAGATTCAACTAAATATTATGATGCACTAACAATTTTAAATCTCAGAAAAATAACTACCTACTATTATATTAAGTATTCTTTGTTGACTTTTTTCTTTGGTACCATTAGTTCTTCAGAGAATCATCATTCGCACATTTTTAATCTCAAATGGTGTGATGATGTAATTTGAAAGTATTGATTAATTCTTTATATGAATACTCTTCGGTCAGAACCATAGAATGTAAATGATCTTAACCTTGTTTTCGAATTACTATTCTATGATCAAAATTGCATCTATTTTATTTTATGAAATATAAAAATTTATTTCAGATTCGAATTGACCATGGTGCTGGCTCTGTGAACTTCGGAATGGACTTGACAGAATGTCCCAGGGAAGAGAAACAAGACGGACCAATTCTTCAGAGCATGCCGAGTGACCAGCTAAGGACTCAGCTCATCAACATGGCTAACGTTCTAGAAAGTGCAATCCATGTTATCAATCCTAATCATAATAAGGTATTTAAGTTACATTGATACATTTTTTAATTTAGAGATAGCTGATTAGTATGTATATTTAATTTTACATCAATGAATTTTTTTTATTAGCCTGAAAAAGACAAAGCTAGAGGAGTACTGGTACAACATTACTCAGAAAACATGGCTAAAGAGCACCAGAGAATCCTTGCTCGTCACAAAATCATTGAAGATAGGAAAGAATACCTGGAGCGTTTGAATACAGTTAGGGTGAGTAACGTTCTTGTTATTTTCTTCTATTGATTTACTTTTTGAATAATTTTTTGATGATTTTTTTTGTTTAATTTCAGGAAGAACAAGAACAAAGGAAAGCCGAAGAACAGGCTAGGCAGCAAGCTCTGGCTGAGCAACGCCGCCTTGATCAGGAAAGAGAGGAACGAGAAAGGAAGCGCCATGAAAGTGAAATACAGCAAGTTAAGGACAGACATTTAAAAGAGAAAATGCATCAAATATCGCAGACTGCCCATGGCCAGAAAATTCTGCGCAAGCTGGATGAAGAGGTTAGTTTTATATATATATATATATATATATATATATATATATATATATATATATATATTTCATTTTGATGAAGTTATCGCTTGTACCCTCCAGACCCCCCTGTTACAGCTCAGATCAGTTCGGTTTTGGCAATTTCTCATATGCTTACAATTATAATTACTATATTTATCTTAGTGGCGGCATATGAGGACGCACTTGCTCCCCCTCTCCAAAAAAAATAAATTGGAAAGGGGCTAAATCTTTTCTATTTCATGCAATTTTAAAGTATAATTATGTTAATGAACTGGGAGTTTGCAGTTAACCATGAATTTCTATATGACTGCATTTCTAGGGAAGACATTTTAAATATATTTGTTAAAAAATCTTAACATCTTTCATCCAATACACCAAAGCCGATATTCCAACAAATCCATTCATATTTTCTTAATACTTAAAATGATAAAAGCTTTTGTCTGACTGAACAATCTGTAAACATTTTTTTTTTTCCGTATGATAAAATTCTACTGAAATTCCAGTCTTTGAAAATGTCATTCTGTTTAATTTGGTTAAATAAAATGTGATTTATAAATTATTAACATAATTGAATTTATGAAATATTTACTTTGATGATTAAATACTGATTATGGTAAGACAATATGAGTAGTTACTGATATGCATGATTAAGAGACCACCACATTTTGTAGATTTTACCACAATTGCTGTTCTGGACTAGTTTGATCTAATTTTTTAATTATTCTCAGGAAATCAAAAAGCTGGATGCAGAGCAAATAGCAGCAAAAGAAGCCGAAGAACTTCAGAAAGAAAGGAGGGAAATGCAACAGAAGCTCAAATCCCAAGAAAAGAAAGTGGACTATTTCGAAAGAGCCAAGAGGCTGGAAGAAATTCCTCTTCTCCAGCAAAGCTTGAGAGATAAGCAGGTAGGTACTTGATTCTGAGAAATTAAAAAAAAAAAATTGTCTTTTATAAGTTAGTTTTCATAATTACAAAATAATTTATATTTATTTAATACACAGGTGGAAGAGAAAAAAATATGGGAGGAACAAGAAGCCAGGAGAATTTTTGAACTAGTGCAAGAAAGGGAGAAAGCTGTCGAGACCAGCAAAAGGCTAGCTCGAATTAAGGCAGATAAAGATGCGTTCTTAGATAAACTTTTTGCTGCTAGAAACAAGATCTATCAGGTTAATATCGTCTACTTATATATATATACGATTTAATGTAAAATAGTTTCATTATTTTATTTTTTATTATGCCAATTTCAGGTTGTATGAAGAAAATACAACGACAAATGTGTTTGCATGATTCTCTACTGTTAATTTTTCAAAACACTTGGTGAAGTTACCTTAACAGCCTTTGAACTATGACTAAACTTGCTTGTTAATTTCGGCAGTGTATGTTACCGAAAGCACTTTAAGAACACATTTGATTGTTTTATTTTATTTTTACAGGCCTTCTTAATTAAACGATAATGCTTTTTAAGATTTTTTCTTTTCTTTAAGTACTTTTTTTTTATTTATATGTATTTTGCTAATAGGAGAAAGTACATGATTATGACACAAAATTGTCAGAAGCTAGAAAGCAACGGCTTGCCGAAAGAAGAGAGCAGAGAAGGAAGGAGAGGCAGGAAACGTATGATAAAGAGAAAGAGGAAGAGAGAATCAGGAAAGAGGAGGAAGAGGAGAAACAAAGGGTGGAGGATGAAAGGATTAGGAAAGAAGAAGAAGAGGCTGCAAAGAAAGCAGAAAAGGTTGAAGAAGAACGGTAAATAATTTATTTATAATGCTTTATTAAAACCTGGTCTTTTTTTCAATAAATATACATTTCTCTCTTAAGAATATCATAGTACAAGTAGCGGCATCAGGTATGATGGAATTTCTTGAACTCCAATTGATTCTGATAATTTATAATTCAGATCTTTCATTTTTGTTGTTTTAATTTAGGTTAAAAATCAATCAAATAAACCCTTCAGCAATTTAGATGGCAATATATGGAGGAAGTAAGGTTTCAAATAAACTATAACTCAATATTTCTTTGTATATTTCAGGAAACGTAATGAGGCTCTTAAGAGGCAAGCAGAGATCCAGAGGAAAAGAGAAGAGGAGGCGATCAAGAAACAAGAAGAAAAAGAAAAGGCTCTTCTACAGCAACAGAAGTGGGGACCAGGGGCAGGAGGAGGGGCAGGAACTGCAGCCCCTGAGAAGGAGAAGCCTGCGGCTGGTGGTGTTTGGAGGCCGAGTAAGGGTTTATGCTTATTCATACAGTTATCTTATCTTATTTATTTTGTATCAGTTTTTTTAATTAAAACTTGATATTTTTTTAATCCAGCTCGCTTGCGAGGAGAGGCAGAAAGCCAGCCAGCAGAGAAAACTTCGGAAGCACCTGCTCCGGCAGCTGCTGCACCTGCTTCATCGTGGAGGCGCAAAGGCGAAGAAGAAAGAAAGGATGAGGGAGGGGATAGATTCAATTCAAGGAGGGAAGATGACAGATTTAGTAGGCGAGGGGGTGATGATGACAGATTCCCCCCAAGAAGAGGTGGGGATGATGACAGATTCCCAAGACGAGGTGGGGACGATGATCGCTTCCCAAGACGAGGTGGTGATGACGATAAAGACAGGTTCCCAAGACGGGGAGGGGATGATGACAGATTCCCAAGACGAGGTGGGGACGATGACAAAGATAGGTTCCCAAGGCGAGGAGGGGATGATGATCGCTTCCCCAGGCGTGGCGATGATGACAAAGATAGGTTCCCAAGACGAGGAGGGGACGATGACAGATTCCCAAGAAGAGGAGGTGATGATGATCGTTTCCCAAGAAGAGGTGGCGATGATGATAAGGACAGGTTCCCTAGGAGGGGGGGAGATGATGACAGATTTTCTTCTAGAAGAGGAATGGATAGAGATAGAGATGATGATCGTTTTAGGAGTAACGTACCGTCTGACAGGAGGACTGAAACGGTGAGTTATTCTTATTCAATTTCTATTTTACATACGTAATAAGATATTATGATAATATTTGGGGAATTTATTCTAAAATGAGGAAAGGAATAAAATACTAGAAGTAGACTGCTTCCAACTCCAGTGCATTCCCTAACATTTAATGAGATGAGTTTTATTTAATAGACCTTGTTTTGTTTAGAAAAAAAAAAAAATGTTTATCTTTAATTTTAAGAAAAAAAGGGTACTTTTCTGTTTTGTCCCTAGATTGATCTGCTACAAAAGCCTCGCCCTGCTCTCCTATGCAGTGTTACCAACTGCACACTTTTAATAAAAAAAATCACTTTTTTAAATAATAAACATTTAGGCATTCATTTCAATTTAAAAACAAAAAAGAGAGATTCTTAGAATATTCAAGTCATTTAGAAAACACTTAATCATTTATGAACACATCATTCCCATAATTTTCTTTCGTAAATTACAGTAATAAATCTTTAGCAGGCTTATTGTTGTGCCTCCACATAAAGTCATCTTATTAGGGAGCTATAAACTTTCCGTTTTTTATGTCCCCACAACCTTTCTATTCTCTGAGCATTGGCAAGTGTAAGTTGATGGTTCACAGTGAAATGTTCATAACCTTCCTTACAAAATAATACTTACCTTGTAAGCACCCCATAATCCATAACAGACCCGGGTCTAATGCCACCCATTATAACAGGTTTTGGCCGACCTGTTGGGAACCTCCGCTACGAAAAACACTACTTGGTCTTCTGACAAATCACTCTTAAAAACCTACAGTTGGAGTAACACTAACACCCTTCCACTATTACTTTTTCTTTTTGAAAATCTGCAGATTTAGTCAATCAACACCGATGGCTTAGGTGTTTTGGAAAGATACCTCACTACCCTCAAATAATTTCTGTAGTCTATAAAGTAAATGTGGGACATATTAAGCTGTTGGTTGTCAGTTGAAAATATGAAATTTAGGATAGTGGCTTGATTCTGAACCTTCCATCCAGTTGTTACCTTATCAAATGCTCACTTCCACGTTGTTGCAAGATGTCATGCAACACTTCTGCCTAAACCTATCAATTGACTGTGTACTCTAAGAACTATACCTAAATTTGGCACTAACTCAACTGCATCAGTAATCTTTATGAAAATATTCCTCAACTTGAACATAACTACTTCCAACCATGAACAATGCACAAGTTTACACAACTTGAAGGAAGAAGTTAATATATCTGTTATGTTTATTATATAGGTGGTGAGGGGGGGGGGGGGGTTTACAGTTTAATCCTGAGGCGTAACAGACAAGTGTCAAACAGAATTGATATAGTTTTGAAGTTCCTCAGCTAGTTTGTAAGTTTATGAATCAATTTTGGGGCATATAACTTACATTAATTTTTAAAATCCATAATTTCTTCTATTATGATCAGAAAGAAAGAAGGGTGTCTTAAAAACTTATTATCATCAATCAAATATCTTAGACTTTTGTCTAATTCAATGGGCTGTTAAGTTTTTTTAGTATATTCTTTTTTTTTATATTATATACCAATATATATTCGATATATAAAAGCTATCTTTAGTAGTATGACGAGTTAGTAAGATTCTAACAGGCCCTTCAAATAATGCTTATTTATTGTTTTCCTAACGATCAGGATGTTTGTCCAGTTTTAAACCTTGTGTATGAGAATTTGTGTTATATGTTTGAAATTATACCCTACTAAAGTTAAAATAACCATAGCGTGCGTATGCACCTATTGCACTACAATGAATTGCTACAAAACAGCTTAACGATACTGAAATTGAGTATCAAGAAAAAAGGACTTGATTTTGCTCCTTTAGTTGACGATTGTTTATCAATAAAATTTTCTATTGGGCATTCATCGACTATCGGCTGGTAATAAGCTCTACTGCGTTAAAGAAGTAGGGCAATAGATCTATCAAAATAAAAGGGTCCACTAATCGTTCTTTTGTTAATAAAACTATTTTTACAGGCTGCCATCGGAAGTTGGAGGAGGGGCCCACCTGTTGTAGCTGCCAATACTGAATCATCCGAGTCTCAAGAATCAGCCCCAAGGTAATGAATATACCATGTTGTTTTTGAAAAAATAATAATTTACTTTTCTGGATCAAAAAAAGACTTATTCTGGGAACATTAGAATAACAAAATGAACATTTAAAATTGTCTGCGAGACACACATTACAATTATTATTTCACTGCATACACTTTTGTTTGTGATCTTGATAATACTACACCCCTCCCTCTTCTCATTTAACAACTATACTCCCTGTGAGTTCTGAATAACAGCTGAGCATGTTATGCGTAACAATTGACACTCTAGCCACGTATTATCTAGAACCCCCTTCCTAGGTCAAATTAATCTAGGGCCTACAGTACTTTACTTAGATATATGACAATGTTTCTTTCTTCTTTTAATGAAATGTTATCAGTTATTATTTACTTTAAATAAACAGATATTTTGTTTTGTTTTGCAGGAGAGGTCCAGCACCTGCAGCAGAAGAAAAAAGTGATAGCAAATGGAGACGAAACGAACCAGCCATACAAAAACCCGTTCAGTCGACCCCAGTGGCAGCAGCTGCTGATAAATGTATGTTGTACACTTTCTTATTTTAAATAGTAATTATGATCATAATTTTTTTTTACTTTCTGCAGTGCTACTACTCTTAACTTCTCACCTTACAGAATATGCTTCTACTAGTTTTTTTTTTTTTTAATTTCAAGACCTCTTTATTGATAAGTTTTACAATGAACAAAAATTTTGATTTACAATTTTCTCCTCTTTCTGCGATGCGCTCTGATGCATTCGAAGGAGGGCAATTTCAGATTGAAGTTAAGAAGTCATCATATACACAATACTAGGTGATGAGGCTCACCTTCAGTTTTTCTACTAGCTGTCCCGTGGCTTGCAAAGCTACTCCCCAGTATGCACTTTGCAACTCAACTCGGGTCTCCCCTCTTCTAAAAATATCTTTGGAACGTAGACCACTTTCGGTCCCATTTTCACAGGAAGACCCTATGCTATATTCCAGGCCTTACAACTCAGTATATTTTAGAGAAAACTTTAAGTGAGTTTACTTCATAGGTATTATCTGAAGATATAAAAACGTCTGTGCCATACCAACTCCTACCTAGCCTTGATCATTTCACCTGAGCTAATATGTTGGCTATATTGACACGACAGCATAGAAGTACTAACTCATAAGAATACGGTCCAGTTTGTCTTCTCAGCTTCGTTGATACAGGGAACATATTTTCTTATACGGCTGTTATGCCCGCTAACAAGTAGTATGCCTTGAGTATCGTCGTCTGCATTACTATAACCAACCGTCGATAAAAGTGCCAATACATTTTAGTCTGGGACCTCATCGGTAAAGTCTGTGCATAGGACCCAATATTTTTTTAAGCTTGTAAGAACCGTTTTAAATAAATCAGTGAAATTTGATTTGCACTTAATAATATGCAGAAGTTCCTGTCATAGCAGTTACAATAATATAGGTTGCAGACGGTAACTCAAGACTCTCCACTTGCGACTTTCCACTAACAAGAGTAACCTTATGGACAGACAACTGTAGTATGTTGTTTAGGTTTAGTCTAAAATTCGTCGTACTGAGAATTATAAAATGATTAGATACTTTTTGAAACTTTAGGGTCACATCAATGACGTTAGCTTAGCACATTGTTTTCAAATTATAGTTCTGTTGTCATCTGCACTTGGTAATCCAATATTGTTTTAATTTAAAGAATTCTATAATTTGACAATGACCCAGGTAGATATCTTCTGTGTAAATACAAACAAATAGCAAATCCACTGTAATGCAACTGGCAATTATGGGTTCTACTACAGCTGCCAAAATTAATTTAATAATGTTTTGTTATAGTGCTCCAGTGAAGTCGCCACACATTTTTTTTTTTACTGATTGTCATTTGTTTTCTTTTTGCTTAGGTGAAGAAAATGGGGATGATGGAAACTGGAAAAAAGTTTCAAGGCGCTAGTGAATCGCGGAATATATTGGCGCTTTGGCCTTCTGAAGGCGCTACCGATAAATAAATTCCGTTTACCATTAAAAGAAAATTTAAAAAAAAATCTACATTTACTTCATAATATATTCAACTGTTTTTATAGTGCATATAAATACCTGAATATAAAGGTTTATATTATATGAAGTTTCATTATTATGTTGTTTTTTTTGTTCCTAATTCAATACAATAAATAATAAATGTTAAGGTTTAAAATAATGTATTGTATTTTAAAACCAATACCTTATTTTAAACTGGATTGTTAGGAAGGAGGGTTAATTAAATCATGTCTACCATGTGTACAATCTGATTTTGATATAATTTAAGGAAATAAATTTGGAAATTGCATTTACATAATTAAGGTTGTTTGCTTTATTGACTTGTTTATTGTTCCTGCTATCTAATGCTTAAGGTGTCTTAACTTTTTTTTGTTTAACAAGCATTCCACTGAAAAAGTGGATCAAGCTAAATATGCTGGGCAAGAACAGTGATTTTTTGGCCCCCCCCCCCCCCAGTTTTAGTGAAAGGCGAGAGTTCAGTACAACAAAATTTATTTTTTACTGTTGCCTGTTAGTTTTTAACTTATAAATTATTCAATGACCCACTGTAAAATTCACAATAATATTGTGTTAATTATGATTTTTTTTTTATATTTGGAGTATATTAATAGTGAACAAAAGAATAATAAAATGTGTGTGATATAAACCTCTAAGCCACTGGTGTCAACTGTGAAAATAGCAGATTTCTGAAGGTGCTGGGACCTGGGACTTTGCACACTACTGTGCCACCTATACACTATACAGTTTTATGGCCTTGAGCCTTGACTGCCTCACGTTCAATAATGTATACATCCAATCTTTCATCAATATTGTGTGCTTGCTGAACAAAAAGTTGCACAAGTAAACAATTTTAGATTTTTTACTTTCTCATTCTTTAGGAGACAAAGTATATTGATAAAATAGTTACTAAAGATAAATAAATTTTATAATGTTACATTTAATACAAATCTTAGGGTATTGGTTCTAGTGCATAATTTTGTCTGCTTCTAAATATCGAAGTGGTAAATTGGTAATTGGCTATAGGAAAAAAAAATAATGTATATATATATAACTTAAATAATAGTTGAAAAATGATTTATAATAAATTGGTACATTCTTCGTTGTCATCGAATAGGTTGATTTCTTCACTCCACTGTCCTTAGTGAGGGTTTAGTAGCCACTACTCTATCTAACACATGAATGAAAAGACCTCGCAATCTCTTACCAGCTGCTATTTATTGGCAACACACTAGCATTTCCCTCACTAATCCTATTTGGGTTTTCCCACAGCTAACCTTCTAACTGGTATTATTTCAACAGAACACTCAGTTCCTTAAAATTAACTTAGTTATAACAAATAAATTGAATTAAATCAAAAAAAATATATATAGTCATACCCAGGGTATGGATGCCTTCCTCAATTATGCAGTTTCTTATCTACTAACTGTATATATTAATGCTTTTAGGGTCATCTGTACTGATAAACTTCTTAAATAACATGATACAAGTTAGTAATTCTTTCTCTTTCTCCCTCTCAAGTAAGATGGTGCACTATCTATCAGGGTAATATGACATTTTATTAAAAGGTTCTTCCCCCCTTCACCACGGTATCTGTGTCCGCGGGGGGTTCCCACATGGGTCTTGCTCGCTGTTGCTCGGACCATGGAGTATTTCGTTGCCTGTGTGCGGCTAGTATTCCAGTGCAATTGGGTGTGTTGTCATGTGGGTGGGTCAGGACCTTTTGTTCTTTCAATCAGGGTAATGTGACCAGCTTATATGGGTGGGTACCAGTATTAACTTGTCATTACTCTGGAATATTGGAATGGAAATCAGGTGTTCTGGTTTTAGTTCAATTTACCCCCAACTATGTGACCACTTTTTTTCTTTTAACAATAATTGAATAGCAAGTTGGAAAAATTTTAATAATATCATTTAGAGTGCCTGCGAAACTACCTCTTTAGTATGAACACATTATTGCAAAAACAAGCATCCTGAAAATGTTGTGAAATTAACATACGATGTCCTTCTAGTCAGCCATTAAATTATTAAAATTGACACAAGAAGAATGCACACCACTAATAATTATTAACATAAATGACAAAATTTATATTAGTAATCTCCAAATCAACAATGGCACATAAGTTTTAAGCCATAAAAACATATATTATTATATAGCTGATATATATATATATTATTTAATATAAAATAGACTAAAGAAACTTACTAAAAATCCCTCTCCTAATATTACAGTATACTAAACCGGGGAATACAAACTTTGATAATGTGAGGGGAGGGGAGAGAATAAAATTAGCATTAATGAGAAGATGGGATAAAAAAGAAATTTTCAGAAACTGTTTTGTTGGTGTGACATGTTTGTTACTCAATTGAATGAGCGTTCCTGTATGAATAACCTCATATCTGCAGCAAGGATGATATTATCTTGTCAGTGATACTTTGAATTGAATATAGAATGTAGTTCGCTCATAACCTTAAAGACAACTTTTAAAAGTGGATAATAATGACATTTAGCTGTCGGTTAAGTTAGTTAAGCTCAAGGTTTAGTTAGTGGAAGAAGCTGTAAAACTTAAAGACTTAATTTGCTCAAAGGAAACCAGGCTCAAAATACAATGAGGGTGACTCACCAGTCAAATGCACTAACAGGAATGGCTGGAGGTATAAGGGTATATAAGATAAGATAAAACAATATATTATTTATAAACTGATTGTTAACTAAAATATATAATGCTGTGATATTAGATATTGTTGAGTTTGTATATAAATATTTAATCCAACCTTGAATCAAGAAGGCAAATAAAAACAATTGAGAGTGGATGAAAAAAACAAAAGATAGTATACTGGTGGTTGTGATGATGAAAAGACACAGAATAATTTTCTCTATCTAGTTATGGGACCGGCCTGGTGTATAGGTGTCTGGGTCTAGTGATAATGGAAAAACTTTTATAGTATAGTTGTGGTGATTATGATGAAAACACACACATAATTACTCATCTAGTTTTGGGATCAGCCCGTGATAATATAGTTGTTGTTTGTGAGAATAAAAAACACACAGAGCATTATCTAGTTTTGGGATCAGCCCGTAATACATGTTATTAGCTTGAGATTGTGAGTAAGAGAAACTTAAAAACTTTGTTGGTTAGTGGTTATTGACTTAAAGCAGAACGGAAGAGAAATAGCATGAAGAGAAGAAGTATTAATTTTGTTTAAAGAATGAAGAGAATTAAAGAAGAAAAGGAATCAACTTTATAGACAAGTATTTATATAATTAATATAAGTTTATTTTTTATGTTTGTAAAATTAAATTCATCTTTTTGCCAGATTTATTTATGTTAATAGAACCTAATAATAAATTAAAAAAAATAATTTAAAGTTAAAAGAATAAAACTAATTTATTAAAAGAACGTAATAATAAATTAAGAAAATGCATTTATCATTTAAGAAAGAAACTGAAAATAAATAAAAACCGTTCTTTAACGAGATGCTGCAATAAATAAAAAAATAACAGCTTCGAAACCAGTGAATTTATTATTTAATTACACTGGGAATAATTCTGATAACTGTGTTTATTGAAAATCCATACTTAAGTAGCACATATTTTATGATAAAAAATCTTTGTCATTCCAAATACAAAATAATAACATGGGCTAGAGTACAACTATATTTTTTTTTAATAATAATCTAAATATTTATCATATACTATATTTATTATCTCCAGTTTAAACCTATTAATTGGAATGTATTTGACAGTAATATATACTAAACCATACCAGTTTAAAAATTGTTAATAACATGCAGAATCAAGATAATGAAATAAAATAACATGTGTTACAAAAATTCTTAAATCAATTTATGTAAGCAGGATGAGCTGTAAAATAATCTGATCTGGATGAATAATCATAATAAATAAATAAAACAATTCAAAACTAGCAGAATTATAAAAGTAAATTTCAAATTCTAAAAGCTGGTTGGTGAATAACACTTTCCTACGCACATATCGTACCATGGCTTTGTAATACAACAATTAAAAATCGTAATTCTTGCACTGTTCCCTCCCATGAGTAGGATGGTAACTGTCAATAGAGGGCAGCCAGTCAGCCTAATGTTACCGCTTTTATTACTGGTGATGAAAAGACACACAGAATAATTTTCTCTATCTAGTTATGGGACCGGCCTGGTGTATAGGTGTCTGGGTCTAGTGATAATGGCTATAAGCTTTATAATGGAGCCAAAATCCACAGGAGTCATTGGCCTAGAATATCAAATGTGAGTGGAACTACAATGATGAAAAAAAAGTCAATGAAATGAAATTCACAATCCTTTAAAACAGGAAACTATCTAAACAACATAAGCCATGATAATCGATCATGTTACAGAAAATTTACCAATGTAAGGTAAGTGCATTCGTGGAGATTTATGTCATCTGTTTTGTTGGGAGTGCTGCCATTTGTGGAACTTTTAAGTAAATAGGACGGCACTTAAATATAATCCACTGACCTCGAGGGGAATGTTATAGGAAGGAACTGGACATAGTGTTTCAGCTGTGCATCTCCTGGTAAAGGAGAAAGATACTTTTATTTGTGTATTAACTCTTTTGTATTCCGTACATCCTCATTTTTAGTTATGATGGCGTTCACCAGCGGACGTGGATTAGGCACCTACTCCCCCTCAGGGCTCAGAGGGAGGGTTAGTGCTCGTTGAGGACCCAGCAAGCGAGGAAGTTTCCCTCTCTTCCTGATGTCAGAGCTCTGTCTCGGGAGCAGTGGTTGAAGAGGACAGAGCTGGACCTTGACATCGAGTTCCCGGAGTATGAGGCCAACATAACTATTCTTGAATGAACCCAACATATCAGAGATGACCTGAGGCATTTTGTAGAATTTCCAATTTCAAAACTGGATACTCATGAAATTGTCTGAGGCGGAGAAACAGTGAGCTCCACAAAGATTTTGAGCTGCCTACATATCCCCCGTAGACATATCTAATTCTTTGATTCGTTGACCAACCAACCCTGTGTTTAACACAATTTCCCCTACTCTGTTTCCATTACATCGTATAAACTTTTATCAATAATCAGAAAATAGCATTTGTTTCAGCTTAAAATGCATATATGCAGTAAAAGGAGCCACCCAGCTCAATTGTATTGTATATTAATTTAGATTTTAAAAATAATATAGGATTAAGAAAATAAGGGGGGGACCCCTAGACCCAGCAGTGACAGTGGACAAAAACCACCACATGGTCGCCCTCCAACTCCAAAAT
Organism: Acanthosoma haemorrhoidale; assembly: GCA_930367205.1. Taxonomy (NCBI): domain Eukaryota; kingdom Metazoa; phylum Arthropoda; class Insecta; order Hemiptera; family Acanthosomatidae; genus Acanthosoma; species Acanthosoma haemorrhoidale. Next base: position 110,813,455 of record OV884014.1, on the reverse strand, counting down.
GCAAGGGATTGACTTCTCTTTAAAGCATGGGAAAAGAAAGCTTCCAAAAACATTCAAAATTGATGGAAACTGCTGCAATGTAAGCAAAAACATTTGCTAACTATAAATTAACCTAGGCAGACATTAGACGTTCAGTACCCAACTCAAAAAAAAGCTTAAAAGTACATACACTCTATGGCTCCTCATCGCTCGGTCATATCACTTAGATTGAAGCTGTTGATATACCAAAGTGTCCGAGTCCACCCTTACTGTTTAGGACTCTGCTATATCGTACCTCCATCCTAGCACACTAGAACAACTCCAGCAGTTTCAGAGTATGATTTTCTGCTCCTCACTCTGGTATACCCAGTATCACAAGATGAAAGCAGTGGACATACACAAAATATTTGAAGTGCCTACCATTACAGAAGTCATCAGGAGGCGGCACATTTTTCGACTCTATGCAATACTGTCAGAATCCACTATTCTGCGACCTTCAACCTCCACCACTACCCACTAGATGGCAGCACAGCAGGTCTGCAGGCAAGTCGACATACTGGCTTCTAGCCCAACAGCAACAGACGGGCACTACTCAAAACAAAACTACTGACGACCACTCGATCTCTGACCGAATCCTCTACGATGGCAGCTCAGCAGGTCCAAGCGATGGCCGACATAACGGCTCTTGGCTAATCAGAAAGCCCCTGACTGCCACTATACAAAACGCTACCCAATCACTCAATATGATATGCCTAGACACACTAGGTTCTTCCTTTTGTAATCCGAAGGTGAGCCCCATCATTTGGTTCCAATTTTCATTTATACAAACTTTTAACAATTATCAGAAAATAGTATTTGTTCCAGAAACTGCTTAAAATGCATATATGCAGTAAAAGGAGCAATCCACATCTCAATTATTATTTATATTGTTGTGATATTTGATATTATAAACTTTATATATCAAGAATTTGAAATATAAAGGTTTAATTGAACTATGTATCAAGAAGGTGATACAAAAAAAAGAGTTAAGGTTATGAAAAACAAAATGGTTGTTGTTGTGCAAGAGGGAAGAGTACGTTAGCACTCTTGTTATGGTCAGTCCGTGAGACATGTTATCTGAAGATAGTGATTGTAGTAAAAACTTCTTTTAGTTAATGGTTGTTGGACTTAAAGCAGAACAGAAGAGAAATTTCACGAAAAGAAGAAGTATTATTTGATTGAAGATGAATAGTGAGAAATAAAGAAGAAGAATAAGAAGCAAAATTATAGACAAGTATTTATATAATTAATTTAAGTTTTTTTTTTATTTGTAATATTAAATTCACCTTTTTGCCAGAATTATTTATTTATTAGCAGAATCTTAAAACCTCAGATAAGAAAAATTTAAAAATACATAAAAAACGTAATAATATATTAATTTTAAAAATATTAATTTAGGGGTTAAAGAGAAAAAATAAATAAATAAATAAGGTTCTGGATCACCTGCACCTCACCCGAGGTCTGCCCCGCTTATTATTTCCTTCAACCAACCTTCAAATAGGACCCTCCTAGAAAAAGGATCCCCTCAGTCCAATAATCCTATTTAATTTTTGCTTTGAAGAAAATTACTTCTTATTTTGTTTTTGCCTTTAATTATACATAAATCTCATTGTCAACATCATACAAAAAGAATAATCAAGGTCGAAAGAGACGTTGCACTATGTGCCCCACACGCTCCGCTCCTTGGGGTTAAAAAAATTGACCTTGTACACACTTGAATACAAAGTCGAGTGATTTTCGTATCCAGACCAATGTCTTTAGACAATCGAGAGACAAATTCATCTTTAAAGACACACTTATGAAACAAAATCGCAGAACTTTTGAGTTCTGTTTGAAATGTTACTGGGTAGGCGTACAAGTAGTCATACAACCGAAAATTTGGCAAAAGAAATTAAAAATATTACTGATAGAATGGGAGCATCAGACAAAATTATTTTTGATGTTTCTGACGCCTATGTTACTTCTGGAGGCTTGAAAAATATCCTGCACTTGAAACACATGCTCACAAGCTACATTTAATTGTCAGGAAAGTCGTAAATGTAGAAAATGTTATGAGCTTGTTGGAACTAGCCAAAAAATTGTGAAACAATCTCAGAGTCCCACTAAATCATGGCTGCAACTTACCAAGTACAAGCAGCCAACAAAATTGACAAATTCAGTACCAACTCGGTGGAATTCTACATTGGACATGATTGCTCATCCAATTGAATCAGAAATTCTCATTAAACTAACGATTGCATTCATAAATGCTGACCTTCCAGTACTTACAGAAAAGGGTAAAACCTTGTTTATCGATAACAACTAGTTATCGCAATGAGACTAAGATTATGGATCACATTAAAAGCTTCAGAGGTGTAATTAAGTCTCAACATTAGCTTCTGGGATTAGAAGGTAAGTAGAACCAATTTCATTTCAGTAGTTTTTCAGTCGTGTAACACAGCACATTTAAATGGTGTATTATTTCTTTATTCACAATGGGCCCTTCAAACAGTTATAACAATTATTTTATGGCAGTATTACTAATTGACTATTGTACCATAATTTATTTATGCGACTTTGGGTACTGTAAGTTGTTACCTACTTTAGTCAATGACCATCTTGTCTTCAGCGTAGAAGGGGGATTCATGACGTCAGCCTTCTATGGTTCACCAAAATGCCACTTTTTTAGAACATTGTCTACTAAACAGATATTCCCACTAAAATATGATTAAATATTTAGACTGTCGGGCAGATATTCTTGCTAATGTATTATTCAGTAGATACCTGCTAGTCAGATGTTTACACTATAATAGGTTTCTGTATTTGCCAGTCAGTTGTTCTCACAGGCATATAATTTAGAATCGGGATGTAAACGTAATTCATTGCTTCCTACAAGTAACTCATTGTCCTAAGACCATTGTGGTTTCATTATTTCAAAATATTCATTCCAATTTAATCAAAAGGTTTTCCAATAATTTTGAAATATTGAGTTTCTCAAAGCTCTAAATTTTTATTTGAAATAATTGGATAATTTTTGAAATGTTGATTAGTCAAATATTGTTTCCAATAATGTTGGTAATATCCTTTTATTTAATATTTCTGCTCATTTGAATAGTCATTATTACCTGTTAACAGATAAAAGAGACAAAGTTATTGTAATCAGACAAAGCCACAGCTTCTGAAATTGGCGTAAACGATTGTTTTTCTGCTTTAAGAGACAGCGATGAAGATGGATATGAAGAAAAGAGAAACAAGATTTTCTTTGGACAGTAGAGTTATTGGACCACTGCCCTAATCAAACCACCCAGAAAACATCATATAAGTCCGATTGACTGAATTGGAGATTGGAATGGATCACGCACTCTTGGAGATTGTCCTGCTCCAAAACACGTGTGGCAACAGTTCACTAGAGAGATGGTAAAAGAAATTGTAACACATACGAATAGTAATCTTGCTTCAATGCAGGACAAAAGGAGCTGGAGTCTGAATTGCGTTATAAAGATACGGATTGTGATTGTCCTCTATATTCAACTCCTCAAGAGAGTCTTAATGATCTTTATTTTCAACAAGCATAATGGGAACATCAATCTTCAGAGACATTACAACTGAATCAATGTGCTTCAACCTGACTAGAACATTGCGTTTTGAGTATTCTACTACTCGAAAAGTCAAGGAAGAAACTTATTCAGAATGTTCATTGAGAACTGTCAAAATAATTACTCCATGGGTGCACGTGGATGTGTAGATGAGTCTCTTGTGCCATTTAGAGGCCGCGCCCGCTTTCTTATTAACATGCCAAAAAACTGGAACTGGCAAAGTATGGCATAAATTTGGTATGGCTAATTGATACTCACAACACGTGTCTTTACAATGCATACATTTACACAGGGAAAGGTAGTGATGAAGCCATATACTAACCCCCTGCAGAGCAAAAATTAGAAATCCCAACACAATCACTTGTTGGCATGGTCGGATCTCGGAAACGCATAACACCCTGGTGCAGGGGCCCCGCAAAGATTTGGTAAACCACACCATTCCGAGAATGTACCAATATTTTATGTAATACTTTCTATCCATTTTATTTTCCCTGGTTATTTTAGGGATATAGAACTGAAAGTTGAGTACATAATACTGTACTGGCAAAGGCCCTTTTACACAAGCAAGAATTTTGATAAAAAATCGTGTAAAAGGGTTTTGATAAGTTGACAAGGGCCTACTTGGAGAACCTGTGAAGATATTAGGCATGACAAAGAATGCTGTGTTGCTGCGGCGCACAGTGGTCCCCCAGAGGCGAAAAAAATCAATTTATTGAAATTATAAGTCTTAATTTAAATTGAATATATAAGAGTTGAGTAACACATGCCCATGGTATGGAAAGGAAAGGTGTTGATGCTTTTTTACATTATTTGTCGGATAAAAAGATTCGTCAATTAGGTACCAATTATTTTTTTTAGTGTAATCATACATCTCATATTCTACAAAAAAAATTATGTAGTATAACAAATTCACAATTTCATTTCTATATTTTTTTGTTTTCACAACATGCCAAAAAATTGGCAAATGCTATCTTAATTTTCATTTTTTGGTTTACAAGCAATTATAGATTTTTTGAGTAGATGCTTAAAGAATCAAAGTTTACGAATGTTTAGTAAACTATAACTATTGGGTTTCACCCGACTCCGGTTCCATTCTCGCCTGAAAATAGTATTTATACTCTCATTTAAATTATCTAATAGTTTTAACCTGCCTCATATGTACTGTTCAAAAGAAAACAAACCCACTAATTCCTCCGGCCGAAAATATGTTGTTGTTTTTTTCTCAGTTTCTTTAGACAAGTTCTCATCCAAGATATTTTTGTCTCAAGACGGAAAAATTTTAGACCACATAACGAGAAATAGTAGATAGAATTTTAGGCAGTCACATGATGTTGTGAAATGCGTAGAAAAATTGTTAAGTGATTTCCCTTTGCTAACACCGGCGGAGCACCTGGATGAAGTTAGCAGCTATTTGAAAAATATATTTTTATCCCATTTTAAATTTAGATGGATAGAAGCAAATCGAACTTATGACAGCTTCTTTAAAAAAAAGAAGATTGGCTAAAATAAGCATGCACAATAATCAATATGGATACATTAAAAGAACTAAAAACACGAAGAGGAAGGCCTGAAAAACCTTTTTATTAACACCTACAAGAAACTTTTTCAAAGGGGTTAATTACATCAGCAGCCAAACGAGGAAAGGCCCTCAGGATTCTGTCCTGACGAAGCTTTGTCACTATTAGTGGATGATATACTGGCCTCTCTTTTGAAGATGCAATATAAGAAGGGTATGACAAACATCCTTTGTACAATAAAGTACCGGAAAGCCAAATTGCAGTGAAAATATTTAACTAACTGAGATTTGTGCTAAAGTAAGCTTACAATCACTGCTTGAACATATAATCAAGAGTAAGACATGTAGGTAAAATTAAGTATTACTTTTTGGGTACTGTTATATCCCAAAAGGGGTGCGGAATGAACACAGATCACTTGATTCCTAGCTTATAGTCAGTTTGTGAAACCCCTGCTTAAGGTCAAACAAACAAAAATTACTCCTTATCTGCCTGATTTGAAGTCAACTATCTCTATATCACAAGGGTCAAGGTTGAAAAACCACATCCCGGGTGTTACATAGTGCAGTGCCGTAGTTGCCAGGAATATGATCGCAATAAATGATAATGCCATTATGTGAAGTGCGGGGGACCAGCACAAAAAATAGCGGGCTAAGCAAGAAGCCTCGACAATCCCCTGCTGTATATGCCTTGTTTCCCACCCGGTAAGCTACAAGGGTTGTGGTACCTATCTAAAAATGCTGAAAACGAGGAACCAAAAACTGCTTTTCCACAGGGCATTATAATTTACAAACATCATTTTGCTTTTAACAACGTACAAATAGATGTTACAAAAAGTATTTAATAAATCAAAAAGAAGACTTAAGGAGGCACTTATATAACTCAAAATTTACACATGGTGTTAATTACATAACAGATTGCAGGAATTCGGACAAATTATAAAACGACGAAGTTAACCTTCATATTTAAATTTAATGTTTGATAAATATAATATAAAATATTTTTTTAAATTATATACTTGAAGAAATCATCAAATTCTTCTGATTTCTTTAAAACAGATATAGGTAACAGATATTATTCCTTCCCCAGCTGATTACGAAACCTGTCACAACACAATAATGGTCTGTTTATATAACATTTCAAAATTATTTAAGTAAGTCTAGATAAATCAAATTTATAAACTAGCTTCCGTTTAATTATTGTTCATTTATATTCAATAAATTTGTCCATCTTTTACAGTAACGGTACCAATCCAATTAGGTACACACACATATAATGTTAATCACATCTATATACAACTATCTCAGGTTTGTTGTTTTACTGATGTCATTGTGTATTTAACAAATTATAGCTCATAACTTTTCAAATTTTAGTATTTAGTCGTTTAAATTTTTACAGGGATTAGGAATAATAAATAAATCATCCACTACATAGCTTGATGATCTCTCATTCGATCATAGCCCTTTACCCCTCAGTCTTTCTATATATAACCTAATTCTCTAGCCCCTTCATTTATCATGGGTCCAGTTGACTGGGACGTTTTCCATGAACTTTTAACCAACTATATTGACCTCAGAATTCACCCTAAGGATCCTAAAAACCTGTCATGATTTAGATAGACAATGGTTTACCTCCTCAGTACAGCGCTCGAGGAGTGAGGACCTGCGGACGGGCTCCTAGCAATTATCCCTATCACCTCTGTAGCTCTCTCCTGACTTCAGTCGTTGCCCGGCCGTTGGTGAGGCAGCTGCTCCTGACCTCGGCATCTGGTAAACAGTTAAAAGATGCGGATATTTTTTTAAGTTCCAATTCCAGATGAAATGGAGACTACAAAGCCGCAGCGGGAGACATTTTGGAGCGTATAAGCTGGTTGATAGGAAGAAGACTACAGCACAGGTGCCACAGAAAGCTAATGTTCATGACCTCGTGGCTAGACTTCCTTTAACAAGAAGAGACCCCAGCGTTGAAGGTAAAACCTACATGACCATTGAAGGTGTTCCGGCCGAGATATTAAGCAATCTCCCAGCGAAGGGCCCTAGCAGTTCTTCATGGATCAGGGGACTCCTTGTAGAGACCCCCAGCATGGAGGAAGCGGCAAGCCTGTTAGAATCAATGAAATCAGTGGGCCTCAACGCTAGGTTAAGGGAGGTGTTCCGAGGAGTCCCTAAGACAGAAAATGAGTTTTTGGATGAGGTCTGGATAGCTTTGTTTTGAAATTCTTTGGGACCCTTCTTTGGCGAATCCGCGTCAGGATCAGAGACCGGGCCCTTTGAGGCTGATCTTTAAGATGGAGGTGGGTAGAGACCCGGTCTTCATTAGCTGGGTGGTGGAGGTTACCCCGGTTGTTAGGTTCGCCTTATTGGGAGCTGCCGATTTGCAGGTGGGGGGATGGGACAGGCTGGTCGTAAAAGATTTCCTGGACACACCCCGATGTTTAAAATGTTAGGGTTACAGGCACTCTAAGGCCACCTGTTCTAAGTACCAGGAAACCTGCAGGTGGCGTGCCTCTGAGGGGCATATTGCAAAAGAGGAGGCTAAGCACCAGGCTGGAGCCGTTGAGTGTCCTCAGCTGATTAAGGCCCTGATGCATAGGACCAGGTATGTATGAGTGAGCCTTGGGCTAATGTAGAGTAATAAATTAAACAGGGATGCACATAATTAATGGGGAGGTTACGTCGTGGTATTAAGTAGGTACTAGGGTTAGTATATAGGTTACTGGTTTTGTATGTAGGTTAACTAGATGTAAGATAAAATTGTAAATAATTTATAGGAAGTAAAAGCTAGGATATAACACTTGTTATTTGTAGGTTGTTAGATAGATAATAACTCTGGCATAGAATTAAGTAAGTACTAAGGCTTAGCAAATAGGTTATTGTTTGGTCAATTACTGTTTTATGCAGGCTAGTTGTAAATAGAGTGTAGAAACTAAAAATAGGATGTAAGCAATATTTGTTATTAGGAGATTGTAAGGTATTGAGTTTATTGTTACATTGGTAGTTAATAAGAATATTGTAAATAGAGTAATGTATTGTAAATATGAAGAAACGACTAATAAAGACGGTTTAATAGAAGGTGGGCTGACTGGTGCAATAATCCCAATTGCACTGGAATACGCGCGTCATAGTCATCGAAAATTGTCCCTGGAGTCTGCTTCACAGACTTGTGGGGAAACCTCGAATTGCGAGGGTTTCGAGAACCAATCCCCGAGCCTGCAAAAAAATGGGCTGAAGGGAAACCCCGTTTAAGGAACCATCCTGAGGAAGGGGCAAAAAAAAACAAAGATTTTATCTCCTCATTCTAACAATGTACAATTAAATAACTAATTAAATTGAAAACTGATCCACCAAACAGCTCAGAATTGAGAAATTTAAATAAAATAAACACTTAATATTTATATAAACAATGTAAGTAATCTTTTTAAAAATAAAACTGACAACATTTAATTATCAACCTAAGGGTTAAAATGTTTTACCATAAAACTAATTAAATTCGTAACAGCAGTATACCAATGAACTTTTGAAAAATGAACAATATTTAGAGTTAATTAATTGTTTAAATTATAATTTAAATAAACAGTGCTTAAAGAAAGCAGTGAAAAATAAACACTATCCCTGTCCATTTTTGAGCAATATATACATATATATAACCAAAGGTCACAAAAAAAGCAATATTTTGTCGGTTCAATAAATAATTTTCAAATCATGACCTCGTGTAATTTTTTTTTATTATTAGCTAGGTCTTAATATGACAAAGGTCACCTAATATAAATCTTTATGAGGAAGAATAACATAATTTACTTGACACTTCAAGTTTATTTGTTTATTTCTCAGTGTAATATGACTCTTCGTATACCTATTTAATAAGTATAACTTTTTTAATTCTAGTGCACGTTTAAGTATAATTTTATCAATATACAGCATTATTTTAAAACAATTTTTTGATGTACAAAAACTTAAATATAATCAAATTGTAACTATTAAACAATTAAGCTTTATGTTAAATAATCATTTAAAATGTTCATGAAAAAGTACATTTTTAAAAATGTTTTTAGTTAAATTTGAGTATAAAAAATATTATAAATGCAGTCTATAATAAAATTACCTAATTTGACTTAAGGCTATCCTTTACACCAAAAGAAAATGGTATATAAATGATAATTTCTCCCTAGGGTAACTACACAGGCATAATATGCAGCATAACTAAACAAAACCATAAAGGAAACCTTCAGCGTAAGCTCGCTTAGCGTCCTCGAAACCTTTGACTCGCCGCCCAATTGGCTCCAAGTCGTTATAACACTTGGAGAAAACACGTTCGACTGCAGCCGAGGCTTCCTCAAAAGTAACATTTCTGACGGATACAATTGAAGTTATAGCTTTCCTCTTGACACAATGCTACAAAATAAAAGTAACTTAGAAAAGCATAACCAGAAACAAATACATTAATGTAATAAATAATAGAACAAGTAATATGAAAAGCGTTAAACAAGTATAATGTATGTAACAATAGTTATATAGTAATTATTAATTTTTGGATTTTTCGAGAATTTAGCTTATTTTGACTTGAGGAATTATTAATTTAAAACTAATTATTAGTTTGTTATGTAATTAAATTGACTAGGGTTAGGGGGGAAGTGGCTCAGTTGGTAGATTCCCTTACCAGAGATTAGGCAGTTCCACGTATGGGTAAATACGAGGAATATTAGAAAATATGAAGAAATTAAATAAGAGGAAATATGATGTATGAAGACCCTCATGACAAATAAGTTTGACCATTCGCAAACTGCACAAAATCCTCATCCACACCTCTCTTCTCAAGCAATTCTAAACAACTGAACTCCTGGCCTCTCTCAACTCGTCCATTTACTGAAATTAAATATAGACACAGTTCCCAGCTGTTCCATACACTTGTTTGTAATTAAGCTTTTTATAATTTCTGTGTAATGAAAGTAAAGCATGAAATTTCTCAAAAACAAGAAGTATCAGCCTAAATAAAAACTAAAGTTATGTGATTATAGTGCCGGTTGAGAGAGGGTGTAATTAAATAATAAATCTTCCATCTAACCACAATTTAATATTTATTTACCAGTAACTTTTTCGACAGTTCTAAGCTGTCATCTCAAGTTGTTAAAATGAAGTCACATGGTAAAAACCTTAACTGTGCATACAGACACAAACAAAATCAATCATTAAAAGCAAGAATGATAACAATAAATAAATCAACCCTATTCAAAATATTAACAATGCTGAATTGAACTAAGTTTGAAATGGTCTATCCATTTTATTAAAATTGAAAATTTTTTAAACAAATCTATAGATAAATAATAAATTATTAACTGCAACAAATTTTAAAGAAATACATTCAATAGACAATACCGCAGAACCAATGAAAATACTATAACATGTAAATTTACCTGATTTCATTTGATTTATTTATTCTATAGTGTTTTAACCTTACCTTACCTGAGGAGGTGAACCATTTGTTGATAAAATATATGCAACGCAACAAATATAACCCGGGAGTAGGAATGAAAATAATGACATTAGAGAAAATGTGCCACAGGCAGAACTATTATAAATTCAATAAAGATTTCTTCACACAGAAATTTATATTCAAATTTCTTTTGTAACTGATCTCTAAAAATTTAGCAAAAGGTTTTGATAAGTTTTTGTTTTAATTTTAATTTAAAAAAACGGTTTTGACGGTCAAGAAAGTAGCCCGAGTTGTTGCTGTAGAGGAAGACAGCCAAAGATACTGTTCGGCACACCACCAAAATTCCACCCACACCCTCACCAGGCCTCAGGTAATCTATCATCCTTCCATCGGATAAAGAAATAAGCGCGACTCATCTGAAAACAGCACATTGCTCCATTCGTTTACAGTCCACGTAAGGCGTTCCCGAGCAAATTCCAAAGCTCTACGATATTCTCTGGTCAACGATGGCCCTGATACTGGCTTGAGGGTTTAAAAAACCTTTTAGCAAGTGTTTTTCTATCTTAGTTTCTGCACATATTGCTACTCCCCTAAGAATTAATTACTTATGCGCTGAATTTTTAATGTTAATAAAATGTATGGACCATTTCGGGCTTAGTGCAAGTCAGCACTGTTAATATTTTATTTATTGATTGTTATGATTCTTGCTTTTCATGATTAATTTTTTTTGTCTACAAATACTCAATCAAGGTTTTTATAATATTTTTAATTTCAGCAACTGAAGACAATAGGCTTAGAGCTGTCAAAAAGTTATTGGTGAATAAACTGTGTATTGTAGAGAGAGATGTAAGATTTATTAATTAAAAAAATAAAGTGTTCTAAAAGTTAATAAATTTCTTAAAATTTTTTTCTTAGTATTAGTGGTTCTTATGATATTAGCCATCTCAAATTAGTTTTTTAATCAGTTACGACTTTCAAAAATATAATTATAATGTGTGCTCGGTCTGAATATTATTTAAGGCACAGACTTTTTTTTTGTTTCAAAATTATAAAACAAAACAATATCAACAATTTTTGTATTGCTTGATATATTCACATTAGAATTGACAATTACGAAACAAATATTATTGGCCTTGACGATGAAATTGAGGCAAAAAGAACGAGCATACCTGGTGCATTGCTTTGACATTAAAAAAAGGTATGTCTCCTTGTAGTATAGAAGATGTAAGGCTGCAGTGTGTCAGGTTGGCAGCTCGTATCTCTGTACAGGCCAAGTGATCAATGTTTTTGAAATCCATCTTATTATTACACTGGTCGAACATATGGATCATTTCGTGGGTCAGAATACCTTGAACGATCCCTTCATTTTTTGAGTTATTCTGGCAAACAACAATCTGAAAAAAGAAAAATATATACTGTAATATTTTCTTATGGCCTTAAAAAAAAATTCAGAAAAGCCACATGTTGGTTAACTATTTTAATTTACTAATAATAAAAATAAAATTAAACTTATAATTTATTATATCTTAAAAAGGGTCCTTGACAAACAAACATTTTCATAAAATAAATAAAAAATAAGAAATATTATTATGATATTTGTTTATTCATATATTTAAATTATATACTTTTTATATAATTTATATTTTATTTTTATTCTTTATATTATCTTAAGGTTCTGTTAATAAAAATATAGGAAACTTCTGACAAAAGGAATAATGGTTTATTTACACACATTGATTTAAAAATTGATATACAAATTAACTACATACGTAATAAAAGAATACTATTAAATCTAACATTAAAATGGTACCTTATAATTCGTAACGTAATACTGGCCAGTGTTTCTTTGTGATATTCTTCGTGTGGTTCGGATTAGCCTATTGAAGATCCTTGGTTCGTCTGGTGCATCGCGTGGTCCGGATCATCTTCCTTGAGCATCCTTTGTTCTCGTGCCGGGTGAAAGTGAAAAGGGCTGACCTAGGGTGGGTTGCTGGTTAGGTCACGTCTCCTCGATGAAAGAGTGCCTCTTGCTTCTCGGTATTCCTACGGTATATTCGCATCTTTCCGCTGCCTTATTGATCTTTCAACTGGTTATTCAATGCCAGTTGTTTCGGATATTTATACTTTGCTTGTTTTGAAGTTTATAAAATAAATATTTATAATAAATTATTGATATTATTTATATTATACATATTAATGGTAGAGACAATGCAACAAATAGTGTTTAAACATTCATGAATCGTGATCCACCGTTCATTTATGCCCGCTAATTTTGAGTTTATATTAAAAACTCAGACATCAAAAATCATAACATTAAAATATTACAACAATATACTGTTTTTAAGTTCTTCAAAATTTTTCCGTCTCAACTTGTCTTACACCAGCCCATTGTGTTGGCCTTAAAGGCCAGTAGATTCTGCCAATCTGACGAGTAAATGCTTTTACATATTCATATGGATAAATACGAGAATATTAGGAAATACAAAGAAATGAAATAGGAGGGCCCCCACAACAAATATCTTTGACTATCTGCAAACTCAACACTTCTCTCCAACAATTCCAAACAACTGACAACTTCTCCTTTAAAGCATCTCTAAACAACTCCTAATTCCATAATTCCTATCGTTCCTCTCAGCTGTTCTAATTAAATTAAACTTTTTATAATTTATTTTATATCATTTAATATTTTATAAAACAAAATAATCCTACTCTCAAATTACTTTTTAAAGATAACATTACAATATCATAAAAAAAATGAGTTCAATTTATGTCAGTTATAGCTAGCTCATATTTAATAGTAGCAACATCGATTATAGATTCAGACATACAGGCTATGGAAAGAAGTTTCAAGCAGACAACTGGTCATTTAACTGGAAATACATACGGATATCAAAACCTTCGTGAAAAAACTCTAATTATTAATATGTGAACTTCTATTTTCACGTTTCCCAGTTCCCCATTAATAATAACTATAAATATTATTTTAATACAACCATTCATAAATTCGTAAACATAACCTACAAATGAACAATATTTGTTGTCGTATTGGCCCGACTATTATTATCAATAACCTATAATCCCATATAAAACTGTTAAATTATTGACAGTAAAAGAAAACTACTAATGATGAAAGAGTAAAAGAGAAACTTTCAATTTCAAATATAAATTAAACAAAAGTAAAAAAAATGGATTGCTCATGATTTACAGCTACAATCAGTATAAAATAAATATTTATTTTTTAAAAATTTAAATGAATAATAACAGAGATGTTCTTGTTAATTTTACTTAAAAATAACATAAAATTGAATTAAAGAATCTTACCTGATTTGTTTCAGTATCATAGCCACCGCTAACTTCTGAGTTACAAACTTCGCATACAATATGTCTGCCCAAATCAATTTCACTTCAAAAAATAGAACAAAAAATTTAAGGGTAATAATTTTGCTTAAACATGTTAACATTAAATTAGACAATAAATGGGCGATTCTACAAAAATTAAGTAACCTGAAAAAGGAAATTTATTATAAACTCGTAGAGTTAAAATGTTGTTTTATTAACATAGGTTTGCTGGGTAATGCAACCAAGCTTTTGCACCAGAAATGAACAATAAATTTATCTAGTATTTTCAAAGTTATTATTAGAGAATTTCTGAAAATTGATTAACAGGTAGACCAAATAACTTATGAAAATATACTTCCCACTAACTGTATAGTTCATTTCAAATCTCGAGAAAATAATACAAATATATTACACATTGAAATCTAAGACTTTACATACAACTTAATTTTTAAATACAGATAATACATACCAACCAGAAGCCTTTAAAGCACCAGCCATCAGCTTAACTAATTTACCTAAAAAGACAAAAATTAAGTTACTAACGATAGGAGCAAAATGTCTCCCAAAAGTAAAATCATTGCACACACAGCTACAAGTTATACTATAAATGTTAAGTACGCCTGAATCAAAATAAATAGTAACATAATCGGGATAAGAACTGTAACCTTACATTCAGAATGATGACAACTTAAAATAGTTATATGCTGGTGTAGTACACATACGGATTACCATGCATTAGCACCAAATACCTTCTACAGCTCACACAACCTTTAGGCTGGGGCAGAACCTGGTGGTTGGAGTATGATATTGGATCTACATGAAAATAAGACCTTCCGACAAATATCTAACAGTAAAATTCTAACATGACGTACTCCTCACCCTCTACAATTCGATTGTTCGCTGAACTACTACTGTAAAATTTCATAATTTTTTCTAAAAGCCGAAGAAAAACAACATTATTTACAAAAGCTAAGTTATAAATAAATACATATCTATGGCCTAAAGGTTCCGGTAGTTTCTTAATGTTCTTAGAATTTATTTATACTCTTAATTCATAATTTTCTTATTCAGAACCTGAACTGTGTAAACTTTCTAGTTGAATAGTAATGATGAATCTCCAACTTTATCATCAATTGGCAAAGAATTATTTTTATCTAATAGCTCTTGTACTAACGGATATCTTTGGAATTGAATAAATTAAAATACTTTTTAGATTAGTCGGCAATGAAAAAATGTTTCATTAGTGGGAACATTAGGTCTGATTGACACATCAAGAACTTTGAGGAGGAATAACACTCTACCTATCTGTGATAAAACATATCTAATTAGTTAAATTGCACGTAAACTGGAAGATAAGTAAAGAGATAGCTTCGTTTTGATACTATATATAGCTCTCCATAGATATAACTGGGTAAGATCAAACATACGTTCCCACAACCATATTAACTAAATCTGACTAAACTAAATATCTGACAGCAACATTCTAACATGACATACTCCTCACCCTCTACAATTCGATTGTTCGCTGAAATACTACTCCCGGTTTACAAATTTATATTTCAATAAAAAATGTGTGCCTGATAATGCTTTATAATATCGTTCCAGTATTCTAAAAATGTTACTAAACTTGGGCTGGCGAAAAGTCAATGATTTTGAATTATCTACTTTTTCTAGACCATCTCAAATATATAGTAGACATCAAATAACATTATTACTATTCCTAGGGAGACTTTATCCTGGAATAATTTTGTTTTCTTATCTGTTCTATATGACAACCGGTCATTGTGAATAAGCTGTACAGTTATCCCTTCAAAATAGAATATAAATACAGAAAATGGAAGTATACCAACTTGTCATAAAACATTTATAGACAGTCCTTTCACACTTCATCTTATCCATTCCTTCTAATCCTTCAGTCCCCGTGAGCAATCCTGTGACAGAGGCTGAAAAGTCTCCTTTTCTCTCCGGGAATAAGTTGTAACCGTAATTACGGGGATCGTACTTTTCGTTTTCTCCAGCCTCACCAGTTGCATCCTTCGCCTCCTCCATGTCAGCGGGCAATCGTCGAGAAATACTTAACTTGTAAGTGAATTAAATACCCTTCAGGTAGAAGTTTTCCACTTTCTAAACGTGGAGCAGAGGTTGAAAGATATTGGCAGGCGCGGAAAGGGGACAAAAACGCATAGCTGCAACAAAAAACGCTTCTGTTCTGTAACAAAATAACCGTTATTTATAGATCACATATATTCTTTTTTATTTTAATCAATTTATTTCAAATATTTAAACAATGAAAATAATTAATCTTACCGTCTTGTCTGCCTGTCTCAACTGTTAATTAATTAAACTGACTTTCTTTATATGAAATTCAAGACTGGATCTTGCCTGATGGACTTAAAGATTGGTATACCGTCAATGTCTAGTTTTCGAAGTATTAAGTTGTATCTTCTACCTTTTTAAGGAGGAAGAATAGTCAGTTAAATAATCTTTGTAGAGGAGAGTCTTTTAAAAGAAAAGAAAGAAAAGCTTAATTATGAAGTTCAATTCAAAACACTGGTATATACAAATATTAAGAGTTACGTTACTACATACTGGGTGGAATGTCTAGGGACGAATGTGGTCTGGGGCTAAAGCTGAGACATATATGTATAAGAAAAGGATAAGATTCTGGGAAGTAGCGAGGTCTTGGAGGGATGGGGTTGCTTACTTAAAAATAACAGGAACCATCAGTGATTTCCATGAAGTCACGAGGCAGGTATACAGTTCTGGTCAAGCATCTTCTACTTGTTCTTAGCATTATAAAACTGTCGATTGACTGAATTCTGAATGCCTGCGATAAAAGCTTTAATTGTCTCTCTGATGCACACAATTAGGGTGTCATAGGCAAACATAGAAAGTGCCGAGCTTGTAGGCAACGGGATTTTCTAACAGAATAAAGCTAAAATTATAGGACAGAGTATAGTTTCTTTAGGCTGGTGTCTTTCGGACAAAAACGATGAAATATTTACAACCTAAAGTTAATTCGAAAGAGACAACTTGCACAGCAAGCCATCTTCTAAGAAGATGTCGAATGTTGCTTATATGTCTAGGAAGGGTCCAATAATGTACTGTGTATTTTTGAATCCATTGTAAATATATTCAGGCACCAGCCTCTCTGTGTATCAAATTTGGGCCAAACTTTTGTATCAAGTGCGTTAGTCATTGGTGCGATATTGTCATTGAGGTATTTTTCAAAGCGAATGTTGAGTTTGTGTTTAGCGGGCTGACAGATCTTTGGATCCCCCCGGACAGCGAATCCTAATTTTTCGGAAAATAACCCAGCCTTAAGCATCCGTGATCTCACTTACGAGGCAATACGCTATCTGCTCATCAATAAAGATAAACTATTGATAGGAATACTACTTTATAATAATACATTTTTAGGCTCAATTCCGACTTGGGCTAATTAATATGTGAGAAAGACACCACATAGCTTTAATAAATTAAAGGAGGAAAGGTTAAGTTATTAATTAAGTAATTCCGCCAGGTACAATGGCAGACTCGTCACCAATTATGAAACCGATAAAATTTAACCAAAAGGAAGTTTGTAAAATGTGCACTACTGAGAGATAAGTGAAGATTTATTTTCTATCTTCAACGGATGTACTATTTACAAAGAAATCAGTTTCTTTCTCCCCCTCAGTTACACAATATAGAAAATGTGAAGCGTTTATTATAATAAAACCATCAAAGAGATGAAAAAAGTTTATTTATTTAAGGCTCTGAGAGGTTTAGTGGACTAACTCTGATAATTATTGTGCCACTTAGGTAAGGATACAGGGGAGATATGTGCGGGTATGTACATGTATGTGTGTCTCTAATACATAACTATATATATTCGCTGTTAATAATTGTTTGGGGTTTCACCTGCCTGACTCGAATTTATTAGGAAAATTAATTTAAGCAATACTAAATAGTATAATACCATAACATGCCTCTATAATGTTTGAGTTTTATAATAAATATTTACAGTAACAATACGTGCACAGATATTCATTTTACATGGTATGCTGGAAGATTGAGAAAAATTATGTTCTTAATTTGTGTTGATTAAATAATACGTTCTATGTGTATTTTCTTAACAATTTATCACTTTTTTTTTAAATTTTACTTAGGAGTAGAAGTTAATTTATTTTTAAAAAATTGAAAGTTACTTCTATTAGCGTATTATGATATTATTTAATAAAGTAGCTTTTAAAAACAACAAGGAAAGGTCCAAACAAATTATAAACAGTGAAATTGATTTTTATTTTTTTTGTTCTCTATACTACTTTAACTAGGCTACATTCGGACAATTTGTATATTATTCACCTAATTTTGAGTTGTAGTATTTGTAGCTGGCTACATGAACTGTTTAACGCCTTGAGAATTTGACACTTTAAAGCATTCAAAGTAGATATCTTGACGTTTATTTCAACGGGATTGGTCTCGGCGGCACTTGCCGCGTGGGTGGAAGAGAAGTCGTGCACGGAGCAGCAACAGGGGCCGTGTATTGCGGGTCTCACGCTTTCGTGACGGAAACTGTAATACTCTCTCTACAGGTAATTTTACATTATAATTTATTAAGCTATTATAAAAAGAAAAATTTTGTGGCCATAAGATCTCGCTTGTTTGATGGGTTTATAATATAATTACAGTAGAATCCCTTTTTAGGCTGGAAATACGTATTATTAGACGTTTTAAGTGACCTCGAGCATAAAAATAATACGAATTACCGAGGGGACTGAAATGCATTGTTTATATACCACTTACCGGGATTTTCTCTAGGGACCGGTAAATTTGTACGAATTAGCCGGAAATACGAATAATCGGGATTCCACTGTATATAATAAATAAAAAAGTAAAGGGGGGGGGGACAAGTAACTGCTCGTAAGTTTATTTTAATCCGTTTTTTTCAGCAGCTATATTATCTCATTGCCGTAGCGAAGATCAATCTAATTCCTTTGACTATATCGATCAAATCAATTATCCTAACTATTAGGCTCTAACTAATAGTAACGACCCGTGGCTTTGGAAAATGCTTTAAATTATCTCTTTTGAACGAAGTCATTTTTAATAAAAACACAATATAATTAATCAACAAATGATTTATTACATTTTAATATAATTCTTTTTTTTAGTATCGATTGTTGGGCCTTTCGTCCAGTTAATCGCGAACACTCGACGCCCTGTTGTGTTCAACAGAACGGAGGACTTAAAGATGAGACAAGATTTAACACTTGTTATAATCTAACGTGTTTTTTTTTAAAGGAATTGTAAATCTGTGGATCCTAAACAATTTTTATATTTTTTAAATAGACAACTGGTTATATTCGAATTTTTAATTCAATGCTTTTAAACTGAGAAGATACTTATCTAAACAAACTGATTTGTATTTTAAAATGAGCAATGATAAGCGCATTGATTGGGATGACTTAACTGTCAAAACTTGCTCCTAGAGTTTCTTCTAACATCTTGTTACATAAACACTTTTTTTTCTTCGCTAGTGATAATGATGTTGACGTTTTCTGTTTATATCAATTGATTTCTTCCCAGCGATTATATTTAGAGGTATGAAATGTTGTGACTGACTATTTCCTCTCTGAATTGAAAGAAAGCATTATATTTTCATTTTAATTATTAGTAGCAAACCTTAGAAAATCTGATTTTTTTTTTTTTTTTTTAAAAAGATTATACTTGCATTTTAGCTGTCACAATTATTCTTTCTAATTAAAAGATAAAATATAAAATCTCTACTACCTGCAATTTATTTGTTGCTCTGGAGCTAATACTAATTTTACAGCTGGAAGCAAAAATATTTACAAATTACAATTACATTTACAGTGTATTATTAAACATCTAAATATTTAGATGTTTAATAATCTACAGCGTAAAGTCAGGATGAATTTCATTCTATGATTCATATTTATTTTGTAATATAAATTTTATAATGGTAATAGTTACATTTGATTGACGATACTAAGTAATTTTCATTATAAATATTTGGCGTTTTTATTTTTTTTTGTGACATGCTTAGTACATTTTCACCCTTTACCAATAAATCATCCCAAAATTTCTACCGTATTCTATGTTGTGTGTCAACATTGCTATGTATTTATGCCTTGTTACAATAAGCGTGCAATTTATGAGATAAGTGCAATAAGGACCAATGCAGCAGAACAGTGATATGAGGTAATGTGTTGAAAGGTTTTCTCAACCCTGTAAATGAATTAGTTTGATTTTGATTTTTTTTTTTTTTTCACAAAATCTTCAATAAGGAAAAATGTGGAAGTTTATTTCATTTTAAGGTTATGTAGTAGTTGGATTTGGAGAGTTCGAAAAAACAAAATGTGTAAAACTTCTCTTTGATTTGGCTTCATCAACTCATGTGCGTTCAACAAGGGCAAATACATGTGACCTAATATCATAAATCTTTTTTTTTTTTGTGTACTAATATTGTTTACAAAAAAAGATTTGACAGGTGCTTTACCTTTGCGCTACCACTGTACAAACTCTCTAGCCTATTCAATATCCACATCTCTCTAGGTTTCCTCTCCCATCCCTGAAAGACATCTCGCCCATAGCTGGTATGATATGGCAGAAGTGGCTACAATGTAGATCATCGGTTTAAATTTAGCAAGAGCTAGTTTGCATACTTATGGCATTTATATGTATGTAATGTTTAAATATTTAACATATATCAACTTAATACTATTATTGATTATTAAATAAATAGTGGGATCAATGCCTAAGTTAATAGTACAATGTTGTTTATTTTAAACTATAAAAGTATTTGTCACATTGGAAAACATCATGTTTGTTGCAGCAATTAAATGCAAACCTTATACCTGAAGTATGATTTGGTCGTAATTCTACATAGATAAAATTCTATAGTCCCCTGGATCTTAAACGTCATTAGCTGTCAAATTAATTTTTTATTCTTATACCTAACGTAGTGGTCCTAGGACAATGAAGTGGTTTAATCAAAATAGAACTTTTATGTGGCATATCTCATTTTAGTGCACTGTCTAGAAGATGAATCTGTTGAATATCGCAGACAGAATATATTTTAATATTGTAATTGTAAGAACCGTATGAATTATTGTAAAATACAAGTTATTGAGCTGTCTTTTAATTATGTTTAATTTTCTTTTTTCAGGACTTCTTTACGCAATGGATTCAAAAGTTGACTTGCAGAATGAAGATAATAATTCAAATATTTCAGTTCAACCAAAAAATTGCTGTAAGCTTACCTGCACGATATTTTTATTTTATATATAACTACTATTTTAAATATAATGATAGTTGTATTCAGTATCAACCATAAACTAATATGGCTGAGGTGGGGTGAGGACTGTCCGAGGATTCTTGCTGGATATCGGTTTAAGACAGTATGATGCCCTGGTATGTCCTCTCTTTAATTGGCAATAAGGAAGGATTCCAAAATTTATGCAAGAGGAACAATTCTTAATAGGCCTGTCCAGTTTTTAGGCAATGTGGATAATCTTGATAGTCTATCTAGAAATAGATAGTTGTGATGAGGTGAAGAGTAAACATTCATGGCATTGGACAGCCATGAAAGGAAACTGTGGCTTGGGCTCGCTGTCAATGAAACCAAGACCAAATGTTTGGTAATAGGACAGAATGCAGGTAAAAGAGACAAGGTTGCCGTTGGACTGTATTTATTCAAGAGTAGGTAGTTAGAGTGGAATTTTGAGTATTTAAATTTTTCGACATCTATATTATTTTTTACAATAGTTAGGAAGTTTTATAGAAACTATTTCTTACTTTACTGCATAATTTATGCTTTTAAAGCTTGATAACAGTCTACTTAGGTGAGGTTTGTTTTGCTTGGTTGGATATTGAAATTGTGTGGCCTGGCTAGCTGATGTTTATTGTTTTCTCCTTCCGCGGTTAGAGAAACTCATGGTTCTTGCAAATTGAGACAATGTATAAAGTGGAGGTACCAATTTTGCTAAAGCAGAAATATACTTCATTCCCAACATTACCTGTACATTTTAAAATAAATGATTATGTTGTATAATATTTCATTAATCTTTATTCTGTTATAGATAGAATTATTCTTACCGATGAAGATGAAAATGACCTTACAATCGAAGAATCTGATGAAGAAAAACCGCAATATTCTTCTGAAACAGTTAATGATGAACCAGGATGCAGTCATTGTAATTAAAATTGATTTCATAAATTCTATTAAAAGTATTTTTAAGTTGAAATATTTTAAAACATCATTAATACTTTTTTATTAGATAAAGTCTTTATGGGTAACAATCAAGATGTTGAAGTAAAAAAATATGACAAAGGGAAGAAGAAATATCGGCGTGGTAAAAGAAAAAGAATTAGTGAAGCAGGTGAAGAAAATGGTGTTTGTCATTGTAAGTAATGATTATAACGATTGATATCTTCTTTTCGAAACTAATGTTAGCTAAAATTGTATTGTTATCAGATAACATCTATGATGACGAAAATGATGTCACAGTGGTCAAAATAAAGGAAAAAGGATATGGTAAGATCATATATTTAACATTTTCTCTTTTTTATTCGGGAAAAATATATTAATTATATTTTATTTAATTAGTTTCAATACTGTACTATCTACTTGCTTGTACTTTATATACCGGATTTTTCATATTTATGTAATGTTTTCAGATAGTTAGCGTACAAAAATTTTGTTTTATAATTGTTAATAGACAAAAACAGGACATATGTACATTCGGCCTTTTACTGCTTTTCAAAAGAAAAACTGCCAAAAGTCATTTATCTTACAAAAGAAATCACAACGTATACTCGGAGGTCAAACAAGCCATCAATGCCAATTTTTTTTTTGTTTATTAGTTGTTTAATATTTTTAAATTATTTTTTCTATTTTGATGATTCCATCTCGGACAATTTGTTGTGAATAAATGAATAAACGATCCAGTTCATAATCCCAAAAATTAGCATTTTCACTAAAACTCGCATTGCCATTATCAAAAACAGTTTTTTATCAGAGTGATGCCTCACTAGTATTAAGTAATAGTGGGTCCCCTTTATAACGGGACAGTATGAGCTGCAGAGAGCACTAGTGGATATTAATAAATATATCAATTTGCGGGAATACAAGCAGTACTGGCTATTCATTTATTCATTATTTATCACTACACATAACTAATTTGTTTTGATGTTATTATTTCAGATAGTATAGATGGAGAGCAGGTGAATGGGCGTAAAAAGAAGCGTTCCTCGTTCAATTGCCATCATTGCAGTTACATATCATCATGGAAGACAAACCTAGAAAAACATATGATGGCTCAGCACACCGGAGAAAGGCCATTCAAATGTCCTTACTGCGAATATTCGTCAGTGCATCAGTTCCAGCTGGAGAAACATTTCAACAACAGGCACCCTGGAGGGGTGATGTCCTGTGGCCAGTGTGGTTACTCGACCGAGCTGGTCGACGCCTTCTTCAAGCACACCCTCGGCTCACACCCGACAGAGAAGCCCCATAAGTGCCCCGAATGTGGTCGAAGGTCCATTACCCTCTCCGCTCTCGAGCTTCACATACTCGATAAGCATAAGCTCCACCGTCAACACAAGTGCCCCCATTGCAATTACAGCACTGTTCTATCTGAGAACCTCAAAAACCATGTCGAAGCACTTCATAAGTGTTCGGATTGCGATTACAGGTCCGACAGTTTGCGAGAAGTGCGGAGACACAAAAAAATAGAGCACCGCACATCGACCAAGTGTGATAAGTGCGACCATATTGCCAAAGGTCCGCAGTACCTGAAAAGGCACATAGCTGCCAAGCATAGCTTGGTATTCCCCCAAGAAACGCCCGAAAACAACCATGTTGTTCCCGTGTCTCCTCCCAAATTTAGGAAAAAATTTCATATTTTGAATCCTCCTCCTCCGCCTACACTCAATATTGAAGTCGCTGAACCTCCTCGAGAAGAAGAGTCTGAAAATCATGTCCAAAAAAATTCTTCGAAAATAAAAAAAAAATTTTCTATATTCAACCAGTCAAATTCAAACAATTCATTGGATGAGCCTGCAGTTACCACTTTGACTGGTAGTTCTTTTTAGTTGATATCTTTTTCACTAAGATTTTATTACATACAATGTACTTATAGTTTGTAGCGGAAAGTAAGGTTATTGATAGTGTGGGGTGTGCTTGCATTAAGAAATAAAACACCTTCTGACTCTCTACAGCTTAATTTATTTTCCACTCAACGTACTATGACATCATTCCCAAGAGTTCAAGCTGATAGCACTTACCGGCTTGGCTTTCAAACGACGTCGGCAAGTACTATATATCAGATTGAACTCATGAGAATGACGCCCTAGTCTGTTGAAAACCCTCGAGTGGAAAATAAATTAAGCCGTAGAGAATCAGAAGGTGTTTTATTTCTTAAAAGTTAGGTTGTTTGGAATTAATCTCAGTTGGAATGTTGACCACTCATATACTCTGGTCATCTTGTTTGAAAAATTTTTATGTAGTCTTTAGGCTACCTTAACACCACAAAATTTAATACCATAACATAAGTTATTATGTTAAATCACAATTAAAATCACTTCTAGGGTTTTCAATATTTGGTCTTAAAGTTCTCGTTTGCCAGCATAGGTGAATTGTTTCGGCTGAACTGATCGTGATTCAAATTGAGGCTGTTCGAATTATTTTAACTTACAATTAGTTAAATTTTCTCTCTATCGTTTAGTTTATTCAACTATCTTTATATTATGTATCTTGTTGATTTATTATCTTTCTAATTTAATGCATGGGTCCATGCATGAGCTACTCGTTGAAATTAACAATATTTTGTTAATGGGAAAAACTTCCTTAAAATCTAACAATGCCGGATTTTCGGTGTTCACAATTTGAAGATATTCTTTTATTTTCTCTCTTATGGTTATTTTTTGGTCTATTATTTATGCTTAGTTTTTATACTCTTAATTTTTATTGTGGTACGAATTTTCATTTAATTTTATTAGAGATTGTCTTAGTTTTTATTCTATTATGTGTATATTTTTAAGGAAATATTGTGGTGTGGATAATTTCGATTTATAAAAATAATCTTGAGCTAGGCTTGCCTTATTATTTTTTTTAAGAATGATTTGTTTTGAATCATACATTTCATTTCTTTTTATTTTTTATTGTTATTATTTTTGCTGTTTATTTTTTCTTTAAACTCATTCTACAATGGGTTAATATCGTTGCAAAGTTGTTTATAAATTATCTGTGATATTATCTCTAGTTAACGTTTTAACTAATTTATCAGGGTCAGAGTTTAGTAAAAGCGATCGATGATTTTATTTAGATGTTTTGTGTATATATTTCTTTTTTAATGTGAATTTTTCGGACAGTTGAGAATAAGTTGGCTTTGTATGCGTGATGGATAGGAAATCATTTTTTGAAAGTGCTTCTCTTGCCTCGGCTATTGTTGAGTCTACCTAAAAAGGTCTAAAATTAAAAGAATTTACATAAAAAATTCCTAGCGCCATAGAAAATTATTGCTAAGTCCAATGAAAGAGGCTCTACTTTCAAACAGGTATAGAGAAATGGTCTTTTGTCTGTCTGTGTGACCTGCGATTGTGCGCAGCTGTTAAAATGATTCAATCGATTTGAAATTTAATTTTCTCTTAGTCTATTAACTAAGTCAAAGCTCCAAATTTATTTACAATATTACAGATATAAAGTTTTTTCTTCGAGGTAGAGATTTTTCCCACCAAGAGACTTGAACCCTTAAGGAATGAGTTATGCTTGGTTTTCCTGATATCATTTATTAAAAAAATTCATGCAATAATTTTCTGTCGCACAAGGATATGTTTATTATGAAAAATATTAATAGATTGTTAAAATCTTATGTTAATTTTATTTATTTTATGATTTTTAAAATCTTCACCATCACATGGATTTAAAAAGTGTCTTTGTTATAAGTTAATTGATATTTCAAGTCTTTCAAATGTTGTGTGAATTGAATATCTATTCATTGAGTGATTTTTGCCTATAAGTATTCATTTCATTTCTTGAGTACGAATTAAAAAAATTGTGATAATTTTTCAGTACAAACGAGAATAAAATTGTAATGTTGTCGATTATATATCATTGATGAATTGTTTTATTTGAAATTCGAAACCATACATAATGTGATTATACAACTTGGATAGTTGTCTTAGATTCTCAAGATTTTGTCTTGATTAGTGTAAGTAATATTAAATAGAAGAAAGTGTTATTCCCAATGCTACTATTTGACGACATAATAATGTAATTTGAACATTAATTTCAGTATTACTTGTAGAGTGCTTATGACTAAGTTTAAGTACTATCGATTACATTTCAACTTATTCTTATTGTAATTTTTTTTTAATTTCACATTTTAAAGATTGACAATTTTTCATTTTCTCTCGAAAGTTTTTTTTTTTTTTTTTTTGTATGGAAAAGTAGTTTGTCCGCTAGGTTACTTGGCCTAGCTGCTCTGTGTTTATTGAAAAAAAATTGACGGATCAGTTGCCTTAGTATGAATGCTGAATGCTTGACCTTTGAACTGATCTAATTAGTTTCGTAATGGAATGGTGGCATCAGATAGATATATGTGCGATATGCTAAAATTACAATTTTATAATTAATCTAAAATGTTTAGCTGTTTACTTACTATATCTGACAAAAATGTATATAATCATCACTACCGAAATATTCAATTTCTTAAATGTGTGGAAGAGTTTTTTGGGATATCGATCTAGGCCTAAGTTAACATTTATATTTTCAACATTTTTCCGACTCCTGTGGTTTATTGCATTTTTACTCATTTGCGTTATTCTCCAGCGTTATGTTTTTATTATTTATTTAGTGTTGCAAAATATTAACATTTTCCAATGATTGTCTTATTCTACTCAACATTTTGCTTATAATTGGCTCTGAAGCATATTTTAACTCATTCTTTATTTCGATTTTGATTATCCTTCGATAAAAATCTTCAAGCGAAATATTTCTATAGTTTTCATTTAAAATTTAGTTAAAACCTGCGATTTGTGCCTTCAATATTGGATAGACAAGCATTGTGCAATACGTTTCACTTCAAAACATAGTTATCTTATTACAACTTCAGTATTATTAATGTTAATATTGTCCAATTGAAGAGTAGTTTATGAATTTTTAAGTCTGTCGGCCATAATTAATAAATTTTGTAACTAGCAGCACCCATGATTTTTTGTTTTCTATATAAGTATTTAAATTTAAGTTGTGTTTGATTTATCAAGTTTGACGATTGTTGTGACCGTTGTATATTTTTGTAGATATATTTTTTTTTTGCCATGTGCACTGTGCTGACTGTCTATAATTACACGGGTAGTTAGACAGTGAATTTTTTAAAACAAAATAGTACATACACTTTAAAATTAATATCTAGAATTACTAGTACAATTGTACTGTTTCATCGATTTCTGTGTTAAAAATATTTAATAATGGCCTTATGATAATGCTCCGCACCTAATAGCCAGTTGTCCATATTATTGTTTTGAGGTTTTTATCTTATTAATAGAAAAATTCTTTCATAAAACATTTAAAATGTATATTTGTACTTTCTTTGATAAAAAAAAGTTATGCATCGCTAATTTCTCTACTTACTATTTAAAATAGATAGCTACCTTTTTATCATTTAAATTATTTTAAGACTGATTTTTCAACTGGTTTTATATTTATGAAAATAAATATTTGAAATACTCAGGCGTATTACAGTAAAACTGTTGAATAGTCGATAGTGTCTAAGATAGAAGAAGAACTGTCCGGGAAGTGTGGTCACCTAGATGTCCACTTTGGGGCCACAGCTCTTGTCGGTTTATAGCGTAAGACTGTATTGTGTATTGACTATGTGTAGTTTTGTGCAGTTGTAATGTATTTTTTATGTAAAGAGAGGAATTAGGTATTAAAAAAAAAAAAATGATGGAAATAAGAAGCATTTACAATACTATTAATTAAAGACAATATATTTTTTTAAGAAAAAAAAAAAAGAAAAGTGCAATAGTTTGTTATTGAAATGCTTTGAATAGTTTTGTTCTTAAGATTACTATTTGTAGGTGATATGCTTGCTAAGGAGCATGAGATTGAAACGATATTATTTAAGTCTGTTATCAATATTCATGACTTTTAAATCTAGATATAAATTGTAAATCAGGTCGGATCTCATCATTTTTGTTGAAAGTAGTCTTATCGTTTTATAGTACCTGATGTAGAACTATGCATTCTTTATAATTTTTATAGTTGAAAAAATTTAAATAATTAATTCATAACCAAAGATTTTTTTTTTTTGTCTTGCAATAGGAATAATTTGTGCATATTTTCAAGTGTATTAAGCTGATTTTTTATCATGATCAATACTATTTTAGAAACTCGCTGGCAGAGCTGTCAGGAAATCAAGTGATGCTTGTGTAATTGTTGTTATTTGTCTGCAATATTATGTATACAATACACAGTATTATATATATATTATTAATTTTTTTCTATTCCCTTTCTTTTCTATTTATTAATTATGAAAAAAAGATGTCTTATTTCTTTATGGATGATGTTTTGACAACTACGCATGTTTGTACCCATCCTGGAACCATTTTTCTCATCAATCCAAGCCGGTTCTGTTTTTAATGTCGAGTACATTATAAGCGACTTAAGCAGACCTACGTCAATGCTGTCTTTGTCATATTTCCTATAATCAGCAAAAATTAGCGAAACCCACCAAAATAAGAAGTAAAGTTATGAAAATGAGATCTTAACTAAAAATTTTTATGTTTGATTCATTTTCAAAGGCCTCAAGGATTTATTTTTTCTTGCCGATAATGTTTGTCAAACTTAAGTGCAAGCATATTGAATTTTCGAAGCTTTTAAATGGTACTCAAACCACTTTCAATTTCTTTAATTGCCATGACTTTCTCTTTGATATTTTAAACTGTTTCTGGCATGAAGCACGCAAGAACGATGGCAGAAATGAGAACTACTGATTACGGATTCAGCTCAAAAAGAAAGACAGTGAAAATGTAGCAGCCCATCTAATCCTAGGACATGGTATTTCTCTTTCCAGGGAATTCCCGGCCTACCTTTCAGTTCCCTTGTCACAAAAAACTGAAAAACCCAGAAAATTTTTGTTTCTTATAACCAAGGTGTTTGTTAATAAACAACTTTTCCCTTTATATCCGAGGTTACCTAATCACCGAGTTCTACTGTATCTTATTAATTGTGCTTTCAGTGAAATTGTAAATAATAAACCCCTTAAAAAAAAGAAAAGTAAATTATTTTTGTATTCAAAATAACACATTACACAATTAGCATCTGGAAATTTCTGGCAAAGTTAAATGAAAAACAATAGAGATTTTTTGTTTATTATTTATTTAAAAACATTAACCACAAAAATAAATAAATGATCCAAATTCATTAACATATTTTACATATCTTACAGTAAATTTGTACATAATATTTGAATTTGTCTAAAAAGAATTGGCAGGTTTAAAATGAATTGATTCTTTTACGTACTTGATAAATCAACAAATTATTGTCCTATCTGTTTATCTTATAAACATCAAATGACTAATCAGATTATGAATATATATATATAGTTAGTTAGTTACAAACAAGATAAACCACTAGTGGTACTAGTTTTTGTAACTTTTATATCTTATTTTGGTTTTTACATATTAATTAAATATATCTTTCTAATAATTTCAATAGCATCCTTCTACAGAACTTTACCCTTCGATAATAGATAATTAAATATGTATTCTAGATAGTAGAGTTCATTTATAATAACAGGTCTAAACTATTTTAACACAACTACCAAATATCTATAGAAATACTTGTTTCAATAAATTCTCTACTATGTTGGATAAAAATGCATATCTCTGAAAAGTCTTTAAAAATTGTAAAAAAAAAAAATGTTTTAACTTTATATCATTTAATATATTTTATTTTCACACATACAAAGGAAAAAAATATATATATAAGACAATTTACAACAAATCAATTACAACATAATTACAATATACAAGTGTCCAAGTCGGACAATCAGACTTATAAAAGTTACACAATTTGTTACAAACAAAGGAGTTTTATGTTAATTACTCACCACAGTTTAGATACAATATTTACAAAATGTCATCTCAGTCGCAACAGCGCATCTCTATTTTGTCGATTATATTAAATATAAGAACTGATTTCATTAATAATTATGGAGTTCAATTATAATACATATAAGACCATCATTTATTTCAATGATTTCATCATTGATAAGAGAATCGACACAGATCAATGTCTCATGATGATTTAAAACCATCTTTATACACGTCAGACGGCAAGCTTTTTTTATATGGCAAGTCAAAAATTCACTGAACTGCTTGGTACTTAAATCAACCAAAATATGATTTTCTCTTCTAGAAGCTATATTAAAGAAACCAATTAGAATTGTAATAATCATCGGACTGCACAATAAAATTTTTTTCGGAATTACATCTATTAAAAAAAATTAAAATCAATTTCTATTTCAAAACTTTCCCAACTCTGAAATAAAGCTGTTTATACAAATAATTTAAAATGTGCTTAGAAGTACAGACATTGGCAGGAAGGGAGGCACAGATACAGCTAAATTAGAGGTTTAACGGCTGGAGTAGTTTCCTCAAAATAAGGAAAATATCAGCTCCAATTATCATCTATCCTCCTTTGGTTTTCCGAGCATTCGAGCCCTTTCTCTGTGCGTCTTAATAAGGAGCTTATGGCCGAGGCAATCTCGTTCTTCTTTGTAGCACTTGCTCTTGCAGCAAACCTTGCACATTGAATAGCAGCACTTGAGACCCTAGAAAAACATTTAATTACTATCTAGTCGTATCTTTCTTACTAAAATGAAAATGTTGACAATTCTACTAAAAATAGCTCCCGAACAACATTCGCGAGACTCTCCCAACTTGTACCCGTTAGTGATAGTGTATTTTGAAAAATACTGGCCAGAATTTGAGTTGAAGGGCAATTTGTAGGTTTAAAGTCATGAACCCAAAACGTTTTATATTCGCGACCCTCCCTATATTTGGTTTGACATAATGAACCATAGCGTATCAGGTAGAACATAATTTAGTCCAACCATATTCTTTGCAGGCTTAGAAGTTTTTGTAGAACATTAAAATTTTTAATATTGCTCTTCTATTTTGCATACAGAATCTTTATTTAAAAAAAAAATTCTTTAATTAGTATTTTGAACCTACAGGGATTAGTGACGATCTTAAATCTCGTTTCCTTTTCTTAAAAAGACAATGGGATAACAAAAAATAATATAAGAAAGAGTTTTTCTAAGAAATATCGCCTTAAACATTTCATTTACATTTCCCAGTCTATACAGAAAGTGTAGGCATAATTAAATATTCTTATAATGATTACAAATATAAATAATGTTTTTCATTATATATAATGAGCACTTACAACAGGATTGGGACACGCTGAGCAGATCGGCACATCTCTACGTCCGTGAAAGTTTATCGAAGCTCCTTTTGCGAGCCTCTTCATTTTCTTCTTAGATAAGACAATTTCTGTCCCATTGGCATCAAGCACTCTCTTATTGGACTCTTTGCAGTTCTGTAAGGAAAAATACAACAAGCTTATGAAATGATTAGTTTGTTCATGTTTTATATATAATAATATGTACTTATAATTCAAAGTGGCTAATTCTTTGAAGGATTCTAAAGGAAATGTATAGGCTTTGTACATGATTTCTTAATAACTCGTTTATTGAAACCGATTACACACAAGTGAAAAATACATAAAAATGTTTGTATATTGCACCTACTCCCATTAAATTTTGTCGAGGAATGGAACGATAGCCAGGTTTTAAAAAACACGAGTTGATCAAAGAATACTTTTTAATAGGAATCGAACTTTCTTGGGATCAATTTTTAAACTAAATTTTATATTTAGAAATACAATGAAATTAAGAATGCGTAGAAGGTCAACAAGGAACAATGTTGAGAGTTCACTAAAATGTTCGAATCAGAGTTAGATGGCTCTCAAAAATTAAGTAAGCTAATAAATCATCGTAAGTAATTTAATTTCATTTATACTTATATTTTTACTTTAAAATAATTAATTGGAACCGGTGGATAATCGGGAAGGACTCCATTCTTTATTGAAATTGAAAGTTTTATTTTATGTTTTAAAATTACCTCTTTTTCTTGAGCCTCTTTAGCTTTTTCAGCCATTTTCTTAACGTGTTCTTCCGGTGGTATTCTCACGTACGGCTGACAAATCCAAGGCGGCAAATACAAATTGTAACCTACAAAGTAAATTAACTCAGATGGAATATTTATTCTGTACAGTTATACAACAAATCATTTTAAAATTGATACTTTTAGGAAATTATGTAGTTTTCTTTTTATTATAATATATAACACATTATGAATAATTTTATAGCTTGCTTGTATTAAAAGCTTGGCTTATTACTAATTAAACCAGTGTCAGACTGATTACCATGGGCAGAATTTAGATTTTTTTTAATGAGCTAAGTACTGGCCATTTACTAATAAGATATAGAAAGATGTTAGGTAAAATGATTCTGACAAATTCAATTACAAAAAAGGAAATGATTATAACAAACTCTAACGCAGCTATAGAAATCAACTTAAACAAGTTATTTTACAAAATGAAACTATACATTTTATCTTTTTTTTTTTTTTAATTTTAATTTTTAAGAATTATTTAATCTATAACTTAGCACATTTTTCTACAACTACATTGACAGCAAGCAAACTGAAAACCCAGAGCGTAGCACTAGTTTAAAGTGAAGATTTGAAGATAAATAACTGAAAAATAAACAAATCAGGCAATTGCTGAAGCAGAAATAAAATCCTAGATTGAAAGACTCGATGCTTTAATTCAAACACTGATACATTAGAACAGAAGATACTTAAAATACTACATTAAAAAT
Source organism: Acanthosoma haemorrhoidale (assembly GCA_930367205.1). NCBI lineage: Eukaryota > Metazoa > Arthropoda > Insecta > Hemiptera > Acanthosomatidae > Acanthosoma > Acanthosoma haemorrhoidale. The sequence goes on along the minus strand of OV884014.1, from coordinate 110,780,620 downwards.
ATTACAATATATTTAAATAAATTACGAGTTGATTATTAGCAGTCAAATTGAATTTGAGCCTATGCAAAACAATGATGAAATAATATTTACCGTTGTATTGTTCATTCCAAGGCTGTTGTCCTTCATGAATAGGCAGATATCTCTGTTTCAATTTGAGAACTGCTTTTCTAAAATCTTCTACCGAAGAACCCTTGGCTATTTCTTCTCTTATTTCAACATTCTCTTCGAGACCAAAACTATCAGGGCAATTATCAATATCAAAAAATGATCAAAATATCTTCTAATAATATAGAAAAGTTTGTTATTAATTTCATTGGAATTAAGCGATTATTTAAAAAAATGTCAGGTTAAATTTTAAATTAAAGCAAACAATCTTCATGGTCTGTTGGTTAGCAATGAATGTAGATGGGGCCAAGCATGGCAGAAGGTTAGACTACTTGGACGTGATTTTATTTTGAATATAAATTTTAAAATCAAACACATTAACGATTTTAATGACTTTTTGTAATTGCAGGGCTTTAAAGTTCCACTGTTCAAGGTCTTCAATTTTACACCCTACTAAATATGACGAGAAATATTAATTTTTTAATTACTTAGTAATTGATTAATTAATGACCCTTTAATTATAAAACTAAACTTAATTTGGCTAATGTGGTAAGAAAATAATAAATAAACGATTGTTCGAGAGAGCGAGGGAGTAAGTAACAGTTCTCCAAAGTTCACTAAAACATTTCTTTGTTCCACAATCAAAAGGCAAAAACATTATACTTGATTTATTTAGACGAGGTTGTTAAATGGCGACATCTCATCGTGATACTTTTGGGCCACATGTCGTAAAGTGTCTTCGGCTACCTATCTTCAATTCCCTTGTCGATTAGGCAAAGGGATCCTCGTCATAAGCCCTTCTGGTTGTGTCGAGCAAGTTCGAAATGATCGCACAGGTTTGTCACTATCACAAACAAAACCTTCGCTCAGAGTGGTTTCCAATCCACCAGTTGTCCATCTTCTTTCTCTGATCTTGTCTTTCCACACCACTCTCTTTACCCCCTCTCCTATCTCTCCTCCCACTATCAAAAAGACATTTTTCCCTACTTAAAAAGAATATTACCCTAAACAAAATTTACTCACACTAAATTAAATTCTATTACTTAAATCTAAAAAAATAATCTAATACTATCCTAACTTATTGTAATTTTACAAACTAACTATCCTGAAATGAAATTTAAGAAGAGACAAGAGAGGAAATTTTTTGAGGCAATTAGGGACGACAATAAACAAGAGTAATAATAATAAAGAGAGATACAAAATAAGAAAATGTCCGTCCCACCCAAAATTATAGAAAAATACTACTGTTTTATGAAAATGGCAGTATTTTTCAAGTTGTCTCATCATTAAATGGAACCTTAAAGTAAAATTTCATATCCCTATGTCGAACAGGGAATTGTGGAAGACCAGACCAAAGAGACAGGGACACGAGTAAATCCACCAAAAAAGGAATAAAGATTGGTATCTATAATAGTTTAATATTAAAACTTCTAAAATAGCTGGGCTTGATATCTTCGACTAAACCTCCTAATACTCACAGCTTGTGTAGCAGCTTGAAGAGGTGGCCCCTCATGTAGGAGATTGGGCAAGGGTACCTGTCGACCAGCTCCAAGTACTCGAGGGCCGGGAGCCAAGTTGGCGCAGACAGTCCGTCAAAAAGGTAGGGGTTGGTGAGGTGGCCCTCCGCGCTCATCACTCCGTCCACCCCTGTCTCTTCGAGGAACCTCTTCACATCTTCCAGTCCTTGCACATTTCCGTTCCCAAACACTGGGATACTCACAGTCTCTCTGCAATTAAATAAATTTATTCAACACCAAATAAGATAATAGGTATTCTTGAAATATATATGTCTGCATCAGGTCCTAATGTAAGTTGGTCGGAGAATGGAAGTAAATTGGCCGTTTGATTCATATTGAAGAACCGCGTCAATAATATGTTAAGTGAAGTTCTCAAATATGTGCTAAGCTTTAAGTTTTTATTTGCGTCCTCCAACATATTGTATAAGGACCTGATGCTAAGTATGTCCAAATGTTGTCCATCTATATATCTGATGAAAATCTAACAAACTTTTTTCTTCAATCTAAGCAGATACAAGTATATCCTAATAAATAAATGATCAACTCATACCTAAACTCATGAACCTACTTGGTTTTAATATTATAAAATTTTAAAGTAACACATTTAAGGTTTTAATTACAATTCATTGCTTATTATTTCCAACGAAAACATTTCCACGAGTTAGTTATTCGACATACGTAATACATTTTTTACATTGCCTGAGGATGGAAAATATTTTTAGGAATAAACGATTATGTTACCTGACAGCTCTGACGTAAGACCAATTGGCCAACCCGGTCAGAGGGCCCTTCTGGTCCCTGGTCCTGCCGTGCACCGTGAGGAGGCTGCAACCAGCTCTTTCCAGCATGCGGGCGTATTCGATAGTTTTTTCAACTGTCTCCAACACTCGTACCTTGCACGACACTGGCACTTTTAGCTCCCTTGATAGTTTACTCACTGCAAGCAATAATCCAACATATTTATTGAAACAATCAAATCAATCCCAAAATTTCTATTTCTAAACTTTTTTTCCTGTGATAATTTTTTTTTTTTTTGAGGGAATGTAAAAATATAGTTAAGTTCGTCTGCCGTCAATCAGTTTGTTGTCTGAGTGACAGACTATGTTTTTTTAAATCAGCTAAACCATCTACATTAAACCTTAAAAAAAGATTTATTCGTAAACAAATCAGTTATATTTGTAATTTTATAGGCCACTTAGAAGTGAAAAGAAAACGGGTTTACCTCATGTTAAATAAATTGCTTCCGAACAATATTTCATGGAGAAATTATTTAACAAACCAGTCATGCTTTTGAGGGCCGGCTCCCAGACGGTATAATAAACAGATAGATCTACTTATTAAAAAAATAATGAAGGGGGTATGAAGTGATGGTCTAAGTTTTTAATAGATTTGTGTTTTGGGAGAAAAGAAGTAATCAGACAAGAGACAGTTGTCAATGTTTAAAAAAACAAATATCATGAAGAATAATTGTACATTAATTAATCTTTCTCACTGCTGTTAAGTGACTGGTCACTGTACGTTTCTATATGTTCATTTAAGTTTATTAATCTTGGCGGGTTAATTGGAAATTGCTGGCTAAGACTTTTCCACGGTAATTATTTTCAATTTTTCGACTTGGTCCGCAGATTGTTTAGAATAGCCTAAGGACCATACAAGCTGTTCAAAAAAAATAGCTATTCACTTTTAATGAGTGTCAATGCCCTTTTTGCGGGTCCAAGGAATATTTATAATTTACCTCTTTAAGAATAAAAATTTAAAAGAATAATTTACTAAAACTGTTGATTACTTAAAACAAAGTTCATAAAATGCCTATTTAAGCAAAATGCTGACTTTTTGAATGTGATTGTAAGAATAAAAAATAATTAAGGAATTAATATTACCCCGACTCATAAAATTATTTTCCTTCAACCTTCCTACAAAAATACTTACTTTTTATCTCAATATTTGGGTAATAACTATTCTAAGTTACCTATATCTGTGAGTAGACCCCAGTCTTCCTGCAAGAAGGCACCGTAGTTACCTCTCTTGGCGATGGCCTGCGGGCAGCCGAGGTTAAGGTCTATGGCGTCACAGTAGTCTTGGGCGATCTTAGCCGCCTCTAGGAGGGTGTCTGCACTGTTCCCGCAGAACTGTAATATTTATAAATAATATAATATATGCGTACAATAAAGTCTCTTGTTTATTTTTATACTGCTAGAGTGCTATATAGATACAATATCCTATCAACCTTTCAAGGCAGGTAATAGGCAAAAACCAAGAAAAAAAAAAATGAACCTTTCATGAATGAAAAATCTCTTTATTCTGGGACAGTATCTCCTAAGAAAAAAATAAGGTAGAAATAAAATAAATATATCTAAGGTCGGATTTGGTTGGTATATGAGATTAGATGGTTGAATTTGATTAGATTTGAATGGAATAAGGTTTTAAAGGTATGGAGGTTTTCTAGTTATGATAATATTAAAGGGGAGGAATCCAAGGAAGTATTGGCAATAGGCATAATCCCAATTCAGGGTAATGCTAGTATCTGGGGATTCAGAGTATAAATCCTCGAGATCCTCAGAGAAGTACACCATAAATGGGAGTATTTAAAATGGGACAAGACAAGAGGGGAGGTCAGGAGTTGGTACATTTGTAACAGGAGGAGATGGCGGGAACGATTGAACAGTTTATGTTTCATATCATGAAGCAATAACCACAGCCCGAGGAATAGATCTCCAATAACTGTGGTCAACATCGATTGAAAAAACCTTTGAAACGATGACAAAATCATAGCTCAGGAAATTGAATGTGACAACTCAATCCACATAGATCCATTTGGTAGAGGGAAATAGATTATTGGTAATGGTGAAATTACATAGAAAGACAGGCCCATTTGAAGCTATCACAGCTGAGACAATAGACATAATATGGCACAGATCAATGGCTGTTCAAACGTAAGTTTTATCTAGATCTAATAATAATATTATAATAGTTTGTTGTTATACCTTGGTTTATCCTAAATCTTAGATAGATCTTTTATCACAGAAAAAAATATGATGGTACTGAGAGTTGCTATTGACTTGTCACTGGTGAGATAATTTTTATCGGAACAAAAGCAGCCAGCCAACTGATGGGAGAGAAAAGAGGGAAATTAGTCGAAAGCTGTAGTTTGACAATTACAAAATAGCATTAAACCAGTAGGTTTAGGCTACAAATCAGGGAGGTGTCTACTTATATTCAAATTTTATTTTAGATTATTAGAGTAAATATTCATTTCTATGTTATCTATAGCCTATTTTCACACTTGGGAGTAACCTCACATTGCCGGAATAAAAAATAAAGTATTTTGCCACAGAAAAGCGTTTAAACACAACCCATTACAGTGACTATGTATGAGGTAACTATGTATTAGCTCATGTAAGGAAAATTATGCCAAAGTGAAAAACTCAACAGAAGATTTCTTGGCGATCTCCTGAAACAACAAACCGTATTCACAACTCTAAAAACAATGCGACATAGCGGTGGTAATGGTCATTGCTCTGGGAAATGAAGATTACAGGAACCGAACCCACCAAGCCAACTATAAATCCATACTCGTAGGTTTTACACCCCTCCTTCATCCCTATCAAGAACTCCTCATTTGTCAAAATCTAGGTCTGACACTACTTAGACCTAAATAACCAGACATTTCAGATAGATCCTGATTGTTTGACTGTTCCTAGAATTCCCTTCCACAAAGCTCATTGGGAAATGGACCTCTACCTGTATGATGAGCGGCCTGTCCTCGAGACAGGTCTGCAAAGCCTCCTTGCGGTAGCGGTGGTCCTTGAGGAAGATAGCCGCATGGAACATGGGGGAGTAGGCGATGGTGACTCCGTGACGCCGGGCCAGTAGCCTCCAGGCTAGCTCACTGGCGTCCACCATCGGAGCAAGAACTAGCGCCGGCCGTTCCAGGCTGCTCCACAGCTCTTTGGTCATGTCCACAATCTGCAACAGCCACACAATACACATCACACATTTTATTTAAACAAAGTAAATGCAAGGTTTTTGACTACAAAAATAGTAATTCCATTTGTGGTACATCCAATTTTACTACCTTTAGTAATCTTAGCTAATCATGTTTAATTTCATCTAATAGATTTTAAATCTGTCAGCGAGCTGGTTTGAATATTTGAGATGAGATCCAAGGCCTAGTGATCCTGGCTAGGATGCCATTTCCTGATCAGTTGACTGGAGGTTCTAGAAGGCACTGAGGGAGTGACGCTGACACCTCGGTGATTCAGCCATGCCGCGCATACACACATCGGATGACAGCGCCGGTCAATTAAATCCAGGAATGTACATGTTTTTTTTGGCCAATAGAATGGGGATAAGAAGAGATCGCTCTGAAGACATCAAGAGGAGTAGAAGGTTTAGTCCAAGTCTATCCCCGAGTGAAGGATCCTGTAGCAAGCTGGCCCTGGTTCTTTCATTTTATTAGTATAAAGAAGTTAAAAGTTAAAGTCAAGTGGTAATAAGAAATTCTTTTGGTATTTAATCATTAAAGGAGTAAAGGTTTGATTTATGAAACAATCACTGGATTATTGTGTTAACTAGTCAATTATAAAAGTAAATGTAAATTATTTCCACTAAAAATATATAAGTGGTGAGGGGGGGATGCTTGAATTATTATTATTATTATCATCATTACTATCAAAAATAACCTAGTAGCTGGTTGGACCATTGCACTTATCGACACCCTGCATACTCATCAGGAAGCGAGGTATATATACATACATTATAAATTACAAGTAATAAATAATAAATATATACAGTATAAAAGTAACTATATATATGTATTTAAGGAGTAAAAGGCCTTAGAAATTGAAGGAACAGTAACTGAGAGGAGCTTCAAATGCAGCGAGTTTTTTAAATACTTTTTAAATCTTCGCAAAAAAAAAGAAAAGTATTTGGTTGGTATTTTCGACTAACACTACTTTTAATTTTATTTTCCAAACCATCTTTGTCATTTGAGGAGATCATCCATGTGGGGGAGCCAGCTGAAGAGACAACCAACAATCAATCAGCAATGTATTCATGTTATTGTGATAATTACGTTAACATGAAATAGACTAAATTATGTACTGGGCAAATATATCGAGGGTTAATATTATTTGAAATGTTATGAAATAAAAGTAATAATAAATCATTAAATAACAATTCCTCCGTATCTCCACAACGAAGGAAGTTTATTCGACTAAAACGTTTTTAAAAGCTCTAAACTGTCACCATCAGTTGCTAGAATAAAACGTGATGTGATAAAAACACCGCTCACGCTTATGGAGACAAATAAAATCAGTCATTAAAAACAAAAATAAATAAAACCTATATACAAATTTATAAGTGCTGATCTGTACTGTCATAAATTTACCATCCATTTTATGAATTATACTATAAAAAAAAATCAATAAATGAATAAAAAAAACAATAGGGTGTCAATCATATGGCTACTCCCCCAATTTAAAACAGGCAAAATTATTTGCTCTCGGCTTGGCTTAATTTAGGAGGCATTGAGGGGGGTTTGTTGCGTATTCACTATTTCTTCTTCTTTATTGATATTGTCGGGTGATAGGGAATTTAATTTAATTTATATATTTCTCATGTTCCTGATTAATTTATCATCATTCCAATGGCATAGCAAAAGGCCACTTCCACTATGTCCTTTTACACGTCATCAATAAGCAATTTATAATATGTTAATAATTATTCATCACATATAATATGATTTAATTATTCAGTTAGAAGATAAGTAATTATTTTAATACCGTTGAAGGGTGTTTACTTGTTTTTATAAATTATTAATCGAATCACAAGAGATTAATTCACCAGAGATCATCAATTAAGTGGCACCCTCATCCCCCAACAGAAGGGTAGTCTGGAACCCTTAGTTACAATCTCCGGCTCAATGTCAGACATTTGTAACGATCGACAATACTCATGAGGCTAATAACATGAAAGGTAATCTGCATATGCAAATCTACAACAATGGCCTGAAATTTCCCTCTCGGTGTAATATATACCGACACTCTCCACCTTTCACACATGAATATTCAAACATTGACAGCAGCCACTTGGAACCACTGACGGAACCACTAAACCGCAAACAGGAGGTATTTCGTTTCAAAAAGATTATCAACGACATAGCGTTAAAAAATACTTCAGTTAAGCCAAAAAAAAAATTAGGAACAATTATGAAATTTAATTATATAGTCAATAAATATTGCCTTGGGTTTCTCTCATTTGGAGCAGTGCTTTAGTGTAATCTTTTTTTTGCTGGGTTTAAATGTCTAATCTTGTGGTGAGAAAATGGCAGTTTTGTACCGACTGCGACAAAATTGTGAACAGCAGAAGATAATGTTTCTGAGGACACTGTGTACCGTAGAGACGGTAATCGCGGACACGGCCCGAAGAGGGAGCTCCCCCCCCCCCAAGTAAAATTTTGAGATTTTTTAAAATGTATTTCTTGTACTCTAGCTAAATGTATGAAGACACAGAGTGAAGGAAATATTACATGCTGGGTACTGGGATTTGATAATGAAAATGCTATCGTTAACACTATTTCACTTACTCCATTTTCTGCTTCTTATGCCTAATGGTTCCAAAGAGATGCTTATTCAAAATACATTTAGGTACAAGTTCCAAGAAACTCTTAGTCACCGATTTTGGATTCAAAATGTACGTGAAAAAAACGAAAACTATCCAGAACTTAAAGCTTTTGAGACCACGAAAGTTTGGCAATGTAATGAAATGAAACGGACCACCGGGAAAAAATAGTTGGTGAACACTGGACTAGTGTCTGTGAAATGTGCATTTATTTAATGTAAAATCCTTATATATTCTATCAATAAGGGACGCGAATAAATCAACATGTGAGTTATGTTTTTTCCAGTTCATTTAAAGCAAAACGCACGTTTCCAAAGAAAACAATTGGATTATACAGAAATAATTGCTGAGCGATCTACTTTCTAAAAAGTGAAAAAATAAAACCTGAGTGAGAGACTTACTACTGCTGACATATTTAACTGTTTTCTTGTTCAAATTGACATAATTTTAATAAATTAAGTTTTCTTTTTTGTTTTAGAAATTTAATTCTAGACCGTCTGGACTACATGGATCGGTTATTTTTAGAGATCGATGGAAATGGGAACAATGGGAACATCAATTAAGAAAACACGCAGCTATATAAATCAACTGTCAACGAGAGCCGACGGGGGTAAAAGCCAGCTAAGAAACTAACCTTGTACCTAAGAATAATAATAATAATGTTTCACTTCAGAAAAGCAGATTAAATAGTAAGCACAAATATTTTACAATGAGCACATAAATAAACAACGAGTTTAAGCATTTGTTGTTGGTGCTTATCAGAATGGGCCTATAATCTTATGTACTGTAAAGCGCTCGACCCTTGAAGAGCACAAACGAAGAATCCAAAAAAAAAAAAAAAGAAAAAAGAAAAATAGTCTGCATTGTGAAAATAAAACCTGAGTGAGAGGCGAAAGCAGCGGAGCTTCCCCGACTGTTTTACCATGTGGCGAAGACCAGAGAAAGTACAAGAGAGCCAAATACGCTCAGGACATGGGAATGATAACTAGAGCCAGGGACACTGTAGAGGATTGTAAGGACGACTGTTACTGGATAAGGAGTTGACATGAGGATGAAATCTTGAGGGTATAAGGTCGAGGAAGGTTGGCACATGAAGATTACAAGGTAATAATATCTTAAGCTTTCGTCAAGTTTATTAATGGGCAGGATCTCGATAGGCAATTTATTCCCGCTTCAGGTCCTTGTGCGAGACTGAGGATGGTCTCGACTGATCAAGTGAAGAAATTCAGGTATTTGAAGTATTTCAGCTAATTCAGAAATATGGAAGACGAAATTTCTGCTTGTATGATGAAAAGGTACTAATACATTATTCCCGCACTTAATTAGAAAATTTTCATGTCCTGAGCGTCTGTGGCTCTCTTCCGCTCTTGGTCAGCCTCCGCAGGATCTTATCCAGTGACGCGGCTGGCGGAGGAGCGTAGAGGACTTCCCAAGACTCCGCTTCCTCTCTCGCACGCAAGGGACGTGACAACCATGTGGATTCGGGAGGTCTCTGGGCTGTTAGTAAATACTGTATGAATGAGATCATTTATCACAATTACTTATTGCCGAATAAGGCAGATTGTACTTTTATCATTATAAAGTTGTTAAAAAAAGAAAGAAAACAAAGAAGGTAAAATCGGTTATGTTGGGCAATATAACAGTGAACCACTTATCACAAAATTGTATTCATAGTATTGTAGTTCGAGGTAGATTGTAATTGTATCATAATAAAAAATTAGAAAAATTAATGTGTTCTTTTAAATTGCGCAAGATGTTTGTGCAGAATAGCGCTTCCGTCGTGGAGAGTCCTGTACTTGGGGTTAACGTCTACGAATCCGTGATTGTATTTGTGTGGGATGAATTGTTTATCACACTGGGATGCAATGATTATATCGGCATGGGTCTATGATAAAGACATGTTAAGTTGTCACCGAGTTTATTTGTGGGCACCGCTCGGTTCACTCACGTGTCTTAAACATTCCTACGTCACATTCATTCTTTCACAAGGACCTGAAGCTGACACCCATAGTATGTCGAAACGTGGTTCGCAAATATAAACTTAAAAAATAACTCACAGTAAATAAACATCAATAGTAGACCGTCTGCAAGGTCAATGCTAATCTTTATATGGGTTTTTATACGTACTATGGTGAGTATGTGATTTGGACTGCATTGTCTTATGTAAGTTTTAGATCGAAATTATTACTTATATTATATATTAATGCTTTCTTTCATCAACTTAGCCGACATACAGTCAAACATTCACTAACATGGAATATGAGTTGACAAATAATTCAAACGAAATCCGTCTAGGAGTCGAAACTGTTCTCCTTCTCACTAGGACCAGATGCAGAAATCCAAAGTTGTCGTCCATGAATAAACTTACCATGATGAAAACCCAACAACCAACCCTTCAACTCATTAATAAACTCAGGTCTAACAATGAACTGTGTGATATTTAAGAGAAAGGTTAGGAGCGGAAGTGTCTGCAGGTAGGAGGCGGAAATGCTTCTATGGTGGAGTGAGCACGGTTGGCATCACTGTTTAATTACTTCACGTGTAGCGCGGGTACAAATCCGATCCCAGCGAGCTGTTGAGCAAATACAGGGCGGCGGATGGATTATTTGAGGTTGGCAGACCTGCGCTTTATTTACAGAACAAACATCCATCCAATATGCATCCATCAATTTTATATTGACCATTTTCCGTTCGATGCGGTGAATAATTTCAGCCCCGGGGGATTTGCGAACAAACCATTTTTTTTCTCTTTCTTTTGTTTCTTTCAGTCACAATAGGCTATTTTCCTCGGCCGTTAAGTTACATCTTGAGCCTGGTGTGAAAACGTTAACGGAAATCAGCTGTGATGGACGCTAATCCACCAATAAACAGACAAACAACAATAGTTCACGAAACAAAAAAACTTTCAACAACTGTCCCACTACGACTACGAGGCTGTTGCCAAAATTATTGTGCCGTCTTTAAAATAAAATATTAAACGTGACTTGGTAATGATATAATTTATTATTAATCATTGGTTAATCATTTATTCAATAGTGAACCCCTAACGACTTTGCTTGCCATTTACCGTTATCAATTGAAACGTGAGTTAAACCACCCTAAATACACCGTGTGAGTGTCGAATTGTGGATGAGACTAGCTGTACACCGCGACAAACTAGGCCATCTTTATCTTGAGTGAACATATCATATTTAAGATTCGTCTAAAATATATCAAAACCATTGTAGGTATTTCACGCTTAATTATTCTCTATGAACATATATTTTGTCTGTAAATAAACCATTTCATTATACCAGGCATCAGTTCTGTTGTTTTGCTTCCAGGACTTACCTGTCAACTGCCAGCGGCCATACTTCATAAGGCGAGCCCCATCACTTTTTAAACATATATTGTAACCTACCTCATTTTTTACCATTTCTTTTTCTACTTTATTTGATCAATTTACCTTAACTAATTTGGCAGGTCCGTCATGAGATCTTTAATTCAAATTGTTTTATGTCTTTGACATAGGAATTTATCCCGATTGAATCGCCCGATCTCAAGGCTAATGTTCTCGTTATTAATAAATTGAGAAACTGGGAATTGTGAAATATATTCAAATAAGATGGTTATAACAAATAATTATAATTATATAGAGTGCTGACAAAAAGTATAAAAAAAAATATTCAATTCCTTTTAAATTAGGATAGTTACTACTAATTACAAACAACATGAAATTTGAGCTCAATTTCTTTTAATGGATCCATAATAAAATCAATATTAATATCACCCAATCGATGATCTTCCTTTTTATCCAATCAACGTTACTTCTTCTCCTCTCTTCCTGTTGGTGACCGCCAATTTGGGAGCTTGCTCTGGTTCGCTCTTCTAGAGGGTTGGTCTAAGACTGACCGTTTATTTCATCCCCACTCCTAGGAACATAAGGGAACATGCTTACCATCTGGTCACATCTGTGAAGGTTCCTGGCCATGATATGCTCAAATATCATGAATGCTACAATATATATATACAATGTATAATGTACATTATATATTTGTAACAAATCACAACGTGAAATTATTAAGAATTGTATAAAATGTAGCCAAGCTACAGGAAATGTAATGACCTATTGTAAATAGATTCGTTTATATAGAATCTATATTGCATTCCATAATTTATAATAACAAGGGGATATGGGGGGGAAAATATCTTCAATTTATTATTTAATTTTTAAACTTATTTGTTGTATAAACACCACACTAAAGCGGTTAATAATTTTTATGTAAGAATGTTACAATATATTATATTTTGCTTTATGTTATTATTTTTTTAAAAGATATATTGATTCTTCTTTATTAAATAGGTATAAAGTCATAGTAAACTAAAGATTCTGCGAATGGTGAATTACGTTGTACTATAATTGTCTTGGCTTTCTGGTAGTCCTATACGCGTATGGTCATTGGCTAATATAATATTTTGTATACTATTATATAGTATTTTGTAGTTTTCATGAACTTACATTTTTTTCTTCGGCTCAATCCGAACCTTACTAACATAAGGATCATATGCTATGAAAGCATGTGTCCACACATCCTAGTTTGTGCATATCCTACTGCACTAATGATTTGACAGGTTTCACCGACAATCTTTGTACGGCCTTCCACTTATCCCTGACGAACAAAACACTTATTTTCTCTTCGAGTGATTTTATAGAACTGATACGCAAAGCAGAATGTTTGTTAATGCCCCGACTTAATGGCCACTAATCTTTATTATCTTTATCTGTATTTCAGGTGAGCGAACCTCACCAATGGTTGATGAAAACAGCTGGAATCTTCATAGATCGCACTTGTAGTAGCTATTATCAACGCAAATTATTAAATACTTGACAGGAAATAAACCTCTCAACAAGCACTAAGTACATTCCTCTGGAGTCTTTGTTAATATATTTCTTTAATGAACAACTTCCGGTGTCACATAGGTTTGGCAGATCGCATGGATAAAGACGATTCTGAAGAAAAAATGGAAACATTATTAACTGAAAACGTAAATCGAATAAATAAAAAACCAAACCAATTGAAGACAGTTTAATCTTATTTCGTAGAGATGGCTTATCTGTAATGATCGGTGCGTGCCTGACAGCTGGTAGGTCACAGGTCACCAACCTCAGTGTTTACGGATATACCGTGTCGTTTACAAATCGATCTGTCACTTGCCTTATTAGTATCGATTTACTTTTAGAAAAAAAAAAATTATAATGTAGTCATTAAACATGATGGGTTATAGTTATTGAATACACTTAAGTACAACTACTATTACTAATTTACAAAGTTATACTTAAGTCAATCTGGACATACGGAATACACCTATGGGGGACAGCAAAAAAGTCGAACATCAAGCGCATACAATCCTTTCAATCAAAAGTCCTGAGAACAATAGTAAATGCCCCTTATTACGTCAGCAACAAAACCCTTCATAATGATCTGCATATACCCTACATTCTTCAGTTCATCCCTTCCAAGTTCATAAAATTCCATAGTAACCTATCCAACCACCCTAATTCCCTAGCACAGTCATTACACTGTGTGACTCATCCCTATAATCCTCCTCGGAGACTGAAACGGCAGTGTCCTCGTGATCAGCTATAAATACGTGAAAGTGGGAGTTCTGGCAATGGCCAGTCCTGAGTGTCTGTGGGTCTCGCGCTCTTGGTCAGGCTCTGCTGGCTCATATCCGGCGATGCGGCTGATGAGGGACTACCCAAGACACTCCTCTTTCGCATGCAAGGGAGATGACGACCATGTGGATTTGAGAGGTCTCTAGGCTGTTTGTAAATACTGTATGAATGAGAACATTTATCACAATTACTTATTGCCCAATGAGGCAGATTGTAATTTTATCGAAATAAAGAAGTTTCTATCTATAGCAAGATACAACAGAACAAAGCGAAAAAAAAATACAAAAAACAATCATGTTTAACAATTACATTATTTTCTTGTGACCACCACCTGATACACACTTACTTATTATTATTTTATTTTATGTATAGGTTAAGCAGTTGCTCAAGTACCAAGTACTTTACTGAAATTGTAAAAGAGAACGTGAGAACTCCCAGGTAAAATCTCTTAACGACTCTACAATCGAAAAGAAATCTCGGGATTTGAACCCGCGTTATTTATCCAAAGCACACCAACTTGCTCTAATATCCAGGACCATTCGCCTGGTAGCCTCCACTTCTTGAGGGAGTTAATTTACAATAGCATTATTTATATATACTTTTGTAAGGTTTGATTCCCAGTTGATACATCCAAGGAGGCAGATTTCCGCTCACTAATTAACTCTTGCATATTTTAAATGTAAATAGTCAGTATCTACTACACCTCTGATAGTTGGTTGTATGAAAAATGAATAGCTGATATTGAGATTAGGGAGGCACTGACCGGAAGTGCGAACTCTTCGCCAGGCTGCAATTATAGATGTATTTATCAATGACCGCGTCTGTTTCCGGCACGAGGCCTCTAGTTAAGTTGAACCGGTCGACGAACTTGAAGCATAAGAAAACTTATAAATAGCACCTTATAATTTAAGTTTGCGTGCCATCCAATAGTAGAGAAAGAATAATACGTTAGTTTGAAGGCTCCATGTTTGCGCCTTGAAATTGGCATTCCCCAATTCTAGACATGAATTTACATTACATTTACTTGAAAAATTGCCCAAAGTAAAAATAACTCACTCATACATAAAATATATAATTATGTATCATAAGTTATTTGTTTCCTCAGTAGTTTATTTACAATATTGAAGCACGATCAACAGTACCTTAGTGGTGTCAATGATTATAACCAAACATTTTTTTTTTTGTGATCAAGATATGGTGCAGACATGCATATTATGACCAAAAGTTGTCCAAAAATAAACTTAACATTAATTTTTCATTAACACAAGCCGATCTCCAAACAAACGGTTCATTTAATATTATTGTTATGTTTAACTAAGTGACGTTCGAACACACATGCATGTTACATGTTAACAACGGACCTTAAGAGGTTTATAGAGTAAATATAGATTACATAAATAAGTTGGGAGCTATGTGAAACAGAGAGCTGGATGGATAAATTAAAAATGTATTTGTTGAGAAGAGCAGCAGACATTAATAATCCAAAGGCGAAGCTGGCTGTCGACGGTGCTCTGATTTACATTCAACTGTCAGCAACTTTTGCTGATGACGGTTCCAACTCGAGGAGCTGTCTCGTGGTTATCATCTCTTGTCCAGATAGCTCTGTCGAAGGAAGCTTAATTATTATTATTATGTATTTTTTTTATTTATCCTATTCCCTCAAGGGACTATAAAACATATATGAATCATTTTAGCTTCGATAGCTAGCCCATCCTTTGCACAATAAGTACATTATTTACGATCTATTATGTAATACATCGTACGGACTAAAGTTATTATAGTTAAAATATAAACAAACTAGACAAGACAGTGACCACATTGACTCTGACACTTGCAACCAAGGAAACCAACTTCGGCGAACCACGTCCAATACATCGCTAAATATGAAACAAAATATGGTAAGGAAAGTAAAGCCGAAATGGACTGTGTAAATAAAACAACTATCACCTTCATAATTGCAGACAGCAATCAAGTATTGTTGTGTCTGTAATATTTTGCACGCAGCCTTGTGCCGCCTTTTGTTATTAGTTATAACCTTCATGTTACCTTTGGCATTCAGTAGAATAGATTCCATCTTTATGTACCACTACTTACTTGTTCACTTCATAAAATATATATGTTTTCTCACGTACCCCAACATGTGTGTGCTTTTGTTACTATTAAAAAGAACATAACAATTGGCGACGAGTTTTAATCAGTGCGTGAGTGAACCGAAAATCGCGACCTATGTGTTTGTTCCAAGCTTATCAACGTGTTCAAACAACACTAAAATTCCGGTATAATGTGTTATTTTGTCTTCAATCGACCGAAAAAGGTAAGAATTAGACTAATTTCTATCGAATTATTAATAAAAAGACTTCGAAATGAACGCTAAACAGTTCGAATCTTTTATGAAGACTTTCAGCGAACAACAGTAAGTTTTCCTCGAAACTGTAACTGCTCAACTTCAGTGTCATTCCGGGAAACCTACTGACGAAAACACAGTCAATTATTCGAGCATCGCACCATTCGAAAACTTTGATCAAAAACGTGAAAAGTTTGCGTGTTACCTTGAACGGTTTGATAACTATTGTACGATGAAAGGGGTCACAGACAAAGCAAAAATTGGCCAGCTCTTATGTGTTTCAATTGGCTCTTCACACTACAACAATTTAGCTGCGTTTTTAGGCCCAGAAAAACCACTGAAGGGTCTCTCCTTTGAGGATCTTGTCAAGTCCTTCAAGACCTTGTTAATTCCGAAGAAAAACGCAGTAGTGTCACAACACTATTTCCTTAATATTTATCAAACGGAACACCAGTCCATTTCAGAGTTTGTTGCCACTCTTCAACGTGACATAGCTGAGTGTGAATTCTCCGTAAAATGCCAGTGTGACCAGTCTGTATCAATCTCAGACGTTTTTCTCAGAGCACAGTTCATTCGAGGCCTTCGAGATGACTGGGTAAGGGAACACATATTACAATCGGACAAAAAGACATTCCAGGACATTTTAGCTCTTGCCACAGCTCTTGAGGCATCGAGAATTGAAAGTAAAGAGTTGACTCAGCGCTCTAATCCAGCTCGAACTTTCTCTGCCAGCGAATTGAACAAGATGTCAAGCCCTAGCAAGCGCTCAGGAGCAAGGGCACGCCCTAATCAACCCAGGTCAAGTTCCCGTCCCCGTAGACCTGATTTCAAGGCTCTCGGCATCGATAATCTGTGCATCCGGTGCTCAAGGGGAAACCATCAGGTATCGGAGTGTCGAGTTGATAAGAACAAATTATATTGCACCCTTTGTAAAAAGAAGGGACATGTGGCACGCGTCTGTATCACATCATTGATGGCAGAAAACAGAAGGAAACCAGGCAAATCCAGTTCTACACATTCCCTCCAAATTGCCAACACCAGCCCCGGAGCAACGCCAGCATACGGTCTCAATAAATTAGAAACGGTGATCCAGAAAAATGACGTTATTATTGACTTGTTCGAGTTGAACCGTCATGAATCAGATAAGTACATGATTGACGTGTCGCTCAATGGAAAATTGCAACGTTTTGAGGTCGATAGTGGCGCCAAATTTACCCTATTAAGTGAGAATGAATTTGACAGACTTAACCTAAATTTGCCAGTTCAACCAACCAACCTAGCTTTTCGATCCTACTCTGGCAACATAATCCAATCAAAAGGTAAGGTACCAGTCCAGGCTGCTTACAATGGAAAACAAATAACCGGCGATCTATACATTGTACCAACAGGATACGAAGCGCTTCTTGGACGCCAATGGATACGAGGACTTGCCATTGAACTCAAACAGGTCGACAATAATCCTCCCATGCCAATCTACCAGCTCAATTCAGTCCCCTCGCTCGAGGATATTTTAGAAGAGTTTTCCTCGATCTTCGAACCAAAAATTGGCTGTGTTCCCGGTTATGAAATTTCACTCCAGCTCAAACCAGGAGCAAAGCCATGTTACACCAAGGAGCGTAGTGTTCCACATGCTCTCCTGGACCAAATCAACCGGGAACTAAACGAACTCGAAGCTGCAGGAATCATTGAACCTGTAGACGCCAGTGATTGGGGTTCCCCTCTCGTGGTGATCGTCAAACCTGACGGAGGCGTTCGCCTCTGCTCAGACTACAAGTGTGGCGTCAATGAACGTCTAATTCAAGTAAACTACCCTATCCGCACCAGAGAAGACGTCCTAAGCAGCTTGCGAGGATCTCGTTATTTTTGTAAAGTAGATTTCTATAAGGCTTACTTACATTTTCGTGTTACGAAAGAAAGCAGCATCGTCCAGACTATAACAACGCATAGAGGTACTTACCGGTTACTCCGGCTTGGTTTTGGAGTCAAAACAGCTCCTGCTGAGTTCAATGAGTACATTCGTCGAATCTTGAAAGGCCTGAAGAAGACTGAAAACTACTTTGACGATATTGTCGTACATGGAGAAACAAAAGAAGAATGTCTCGAAAATTTAAGAAATCTCCTTCAAAGATTAAAAGAACATGATCTCCACCTTAACAAAGAAAAATGTGTTTTTCTCCAGTCTAAAATTGAGTATCTTGGGTTTGTAGTGGAATACAACAAGATCAGCAAATCCCCAGCAAGGACTGCAGCTATTGAAAAGATGCCAAGACCTGAAAATCCAGATGAACTTCGACGATTTCTTGGCCTTGTGTCATATTATTCGCGTTTTTTTCCAGACGCTTCAACGCTCACACACCCTCTTCGAGCTCTACTATGCAAGGGGGTCAAATGGCATTGGTCACCAGCTTGTGAAACAACTTTTCAACGCATCAAAGAAGAACTCTGCAGCGACAGGGTACTTATACCATTCGACCCAAAATTACCCTTGGTCCTGACAACTGATGCCAGCCCTTTTGGTGTGGCCGCTGTTCTGAGCCATGTCATAAATGGTTGTGAAAGGCCAATCGCTTATTCATCTAGGTCTCTTAACCCCTCTGAGAAGCATTACAGTCAGTTAGATCGCGAGGCTTTAGCAATAGTCTTCGGCGTTCTCTACTTCCACTATTATTTATATGGAACTCATTTTACTCTGGTGACTGATAATGCTCCATTATCTCGAATTTTTCACCAGAACAAAGCTCTCCCACAAATGACGTCATCGCGCTTGCTACGATACGCCTCATTTCTCTCAGGCTTCAATTATTCGGTCAAATATAAATCGGGCAAAGAAAACACAAACGCTGACTGTCTTTCTAGAGCTCCTGTTCCGCCCTGTAGTCAAGATGAGTCTCGAGACATCTCTATTGGAGAAGAAATCAATCAAGTCTGCGAGCAAACGATTTTTCAGATATCCAGCCAGAACATCACTGCAGCAATAATCAAAGAAGAAACGGGCAAGGATCCAGAATTAGCACGAATCATAAATGACCTCCAGACTACTACGTGCGACTCCGAGTATACTATAGTCGATGGTATGCTATTTAGGCAAGATCGAGTAGTCATCCCAAGCTCTCTACGTTCAACTATTCTCAATGAGCTCCACGAAACTCATCAGGGGATCACAAAAATGAAGCAACTCGCCCGTCGATATGTATACTGGACAAGCATCGACAAGGACATTGAAAGATTGGTGCGTGAATGTAAAGATTGTGCTGTAAACCGCTCAACACCCCCCAAGGCTCCTGTGCACCCCTGGGACCCTCCTCAAGACAACTGGGAACGAGTGCATATTGACTACGCAGGTCCATTGGAAGGTTATTTCTTCCTGATGTGCGTCGATGCAAAATCGAAGTGGGCAGAAGTGGAAGTAATAAAAGAAGCACCTACCAGTTACAGGACCATAGCATTACTGGAAAGAATTTTCGCAACGCACGGTTATCCAACTGTGCTTGTGTCTGACAATGCAACAATTTTTCAAAGTAGTGAATTCAAAGCCTATACATCAACAAACGGCATTTTTCAAAAATTCATTGCTCCAGGCCAGCCATCGACAAACGGTCTGGCCGAGCGCAGCATTCAAACCTTAAAACATCGCCTCAAGGCAGCATCCTCAGATCCGGCTCCTATGAAGGATAAAGTGCAAGGCATCTTATTCCGTTATCGAGCTACGCCGCTTGCTTGTGGCCAATCACCAGCTGAAAAATATCTACATCGAAAGTTGCGCATGCGCCTTGATGCTATTTTTCCCTACCAGCCTAAACCATCAAGTGTGACAGCAGCACCAGCACGCTCTTTTAAGGTAGGGGAGAGAGTCCAGATCCGCCTTTACTGTGACAACAGGAAGATTTGGCAGTTCGGCGATGTCATCAAAGTACTTGGCCAACGGCACTATTTGGTCAGACTCGACTCTTCGGGGCGAATACTAAAACGCCACATTGACCAAATTGTGGCAACTTTGGTTCCAAAGCCAAAATCCGTTTCGTTTGGACCGAGTCAATCATTTGAGGTTCCCCGACTTCCACCTACTCCAGCAGCAGCGCCAACTCTAGCAGCAGCGCCGAATCAAGACCGACCTCGTCGTGAGATACGCTTTCCGGCACGATTTAATGATTATGTCTTGAATTGTGTTACCTGAGTTTTTCAATTTAGTGCGGGAGAATCTGTTGTGTCTGTAATATTTTGCACGCAGCCTTGTGCCGCCTTTTGTTATTAGTTATAACCTTCATGTTACCTTTGGCATTCAGTAGAATAGATTCCATCTTTATGTACCACTACTTACTTGTTCACTTCATAAAATATATATGTTTTCTCACGTACCCCAACATGTGTGTGCTTTTGTTACTATTAAAAAGAACATAACAAGTATAGATATATAAAAATAAATAAAATATGCTTACAAGTTATTGTATTGCTATGGATTCCTTTCTAACGCTTGTAGGGACGCCTCGACCACGAGATGTATAAACAGTTAATCAAATCCTATCCTCAATGAATCTTCTGCTATGTTCAGCGAATGGTTTTTTTTTTGGTTTTTTTTTATTCATTTAATCCATTTTCGATACTTACTCGGATACACAGAATGCAAGTATATATGTGTAAGGGTTGTATCTTTTCTAAGGATACACAGAATGCAAGTTTATATGTGTAAGGGTTGTATCTTTTCTAAGGATACATAGAATGCAAGTATATATGTATAAGGGTTGTATCTTTTCTAAGGATACATAGAAAGCAAGTATATATGTGTACGGGTTGTATCTTTTCTAAGGATACATAGAAAGCAAGTATATATGTATAAGGGTTGTATCTTTTCTAAGGATACATAGAAAGCAAGTATATATGTGTACGGGTTGTATCTTTTCTAAGGATACATAGAATGCAAGTATATATGTGTACGGGTTGTATCTTTTCTAAGGATACATAGAAAGCAAGTATATATGTGTACGGGTTGTATCTTTTCTAAGGATACATAGAATGCAAGTATATATGTATAAGGGTTGTATCTTTTCTAAGGATACATAGAAAGCAAGTATATATGTGTACGGGTTGTATCTTTTCTAAGGATACATAGAAAGCAAGTATATATGTATAAGGGTTGTATCTTTTCTAAGGATACATAGAAAGCCAGTATATATGTGTACGGGTTGTATCTTTTCTAAGGATACATAGAATGCAAGTATATATGTATAAGGGTTGTATCTTTTCTAAGGATACATAGAAAGCAAGTATATATGTGTACGGGTTGTATCTTTTCTAAGTATACATAGAATGCAAGTATATATGTGTACGGGTTGTATCTTTTCTAAGGATACATAGAATGCAAGTATATATGTGTACGGGTTGTATCTTTTCTAAGGATACATAGAAAGCAAGTATATATGTGTAAGGGTTGTATCTTTTCTAAGGATACACAGAATGCAAGTTTATATGTGTAAGGGTTGTATCTTTTCTAAGGATACATAGAATGCAAGTATATATGTATAAGGGTTGTATATTTTCTAAGGATACATAGAAAGCAAGTATATATGTGTACGGGTTGTATCTTTTCTAAGGATACATAGAATGCAAGTATATATGTGTACGGGTTGTATCTTTTCTAAGGATACATAGAAAGCAAGTATATATGTGTAAGGGTTGTATCTTTTCTAAGGATACACATAATGCAAGTTTATATGTGTAAGGGTTGTATCTTTTCTAAGGATACATAGAAAGCAAGTATATATGTGTACGGGTTGTATCTTTTCTAAGGATACATAGAAAGCAAGTATATATGTATAAGGGTTGTATCTTTTCTAAGGATACATAGAAAGCAAGTATATATGTGTACGGGTTGTATCTTTTCTAAGGATACACAGAATGCAAGTATATATGTATAAGGGTTGTATCTTTTCTAAGGATACATAGAAAGCAAGTATATATGTGTACGGGTTGTATCTTTTCTAAGGATACATAGAATGCAAGTATATATGTATAAGGGTTGTATCTTTTCTAAGGATACATAGAAAGCAAGTATATATGTGTACGGGTTGTATCTTTTCTAAGGATACATAGAATGCAAGTATATATGTGTACGGGTTGTATCTTTTCTAAGGATACATAGAAAACAAGTATATATGTGTAAGGGTTGTATCTTTTCTAAGGATACATAGAATGCAAGTATATATGTATAAGGGTTGTATCTTTTCTAAGGATACATAGAAAGCAAGTATATATATTTTCTTGATTTATCCAAACACCTCGCTGTTCCACTGGACTTGAATAATTAGAATCTTTGACCGGATGCCATTAAAATAATTTGTCCCAATTGAATATTACCCGAAAGTAATTTACTTTAATAAATTAACGAGGTGGTAAAAATGGAAGGATTTCAACTGTATAAAACAGAATTTTACACGCATTACATTTTATCAAGGATGTTACAATGAAATATTATGAATAAAATGATTTGCATGTGTCTTAGTAGCTAAATTATTAAAATATTACTTATTCTTTATAAAACGATGGCTCGGCGCAACCACAAAAGCCGATATCTTCAGCTATCGTCTCAACAAGTCAAAATACCGTCCTCCGGAAAATGTGAAGCTATCTTCAGAATTGCTGACAAGCAACTGCGATCCACTCCGGGCAGATGGCCAAAACGAAATGGGCTTCTGATGCTTATATCTCGTACTTTTGGGTTCAGTTACTCCCCCATAAGGAGAAGGCCTTTTCTTTATGACCCTTTGCATGAAAGAATATGATTTTCACACCAAGCTGGAAACAAGTCAGTACGTGACTCGAAACCCTGTCCCAGGTCTGACTGTTGAGTCCTATATCCCTTAGAGTATTTCCTTTCGCGACACAAAAGGAAGGATTGTAACCTTTCTTTATAATCCATCCGGACATATCTCACAGTTTACCTATCTCTTAACCTGTTCTTATTTCTATATTAATATACCATGTCGGACTCGACCATATAACACTTCTTATAAGTATAAGTGTTCATAATAAAGACTACAGCGATTCCTCGATTACATGAAACGAGTAATCACGACAACTGGCAGTTATATAATGCTCATTATATCCTACATTTTTAGTAGAAACGGGTACCTCAGTTGAGACTTATGGTCCCCCTTTTTTTTTATCTTTTAACCCCTTCCTGATCGCTAAAATCATACCGTTTTTGTTCTACCTGTTAAGGGCCAAGACACCCTCACTTGTGCCCTTAGCCTTCACTAAAGTTCTAACGCTGTAACTGATTAATATTTGTATATATATATATACATACCAGTGTTTTAATTGTTATTTATAATAAAGTTTTTAACAAGAGTCTCCTCTACAAGATTATTTAACTTGGCCTAAGAGTCTTCTGCCTGAGCTATTGAGCTCGATGTGCAGAATGGATAGCCACATAGAAAGTCGACAACGAAAAAAAAACCGCTGAAAGCGAGCCCTAAGGGTTCCACTCTTCACGACTTAGAAGGAAAGAATGATTAAAAAGGCTATTGTGCTGGTTTCCATTGCATACAAGAATACATAGCAACGAGCTGCTCCTGAATCACAAACCATACACCGACATACTCACAACGTTCATTACATGTATGCTACAAATAATAATACCGAATCCGAATTGATGAAAATAGCAACGATGCGACCTGAGTAACGCCACATGCCGACATAAATTGAGTTATAAGTTAAATACTATCAGAAATAAAATACATAGAAGGGCAAGAACTATATGCATGATATTCAGAACGTATTTGACCCTTCTAAACTTTCTTTCAAACTTATACGTCCAGACTTTAGTCGAAAAGTTTTCAAACTATATTCTGATACATATTCTTGTTTCCTTTTCCATTCTTTGACTATTCTGCGAAGGAGCTGCAGTATAGTTTTGCTCAAGTATTTTTTAGAACAAATATCCATATAGATTCTTCTATAGTTTTGATGCCATCTATATTGAGATATCATTTAGTATTATAAATTGCGAGATCGTGTATGTTTTGTCACATGCATCACTACCATAAACAGTTCAGTTCTTTAATTAGATAGGCCAGAGATATTAAGACTTAGAGCATACCTCTTATGACTTTTTAGGATCGTTGATCTGATAAATATCAGAACAGTAGCTTTCTCCTCTAGATAGACTCATCTCTGCTCCATTTTCCCTCAACAGCTAGAAGGTGATTTTTATTGTATCATTTTGGATTCTATTATTGAGTACAAGGTATACATTGATCAAATCCGAAATATAAATATATTTTTTCCTATTCCTCATCTTTTTTTGACATTTATAATTTGTTACATTCGCCTACACCGAAAATGTCATTATGACATGACAGGCTTTATTGTTTACAAATATAGATTTGAAGAGGGGATATTTGTCCGTTTGCATACAAGGCCCTGAGCACATGTTTCATTACATAACAGCTACTAGCAGAGAGTGGAGGAGGGCAGAGCCTATGAGAAAGAAAGGCCGTATAGAGGCCAGAAAGGGTACGAGGGCTCAAAGGGTCAGATCACTCGCTCAATCTCGATGAGGGCTAAGGGTTTTGTTTGGGGTAAAGATCCTCCTACCCCATTGTCTTGAGATATCTCAGCCATGACGACAAAAAGCCACGCCAGTTGTCAAACCTCGAAAAAATAAAAGTACTCATGTGCAAATGTGTTAGCAATAAAGCCCATAATAACTGACTATAAACATAACAATAACAGCAAACTATTCTAAGTTTCTGAGAATAATAAATGGTGTCCCAGAATTAACGCAAGATTTGAATTTGCCGCCATTTATGCAGTAAAGTGCTGGCAACCCTAAAAAAAAAAAACAATTTGACAGCTGACAGGGTTAGTAAAAATGGAGCGTTACACGATAGTAACAAAGAGTCTTTAATGCTGAACATTATCTCAAAAATAATGAAAGTTTGGCGGCAGCAGTTAGAAAATGTCATACAAAATATGGTCGGAATAGTGTTTTGACTTCATCAGCTGTGAAGAGATTAATTTAAAAATTTAGGGAGACTGGATCAGTTGGAGACCCTGAACACACTGGTCGTCCAAAAACAAGCCGTTCAAATGTCAATATCGAAGCAGTGCGTGAGAGTGTTGTTGAAAATCCAGGAACATCAATTCGGCATCGTAAACACAGTTCTTTGTGCCGAAATTGGATGATATTGATGTGCCCAATATGTGGTTTCAACAAGATGGTGCCACATGCCATACAGCCCATGAAACAATTCAAATACTGCATGAGACATTTCCAGGTCGTGTATTCTCTCGTTTCGGTGATCACAATTGGCCCCCTAGATCGTGTGATTTAACACCTTTAGATTTCTTTTTATGGGGTTATTTGAAGTCAAGAGTGTATGTCAACAAACGCACATCCACCCGTGCATTAAAAGAGGAAATTCAACGCTGCATCAACGAAATTCAACCACATTTATGCCAAATGGTCATGGAAAATTTCGACGAAAGAGTGCGTATGTGCCAGCAAAGTCGTGGAGGCCATTTGCCCAATGTGTTATTCCATAAATAACCCTATCCTATTTACTTTATAATTCAATAAAAAAATAACAACAAAAATACTAAAAAACTGTGTTTTCTATTTAAATCAAATCTTGCGTTAATTCTGGGACACCCTTTATTTGACAAACACAGATACACTTATTACAAAATATTACAATGGTTAAGTTGCACGATGTATCCAAAGCTGATTGTATTCTAGATAGTTTAAAGGACATAACCATAAAATTTATAGGTAAATGTAAACAGCGAGAATCCATAAACTTGAAAATATTGTTAACTTAGATAAATAACACAAACATAAAGGCTTAGGGTAAAATATATTATGAAAAATTGTTTTTCTTTTGTATCTAGGTTTTTTTTTTATATATTAATTATTGTGGATGGATTAAAATTATATTTTTTACTAAATTAATACTAAAGTGGACCTCAATGAAGACTTTATTTATAACCAAGGGGGATGACGCTAGTTTGTTCAGTTTAAGATTAGATGACTATTAGCATAAGATTATTTTTATCGTGTCAATATTAGAATTAAATTGATATGAATTTAAAATGAAAATTCAAGACAAGTGCGATATATCTCAAAGGTCCTGGAGCAAGTTTTCAGAGGGGAAAGCCAATTCGTTTTTTTAAATGTAATTTTTGAATTATAATTATGAACTAATTGAGTATTCCTCTAAGACCATTTTACGCTCTTTTCCACTGGCAATAATTCCTAATGCTTATCTTTCTAGATGCAATTGTGAGCGAATCTCATTCACCTATATTCATTCATTTAAGGGTTTTTTTGGGTTTTTTTTCTCAATATTAAACTGTTTGACTATTGAAGGCCTATTAGTAGACGGGTCCAAACAAAATGTATCCACTGATTAAAAGTCAGTAACTTGCAAACTAATTGACGGAGTTGTCTCATTTTTGGTAGTGTAATAGTTTGTAGTTCCAGCAATCGCCATACAAGCGTTGTATTGCGTTGTTTTGTTTTGTCAGATGACAGTCGACAGATAGTTAGTTAGTTTTATTGTTAGTTGTACCTTGTTACTCGAGTAAACATGGCTGGCGTAAGGCTTACATTTGATGAAAGGAAGTCTGTTTTAAAGTGGTATTTTAAGTACGAAAACATTAATGAGGTTCAACGGCAATGGCGAAATGTGTATCAAACAGAGCCACCGACACGTTTAACGATTCGTCGCATTCGAGACAAATTTGAATCCGAAGGCTGTGTTACTTTTTTGTGATTTTACTTTCAACAAGATGGTGCCCCAGCCCACTACCACAATGGTGTTAGGGCTTATCTCGACGAAAATCTACCAGGAAGATGGATAGGCCGTAGAGGTGCTGAAGAGTATCCAACACGTTCCCCAGACTTAACTCCTCTGGACTTTTACCTGTGGTGGACACTAAAGGACGTCGTTTATCGACAAAAGCCACGCACATTGGATGAACTTTGAGAATCCATCGTACATTCATGTGCAAATATCCAACTGAATACGTTGCAGTCAGTAGTTCTTGCTGCAGTTCGGCGGCATCGTTTGTGTGTGGATGTTAATAGTGACCATTTCGAACACCAACAGTGATATCTTTAAGTTGGACTTTAAGCTACACTTTCACCAAAAATGAGACAACTCCGTCAATTAGTTTGCAAGTTATGGACTGTTAACCAGTGGATACATTTTTTTGGACCCCTCTGTATATTAAATAACCACATCAGAGTAATTTGTGCTATATGTTTTATCAACAAGACACACCTTGAGGACAGTGTCTCAGAACGAAGCATATTTCTCGTTTAATTTCAAGTGCTGCGCCGAGTCAATCATACGCTTGGCCTGGCCGTATCAAGGAGCAAAGAGGGGCAAGTGCCGCTCACTAACGAGGCGTTCGTTCGGAGATGGCACCTGTTAGCCCTCGGGAGTCGCTACCCTAATTGTCGTGCCTCCTGCTCTTTGTTCTCTCCCATCTACGGCACCAGGATGTTTGCACTGCCACCATTGTTCATTCGCAGGGTAATGAATCCTATCACTGCTCCAGAGGAGAGACAACGACCTGAAGAAACTCCTTCCTTGCCTCCAATGGGATTTCCGGGTATTGTTCTACGTTCTGGGGAAGCTGATCCTTGTTTATATTACGAGCATAAGGAAACCGAAGATGGCAAGGATGCGATGGTCTGAAGGTAAATGTTCACACCAACAAACGATTTACATTGATCACTCTCTCTCACACGCACACACTAGACTTAACTCGAAATCACTTGACCACCACCTTAATGTATAATTTACTTCACTCAAAGCTTGCAATAACCGATAAGACGAAGACTTACACAAACCCATTTAGACATACAGGCATGGCATCAAATCACACATCTTCACAAATTAAAGATTTGTCCTAACTACCAAATGACCAAATCCAAACTACTTTAACCAAATGAATGCAACACCACCGTGCGCCCCCCCCCCACTGATACAAGAACTACCCACACCTCACAATACTCCGCGACGACATATGTCCAGAACAACCGCCGATCATGGATACAATCACTGGTCTGTCCTTCGACCTCATGTCACATTCGCTGGTTATGATTTCATTTAAAAGTTATCAAATAATTAATAGAGAGACAAAACAAGAAGTATAAAAGTTTGCTTGAAATCAGTTTAGGTTGATGAAGAGAGAGGTTTGAAACTCAACAAATTAACGACTTTAGCTGCAAACATAACCTTCCACCATCGAAACATCTACGATATCGCAGTTCCGCCGGAAGCTAATAAATACACTTAGAACAGTTTTAGTGATTCAGTGTCTAGCGAGTTTGTATCTTTTTAAGTTTTCCATCACTAACTGGTAACTTGAAAATTATTATAACATAAATTATAAAAAGAATCTTCTGGTGTTAAGTTTAGATAAGTAGACAAAGTAGTATTTAAATTTTGTATCTAGGTCGCATACGAAACAAACTGTTTTGGAACAATCGAAATTTATACAACTATAACTAACGGATAGATAACATTCTTACTTTAGTTGCTTGTAAAACTTCAATTTGGTCGACGGCATAAACAATTTCTTCATCAGACAAGTCGCTTTTCCTAAACTACTAGCACGAGACAACCACGTTTAGAGTGAATTGACTTTCATGTGTCCATTAGTTGCTTTTATTTTTGGTAAAAACCTCATTCCGTCGCTGCTCTGATACAATAGAATACAATTATACAAATGCCTAAACTGTTATATTACAATTGATTCTCAAGAGCCCAGAGCTGGGAATAAACTGCATGAGATTTATGCATCAAGATGACCTTGCTTCAAGGATCAGCTGTTCTTTATTGCCTTCTTTCCTGCCACGGCACTCCACTTATACAGGAGGCGGTGGCCTTGCTTCACGGGCCGGGCCCACTAGCTGCTTTAATACTTTATACAGGGGTGGATATTGTTTGTCAACTTATATAACAATATGGCAAGACAGTTTCAGTTACAACGGCACTATTTACAATAATTGTACACCAGGCATATTATTACAGCACCATTTTGACATTGAATGTTTTAGTGACAAGTTCGAATTTTGGAATTTGAAGGCCTTTCCCTCTCCAACACACAGTGCGAACCACACGTAACCTTTCATCTTCCAGGGATGGTTTTTCCCAGACATGAAGTTACTTCATGTGTGGGGACGACGCCACTCAACTAGCTCCGATGCATTCCACTCACACCGGCTCATCGCAGTTCTCATCACCCCAGGGGTGTATGTGCTAAGCGGTACCAGGCACCTAAGGTTCACTTTAAGATGGTATACTTCTAGTAAGTAACCTTACTTTCATCTCTTACATACAAGAGTGTGAAAGTTGAAGACAGTCATCGTAAGCCTGCCTAGTTGAATGCGCGTTATCAAATGACTATTAAACTCTGGACTCTATATTATAAACATTTTTGTCTTATAACCTTCATTATCTTAGTTTTAAGCCTTTGTATATTTGTTATCTCTTTTATCAATTCTATGAAGAAATTGTTATTTCTTCACACGGTATTGCAACCGCCGAATATTTTATAGACGCACGGTGAATTCAGTTTAAATGAGTGAGTTAAGTGCTGCCGTCCCAAATAGAAAACTATTTGATAAAAGTTTTTTTTGCGTCAAATCAAAGTTGAATTTTGTATTACGGAATACAATTTTGTTTCATATGAACTAAACTATATTTTTAATTTTTTTTTTCTCAATGTTGGCCACCATGAAAAAACGTTCTAGTTTCAAATTCTTTATTTAAAATAAAAAAATAGTCAGGGTTTTTTGTCAAATTGGACAACGTATCGACATATTATATTGCGCCGATTAATAAATTTAATGAAAAACCAACAAAAATCTTTCACATCAATCCAAGCAAACATTCCAACAAACTCTTCTATTCATTTGTATAATCAGGGTTAGCAATGAACTCACAGTTGTACTTTTAACATTTAGCTCAACTATTATAAACCACTCGTAAGAGCGGACCTGGACAATAGTCAGCTACAAGTACAATACAATTATAAGTGTATTGTGAGAAGTACTTTTGTATCCCTTCGAAAGTCTAATAAGCAGAACTGGCTCAGTTGGTGGGTTACCCGATTGGAAATGAAGGGAAGTTTGCGGGTTCGAGTCCCAATCATTCCACTACATACTATCTTGGAATAATAATTATTTAGAAAGGCAATGATTATATCTGATAATTGGGAATTAATTATGACTCAGATATATGAGGACAAAGTTAAATGGTACTTGAAAATTAACAATAAGATTATTTGGATCCTCGAAGGACAGTCTGAGGAAAGCCAGAGCTAGGGCCCCCCGTCCAACTGGAACAGATTAAAAATAAAATTGGACAGAACTTTTTTAATAAACAGAGTTTAGTCGGGGGCAACTCGTGAAGATTGCTTTAAGTAAGATTCAGGACATCGTCTATTTATTATAATATAATTTGAAAGCAACTTTTAAGGGGACAGTTTAAAATTATAAACCAACTGTTTATTTGTAAAAGTACTTTTTTTTTTTAAAGTCCTCTGCTTGACATAAAGATAGCGTTCGGGATAAAGTTTTCACTTGGCGACCCAAGAGCATAGACCATTTTACGTGTTTAACGAACGCAATTTAGCTTGTTCGTTCAATGCCCTATGTATCGATATCAATCACATCCGATTGAGTAAACATTCAACACTGCTATAACTAATAATAATAATATTGGTTCAATTAATAAAGATATCCCTTACGCTAAGACTGAGATCCAACCAAGAAATCTACAAAGACACAAAAGACCTAGAAACGGACATAAGGATCAGGAGACTGAAATTCCACGGACATATGGTAATCCGAAGATACAAAAGCTCAAGGGGATATGCCAAGCAGATGAAGGAAGAAACTGAAAGACTAGGAATAACGGACCAGGCTTGTCAGGACGGAGAAAGATATAGGAAAAGACTGAGGGAAATCAAGGTTCTTGTGGGAAAGAAAAAATCGAAAAATGGAGTCGCGTGGACAGAAGAAAGAAAACAAAAGCACGTAGAGATAATGAGGGGAAAAGGGAAGGAAAGGAAAAACAAAAACAAGAAAATAACCGAAAGTAATGATATTCGTGTGGTCTTTAAGGCTTTTCCCGTGACAAAAAACAAAAAAAAAACTTTCATTCGCCTAACACTGTAATTTCTCAAATCATTGAATTATTTGATAGGCGACCCCAGACTTGGTTTATTAGGCTGTTTGCTGTTAAAGGCGGTCTTTCCGGAAACTCTGGCTCACTCTATCTTCTTCACCATTCTTTTTTTCTTTCCGCTCCAGACCGGGAAAGTTTCTCCCTACAAAGTATTAACTCCAACAAACTCCGGGCTGTTTGCTGCCCTAGTTTAACCATTGCAAGCCTGGCTCTACTACCGAATAATCCTCTCTACTAACTTCATGTTAACAACTGAAAGAAAAAAAAATCTAGAAGCAGGGGCGGACTCAATTACCTCAAGGGACGTGTCCTCTTTCAACAGATTTATCTTAAGACGAATGTTTAACTGTATTAGTTTTTAGCGATAATATTATATTATTCCAACAGCTTATTAACAATACATATCAATAAAACTATTTAGCATTACAGCGCATAATAAAGTGAGTCAGTAGGCCTTTTATTATATAGATTTTTGTTTTGTGAACAACATAAATATTTATTAGGAATAATTAAAGTCTGCTATATGACATAAACTAATGATTCACATATTACGCATTATTTAGGGAGCATCGCTCGTCTCACTGAGATGTCAGCTCAGATTAAACTGGGAGGATTCAGACTTTTTCAATGATTTCATGTTTTTTTTTATCTGTAACTTCCGATTAGACACTACCTGACATGTGGGACTAGGGTGCCGCCCGGACCCCGACCGGTTTCCTGCTATCGTCCTTAAAGCGTAGTAAATAAAGTTTGTTTCGGAACAAGGTCCCCTATGAATAAAATAATGTTCAGATGACAAATCACATCTGACAAATAAGTTCTTTTTTGGTTTAATCATTAAAGAAAAAAAAAAGGTGTAAACGATAATAAGAAAAAATAATAAGAATTATGAAATATACAATAAAAGATTCTTTAATTGCATTTAGTAAATAAAGTCTACGTACACGAATACAAAACAAGAACAAAAACAACCAATATGCAAAAGTCTGTATAATAATAAACAACGATTATGTTATATATATAAAAAAAAAAAAAAATACGAAAGAAAGTAACGTACAACCTAAACAAGTAAATGAAATGTAAAATCTAAAGAATATGGCAACCGAAAATCTACAATATTGTACCATCTAATGCTTGCATCGGCGGACTGGCCAAATGCCTAAGTTTAAATATACAATCAATGGCACATGGACACATGAGGGTTTCATGTCGGAATAAATCACAATATAAAGGACCACTAGAGGGTCTGTACCCTTATTAGCTATTAGGAGGTTTAATGTTTTAATTACATATGCTGTTTAAAAATACTGCGTGATATAACACACTTTGACTTTTTTCCAGTATTTGCAACCATTAATACTAAAGTCTACGGACATTGACGTACCGTAACATGTTTCGAAGTTTTAACTCTCTCAATGCTCAGTTTTCGGCAATAGTCGCGACAGTGAAACCGTATCCCATCTGCGACATGTTAGAGTATCAACTGGTGGCCCTTATCAGGATTTAAACACAGTCACTGGTACATCTCCTGGGACATACAGTTCGTACTTCAACTGTACTCTTGGCAGTCAGCGAAGTCGAAACAATAATAATTTCCCCACAGGCTAACTTTTGCAATAGTATCTAACCGGAGAAAGGCCGGAACGAAGGCACCCTTTATTCCTTCTAGCACGTTATAAAGAACACAACTTTCTTTTTACGGGCTACAATTTCTTACATGATATTAACTTCATTAAAAGGAAAATATATATGAATATCTTTTTGTTGTACACTCCACACTAACGAGCCTGGCTGATAAAAGTCAATTAAAGTGATACTGCAGTCAATATGTGCTTAAGTTATCAGTATTTACATAAAGAGAACAAGATAGATCAAATCGTCTATAAATAGCTCAGACATAGTGAAGATACAAGTCTTATATTAATATTTGATTACAGTATCTCCGACAAATAAATAAGTTACGGTTGAAGAATAAGATGACATCAACATGGCTCTGTAGCTAAATATAAACGCGACAAGAATATCACATATGAGAAACCCACGAACTAAATGAGCAATGACAAAGATCCAAGAATTATATTTTCTGGAGCGAGGGTGGCAAAGAAAAGAGAGGTGACCTCCTTCAGTTTAGGGGCTATTGTGAGGTGAGTGGGACAGACAAGACTAATAGCCAACAAGCTCTCTGAGGCAAATACCATTGTTCATTTTTCAGCCATTGTGTCCTCCGCTTTGTCCCGATTTAGGCGACCAAGTATATACATGTAAACAACGGCATAAGGCATATATTGAAACCTACCTCATTTTTTACCATTTCTCTTTTTACTTTATTTGATAAATTTACCTTAACTAATTTGGCAGGTCTGTCATGAGATCTTTAATTCAAATTGTTTTATGTCTTTGACATAGGAATTTATCCCGATTGAATCGCCCGATCTCAAGGCTAATGTTGTGGTTATTAATAAATTGAGAAACTAGGAATTGTGAAATATATTCAAATAGAGGTTATAACAAATAATTATAATTAACAAAGAGTACTGACAAAAAGTATAAAAAAAATATTCAATTCCTTTTAAATTAGGATAATTACTAATAATTACAAAACATGAATTTGAGCTCAATTTCTTTTAATGGATCCATAATAAGAAACAATATTAATATCACCCAATCGATGATCTTCCTGTAATCCAATCAACGTTATTTTCTGCTATTGGTTCTTCTCCTCTCTTCCGGTATGGTAACCGCCAATTTTGGAGCTTGCTAATTGCGTTCTTCTCGACGGTTGTGCTAGGACTGGTTTCCCGCTCATCCCCACTACTAGGAGTATAAGGGAAAAAATGACCCTTACCATATGTGAGGGTCATGATCTTCATTCTCAAATATCATGAATGTTACAATATATATTGTAACATTCATGATATTTGAGAATATCATGACCAGCCACCCTCCCACTTTGTCCAGCATCTGCCCTTATGCTCTTAGGAGTGGGGATGGGATAAAAGGGTCAGTCTTAGCTAAGAGCCAGAGAGCAAAGCAGAGCAAGCTCCCGTTCCGTTGACGGTCATCAACACAAGCAGAGGAGAAGAAGAAGAAGAAGAAGATTACTCGGAGATCATCGATTGGGTGATATTGATATTGTTTTTTTATTATGGATCCATTGAAAGGGATTGAGCTCAATTCTCAATTTTCATTTTTTTTATATAACTAATTAGTAGTAACTATCCTTGTTCAAAAGGAATTGAATATTTTTTTATATAATTAATGTCAGCACTCTATATAATTATAATTATTTGTTATAACCATTTTATTGTATATATTTCACAATTCCCAGTTTCTCAATTTATTAATAACTATAACATTAGCCTTGAGATCGGGCGATTCAATCGGGATAATTTCCTATGTCGAAGACATAAAAATAAGTTGAATTAAAGATCTCATGACGGACCTACCAAATTAGGTAAATTGATCAAATAAATCAGAAAATTAAAATGGTAAAATATGAGGTAGGTTTCAATATATATATATATATATATATGCTTGGCTAGTATTCCGTCAGGGATAGCTGCAGAGCTTTCTATAATATAACTCACCATATTTTAAATGAAAATTACAGGGACAGTCTCCTCTACAAATAAATATGTATAGCCACCCAAAAACAAAATTAACTAAAACATTAAAGAGTAAATTGTATACAAAGGCGGCCTGTCCCTTCTAAAAAACGGCTTTACCCAGACAAAGGGCTCTTGAACCAGACCAGAATGGAGTAATTAAACAATTAGCTGGAAGCAAATGGAGAGTAACTACCCGAGTATTTTCCAGTAGAGGCCACACTAAAAGAAATGTAGGCGGGATACATTCCGGTAAAGGAGCAGGCCTAGTGCCAGCAACTCTGGAAGCTGGACTTGGAACACTCTTGTCTTAGCAGCCACACCTCAGTATAACTCAGTCATCTATTGTCAGAAGATTCATACAATGTTGGGGCATTCTAAGATTCATGTATGCACACAGATGCATGCATTAATTAACAAGGCAACCCTACAGGTATATAATATATTGATAACTATATAAATTAACATTTGTCCTGGTAAGTCTTCAACTTGAAACATGTTTTTAGAGCAGGGACTATTTCTTTAGATAAATCATTATAAAACAGCTATGCTTAAATACATAAAAAGAAGCATAAGTGTTAACAAGCATAAAAAAAAAAGTTGCTTAGAGACATTTATAGGTTTATATCAGCAAAAGGAGTTCAATTTTGAAAATAAAAATCACAATTTAATTATGGTGTGATCGTGTTTATAAAACAATAGACGGATATTGATTTTAATGTAACAATGGTTGAAGTTGATAGATTATCTAAACATTCAATTTTATAGCGTATATATATATGTACCTCGGAGGGATACAATACTATGTCCATTTTTTTCCATATTGACTTTATTACAGTAAAAAAGGTTTTTTTTCATTTTATAACAACTGCATGATGTAAATAACAATAAATAGAATGTTCTGGTAAAATATTGTTTCAACATCTCAATAAATAGCTGTGCCAATAACACTTTTTGTTATTATATTTATAGTTTAAAACTCCTCTCCTGTAAAGTTATGAAAATGGACATAGTGTTGTATCTTTCCGAGGTACAGATATATATTATGTTAGGTTGTTTGTTGTGTTTAATTAAACAGCGTTGTAATATTTCATATTTTCTTGCCATTCCCAAAACAATTTTATTACTAGTTTTGTCTGTTTATTACAATAGCATTAGTTATTTTTGTCCACAGGTGAAGGCAAGAGACTTTCGAATATACAATTTTTAGATTGGGTTTCCGGTTTTGTGGTAATTGGCGGGTTTACGAATTGCCATCGTTTGGCCTCAACTATATTCTTTTTACGGTGGCATTTGTTTGACTTACAGCTGTCCCTTGAGCTTTTTAATATATTATAGGACATCTGCCATTTGAAGATTATTATTAGAAGAGTGTGGTGTGTCTTTAGCGTTTTAAAATGGAGTGTTTGACTCTCTTAGTCCATCAAATCCACAAGAACCCATTGGCAAAACTCCACGCCCCGAACAGTCGCTTTATCGTTTAGACCACCCTGTCACCCTAGATGACTAAGATACTTGTGCACCGTGTACAATGAAGAAACCCTAAGACAATGCAATGAAGAGGGAGCCATGGCTCAGACAATGGTAGTAACTTTCTCCACCGCGGCCTGAGATAAGACAGACAAAGAAGGATGCCCCGCTAGTCCTCAAGTTCCTGGAGCCATTAGTTGTCAGTTCGGAACTAGTTACCTTTAATTTCAAGAAGTTGGGGGGGGGGGGCGACCAAGAGGAGTCCCATCAATTTGAAACTTTACAGCTTTAAGTTGGAAGCTGAAGGATTGCCTAGCCTAGGACTTAGTATTGACTTAGGCGGCCAAAGGAATGAAGGAAATAAAATAGAATTTTATCTTTTCCCACAAATTTATACAAATAGAAGTCCACACAGACTTGTTTTAATTTCTTCTTAACAGACCCCCCTCCTCCAGTCGGTGTCATAATGGGGATAGGGTATTAAGCTGGTCGTCGGGCGATCTCAAAGCGTAGTCCTTATCAAGAGAGTGTTGGTGGAAAGGAGCAGTGTATTTAATCTTCATACTTTTACATAGATGGATAGCTAATAACTTAATCTATTTTTTATAACATACGAATCAAAAATAAAGTGGTATTCCTTCTCTACATGTTATTTTGTATAGCTTTATAATTATATGTTTTTCTAATAACAGAAGAAATAAATAGAAACCTACTCAAACAAAACATAAAAAAAAATCAGTAAATACGTTGCTTACAAATTGAATATATTAGGGGGACCGGAAAGTAATGTCGTTTTTTTTTTTTTACATTAAATTCAAACAGATAAATTTTTGTCAATTTTTTGTTTTTGATCAATAATGTAATCGCTCTCGTTATGAGCAACCTTTTGCCATCTAGTGTGCAAATTTTTAATGCCGAATCGATAAAAATCAATTGGTTTTTGAGCCAAATATCTGGAGATAGCATTTTGGACATCATCCAAATTTTGAAATTAGTTGAGACTTAGAAAATGTAGCAATCGGAATAAATGGAAATCCAATATCGGGCGAGTATGGTAATTGAGGCAATACCTCCCACGCCAATTCATTAATTTTTTCCAGGGTTCTTGCAGAAAAAATAGGCGCAGTGGGGTCTTGCATTATCGTGTTGCAGAATAACGCCTTTTTATATTGACAATCGCTGGGCAATTTTCAATTAAAGATTGATTTACTCGATCTAATTGTTCGCTGTAAAGATCTGCATTCACACTTTTTCCAGGTATCAGCGATGAACGACCCCGCGAATACTACACCAAACACACAAAAGCGCCATTTTGGAGTGCAAACCTGGCTTAGCTGTACTTCGTGCCGATTCATGCGGAGAGAGATTTTTGGATTATCATACATGACCCATTTTTATCTTCAGCCTCACCCACCATACTCGCTCGATATTGCGCCATCGGATTTCCATTAATTCCGATCGCTAAAAATTTCAAAATTAGGAAGATGTCCAAAATGCCATCTCCAGATATTTTGCACAAAAACCAATTGATTTTGACCGATCAGGCATTGAAAATTTGCACACTAGATGGTAAAAGGTTGCTGATAACGAGAGGGATCGCATCATTGATTAAAAACAAAAACTTGTTAAAAATTTATTTTTAGACTTTAATGTAAAAAAACAACAAAAAAACGACATTACTTTCCGGTCCCCCTATTACATATTAAACTGGACAATTAATTAATGTAAACCCCAAAAATAGAAGTGGTACACGCTTAAAAAATAGTTATGTGAACCTTACTGAAGCAATTGATGTTTTTTTTTGTTTCATATCTCCTTGTTACAAAATATAGATTCTACAAACAAACCTATTTACAATTGTTCATTATATCTCCTATAGCTTGGCTAAATTTATTACAAATTTTGTTTTCTACTAAGTATAATGATGTACATTATACATTAACGGACTGAATTGCCAATTTATGTTTAGTTCTCTTGTGGTTTTTATCTCCTCAGTGACAGTTTGTCATAAATGTAGGTATTTATATTTCCTGAATTAGGGGGTAGTGTCTGTTGTCGGAGTATTGTTATTATTGGTACAATATTATTAAACATTTAATTGGGTACTTTCTGTTTGCCGGTAATTAAACCACTGATTTCATCCCCGAGCAAATCCTCTATGAGATTGGAAATACTGTCACGTAATGAAACAGCCGGGGGTGGCGGCCTGCCCCCAGCTACCAAACAACAATCAGTGTCGACCCTCCGATGCGGTTTGGATTAAATCGTTCCAATATCGATGGAGTAATTTGAACCCGAGCTGTCGCGGGATTCGGGCTTCCTGTATTTGTAAAAGTAGCTTTTTCGTATGTTCGTGGGGAAATGTTGCAGATAAGTTCACAAGGCAAATAAAGCTTTCATCTTCCATAGCCAGGTTAGCAGCGGTCAGATGAAGAGGTAATGGCCGATGTTAATTACAGAAGTCACGCAAGAAGGCGGTTTGCGGGGGCCTTGACCTTCCTCCCTGATGGGCCACCCCATCACTTGCATTAGTACCTGCCTCCACCTGCAATCATAGGTTTTAACGCCAGTGTCGTAGCACTAGGAGTCATAGCTCACGATCGCCCTTAGCAACCGATATGAATATTTCAAAGGTATGGCCAAATATTTCAACGGTGATGAAATAACAGAAAACTTTCATTTTTACATTATAACAACAACTGTATTATGATACAATTACAATCTGCCTCATGGGGCAATAAGTAATTGCGATAAATGATCTCATTCATAACATATTTACAATTTTCATTCACTCGCTCATTCATACAGTATTTACAACAGCACAGAGACCCTCAAAGTCCACATGGTTGTCACCTACCTCGCGTGCGAAAGAGGAAGCGGAGTCTTGGGAATTCATCCGTCTGCCACGTCACTGGATAAGCCAGCGGAGTCTGACGAAGAGCGCGAGAGCCACATACGCTCAGGACATGATTGGAGAAACTGATCATTGCCAGGAATCCCACTGTCACGTATTTGTAGCAAGTCACTAGGCCACTGCCGTTTTAGTCTCCAAGGAGGTTTATAGGGATGAGTGATGCAGTGCAATGACTTGAATGATTGAAAGGATTGGATTCGCTTGACGTTATCTCCGTATGTCCAGATAGGCTTAAGTATAACTTAGACAATTTTCAAACAGACTTCCAACAACGGCCATATAGGTATCATCCCTCAATCTCGACGCATCTGCAGGTTAATTATCTAGTTGGCAGTGGTCAAGTGGAAGGTGGAAGCAACGGCCTTCTCGATCAGCTCTATTGGTTTCATATGCTTTTAAAATCAATTAGTTAAAAACCAACAACTAACGTTCCTATCCTAATAAACCCATTCCATCCATGCCTCCTGAATAAAATTAACAAATTTCATTGTTTAATTATTTTTATTTATTGCTGCTTACATCTTGTTGATTTAGTTTTTTGACGCATGAGCGATCGATGTTTTTTATTTTAGCAGCTGAGGATGAAAACATACAGCTGTCGAAAATTACAGTTCAATAAACTACATTGTGGAAAAACTGAACAGTTTTTGTTAAAATAATTAAATTCGAAGGACATCACATTTCTCAATAGACAATAAATTACTAATTTACAAAATTATAATGAAGCCAATCTGGACATACGGAATAGAGCTATGGGGGACAGCAAAAAAGTCGAACATCAAGCGCATCCAATCCTTTCAATCAAAAGTCCTGAGAAAAATAGTCAGCAGCAAAACCCTTCATAACGATCTTATATACCTTACATTCTCGAACTCATCCCTTACAAGTTCATGAAATTCCATAGTAACCTATCCAACCAACGTAATCCCCTAGCACAGTCATTGCACTGCACCACTCATCCCTATAATCCTCCTCGGAGACTGAAACGGCAGCCTCGTGATCTGCTCTAAATACGTGACAGTGGGAGTCCTGGAAATGGCCAGTTTCTCCAATCATGTCATGAGCGTCTGTGGATTTCGCACTTTTGGTCAGCCTCCACTGGATCCCTCGTATCTGGTGACGCGGTCTCTTTCGCATGCGAGAGAGGTGGCAACGATTTGAATTTGGGTGGTCTCTGGGTTGTTTGTAAATGAATGAGTGAGTGAATAAAAATTGTAAATATGAATGAGGTCATTCATCACAATTACTTCTTTGCCCAATGAGGCAGATTGTAATATTATCATAACAAAGTTGTTTTTAAAAAATAAAATAAATAAACCAACCCACTACCGGCACCAACCATGAAGTTCATCGAACTACTTAAGTTGAAGGAAAAATATAAATAAAAACATCTGACGATAAAACATGATACTGTTAACTCCGCTTACGCTGACAAGAGAGTAAATGAATATCTAATAAAAAAAAAATCGAATCAATGATATATAGTTTATTTATACAATTGAATGGATCTCTAAAAAAATCGATTTTTCTGTTTCCAGAGATTTCTACCAAAGATCGGTTTAAAGCATGGAACCTTCGCTGGAAGCAAGCATGGAACCATCGCTGGAAGCAAGCAGTTGAAACGAACGACTATCCTGGGAGCGATAGTCAATTGCACGGGGAGCAGGTCCAATTGCAGCTTAGAAGGGGGATCACAGATCACGCCTGCGCAGTCCAGCGTTAATGACTGGAATTTATTCACAGGGCCTGTGTGCATTATTCAAACTGACGCAACAGAGCAGCAAAAGGCCTGTTAGAAAATAATGAAGAAAATTGAACGCTAATTCTTGTTTTAGATTTTTTTTCCGCCTAATTAATATATATATAATTTGTTTAGGGGGCGAAAAAAGATACTATACTTTTGAAGCTGATTAAGGCCAATCCTTTTATGTCTGTACGCACTGGACGAAGTTTCAATATAGAAGTTTAGGGCGAAGAAAACCAGATGTTAGAATATCACAATATTTATCGATAGACATATCCTATAAATTGTAACATGTGTAACCTGCCACATAGATAAGGGTCGGTAAATGTAAGGATTTTTGTCGGGGGCAGCTAAAAGGGGTTCGACAGACGAGCGATTAACACCCCCTTACAAAAGGGGAAATCAGGTCAAAGCCAGATTTCCCGAAGGACAAGGCACCATAAACACACTAGAATAAAGGGGTGTGAAAATGACCTATTCGGTTTCAGCTTGGTCAAAGGGGATATAAAAAATACCCTTTTCAAACAGTTGGGAAAAAAAAAAAGACCGCACCCTGGGGCGAGATGTGCAGGGAAGAGAGGGAATAAGGAGGAAGCCACTTTACAACAGAGAAGAAGGTTAAAAAGAATCTCTTTGTTTGTTTGAACAGCAGGAGGAAGGGCGCAGATTGAAGAAGGGGAGAGGGTTGAGCTTGAGATTGTACCCCCCCCCCTTATGTAATAAATACACCGAGGTAATATCCACCTTATATTTTAACATTAAGTCAATGCTATCAGACATTTAAATGTTCATTAAATTTTTTTTATGTCATTAGAAAATTTCAATTATAACAATAAAAAACATCTTATTTTAATTTTTATTTGATTAACTAAATTCCTTCCATTGATCACCACGATAAGTAACAAGATAATTCACAATAGATTGGATAGGATAAAATCAAATCAATACTAACCAATCTTATTTTT
The DNA here is from genome assembly GCA_930367205.1 of Acanthosoma haemorrhoidale. Classification (NCBI taxonomy): domain Eukaryota; kingdom Metazoa; phylum Arthropoda; class Insecta; order Hemiptera; family Acanthosomatidae; genus Acanthosoma; species Acanthosoma haemorrhoidale. The sequence continues at coordinate 110,738,476 of OV884014.1, read as the reverse complement.
CTACTAACTTTACGATAATGATGTATTCTCAGAGTTTGATAGAGTAATAAAATCTAGTAATTTGAATAATCACAAATCAATTAAAGTTATAAAATATTTTAATTGTTCGACTTGAGCGCAGAGGCAAAGTCCTCCGATTAAGTGAAAAGATATATGTATCGATATATAGATACAATGTTTTTAAGAATATATTATCGTACATTTATGTATATTTTAAAATGTATCCCAAAATATATTAGACTGCGGGCCGAAAGTAGGAAACTAAATTAGATAAAGGCCTAACATAATTTGTTTATAGCAAGTACTTTTTCCCATAATCAGATACTACCCTTTTGTTTATCTTATTAGAATTGTTCTTTTCATTTTATGGTACATGGGCTCAATATATGCAATGACTAAAAGTACAATACAATACTTAAAACTAAAATGTTTATTCAAAAAGTGAAACACTATTTTTTAGTAGCAATTAAAAAATACATTGAATGTCTTTATATACCTTTTTCTTAGTTAAGTGTTTTAATTTACTATATTATGAATAAAGTCAATGCCAGTATTATGATGCAGTACACTTAGGAAAATTTGTTATTATTCTCATAAATTTATTCTGTATTCTCTGCAATTTAAGGAAGACAAGAGCCCAGGCATAGAATGGCAATGGCTAAGTTAATAGAGGTCTGACAATAAGTTTATAAATTATTGCCTTATATTTTATTGGTGGTTTAGATGTTTAGGAAAGGAATTAAAACAGCAATGAGATGGCAGCCCTTCACTCTGATAGAATTTATGAAAGGTGTAAAGGTTAAGTTGGTATTATAAATTTCACCAAAGCACTTAACAGTCTGGCACTATTGAAGCCGAGTATTTCCTTTGTTTAATTGTGGGATTAATTCACGTCAGATAATATTAAACCATTATAAAAATTTACTTTATAGCCTAAGACCGTTTCAGTTCACTATTTCTAAAAATAAATTTTGGGTCTACATTTAGTGAATATGAATTGCTTCTCATATTTACAAGTTATCCATCAGCCCAAGTGCCTCACAACTGTTCATCAATACTCACATAAATTATGGACAGTCGTAAAATCTTTATGTATTAGTAATCACATCATTCGAGTGCTCACTGTTAACAGCTCAACTAAGACCGACATTGAGATCAATATATTTTCTATGGTTTCCTTATATTTTGTGTTTTTCGAACAAGTTCTTTATTGGGGTAACCTCAATGAGTAATAAGTATGGTTAGAAATGAGAAATTTATATTGTGGTATTATGATTATTAATAATTAACTTTAAAAATAGTTCGAGCAGAAAGAGAATTCATAAATGGAAAATGGACACAAGACAGGTTAGCTAGGTTGATAAAAGATCTCGACTAGATATTGGCGAGGCCACGGGTTCGCGTCTCGATCTTGCAAGTAATTTATTTTCGTTAATTGCCAATAATTAAGATTAGAGCAGTGTTAAAATGGCGTATGAATGGAATGGTACCAGTTTGCTGCAATGGTCTGCAAACTGTCTCCTCCATATGGGGGGAATGTATGCAGATTGGAAAAGTTTGTATATGTGAACTGTTAAAGTTTGTTTTTCGGGTCATTGGGAGGGTTTAAACCCGACCGGGGCATTTTCATTAATTCTGAACGAGTCTTTTAGCACAGTTAGTTCAACTCATACAACTTCTATAATTACCATTTTTGAGGTAATGGGTTATTATTACAGAGCTGGCAGCAACTACGCCCCATTAACCATTAGGACATAATCTTCAGCATGTATTTAAAAATAGTAGTAAATAGAAACGAATAGAATATAATTTGATGACGAAGGAGACAATTTATAATTTATGAAAGACTGTGTGAAAGGGTGGTAGTGAAAATTAATATTTATATTTGTGCCTTTATTGGTTGCATTCTGAATGAATTATGCTTTTTGGTACAATTTAAAATTAACAAATATATTTTTTTCAACCCTTGTTTTTGTGTCTACATATATATATATTATATATTTTACTTATTATTTGTACAGAGAATATAAATAAAGCCTTCTTGATTGTTAATATTATTTTGATAAATGTAGGCTGGTTTATTTGAAATTTTATCCGTTTTGACATTATATAATAGGCAAATAACCAATAGATTTTACAATTTCTTGTACTCATGTAATTAGAACTAGTTATTAATAAATATGATCAGTTATTAATCCGGACAATTGTGACTAAATTACCAAAAATAGCAGTCAAATTGCAAGTATTTGTTAACAAACGTTACTAAATTTACATTCTGAGAACCAAACTTGGTCACTTTTTAAATTATTGTATTTTGACAGGGTTTCGAGACACTAGCTAAGTCTTTGAGATGGCTAAATTTTCTGCAATAACACAAGGCTAATGCCGTGTATAATTGTTTTTTTCAAAAAACCATACTATCCCAATTTGAAATCTTATTACCACTTAATATATTTTATACTTATTTGACAATTGTGAGTGTTCTTATAAGTGAAAAAAAAAACTAGATGTCAACTTAATATATTTTTAATTGCACCACTAGCCTAACCAATACACTGCCATCTTTAGCTGAGACGACCACTGAAGCATAATGCACTTGATTTTGCACATTCGCACAATTTTATCGGATTCATTTTTATAAATATTACTTTATCTAAATAGAATCATCATTTAAAATTACTTTAATTCTATCTTTACCTGTAATCAATCATTATTTGAACTTGTGAGTTTATTTATTTGTTACAAAGCTTAAAAAGTTGATATATTTCTTCTTGACATTATTGTACGAACAAATAGGTCAATACAGAGACCGGCCGAAGCCCATCGCTCAGTGTGTGTGTTGTTGGTTAATTTATAATATTTGATTTCGCATTTATATAACTGTTGATATATATTATATAAACATCATTTTGTCTGTCTCAGATTATAAAAAAATGCGCCAGCTACAATACACAAAACCAACTAGTATACCATTCATTAGGCGAGTCCAAAAAACCGTAACCATAGCTACACAAATAACTTGAAGTCGAATGGAACAAGTTACTGCAGTACTAGGCTGGCCCGGAACTAGATACAATTACTGACACGCGGTCACATATAACCGGAGCAGTTAGTCAAAACGGAGCCAATAACAGCTTCAGATAACGGTTATCTGCCCAATACACACGTCGGCGTTATTGCAGATGACTGCCTCTGAGGTATATTTTAGGAACATATTCGGTCTCTCCGGGGGAAGGGGCTCCCCTTCATTCCCTTCGTTGACATTTTAGACGAACTTTCAACATCATGTTATAAACAATAAATAATTAGAATGAATATGTACGATAGGATGAAGTCCGGCCAAGAGATGACATAAAATAGTAGTAACTAACTCAGCACCTAGTTGGAGCTTAGTCAGTCATACAAAATAAATTTCTAAGAATAATATTTGACAATACCAAAGTACACTACAATTGTTATGTAGGACCACGTACTTACATATCTGAATATATTCTAGACATGTGAGGATAAATTACTACAAAAAATTTTATGAGCAAGTAGTTTTTATTTATATGTTTTCCCAGATTCAAATATGCACATCATTATCATTATGCAAATATTTTGGAAATAAATTTATTTCAATTTGCACAAAATGCCTAAGAAGATTTTGATAAAATGCTACTATATTAATTACTACACGACGCGAAGGTTCGAAATCTTATTCGGACAGTTCAAATTGTTATTGCCACCTCTTGCTATGATTCACTGCCGCCATGAACACTACACAAGATACAGCTAATGGAAGATTGCTATAGCACACAACACAATGCCCAGTTTGGGAACGGAGGCGGAAATCCAATTGGGCCTCGGGTCTAGTGAGCCTTGCGTTCAAAGGGAGCCAGGCCATTTAATTACAGAGGCTTTTACCACGGGGGGGGGGGGGGGTGGCACTCCTAAATCAGTGTTTGCGGGGGCTTCACTGTCAGACAGCTAAAGGACAAGATCTCTGTCAGCGAATAGATTTCGGTCGGTAAAAATGAGAAAACAGGGAAATCATGGGGGAAAAAACGTACTTAAAAAAACCCTTAAAAAATGTCTAGAATGATACATACTAGCACCTACAATTTTTTCTTTTTTATTAATGAAAGAAGGGCTTTCGGCAGCTCTAGATTGCCTTCTTCTGTTCAAGCAAAGGGTTTATCTCACTTTCCCACTCAGGTTTGGTGCTATCTAACGTGTAGTCAATTATATTTCTGTTGCTCAATAACTCTTAAAAAGAAACTTAATTTGGTATAAAACACAAATGTACAATTATATATGAATACAGGCTATGACCTCAAAAGCGACTGCGAGCCCTGAGGAAACAACCAACTGTCTTATGCCTAAGGGCTATTTATCTGTGTAGGAAAGTGGTAGTAGGAAAGGTCGTGGGAGCCAATTATTTAGAATAGAGGTCTGGGAAGGGAAGATAAATTACTAATAGGATAAGATAAGATAATTAGATACACAGTCCTTAGGGTGTTACTGATAAACATACCATTTGTTAAGATAAGATTATATGTGACATAACTGTCGAAAAAATAATAATAGCGAATAATATAAGCTGAAGTAAATTAGTGGAAATGAAAAGTTATATAATTGACTTTAAGAAAGTCGAAGGGACGGATAATGACGAAATAAGTCAATCAATAAGTACATAAGTAGTACGGAAGCTATATTCTAAATGTGTAAATAATATAAAGTAGGAATTGTTAAAGTTTACAATAAGAAATTGTGATCTGGCGAGATCATTCTATTAATTCACAATATAACTCATTACCAGCTATGAATATGTTCTCAAGAACAAAGGTACTATAATTCCAGGGCATTAAAAAGGAATCAGAGTTGGCACAGTAAAGGAGGGACGACAATGAAATACAATTGATCAGACTGAATGGGGACATAGGCCGACCCAACAGGGCCTCAGGAGCGGCAAAGATTGCCAATTCCCAGAGCACAAGCAGTCGCTCATCGAGGATTCGGTCACATGAAAGGGGCCGGAAAGGAAAGGGGGAAAAAGTGAAATCCAGACAGGATCCTCTCAAAGAATGAACAGGACGTGATTTTGTCATAAGGGACTGGGCTCGGATACAAACCACGGATTGGGCCTATCGTGTAAATGTTGCTAGTATCCATGTATTTGTTCTTTTAATTAGAAACCTATCTCATCCTGTCATGTAATGATTTTATACCGCCGGTTTAAGGACGAAAAATAATTAAAAACATAAATAATTTTTTTCTAATTTCACGAGACAGGTTCAAGAAGCAATTGGTACAGCCGATCTTGTTAGGATTTTCAAGGGTTTTATGCCAGTACAGCCTAGTCTGTTAGTGGATTTTACCTCAGATAAGCCGGTTTTGAGGATTTATAATTTGGTGTAGTCTTTCATTTGAGAACATATAAGGAGATAGGTTGACGACAGGATTTTATTAGGTGGTTATACACCTCTTGGCCGAGGCGTTCGCCCCTACAAGCGCTAATAACATTGTAGCGACCGCTAACTATATATGTAAATTACCCTACACTCTGGTTCATAATGTATATTAATAGAAATGCAAATCTGTGTAAACTTCTGGTAATAAATCATAGAGAGGTCGGAAGTCGTAGACAAGTAACTCAGAGGGTCCGGCAATAAACCGAAGAGAATTAGCCACCTGACTGCCATAAACCTAGGGCAAGCACACTTACCCCTATTAGAATAGACCTTGAGTCACTTCCCTTGGTCATAAAAGCATGCTAGGAACCCTTTTGGACCCATGGGATAATAAAACAGACCACCTATAGGTGGTCAAATAAACCAAGTGGGTGAGGCCCTAGCAGCTATATAAAACACACCCTTTTACCCCAACGGTCATAAAACTAAAAGGAAATGACTACCTGTGTATCGTAAAACATACCCGTGGCCGACAGAATCCGCCTTCCATGAGGGAGGGGGTTAGCATATTTATATCAGTAAATTTCGCCCTAAAAGGGGACACTCTGTTTCCTAGTCTCCTGAGCCACACTACTTGTAACTTGACACCAGGGGCACTTGGCCCCTGGTAGGCCCGCTCTTCACTCTTTTCTAGTCTCTACATACCGATAGCCGCTATCACCGTCGCGATACGCCTACTCAGCCTTCCGCTAATCTACTCTAGCTAGGCCGACCTCTACGACGGCACTTTGCCTCACAGCCTATAGCAGACCTCTGACGACTTGTACTTATTACGCTGCCGATCTCTCGCATGAACCCTGAAAACTGGTCTTATTCTTTATGAACCTCTGAACCTCATCCTGAACACAGTGTCTTGTCGGGACACATCCCTATCAATAAATGGAGTCAGATATTAACGCCTACATGGAACATGGTCCATGTTATAAACTACAACAATCCGCACTTGTCACCAGGGCTAGAGTGATCAGGCACTCCCCTAGTGACGCCCCCGACAATTGTTGACCTCCGACAATTGTTCACCTAATCCGACAAACATATTCATTACAATAGCCATGTAGTCGCTTTGTTTTATATTATGAGATCTATTCGATGATGTTTGTCTAAGTTGAATCGCTTGGCCACGAGCTTCAGAGTAAATCTTGTTTACATTTTAATTTATATACTTTTAGCCTGTGGAGAAACTCACAGGAAGAAATAGCCAAATAACATGTGAATTGATGATTGAACAGTAAGGGACCACTTATCAGGCCTTGATGCCAAACAGAATGAGTAAAGATTGGATATTCCGTTAAATGTAAGAGGTGTCAGCTACTACCACAAGTTAATTTAAAGCATAATTTTTAAATTCTAAAATCTAGTGTCTATATCTATATTACTCACACGATAATTTCCTCAAGAGTCAAATATTACACTTCGGCTTACCTAAAAAATAATAAAAAAATAAACAATTAGACATTAGGTCAGAATTGAGAACTATATATAATTATTTATTTATAAATATCAATTTATTTCTGAGCTTCTACTATCTCTTTCTAAGGGCACAGAGAGGTTAAGCTTGAAAACCACTATTTAGTAGATAGACATTTTACTATTTACTATATCAGTATCGGACTGAAAATTAATTATAATAACTAAAGCATGTCCACACAGCTTTACTGATTCATACCCGAACGTTTTCGGCGGACAAGAAATACACCCTGAAGGGTTTGAGCTCATAGACAACTTCGGAACTGCATTTACTGCCAGCTCGAACCCTTTAGGACAAACGCCTAGTCCGTCGAAAGCCGTGGAGAGGCAGAAGTTGTTTCATTTTAGAATATGCACACTCCACAACTACCTAATAATATGAAAATTATACAAATTTGTAAGGCACAAACTAACTAGACTAATTCTGGGTTCGGCTCTGGCAGTAACGAAATTTATTTCCGCCGTCAACTCCGGAAGTGCCTCTTCCCAAGGCTAATTTAATCAATCGGATCCTGTTAAACTAAACCGCCTAGGATAATCTAATTGTATAGCAAGGACGACTTCCGGCCATGACCACAAAGAGATGGAGGAATACGTACAGTTAGATGGAAGTAGCGGTGTGCCCACCATCCGGAGCGAACTATGGTTTTATGATCAGGGTTACCAGAGCGTTCTGTGCACGTCAGCCTTGCTCTACATAGCTGCCTGGGCCCAATGTCTTCATAGATTATTCTTGTCGAAATACTTACTCAAAAATGGTTATCCGGCATATCCCCCAAAAAGGGACTCCTTTTCTGAAACACTAACCGACTAAGGCATGAGACACACATTCGGTCCCCGGGTAATCACGTGATACTGTCCTGAAGCTTATAAGACTATAGGCCGCTCTGTCATATTTTCTAGAGTCGAAAAAATATTTTTTTATTGAACGAGAGAAGTAGCTTCCACACGGTCTCGCTTACAAGGCTCTGAACAGACCATGCCATCGGACTGCCGAATGCTCACACGATTGGACACGCCACGAGGACTCCGGAGATCGGGAGTAGGGATTAACTGTTCTATGTTTTACAATTCATCATCTCATTGACTGCTTGAGCACTTGCCAATAAATCAGTATGACAAAAAAAAACACCAAAAGGTTTGCAATAGAACTTACTACATATCAACATATATAATCAAATATTCCTAAGCTTGCTTAACTTTTTTTTTTTTAATAACTTGTTAAAATATATTAAAAATCATTTAATGGCCAAATGATACAAGATTTAGAGGATTACTTTAAATTTATAATTATTAATATAACAGAAACGATAAACCCTTTAATAAAAAGTCCCTTGCAAACTCCAATAAAACTTTGCATTTAAATATTGAAACAATTATTAATGAAAATTCATAGAAGGTATCCATCACTTTTCCATTTCTGGGAGAGATATACGCCAACGGTTTCAAAGAAATCGTGCATTAACCTGTTAACCGAGCTGGACGTATAAATACGTCAAAGGTAAACCACATCGGGTACGGGTATGACATATGAATACGTCCTTGAAACATATGTTGCGCCCTCGACGTATGTTTTCGAAAAAGAAAGGTATTAGTCATCCGTACATGTCTCGACATGAATTTAAGACACGGAGGGAATCGGTATCATTCCGCTATTGAGAGTGGTGGGGGTGTTTTGGGTGTGCTGTGACGGGTACGCACTTACACTTGATACCCTCTTTTCGTATTATATATTATTTACTTATATTTTTTATATTAATTTTAGAATACATTTTGTTAATTATCCATCAAAATGAATGAAAGCGATATCAGCGATGACGAAATCAATGTACCGGCAGGCAGAAAAAGGAGACGTATTATGAGTTCATCATCGGAGTCATCTGACAGTAATTTTGACTACGACATTTTTTTTTTTTTTCTAAGCTCTCTAGTTAGAAATTGAGGATGAGGGAAAAATATAAAATATTTAGGGTGATCGGATCCTTGTACTAGGAGTACCTGCTTGAAGGTGGTGTGAGAGGAGTAAGGAGTGTGGGAATCATCGGTGGAGGTTGGTTGATTCAGTACAGTGGTGAGAGTCCACTGGTGGCTGGGCCTAGAGTCTCTGCACTAGGCATGTAGTGCAGTCGTAGTTAGTCTGACATCAGTGAGGGTGCCCCTTAGAGGCTTGTTGTTGGTGGGCCAAGCGTCGTGATGTCTACCATTTTCTCTGCTTTACTCGATCTTGTGAGTTGCCATCGTGCCGGTAGCGGTAGTGCTGACTACGACACGGAATTGAGCGATACTAAGAATGAAGTTGGTCCTAGCAACAGGATTGTTTTTGAAGAATGGCTACCTCAAAATGCAGAAAGACCACCATTTCCCTTCACTCCACATCCTGGAAAAACTCTCCAAAAAAAGGTTCCTTTGTTTTACCTTGAGAAATTTTTAGATGAGGAACTTATCAAATTAATTACAGATCAAAAAAAATTGTACGCCACCCAATTTTTTGACAATGATCCAATGAGTTGAAACCACGTTCGAGAATTCGAAAATAGAAGGATACAAATGAAGCTGATATGAAGATTTTTTTGGTGGTATTATTTTCTATTTTTTTTGTAATTTTGTATTTTCCTTTGTGCTTTATAAATAAACGAAAGAACATATATATTTCATAGTCTTTTCATTTATTTTAAGCATAAATAAAATAAAATAAATGTCCTAGTGAAAGAGTTCGCGCCCGTTAGATGGTGCGTAATTAAAAAGGGAATTCCCCGGCTAACAGGTCAAAAAAGAAATTAGTTTGTTCAAAGAGAATTTATGTTGGGAAGGTCGTATGATTGCCCCAGACTAAATGGTGGATATGACCCGGGTTCGAGTCTCGAATATATTGTTTCTTTGCCCTTTATCGATCTAAACTAAAGTAGAAAGCTTTCTTACGAAAAATATGTTGTTCAAAAATTAAAAAAGAAAAAAAACCATCTTCCTGGACTAAGAGGTAAAAAGAAAACAAGATGGTTAGGAGAAAAGATATTTTCTAACTCGCCTGCTGAGCTGAATATTAAAGAAAACGAGAACAAAAAAAATCCAACTGTCCTAAAAAGTTTAAAACTTCTTACGCTGGTTAGGCGGTTACAACCCCCGCCCCCCTCCATCGCAATTTGAGCAGGGCTAATTACTAAGGATATTTTATAGCTTCTTTACAAAGGCAAATTTCTTCTACGCTGTCATTAACTATCGTCAACTAATAACTATCATTAACTAGATAATTGCTTGAATGGTTAACATTTTATTACAATTTAAATGAGGGGGATTTAGAACAATCCGGGTTAGTCAATTAATTACAGCAACGATAACGGCAAAATAAAACTTTTCTGATACTGTTATTAGTGTAACAGCATGGTACTGTTACTAGAGTAACAGTATGGTACTGTTACTAAAGTAACAGCATTTATATATCATTCAGTCTTTATTCTTCTTTAATTTTTATATATTTATGGGTGTGGCCATATCCTTATTTCTTGGAGTATTTGACAGGGTTTTATAAGAAATTATTGTTTATTATTATTACTTCATCTAAATATTTAAAGTGATTTATTCAATTGTAAATCGTGTTGTTTCGAGAGAAGAGCTACCGACCCTGTTTCGATACAGACTGTTATTTTAAAGAAGAGAACCTTTCTTGTTCCCTTTTCCAACTTAGGAAAAACAACTGAAACTATTCACCGTACGAAAATTCTTGGTAAGACCTTCTTTAAATTTACAATTCATCAGCGCACTTTGATGGCGGTCTTTGGCTCCATATTTTAATTATCGAACACGTAGAAACCAATAAATACCTAGGTTTTTTTTTTGAGGGGGAGGAACGAGGCAAACGATCGAACCGAATAATTTTTTTAACGTTGACGCAAGGGGAATATCATGTGGTTTATGTTCGTCGGGAATCGCCCCGAATTAGCACACACCGAGCACCATTCGGAAGGAAAGTCTAACAACAATGGAGCTGTTGTTGGACCGCTTCCAGAGGCTCGACAATTTACAACAGTCAGGCTGAAAGTACCAAATGTGGCCATTACGGAAGAAGCCAACTGCACATTAAGACCAGGTTTGAGGATAATGGATGCCACTGTGGGTCCGGGGTTTCCTCAGTCGGAGGATTTCTGGCACCGGCTACCGGATATATAAGTGTCCATCGAAAAGCAATCGTTATAAAAATATGTGATGTAATGGAGGAAAACATACTGATACTTTTATATACCATTATATTATACTGGTAATGATTAAATAGTTAAAGCAGCATTTGCACCTGAGATTGAACAGGGTTCTTATGTACAGGGATTTGGGGACATCCCTCCCCCTATGAAAACAAAGTATATTACAACAATTTTTGTGCACGAGGGAATGAAGTTCTTCATTTCATTTTATGTGACATGAGCTGAATATATTGCGAGGCACCAAAGCACGTCTAAACTACTACCATGATTCACAACTGCAAAAAACTAATTTCTAGTGGTAGTTAAAAATCAAACGGATGCGTTAATGTATCTTCTTCCTATTCGGTACATTTTGGACAAAACGTTTTACTAAATTATTCTTGCCACACTTACAATAAATAACAAGAAACCTTTTGAGTGGTTCCTTTTATTATTCTAAAAACGAAACGATCTAATAAGGAGATAGCAATAAAATAATTTTATTTGTGATATTTCAAATTTTGTTTATTTGCGTTACCAATATTATTACTGCTTGAGGCTTAATTGTAATAAGAAATTTTCAAATTTGAAATATTTCTATTACACGTCCCCTCCCCCCATAGCCCCTTTAAATTTACAGATAATTATATACAATTATAGATCCTCAGGCGAATATATTTACAAATTGTTTCTGTATTTCCTGTAGCATCGCTACATTATATACAGGTTTTGTTATTTTATAAAAATTATATAATGAATAAACAAGTATAATGATACACATTATACGTGACTGGACTAAACTGACTAATAAAGTTGATTGGGCTCACCTTTTTTATTAACCTTAAAACTAACTTACATACTAATTCTTAATAGTACATTTTACGTAACTTCGTTACGTAACTTGGCGGGAAGTAGTACCGACACTTACGTTCGGTAAATTTTTTCAATAATTTATTAGTACAAGAAACATTTTCAAGCAGCCATTATATAAAGGAGTGGTATAAGAACAATAAGCTGCGATAACCAACCAACTCAACGGCTTTAAGCTCATTTCAGAGCCGTGCAGTTCCAAACAGAGGCGGGTCTCCGCACGGCTTACCGGATGAGCCTGGATTACGGCGGAAGTGGTTCTAACCTATGCTACTCATGGCACCATTATCGATCCTTTTTACATATCAAGCAGGCATTTCCTATAGCTTTTACAGTGAGAAAACGCAGGAGGAATAATGTGGGATTTGATTCGTAACTTGGCGGAAAGTAGGTGTCTGTATTTTTTCATTAACGATATTTTAAATGAACTCTACCGTTGTTTTGAATAAAATTATTATCATTATCATGGTTTACTTTAAGGTATTCTTTTAGAATACCTATATTCCACTAGAATATAGTGGAATAAAGCTACGGGGGGTCAGCAAAAAAGTCGAACATCAAGCGTATCCAATCCTTACAATCAAAAGTCCTGAGAACAATAGTAAATGGCCCTTATTACTATATCCTCCATTCTTGAAGTTATCCCTTCCAAGTTCATAAAATTCCATAGCATCCCTAATCCCCTAGCACAGTCATTACACTGCAGAACTCATCCCTATAATCCTCCCCTATAAAAGGGGTATCTCCAATCATGTCCTGAGCGTATGTGGCTCTCGCGCTCTTGGTCAGACTCCACTGGCTCTTATCCAGAGACGCGGCTGACGGATTGTAAATATGGTATGAATGAGATAATTTATCACAATTACTAATATTGTTAACTTACTTGTCCTAATAAGACATATTGTAATTTTATCATAATAAAGTTAAATGAGATCAGGTAAGGTAAAATGGGTTATGTTGGCGAATATAACAGTGAATCACTTCTCACAAAATTGTATTCATAGTATTGCAGTTCGTTGAGTTAGTGATCTCTCAAACAGCTTGTTCGTTTCATTCGAGGAAAATACAAAACAGTGCCCTTACCAAATCTCCAATATCACAAGGGCTTTTCAATTATTTTTTTTATTATAAATATAGAATTGCAAGCTTTATAATATAAATATAATAAAACCAGGTTGAGATGGGAAATTGAAAGCAGTTTGCAAAAGATTGGCGATGACGAGTCGCTTTTCTCATGAACCTAAGCAAGTAGGATAAATAGTATAAAATCCGAGTCCTACCAATAATATATACAGGCCAAAAATAAATGAAAAAAAGTGTATAAGATTTTTTAAAAGTCTCGCCAATACACAATATGCCAGGAGCAATTGGCCTAACTGTGCAGTAAGGAAGAGTGAGCAGGAGACCCAAGGAGCTGTGGGAAGGGATTAAGAAGTCGTTCACTCTTATCTTTCAGACCGTGAAGTTCTTCAACCTGCACACTGCACAGCCACCCCGGGGGAAAATCCAACTGGAGCCAGGACACGGATAATCGCTGAATTTCACTTCACGGCTTCCTCGAAACAGGAACACCCTCCGGTGTGGTCTGGGAGGGGTGGTCGCAGGGAAGCCTTGGCGTCACTGAGGAATGTCCTTTGTTTGACTAAATGGGGTTGAAGTTTTTTAATGCCGTTATTCCTCTGTTCCTTTGTTTGTATGTGAACAAATGTTTTCATGTCATTGGGGTGTCATCACACAATTGACATTTAGGCCGGCGGAGTCCTACAAGGAGACCAAGATGCGACAGTCACGTTAACACACTACTGGATCCTGTTTTAGCGTTCATTTTAAGTTTATCAACGGCAAAGCAGGCGTAGGTCAAATCGGTTTTTTTTAGCAGAAATTTCAATTTAAATGTGGGAAGGTTTTTATAACAAGTAGTTGCTTGAGTTTCATTATTTTTTTTTTTTTAACCAAAGCTCTGTTCCTTTATGTATGTAACTGACATGCCGAACCAGAAAAAAATGATTTTATAAACACATTCTAGGAAATTCTTGAATGGCAAAATCTACATACTATACAAATATAATTCGTTCATCATTTAGACATAATTAAGAACTCCCCCCCCTTCAGAGGTAAAAACCTACACATAATTAAGCACTGAAACTGTTCGGGACAGCCTAGATAAACGAAAACCACAACATTTGCGCTGTCGGGTAAACCCACAGATAAAACTTGGGGTTATGTTAAGTAGTGGAATTGATACGTTATTTCTTTATTAAGCATTAAGTTATAAATAATATAATGATAGCGTAAGGAGAAAATTCTGACGGGGGGGGGGTTACTGGAGTACCACAGAAAAGATTCTTTAATTTTAATAATGATTGGTGAGAAGTCGGGATAGAACCCATGACCTTTTAATTTCCGTTCAGACGCTCGCTCTTCCTTTCCTGGCCAATTAGACTATCCTCGTGGTATCATGACCAGCCCCCCCCCCCCCAAAAAAAAACCTGACAACCTGAGAAAATACTTATTTTTAGTGAGCATGACAGCTTGAACTGGGGCTTGAGTAAAGTGGATTTTTTTACAGATACAGTTTAAGTTAGAATGCATACACTATGAGAAGTAATTGTAGTACCAGAAGATATACACACACAAAAATCAAATGTTGGTCAAATTTCAATATAAACAAAATTTCAATTGATAAATAATATTAATACCAATGAATGTTATCACGTGTAAGCTGGCATAAAGTACATTCATAAAAAGTTTTTGTTCTTTTATGAAGAAAGTTAGCACAGAACGCTGTTTCGTCTGACTGTCTGCCTATATCGGAATCAACATATTATATTTGTTATTATTTTTGTTTACTCATATTTTTTGTAGTCAATATACTTGATTAATAAACAGTCTTTAAGAAGTTTTGTCAAAGTGTTTCCCCAATTTTCCACAGAATCAAATGATACATTGTTGGGTATAATGATAAATGAATGAAAATAATATTTGATGATAAACTGACTGTAACAACTAGAAAACATCCCTTAGGAAATAATAAAAGTGAGACAAGGGAAGTGGCAGTGAGAAAGAACACAGCCTTTTTGATTTATTAAAGTGAGCTAGCTTCTTTTTCATCCCCTCTGCTTCCGGTGCCGCACATGCGAGCATAACACAGTGTAGGCCTACAGTCACAATTCTCATTGACGACGGCTCACTTCTAAATGTTATGTAGTCTTTATAATAAGATTCTAGGCGCGATGAAAACAAGGTTTGTTTGTATCATATTTGTCACATTTACTAGTAAATGCAAGGGGAACATTGCCTTACCCTTTTCCATTGTATGAAATAATAACTTTTCTTTTAAAGATATACAACTTTCATATTGTAATTTATAAATTAAACTGTATTAATGTTAAAATATCAACAATAAACTTACAAATGAATTAAAAGACATCGGTAGTCAATAATCTAATAATATTTGTAGCGATGCCTCGTGGCGTTTGTTTTCTCCTTGTATGTATATAATAATATTTTGTTATCGCCAACCATGTTTTATGGATTGTAAGAGTAAAAACCTAACCTACATATACATTAAAAAGTTTATAACCGCCGGATCATTTCGGGGAAAGGATCGTAAATAAAACTATTGAGCCAGCAATACAAAAAAATATGGCAGTATTGGGAAAGTTTACTGTTCTTAAAGATGGAACAGTAGCTATGGGAACTGTCCCGGGATATAAACAATATCGGACAATAATAAAAAATCTCCCTTCGACGCTGGAAAATCTAAATTTATATTCCCTCGTAAATCAAAATGTGGCGCAGTTCAGAAAAAGCTTAAGCTCGACGGTGGCGCTCCGAGGGTCCAAAGTGCGGAAAAGTGGTTCGGCATTTATGATTTTCCGATATTTCCTTCGTTGCTAGAAGCACTTTAGGGGTAGTACCTCCTTGCACAAAGGGCCATATAGAGGTAATGACCCAGGCGGAATAAATGAAATACTCCAGGCTACCAGCAATAAAGTATGTATAAAATATAAAACAAACTGTATTCAACCAAACCCTGTCGCTTGATGAATAGGTTCATTTTTAAATACTTAACTGCTACAAGAAGAAATGCTTTCGCTTATATAAATAACTTGGTTATGTTAAGTTGTGGAATTGGTCCACTATTTTTTTTAGTAAGCATTAAGTTATAAATAATATAATGATAGCGTAAGGAGAAAATTCTGACGGAGGGGGGGGGGGTTACTTGAGTACCACAGAAAATATTCTTCAATTTTAATATTTATTGGTGAAAAGTCGAGATACGAACCTATGACCGTTCAATTTCCGTTCAGACGCTCGCTGTTCCTGTCCTGACCAATTAGACTAACCTAGTCGTATTCAGGCCATGTCTTTCTCTACACTGGCTATCTCAATTTTTTTTTTTTTTTGACTGTTTTATTGTATGATGTTGATTTTAGTTTTAGTAAATAGCATCACTAAAATCAACGCGGCCCCGCCCTTCTAATCTGTTAACATTAGCCATCAGCCAGCCTTCGGCCAATGAGAGTGAGCCAGGTGGCCAGGGAAAGGTTAGTTCACGCCTACCCTTGAGTGAAGGACGTACTCCCGTTCATATCAATCTGTTATTTTAAAATTATTGAATAATAATTATACTATGAAATAAAGACAATTTCTTGTTGTTGATTATTTATTTTACCACTGATGTCCCCTCTACTCCCAATACCTTCTTGGCCACATTTGCAGATGACACTGCAGTCTTGTCATCCCACCCAGACCCCGACATAGCATCCCATAACCTTCAAAAACACCTTGACGAGATCGAGTATTGGTGCAATCAATGGCAGATCAAAGTTAATGAAGCAAAATGTTCCCACATTACCTTCACCCTTTGTCGCAAGTCTTGTCCACTAGTTTATTTTAATTCTATTCCTCTCCCTGTATCCGAGACAGTACGGTACTTAGGCTTCCATCTTGACAAACGACTGACCTGGAACCCACATACGAGACTAAAAAGACAAGAACTAAACAGACGCTTTGGACAACTGTACAGACTACTTCAAAGGACATCCTATCTCTCAATAGAAAATAAACTACTAATCTACAAAGTTATACTTAAGCTATTCTGGACATACGGAATAGAGCTATGGGGACAGCAAAAAAGTCGAACATCAAGCGTATCCAATCCTTTCAATCAAAAGTCCTGAGAACAATAGTAAATGCCCCTTATTATGTCAGCAACAAAACCCTTCATAACGACCTTAATATACCCTACATTCTAGAACTCATCCCTTCTAAGTTTATGAAATTCCACAGTAGCCTTTCCAACCACCCTAATCCTGTAGCACAGTCATTGTACTGCGCCACTTATCCCTATAATCCTCCTCGGAGACTAAAACGGCAGTGACCTCGTGACCTGCTATGAACGCGTGACAGAGGGGTCCTGGCAATGGCCAGTTACTCCAATCATGTCCTGAGCGTCTGTGGCTCTCGTGCTCTTGGTCAGCCTCCACTGGCTAGTATCCGGTGACGCGGCTGAGGGAGGAGTGTGGGGGACTTCCCAAGGCTCCGCTTTCTCTTCGCATGTGGATTTGGGAGGTCTCTGGGCTGTCTGCAAATATTGTATGAATGAGTGAGTGAATGATGAATTGTAAATATGGTATGAATGAGAGCGTTTATCGCAATTACTGATTGCCTTATAAAAGTCAGATTGTAATTATAGCCCAATAAAGAGTATAATATCAGATTATTTATATAATAAATTCATCCCTACAACCTCTCAAGTTCTTTTCTCTCTTGTATAATAATTCCTATATTTTTTCACTGCTGCTCATTTACGTTTTAATCTTTAGCTGTTGGTCCGTTTTAGTCATCGCATATGTGTATAGTAGGCCCTAGATTCTGGGAGGTCTTGGAGGGATGCGGTTGCTTACTTAAAAATAACAGGAACCATCAGTGACTTCGATGAAGTCACGAGGGCAGGTATACAGTTCTGCTCGAGCCCCTTCTACTTGTTCTTAGAGCTAAAGATGAAGAATAGTGACATTGCCAGGATTCAAACCCAGTTTCTGATTACAACTCTGTCACCTTTTAACCTACCGTCATTCCTGAGGCCATCATTGAATATCAAGTACCAAAACATCGAATATTCGCTACAAATGACCCTGTTTCGTAAACAGTTTTCAAAGTTTTCAGATCGTGTACTACTGTAGTAAGTAGACTTAAAGCATAAGTAATTTCTATCGGCTCATGATTACGTTATCGGATATGATGGAACAAGATGTAGGGGATATGAGCTTTATTATGTTTAGTAGTATGGAGCCAAAACAATAAATCAAACATTTATTACCTCTGTTCACACATATTTATCCTAACCCGATAAGAGAAGAGAGGAATAGCTTAGTTATTAGGAAGCGTATGGCCAACACTGGTATAAATACAAATATTAATCAGTTACAGCGTTAGAACATACTGTGTGAATGCTTAGACACAAGTGAGGGTGTCTTGGCCACTGGCAGGTAATAAGAAAAGGTTATTTTGGGGAGGAAATGGTTACTTCCTGAAAACAAGGGGACCATAAGTCTCAACTACACGTTTCTGCTAAAAATGTAAGATATAATGAGCATTATATAACTGGGCACAGGCATGGTAAGTCGGATTGCAATCATAAGGGATTCATGAATTTTAATATTCGATTAAGGGTACGAGGAAGGATTAAACTCCTCTTCAGGACATTAAATATATTATTACAAGGCTACAATGAACATAAAGTTATATTTTCGTAGATGAGTGTGCATCATAGATTCGGTCCCCTACTGCCTAACTGCCAGCGGTAACGGCCGACCGCCGACCGCGGCTACTCGCAGCGAAATAGACCTTCAACCTTGATTCTGACTCGACCTAGCCACTGCTGATATATACCGCTCCTTGACTAATTCGACCGACTTCGTCCGCCGAACAAGTGACCAGGCTAGTTTGAAATGGAAATTTATTCATTGGGGGCCCTCCTTCTACTTAGCATTTCTTCCTTCCCCACCCCTCCCTGTAAAAATTTCATCCCTTATCCAGTTAGCATTGTTAGGAATTTTCCCTGTCCGTCCCGCCTGAGCCCTAAGACTAGAATCCTAATTCGCTAAGTGCCCACCCCTGACGGAGTTATCGATTCAAGAGGGACATTATTGTCCAATTACCATTCAGAACCGGTGGAAAGGGACTCCTCTCGATTCGTTCCCAATCAGAGAGAAATAATTGAATTACTCACCGTCCTCTTTTACAATTAGTACACGCCATGGAGGTAAATCGAAAGGGGAAAAATGCCTAGCTTTAATTTAAAAAGATAATATAGGTTTAATAAAGTTTTCTATAAATAAATAAATAAATGATGACTAAGGCCCCAAAACAAATAAAATACTCTAATGCGGTACCTTTCGAAAAATTGTCAAAATGATCACAATTTGTGAGTTCAGTACTTTCTAACTTTCATTTTAACTTTTAAGTTCAGTCAAGTTTTATATAGTAAGAATAACGAACCCATTCGTATCCATACTATTTGGAGAACTTTGTGTTTAAGAAATATTACCCCGCTTTTATGCGTGACATTTCAAATGTAAGCTCCTACAGTTTAGAAACTATTAAAATTTCAAGTACTCCGTCGTCATCGACACGGCAATCTAGAAAGTACGACACAATATTAAGTTTTTTGAAAGCGAACAATGGAAGAGGCTTAAATAAATATCCGAGGCAAGTTGTATAATGCTCATTATATCCTACATTTTTAGTAGAAACCTGTACCTCAGTTGAGACTTAAGGTACCCTTGTTGTTTGTAAATAACCATTGCTTAGGGCCAAGACACCACACTTGAGGCTAAACATTCAACAGAGTATGTTCTAACGCTGTAACTGATTAACATTTGTATACATATATTGTCACATTCATGATATATTTGAGAATATCATGACCAGGAATCCTCACATCTAGTAAGCAATTCCCTTATTCTCCTAGGAGTGGGGATGAGATAAACGGGCAGTCTTAGCACAACCGTCGAGAAGAGCGCAGTTAGCAAGCTCCCGAATTGGTGGTACCATACAGGAAGAGAGGAGAAGAACCAACACCAGAAAGCAACGTTGATTGGATTACAGGAAAATCATCGATTGGGTGATATTAATATTGTTTCTTATTATGGATCCATTAAAAGAAATTGAGCTCAAATTTCATGTTTTTGTAATTAGTAGTAACTAGCCTATTTTAAAAGGAATTGAATATTTTTTTTTATACTTTTTGTCAGCACTCTATATAATTATAATTATTTGTTATAACCATTTTATTTGAATATATTTCACAATTCCCAGTTTCTCAATTTATTAATAACTACAACATTAGCCTTGAGATCGGGCGATTCAATCGGGATAAATTCCTATGTCAAAGACATAAAAACAATTTGAATTAAAGATCTCATGACGGACCTGCCAAATTAGTTAAGTTAAATTGATCAAATAAAGTAAAAAGAGAAATGGTGAAAAATGAGGTAGGTTTTAATACATACCAGTGTTTTGATTGTTATTCATAATAAAGTTTTTTAAAAGACTCTCCTCTACGAGATTATTTAACTGGCATTAGTCCGGTCGATATTTCACATACATACATTTATAGTCTATAAGGCACACGAAGGCCAAGTTACCGGTATGGTTTAAAAAATTATTTCTGGTGACTTTGTAGTTTTTTTTTCTTTATAATAATTAAATAAATGTATAAGAAAGTCGCTTGGCCTGTCACAATTTGGTTCCTTCAATTAATACGTCCTTGTTAGCCATCTAGCCGGGTACACTCGCCACTCTTTCTAAGTTATTATTTCAATGTGTAAAGGACTCTCCATATTGATAAGTGAATTCGTAATTTAATCACAACATCAATGACCCCAGTGATTAAACTGTCCTTAACGCTAATAAATTAATAATTAATAATTTAGCTAATTAGTTAGCCACATATAAGCGATTCAAAGGTAAAAATCGAGAAGTTCAAACAAAAAAACACAAATTTCTTATCATTGACAGACATAATGATTAAAATAAAGCAAAACGGAGCTATTGACTAATATAATTAAAGGCAGCCGATGATAAAAATATGATTAAAGCTCTCCCTCTGGTGCTTCGGCAATAATCAAAGGGTTCTTTAATCTTTCGACGAAGCGAGCTGCAAGGGAAGGATTAGCAACCAATAACCCTATAAAGGGTTATTTCCGCGGTTTTAATAATAGCTCCAAAAATTAGCAAAGGCTATAAGAAAAAACCCTTTTCAATAGAGAGTAAAAGAGGTTTTCTTTTTCCACCTTTTCATCGGCCGGGGAGAGAACCCCCCCCTGTTGTAATTTTACGGCCCAAAGGCCTGTCTTTGTCACCGGACCAGGTTCGAGCCGACGAGATGAAAATTTAATACGGCTTAGCCACAACAGGGGAGTTAGTAGTCGTGCCTCCTCCCCCCACGCCATTGTAGCGGCTATATTAAAACTTCTGTAAAAGAAGACGGTTCCTACAATTTTTTAAAACTTGGCTATTTATTTCTCCAGGGAAAAAGTCCTTGTTTTGTTTTTTTGTTGTTGTTGCAGTAGCTCATTGTTACTGACTGAGTAAAGTAATATCCACACTTTTCACGACTGGCTTTAATAAAAGGCAATTTATAAGCATCCTGTTCCAGATTGGACAATTCTCATTCTATTGCCTCGTACATATTAAGTAATTGAGTCAGTCAATAAAGAGTCAGCTGATCCCACAATATTCATTTAAAGAGAATTTAAATTGGGAGGTTCTCCCTGCTACTACTAGGCACTTCATCAAGTTGGTAAAGCCCACGGCCACATATTGGGGAGGCCCCCACCGGGTTCAATCCCGACCCATAATATTACTTTGTAATTAGTAGCTGTGTCGTGAAACATCATCAGGTTACTTTCTGAAAGGAAAAATAATGCAGGCTGTATTACAGCAATCCACTTATGTAAGACAGCATTATAAATAAAATATTTCCAATCTCTATATTATTATAAATTTTTCAACTCAAAAATGATAAGAGTTTATTTAAAAAAAAAAGGAACCAATTTCAGTTTCATGCTTGCTGCCTGTCTGCTGTACGATTCAGGACAATAGATCTTTTTGAATTTTTAACGTGTATTCCTTACAAAACCAGTCAAACTTTACCAAATACAAAACGTACAATGCGTTAAGTAAATACAACCCGGCAGCATTCGATCGTTCCTTCTTAGCTCGCTCTACAACTCTTTGTAATTCTCTCCCTCCTAATATCCGCCATTCTTCATCTTTAAGGACCTTCAAACCCTCCTCCCATCACACAGACAGACTCTTGCTGGTTTGGGAACGATTCATTCATTACATTATTTTTGCATTTATATTATTATCTCGTTGTCTACTACATATGCACATTGATGTTTGTTTGGCTGGCACCTTCTTTTTACTCTTGCATATTTATTTGATTTTTTTGGTTTGTATATGGATCCATCTATGATTTTATTTGCTAAATGATCGTATTTTATTGTTACTATAATTATTTATTCTAACAAAGGTTATACTTTATTTTATATTGTCATTTGTTTTATGATTTAATAGTTGTTTTTTTTCTATTCTATTCTATTATACGAACGAATGATGCCCGCAAAAAAAATCGGAATGTTAGCCTAAATTTCTCTTTTATTAAACAAGGCTTTTCTAATCAGTGTATTTTTCAAATCACATAAATACATCCGTCCTTTAGTTTGCTTCCGTGCATACAAATTCGATTTAGTATCACCGAACATTAAATATTAATATACATTATAAACATTATCACCAACCAAAACAGCCTCCTATATTTTCATGACAAGGGAAAAAAAGTGGATTGGACGGTGGACACACTGCGCGACGATGCGGTCCATCAGACCTTCACGGCGGTTGGGTATTGCGGGTTCAAATCACGGCGTCGGCATTTAACTCATCTTAAGGAAGACTACCTTCCAGGATAAAGACTTAATTATATCCAATCATTCATGCAATGAAGTAACTATCATACCCAGACAAACCTTAATATGAATCTATCCTACCTCCAAAATGGTTTGACTAATGACTTCAGTTGATTTACCTGAAACAATACATAAAGTATTAAGTCATATACGATGTATACTATTAATAGATTAATTATAATTAATTACAACAACTATATCGACAGAAGTCATTTTAATCACTAATTACGGCCATAATTATCGTAACATTACAAAAAATAATTATAAACGAAAATAATACTTCATTAATGGCTATTGTATCCTAATAAAGACAATAAGATTCCAAAAAGTGCGTCTAGCTGGCATAAATATATATAACGTGAATTCCTCAGAGTTTAACATTAACAAAGTAGCGTACCTTTGTACATATGTGGTTCTAACCCAAAACGGCGGAGAAGTGAATAGTTGAAGAGGGAAGCATAATATCCGTATACAATAAAATTAAAAATACGTACATAACATTAGAAAATAATATAGAATAAAACGGTATTGAATTTAAAACGAGAAAAACTCAAAATGGTTATAAAGCAATCAAAATTTCGTCCTGGTGAGCTCACTAGAAAAATTTCGCCTGTAGTCGGCAGTTATGTCACATATATATAATCATAGCTTGACAAATGGTATGTTTATCAGTAACACCCTATCGACTGTGTCTCATAACTTATAAAATCAGCCCTATTAGTAACTTATCTTCTCTTCCCAGACCTCTATTCTAAATAATTGGCTCCCACGACATTTTCTATCTGCGCCCTTTCCTACTACCACTTTCCTACACAGATAAATAGCCCTAAGGCATAAGACAGTTAGTTGTTTCCTCAGGGCTCGCAGTCGCCTTTGAGGTCATAGCCTGTATTCATATATAATTGTACATTTGTATTTTATACCAAATTAAGTTTCTTTTTTAAGAGTTATTGAGCAACAGAAATATAAGTGGCGAAACGGGCTTGTTGCTCCGGCCGTAAAAAGAGTAAGTCTTGAGTATTTCAATTTTCCAATGTGCAAGGAAGATAAAGATCATCCAAGGACAATCGAGATATAATAACCTGTACAGATAGGACGTGATAAACTTGATGCAATTATCAAGCCTCAAATGTTGCAAGAGAACATAAAGCAAACAGCAGTCCAGTAGTCACACGCAGGACGAAAGCAGGCTTGAGAGTGAGTGAGTGAGAAAAAGGGGGTGGGGGCGGTAACGCTGAGACGCATAAGGGGTGCGCAATCGATACGGACGATTATCTTCAATGATCGACTCACTAGATTTCGCGATGAGTTGATCATTCGAAACGTCCCAAGACAAAATAAAATAAAACCTAACTAATAATAAAAATAAAACTAAGTAAAATTAAATCTAACAAAATAAGGTTTCTTCTGAAGAGTCCGGTTTGAGAATAAGCTAATGGAAGTTATCAAGGAAGAATACAATTACTAAAGACAGATCATTTAATTAATTGTCTGAGCATATCAGAGCGAGTTTGTACAATCTCAATTATGTCAGGGTTATTGATGCCAAACATACATTATCACATAAAACAGAAATAATGTGATTTCCGAAACTTCTGAATTAGGTTTTTCTAAGGCTTTTCATGGAAGAAAATAGGCTGATTTTGCGGCTTGCTCTTAAGACCTTATCGTGGTTACTCGGTTCTGGTTGTACCCCAGACAGAAGATACAAATATAATTAAGATGTTCAGTATAGTTTCTGTAACAAGAGATGCCTCAGGTCACAAGTAGTCACAGCCACCTGAGCACATCGTTATTGTCTTCAAGTCTTCTTGTCCTCGTCATCTCCATGGCAATTCTTAAACATCACACGCTGCATACTAAAACCGAATACAAAATTAATATTTAGTCTTCCTAGATCTGTAATTTTCCTGTCTTTGACTCGTCAAGATCGTATATAGGTTTGGCAAAGAGCAAATTCACAGATAGAAGGACTATCATGGTACCAGCGGGCGAAAGCAACTATTTTGGCACTCGCCATTAGTCCTGTTCCAGATTGATCCGTAATTTGAAAATTTTAAGTATGAAGTAGAATTACAGTTATCGACTACCTGCAGTTTAACTACGATCTATTTATAATTTGAGTTGAAACTTTTGTCGGGAGATAGGATAGGGTTTTCAATCAAATTTATTCATAGAAAACGTTTCGGCATTCTATGGATGCCTGCATCAGATCATGAATATTTATTACATCTTCTGTCTTTTTTTCCTGATTTATTTTATTATATATTTCTGGTTCCTTTATATTGTGAAGTTGTATTATTTATTTATTGGAATTATCAAATTGTCTGTGAATGTTTCGGGTTAGATATGTGTTCGAAGCTGTCGGGTATCTGATGACACACATCTTCAGTAGTCGGTCGATCCAGCCGGGAACAAGTTAAAGTGTCTTCTGAGTCACGCATATTGTTCCAACTTGAAATCTCACTGTCTATTCGCGTTAAGAGCGTTCTGTCAGCTCGATTATCGATATAGGTCATAAAAATAATTAAATATATCCGAGATTTCAAAGGTACAACATCCCAAAATAGATCGAAATATGATAACATTAAAAAATAAATTAAATGAGGAAATTTTTTTAATTCCCCCCCCCCCCCCGGTACCCCTTAGTTAATTTTCCTACATTCTAGACGGTAACTTTTTTTTTTTTATTTATAAACAACTTTATTATGATAAAATTACAATCTGTCTTAATACTTAATAGGGAATAAGTAATTGAGATAAATGTTCTCATTCATACCATATTTACAATTCATCATTCACTCGCTCATTCATACAATATTTACAAACAGCCCAGGGGCTTCCATAGTCCACATGGTTGTTACCTCCCTCGCATTCGAAAGAGGAAGCGGAGTCTTCGGATGTCCCCCCCCCGCTCCTCCGTCAGTCCCCTCATTGGATAGGAGCCAATAGAGGCTAACGAAGAGCGCTAGAGCCACATACGCTCCGGACATGATTGGAGAGACTGGCCATTGCCAGGACTCCCACTGTCACGCATTTATAGCAGGTCACGAGGCCACTGCCGTTTCAGTCTCCAAGGAGGATTATAGGGATGAGTGGAGCAGTGCAATGACTGTGCTATGGGATTAGGGTAGTTGGATAGTTTACTATGGAATTTCATTAATTTGGAAGGGATGAGTTCAAGAATCTAGACGCTTATCGCTTCTCGGCCTATTGGCTAAGATCAAAGTGTATTAAATAAAATATAAGATCAATGATAATATTTTCACAACACATCTCGGCAAGAAATTAAAGAGTGTTAGGAAGAAATTATTCAGCCTCGGACACCTACTTCACAGCCCGGCTTTATCGGTACGCCTCAAGCTGCTGATATACCAGAGCGTCCTAAGACCTGCTTTAATGTATGGGACCCCTCTCTTCAAGTATCTGACTCCTAACACTCTCCAAACGCTCCAGCAATTTCAGAACAGAGTTCTCCGCACCTCCCTCAAACATAACCCGTTCGACCGAATGAAGGCAGACGAGATGCATAAAAAATTTGAAGTGCTCACCATTCAAGATTTTATCAAGAGAAGGCACATCAAATTTTTTGACTCACTCAGACATAGCCACAACCCACTATTCTCCGACCTTCAACCACCACCAATGCCCGTCAGATGGAAGCACTGCTGGACCGCCGAAGCCTGAAGGATGATCGACGTCATTGAACCCGATGACTGAACGAACTACACCCAGCCGAGATATCGAGGCCGATCTCCCGGCCGACTCAACCGAAGCTACAAGACCCCATCTACCTGTTTAAGCAGGGTAGACCTTCCGGCCGACTTATTTCAGCCCCCTGCCGGGGCGGGCCAGGCTTGACCTGGCCGACTACAAACCATTGCCTAGGTACCCCTAGGCTCCACCCTCGGTAGACTCTCACTACCTTCCCGAATCCACCCGCCTCCTTCAGGCATTCCACACCCTATATCCTTCTCATACACCCTTCAAATGGGGGACTCCCCTTAGTGAAAGGCACTCATTAGCCCAAAATAATTTTCCTTTATTTTTCCCACATCCTATTTTATAAGTTTGAGAGCTAAGGAAAAAAAAACAAAAAAAAAACCCACTATCTGTACGAGTGCTATAAAATGTGAATAAGTCGCAATATGAACTCTGTTCGTTTTAACTGTAGAGTACCTGATTACCTTGTGGTGTGGCAGTTTGTGTACCTTGAGTATACCTTAAGTGGCATATCCTGAGTAGTCCAAGAGATGCCAGACAGTCCCACACATACAGCTAAGGCCTTTAGTCCAGGCATCAGGCCCTGCAGCTTGAATGCTCTTGCAGATTACCTACCGAGGAACAATCGAGCCGCTATGCCTCAGCACCCTGTACGTCAGTTACAACCAAGCAGGCCTTCAATAAACATATCTCTTCTGATCATTTCGTAACTTCTCACACTACTTACTTGCCTCTACCAGTCACCCCTCCTGTATTAATAGTCTTTATTGTAAATTACGCTAGTTTTTTTGTATTGATAACGTGTTTTTAACTCCTTTCTGGTTTGAAATCGGTAATCATTCTACCAAGGCTGACAGCGGGGACATGGCGCGAATCCAAATATGACTTATCAAGAGGTAGGTAGTTAGCCTGTGTAACGGCATTCGACGCACAATTATATTTATTTTTGGCAAATAATTATTATTTATGATTACTGGAGCTATAGCTGAATTTTTCGAAAAAGCCTACTTTCGCTAACCGAAAGGTATAATGTATATGAAGAACTCTTTGTCAAAAATATCTAGTTTTTATTTTCGTTTTTAAAAATCCGATATCTTCAATATATTCAATTGTAAAGTGATAATTTATCTCGTTTATAATAGATGTTGAACAATTTTCGTTGGTGTAACAAATTATTTGATTTATTTGAAGTATTTACCGGAGGGGGGGGTGAACCTTGATAATTAATTAAAACCTCTTTCCTGCTTTCCCGCTGAGTTTTATTATATTTATAATAACCCAAGCACTTTCGATGGCTTAAACTATCATCTTGGGTCGCCGAGAAAACATACGAGTAAATACGCAAATCAATAATTTTTGAAAATTCAACAGAATAAACGACCATTATCATTCACAATTAAAACAGGCCAAATGATTAAAATTAAAAACTATACAAAAGGTTAGAATTACAATCATGTAAATTATATAATCTTATATAATATAATAGTTAAAATTACAATACAATTAAAATAAATATTATGAATTGTTAAAAACATGATTATATATAACAAAACCTAAAAAGTTAAAATATGTATTGGCCTAACGTTAGAAATTGTAAAATAATTTAGTGTTCATTTCAGAAGAGATTCAACCTCAACGGAGGTCTACCAGCGACTTGCCGGATTAATGAATATGTTAACTATAAATAATATATAACTATTATATTATTTATAATATAACTGACTGCTGGTTACTTTATTCTAATTCTAACTGTTAATATTTATCATTTGACCTGTTTAGACTGCCAATGACCACGAATGACTCTTTTAATCTGTTAAATTTTTAAAAATTAGTGATTGAAGTATAGCTGTCTAAAGCAACTTCTAAGCAGTATTGAAAAAAATATAAATATAAAAGTTGTTTTAAGTAAATATATTTGATGTAATTTATAATGTAAAAATGAATGTCTATATATACATATATATATATATATGTGTGTGTGTGTAAAATGGAAGTAAGAATGGCAAGAATGGGGATTTGCACAAGAGAGAATGGCTACCTACAGCCAGGTATATATCCTATGGGGGCGGCGAGGCAGAACAATCGTGGGATATTATTATCGGCTAGAATAGCAGGCGGGGGTGGGCTTATGGGCCGTTTTATGGCTAAATCGATAGCCCGCGTTAGAGGGTAACCATTAGTGGGTGGCCGCTCCCAAACGGCACAGGAAATTATTGGTCGGATAGATCCTTTGAGCTGGGTCCTTCTCACTCATCCAGTTTATAACCAATCTATAATACTATAACATATAACATACATATAGGGCCACCGGAAAGACGGAAAGAAAAAGATCATTGACGGAATCTTTTTTTTTTATATTAAATTTGAAACAAATAAATTGTTAACATGTTTTTGTTTTTAATCAATATTCACTGTCGTTATCAACAACCTTTTGCCATCTAGAGGGCGAATTTTCAATCTTGGATCGACAAAAATAAATTGGTTTTTGAGCAAAATATCTGGAGATGGCATTTTGGGCATAGTCCAAATTTTTTGCAGCTTAGAAAATGTAGCGATCGGAATAAATGGAAAACCGATGGTGAGGAAATACCTATAAGCCTAATTCATTAATTTTTTCCAGGGTTCGTCTTGCGCAGTGCGATCTTGCATTATCGTGTTGCAGAATAACGCCTGTTTTCTGGGCACTTTTCAATTAAAGATTGATTTGGTCGATCCAATTGTTCACAGTCTGTCCAGGTTTCAGCACTTCAAAATGAACGACCCCGCGACTACTCCAACAAACACACAAAACCGCATTTTTTTGGAGAAACCTTTTGCGTTTTGGATTATCATAGAGGACCCATTTTTCGTGAGGTATTTCCTCACCATAGTCGCCCGATACTGCGCCATTGGATTTGAATTTATTCAGATCGCTATAACATTTTCTACGTGGAAAATAATTGATAATTTGGACGATGTACAAACTGTCATCTCCAGATATTTTGCTCAAAAACCATATGATTTTTATCGATCTGGCACTGAAAATTTGCAAACTAGATGACAAGAGGTTGTTGATAACGAGGGTGATTACATTATTGATCATAAACAAAAACTTCTTAAAAATTTATCTGTTTGAATTTAATGTAAAAAAAAAACCCCGGTCTTCCTATTATAAATATCATCAACTGTTCATAATATTATTCTCGTGGATTTTGATGCTTAAAATGCGAGATCTTCATTGAGTATATTGACAAAATATTTTTAACAGTCAACGTTTCGCCTGTTTAGGCATCATTAAGTACGACAGTTTTCAAAACAAGCTATTTATAATTACACTAAAGAAATAACAATATAATCTATTTTTGGATCCAAAGAAGATTTTATATTATAACATTTAGTGAAAATTTATATTGTTTAGAAGTTTTATAATAATTATAAATAAAAAAACACAAGAGGGTATGTTATGGTATATTTTTGTTTCGCATGCTTGCTATGATAAAATACCAATTAATTAAAACAAGTAAACCCTAAAACAAAATTATCCATTGTCGAATAAACCTTTATAATGTTGGATAAATCGTGTCATTTCCCCAAGAATGTGGCTAGAGATGGATAATGTTCAGACTTCGCGAGGTTATCACGTGGCTAATGAATCTTCCACAACAGAAGTGAGGACTATTTTTAATCTGTTTCGTGACCGGAGGAGTCTAAGATATTTATATATTGGTCTGGGCTATTCTTGGAAGTATCTGCCTCAAGGAAGGTACCTGGCTCCATGAATAATTCAAATATATTATGGATTTAGAGATAAAGAATACACCATTGCCACTTTCAAGATATTGTAAATATATATATATATATATATATATATATATATATATATATGGTAAATAAATAACAGAGAATTTCTTTTGCAATGTTGATATTATGTCCTATTCCTTTCTTCTGTGAATTTTCACTGTATGTAAAATAACAGCTTATTGCGGTAAATTACTGATTTTCACATAAATCATGGATCACTTTTCAATGTTTAAACGCTCAAGCACAATAAAAAAAAAAAAGGTAACAGATGATGAACTCACTACCTTCGTCACAGGAGTCAATCAATAACTATCATATGCAAATTCAAAATCACAGACAAATATTTTTGACGATAAAAAAAAAAAAGAACATTAACAACCAGATCTGAAATTATTTTCAGCTGTGGATTAATAATATATTTTCCAGACGTGATCCACTTCCTACGACAGCAGAGGCGATCTAAGTATAGGACAGAGATTATTTTTAATATGCTCCTTGTTGGATGAGTATTCTTTATTTATATACTTCTAGCTATTCTTAGATGGACCAATACAAGTTGTACTAGTTATATTCGATTAGAGCATAGTTAAACGAGAAAAATAATTGATAATTGATAAATCATCTGTGAAACTACTAAAAATAAAAAAGTCAAAATCACCAATCGCAGTTTGCAATCTTAATCTAGATGCTAAGATAATAATAATATATTTTACAAGTTTAAACGATATTATCAGCCCCCGCTAACATGCAAGAATCAGTTTAAATAAAAATACAAAATAGAAACCAAAACAATATGAATAAAATAATACAATATCCTGCTTGAAAAATAAAAATAGACACTCTAACATTAGTTAGCCCTACAATAATAAATTAATGGAAAAAATTAGTTATTTTTTTGGATTATTGTAACTCATTTTAATTGTAACTCACTGCATGTTAGTCTGAGAAATGAGGAGACAAATTGATCTGCCAAGCTCTCGAACGACAGGAAAACTCATCAGAACCCTAAAAAGGGAGGAAAGGTCTTGAAAAAACCCGAGATAAGGGAGAACAAGGAGAGAGGAGGTAACAGGCTAGTGGAATTGAGTGGTTTTGTGAGTACATTATCTGATCTACTGGATGTCTTATTTTAAAACAATTTTAGGAAAACTAGAAATTTTCTACAGTGTCAGTGAATTGGACCAAAGCATAACATGCTGCATGTAGCATACTAACCACGATGAACGACTTAATGAAAAGTGCGTGGACATATTCGTCTTGTTTACGACTACTACCCACTAATGCTCCGACAAAGCCGGAGTGACTATATGTGTCGTCCATGATGTAGGACTCCAGTTCACGAGGATTAATTACACAGACAACGAGGCAGAAGTTGGCCCTCGGAGAGTCTGTCACCTGCACAAGTTGTAAGTGATGTACGAGATAGTCAGAGGCACGACACAGAGTACAACTTGTACCTGGCTACGGTGTCATCCACTCCGTGCACAAGTGTCCCCTAGGTCTACGGCGCAGGTAGGCTGGTGCTCTCATCGTCTACTTTAGAGATCGACGAACCTACACGTCAACGAGGCAAACAAATAGGCCAGGAATCGATGATAAGATACAAACAAATAGGCCAGGAATCGATGATAAGATACAAACAAATAGGCCAGGAATCGATTATAAGATACAAACAAATAGGTCAGGAATCGATGATAAGATACAAACAAATAGGTCAGGAATCGATGATAAGATACAAACAAATAGGCCAGTAATCGATGATAAGATACAAACAAATAGGTCAGGAATCGATGATAAGATACAAACAAATAGGTCAGGAATCGATGATAAGATACAAACAAATAGGTCAGGAATCGATGATAAGATACAAACAAATAGGTCAGGAATCGATGATAAGATACAAACGAATAGGTCAGGAATCGATGATAAGATACAAACGAATCGGCTAAGCTAATAAATAAAAAATTGGTGAAGAGAGTCACACAAATGATGGCGTTATCATAAATCATCTATGAATGGTATTTTGTAATTAACACTAGAATAAGAAATCACATTTGAAACGGGACCTTAAATTAACATTAATCTAGCAATTAACTTATGACACTTATTTATGTTTTTATGTAGTCAGGTACATGAAGCCCCCCCCCCCTGTAAAATTTCATTTCTCCAGGTCGAACAAGGAGAAGATACAATTAAGAAATGCTATTTGATTTTAACAGCTCTACAATAAGAAGGTTTTGGAAGAAACCACTAACAGTGAAATTTTATTATATTTCGTATTAGCCAATGAAACGTAGTTATTATTATGTACAGAAGTTTGAGGTACTTAAAGATCTATATCGTATTGTATCAGGTCGAGTCATAAGTAACTTCTGATGAAGCTAAGTATAATCTATTGTTCGTATCTACCCGCTATTAGTTACCATGACAACAAGTTTTTGTTTTTTATATATAGACGAGGCTTCAGTTAGTCTTTTGTCAACTGTTTTGTGTCATACACGTTACGTTAAACTGTTTTTTTTTTAACCTTTGAAATGCAGAGACCAAAAGTACATATTCGTCATGTAATACTTTGGGAATTTAAACAAGGCAATAGTGCTAGAACGACAGCTGAAAAATATGCAGTGTACATGAAGGACTAATAACTGATCGGGCAGTTAGAAATTGGTTTATAAAATTCCGTTCTGGAGATACGACCTTAAAAGACGAACCGAGAGCGGGGCGTCCTTCGAACTTTGACGACAACCTTTTAAAGGCAATATTGGAGCAAAATCCACGTCAATCAACAAGAGGTATATCAGAAAGTCAGCAAGTTAGGAGTGTGGGTACCTCACAATCTCAGTGAACGGAATAAAGAAGATCGCATGTCAATCGCCACAAGTCTGCTCTCACGGGTAAAAATTGAGCCTTTTTTAAACAGGATTGTAACAGGCGATGGAAAATGGGTTACCTATGACAATATAGTCCGCAAAAGACAGTGGCTTGATAAGGATCAACCATACCAGATCCGAAAGCAAACATCCATGGCAAAAAGATTTTATTGGGTCTATGGTGGGATTGTCAAGAAATAATTCACCTCGAGTTGTTGAAGTCAAATTTAACGATTACTGCGGATAGATACGTTCAGAAGTTGCAAAGAGTGCAGGAGAAACTCCACGAAAAGTGTCCTGCACTCATCAATCGCAAAAACGTCATTCTTTAACACGACAATGCGCAAACGGAACTTATGACTCGACCTAAATATATAAAAACAAACCAGAAGATGGAATATAATTAATTTCTACTCTATAAATAATAGAAAATGATATAAACAGACGAATGAAACCTCGCTCATAGATATGAGGATGTCGTGTTGAATTATCTTGCTACTAATTCGTTGGACTTAATTAAATAGACATAATTGAAGCTTGGAATGAAGTAGTCATAATGGATAACATTATTCACTCCTGCTTAAGTTCATTTATGATTCAAAGGTTTTTTTTTCTAAACTAAACTAATTAAAACTAAAACATATTAATTAATATTATATTAAAAATATGTACGTAAATGTATGAAATACACTGATATGAAATAAAACACCTTCTATGGTTCGAGAGGTTTATTAACTTATCACCGAACGTTTTTTGACGGGCAAACTCGTCAAGGGATGGAGTTATTGGACTATAGCACAGCAATTGGCGGCTCTGGCACGACAGCACTTTTTTGGCCAGCTATCCCCTAAGCATATTACTATAGTTACTATCAGGTCAAACCCTTGAGAATTACGGCAAAGTCCGTCGAAAACGTGCGGTTATCATTTACTAAAGCTGTGGATAAGACTGAAGACACTATTTAAAATACATACACAATCTAAACATTATTTACTGAAATATCCCAGAAATTCCTTTTGCCTTACAGACTCTAATCAGTTCTTACCCATGGGGGGGGGGTCAGGACTTTAAACACCGAATTGCACCTGTGCTGGGATCGTGACAAATCTTATAAGTTAGAAAAATAGGGGTTTTCACATACTTTCCGTTCTTGTATTTAATTTAAAACTAATCAAAATAATTCAAACTGTTGTGGAATATAATTGTAAAATGGCAGACAGATCTAATGACTTTTATGACTGGTATCGTCAAGTTAATAATGTTCGGCTTGTCTTAAAAGAAATAAGTAAACATTAGACGATAATTTACAGGCCGGCAGGGACTCCTGTAACCATTAGTGACGATGGCGACCCGAACATTTGCTCAGGTATCTACCAGAGACCAAGCACCTAATCAGGTCCTAAAAAGCAAAGCAAGGGAGAAGACAGGTAGCAATCAAGTCCTTCCTAATATAGAATTGCGCAGGTAAAATCAAGCAGTCATTTTCAATCTTTTACTGTAATGCGATTTTCGTTAGCTTTTAAGACCTCCTTAATGCAGCTCTGACCCCAGTACAAGGAGTGATGCTCCTGAGTAATGTAGTGATGCTACAGGAA
The DNA here is from genome assembly GCA_930367205.1 of Acanthosoma haemorrhoidale. Taxonomy (NCBI): domain Eukaryota; kingdom Metazoa; phylum Arthropoda; class Insecta; order Hemiptera; family Acanthosomatidae; genus Acanthosoma; species Acanthosoma haemorrhoidale. The sequence continues at coordinate 110,703,564 of OV884014.1, read as the reverse complement.
ATACAAAATAATTTGTAAATAGATTCACCCGAGGATCTATAATTATCTGAAAATTTAAAGGGGCTATGGAAAAAAAAAAAAAAAAGTACAAGGAGTCCATTATAAACAATATGTATATGTTTGTATATATTTCCTTTCTCAATAAACGAATAAACAGAGATTTGTTCAACACATCACCTATCCTGAATCAATAAGGCTTTACTTTAAACTATGCCATCATTGTAGGAGTGTTTTAATTTATAAATAAATATTTCTAAGTCTTTATTATTGTTGTAAGACCTATAATTTTAGAAGATACGGACAGAAAGGTAGCTAGCCTCGTACCTGAATGAGACAGGAAAATCCGGCTGCGAAATTGAATTACTCCAGAAATAAAAATAAAATACAACAGTTCTTTTAAGAGAAAAAGAGGATGAAGGTCCCCCGAGTAGGGACAATTCAATTACAGATACGCCTGCAGCAAAACGAGACCGCCCACAATGCACAGCTCATGATGCCTTCACTACTTTCTGTGAGGGCGTTGTAGTTTTTTTTTCTTGACAGGGAGTTGTAAGCAGTCTACAGGCGGACACAATGCACCGTGGATATTACACTGTTTTTTTTGTTATCAATTTCGTTTTTTCTTACCCTACTCTTGTCTAGTTGATGCTTAGGAAATAATTTTTATTTTCTATTTAGAAAAAAAGTTTTATAAGAACAAGATCCACAATTCCCTGCGCAACAGTTTTTCTTCACGTCACCGCGACAATTTCACAGGATCCTCAAAAGCGACATATCACAAACGCTTACTTAACGAAGAACCATTTTAAAAGTTGCACAGCTAAGTTAAAATTATTTCCCTTTATTAATTTAATGTTATACAAAAAAAAAAAAGTATCTTTTAATTTTGTTTAAAGCACTCTATAGTCCAGTATAGAAAGCAAGAAGAGTAATTAGAAGACATGATAGCATTCTGTAACACCAATATAAAATAAAATTAAACTCCTCAGGGCAGTATCGAATATAGACCAAGCATAAGACGAGTGATTACTTCCCTAGAAAGATCTGGAAGGAAAGAGGAATTCTGTAGGTGTGCCTCAAGGAAACAAAGGATACGAGGAGAAAAAAGGTATTAGTTATGTAAAGAATTTAAAATTCGTATGTTATAGGGTAATCAAATGTCTTGTTTACAAGTCAAACAGGGGTTATAGGGTAACGAAATGTCTCGTTTACTAGTCAAACAGGGGTTATAGGGTAATGAAATGTCTCGTTTACAAGTCAAACAGGGGTTATAGGGTAATGAAATGTCTTGTTTACAAGTCAAACATGGGTTATAGGGTAATCAAATGTCTTGTTTACAAGTCAAACATGGGTTATAGGGTAATCAAATGTCTTGTTTACAAGTTAAACAGGGGCCTCAAAATAGCCAGGACGGACAGACAGATATACACCCGGAGGTAAAAACTTTGTCCTTGGATAGGCAAATGTTCCGAGGGTGAAGCCAGCGGCCGCAGAGGTTCGCTACTAATCAGGCCACGATAACGGATCAGTATCTACGAATATAATTGCACCACTGGCAGTTTTTTTCATCTCTCAGAACCTGTTCGCTCTTGTGTGTTACTAGTATGTACGCGGATATTGCAACAAATGTTCGGGGCGAATATAGAGTTGAGTTTGCTAGTACGTTATAAAAATCGGAGCGTACGTCTTCTCACCCGGTGAGTAGATAACAGTTTTGTTTTGTTTAACTCTATCTATTGGTTCAGAGCTGAGAACATCGTAACAACCAGCGAATGTATTGTGAATATGATAAAACTGACATGCCTGACCCCCATATTGTTGAAGCTATATTTGCAAATAGCTAATTGTTATTAATTAATAAGATCTCTTCCCTAAAGTTTCCTCAGTCGTCGATGAATGTTAAGCAGGCAAGTACGATGTAGGCGATCCTGGTATCAGAGGGTTTGGTTGTCCGTGCTGCTTGCCCCGAAAATGTCTTCATAATGTTCTAATTCAGGCCTGATTGTAAGAAATGTTTAGGTCTGCGTCAAGGGTATGCTTTCATACCTAGAATGACGCAAATATGATGATGACTGAAGACTGCAAAGCCTTGATGCCTGACTTCTTAGCGATTCCATAAATTCAGGTCACATATTTGCCCATTGTAGAAGTTTGTATATGAATAGTTTCTGGGATAAGTTTGGTTCATTAGCAAACTCTTGAGGTGTACTTGAGCGTGAAATATTGATGAATTTTTAATTTGTTAACAGCTCATTTAATTTAGACGGGCAGAGCGCACGTATTTAGTTTTTGCTCGTTATGCAAAGAGGAGCTTATAAAACTTCGCTGGGTTGTATTTTCCGCCTCGAGGGAACTTTGGAAAATAGCCACAACAAAGGCAAGACTTAAGAGTCTGGTGGTTTGATGAGCTTCAAGTATACTTTCCTCCCACTGGACATTTTTCAACAACCCTTCATAAAATAAATTAACAAAGGCCCTTTTTAGTTCTGAGCGTCAGCGATAAAATATTACTTACACAAAAACAGTTTACCTAAACCGTATATACAGTGAAAATCAAAATTGATTACAGAATGATTTATATATATAAATAAAAAACTTTTCAAAAGGAAACTTACAACATGGAAATATTGTCACGATTATCTATATTAATGAGGGACTTTTATCCAAATTTCACAAAGAATAATAATATTTTATATGCTTCATAAACTCTCACAGGGTATTGATTTTAATGCATAATGCCTGCTATTTTAACATAATTGGCTATGGATATTTAAATAAAAGTTACCTTGCTTGGTTTACCCAGCTCAATTATCCCTTACTAACCGAGTTTATATGTGAAATCAAAAACAGGAAAAAATCACTTACCTAAAATCAACTTCATTTTAGTAAATAAGTTTAATTGATGATAAACATATCGCCACCATACAAATCTTATTAAATTTTAGTAGCAAATAAAAGGTGTTATGTATTTTATTAGAATATATATTTAATTAAGGGGACTAGATCATATTAAATCCTTCAGAGAAAAACACTTCATTTTAGAAACAGTTTTACAAATAGGTTTGTCAGCTCAAATACATTGAGTTGTGTGTACCTAACACTTACTTATCAAGTTATATGTACATAAAAAAATATTAATATACAAATATAATTACCAATAACACACAGATCAATCAAGAATAAAATAAACAAATTAGCATGTTTTATTTATTTCTCAAAGGTTTTTTGTGAGGCCGAGGATGATTTAAAAAGTGACCTGAATACAGTGCTATCTAAATGGAATGCCATAAGCAAGTCGGTAGACTAGATCGTATCCGGGAAAACGTGAGTCAAGGACGGCCCCGTGGAAGGGGAGAGGAAATGGGAAGACGCGAGAAAGTGCTTTTATCGGATCAGGAGGAGTAGAGCGACAGCTGATAAGAAGTTATGTCAAGTTAGAGAATGTGGAAATCCAAGCAGCTGGGTCGTGTTTTAGTAAAGTTTATAAGCCCACGTTGTTACTTTGATATCAGCTTAAGAAAGACCAGTGAAAGGTTTGTCGTCACAAACAACCCAAGCAGCACCCCTTTCTCGAGTGACGACTTAGCCAGTTAATATTTCTTTGGCTATTAATAATGTTTGAGGGATATTCATATTGTACGTACGGACCTCTCTCTGTCCTACACGCTATTTATTCTACAATAAATAGTATGTAGTATTTACTACATATTCGTATACAATACGAGATATATCAACAGCTATACTACCATTATCAAGTACCTCATAAATTAAGTTATAAGCTCTAAAGGCTGCAGAGGGTGCCAGTAAATTAATCGCCGACAGGCTGCGAGCTGTCCGCATTCAAGTGAACCCAGCCAAGACTCAGGGGGTCATCTTCTCTTTCCAGCATGGGGAAAGAAAGCGTCCACCCAGCTTTACCATAGACGGGACTCAATGTAAATTAGCCAACAGCATCTGCTACCTGGGCATCAACCCAGGCAGGCACATGACGTTCGGCACACACTTGCAAAAGAAATTAAAACGTGTCCGCAGAACTTACTACTCTCTCCAGCATCTTATCACCAGCCAGGCCATATCCCTTCGACTGAAAATCATAATATACAAGATGCCAGCCCTACTGTTCGGGACACCACTCTTTAGATTCCTACATGCCAGCACCATAACTCGACTCCAGAGCTTCCAGAACAACATCCTGCGAACGGCACTGTGGCATGCCCCTTTTCGTGAAATGAAGGCTTCCGACATGCACGAAAAGTTCGAGCTTCCCACCATCACCAACGTCATCAAAAGAAGACACATCAAGTTCTTCGACTCGATGAAACACAGTCTAAACCCTCTATTCAAAGACATAACACCACCACCGCTACCGGCAAGATGGCAACTCTCTAGATCTGGTAGAGCAGAGGAAATGGTGGACATCACGGCGCTTGGCCCACCAACCACAAGCCTCTAAGGGGCACCCATCACTGAAATCAGACTAAATAAGAATACAGAGACCTTTAGCGCCCTACAAAATGTAGCTCGTAGCGTCTCCTCCAGTGATCCAGTCAGCCTCTCTCCGGTTCACACTTGTCTTTGAGATCCGGACGGTTTTCGCCTACCAAGTGTGAATTAGTGGTCATTCCAAGACCATCAAGTCAACTACGTAAATATCCTGAACATAGAGCACTGTCGGGGCACACCTTCTATGATCTTGTGGAGTGAGATCAATACTAATAAAGCTGCCCACCGACTAGGTCACCAGTAAATGTCAAATATCACAGGTTTATCTCTTTCTGACGCCGGGTAGTGGCTGGATCGACGAGATCCCCCGGCGGGCGCTACCAACTAAGTTGTTTTAGGTTCGCTGATTTTTCGGTGTGAAGGGCTCGTAAGATCAGTTCTATCGTCCTATGTAATTCACCAGCGGGCAGACAAATCTCGAAATCAATGACTTTATTCAGTTGGGGGGAGGGGGGGGGGGGTGAATTTCGTAATAAACCAGGAGCTCGAGGACAATGAAAGGTTCAATGTGGATGGCTCTCGAATGCCCATCGAATTTGATAATACATTTACTAAACCGACCGGGACGAAAGAACCGGAGGAAATCCAATTTGTTTTAGCCAGGAGTGATGACCGAGCCCTCGGCGATGGGGATGCTAAAATGCTACGGGGACTGCACAAAGCACGCTCTGGCGAACAGAAGAGGCGAGGGAGGGTGCAGAACAAGGTAGGGTGAATGCCCATTGGAGGGTGCACCCGGGGGGAGGCAGACAGCAACTATAGATCTTGGAGGGGTAAAGCAGCGAGCAGGGTGCGTTTAGCGCGATGAAAAATTCAACAAGTCGGGTAGCTTATAAATAATGATAGGTTTCAACACCTAACTGCACTAAATAATGTATTAACAGTGAAACAGTCTTCGACACTACCGCTGTACATCGTAAATAGCACGAAGGGAGAGGCTTCACTTTATAATATAATCTTTAAGGGAGTAGAGTCCCTTTCATTGCGGCAATTAACTTTATAAGTACGGCCTCTTTATCATATTTGATCAGTTTTTAAGTTTTTGTCGATTTTAAAAATTTTCAAAATCATAAACCCTTGTTTTCACATGCTAGCCAGCGTTGTCTGACATTGGGATTGCGAACCCTTTTCCCTTTAGTACTATAGTTTTTACTAACTGTCCTTGGGTCCGTCCAGAAGAAGCCTACACTGAAATGGTTTTGTACGGTTGTCAATAGGGCATTTATTTGTTGTGGCCAGTCAATTTAAACCTGTCCAAATAGCTTCTACTTCCTCTATATCCGGTCAGCAATTGGGTCTATTTCTAATTTGGACTAGGCATCTTCTTGTTTCGCACTGGCTGACTTTACAGACTGGAACAATTGATGTTTCCGTCAATAATCTGGAACTACTATTGTTTTCATTATTATCTTTTTCGGATTTGTTTAATATGGTTTTGATTTTGTCAACAATTTTTATTTAAAATGGTATTAAGTAACTTTAATAACTTTCTAGTAAAAGAAGATGAAACGATGGACATTAGCGAAGGAAGGACGAACGAATATTCAGCGCTCAGATGAAAGCATTAGCTCTTTATAACAAGAGTAGCTCCGCATTATTATTATTATTACGCATTATTAGTTTTCCAAGTTACAATTGAAGATAATTTTCTGTGGTCGTTTGCGTTTGCGCTAACCAATAGTCACTGCTTTGTAATGCTGCTTGTTGAGACTGCCTATGTACGGCCGTTGGAGGTACCGTACTCTGATGATTGTCAAAAGTACTTCGCTTCCGACCTCACAGCTCGCCTTAACAAGTGGTACATAAAACTGTAAATGTGCTCGTCAAACTAGCAATAACGCTTTCAATGAGCAGGCGAGCTTGGTTTTGGCCTATACGATACCAACGGTACTTCCTCAATAAAGGGAGAACTTAGTAAAGCTCATTCAGCTGAACTAGGCAGTTACAGACTTAAGCTAGCGTATTCCACAAAATGTACTTATTCCATGCAACTATTTTAACCACTAATCTTTGCCTAATAATAAAATATTAATCTAATATAAGTAGAGTGTCGTAGTGAGATTTCAGCAGTTTCTAATCCTTATTTAATACCCACCGCCTTATTTACTCAAACATCCTTTCTACCCAACGACTGCTAAGATCGGGAGCTTAACATACAACACCAGTGATAATAGTCTCGCTACAATGCTTAATTGTTTCATTGTTCCATAATTGTATTAAGACGAAATTCACTCTTCAATTACCACGTGCACAGGTTTCTAAGCATAGTGTTAAGAACGAAAGGGGGAAGGGTTGTGTTTTCAATTATGAACCTTCGGCAGTTACAATAGTAAACTCGACACCAATCATGAAACCACTTAAATTTTAAGAAGTATGTATAATGGGTAATAATAGATTAATGAGGATTGATTTATTTTATTTACAGAACTTTTATTCACAAAGAAATCAAGAGTTTCTTTCACCCCTCAGAGTCAGAAAATAGAAAATGAGTACAGTTTATTATATCAGCAAAAGGTCAAAGTGATGACCAAATTAATTTGTCACTTGGCATTAATTGATAAAGAAGGGATATGTGCGGGTATGTCAATATATTAGATATATTTGTAACTTCAAAGCGTTGAAACGAAAAGTCACTTATAGGAGTCTACTCGCAAAGTACATTTATTTCACACAAAAAAGACTTTCAGCAGTTTCCTTCTATTATAAAGTGCGAAAGATGAATTAAAAAATCACAAACCCTCATGTGCTACAAAACACATCAAGCAATATTACCTGAATTTCGAAAACAAAACTATAAATAAATATATAATTACAGGGAAAAAGTTTCTTTAAAAACTGTAAAAAGTGCATATGCCCCGAATACAAATGAAATACTTGTTAATATGAGTATGAGGTAATTAAACATAATTTACGGGTAGACATCTACAAGTGATTTTTCCTTTCAACGCTATGAAGTACGGCCATGGGACCCTAATATATACTTCCTTCCTTCCCTTACAGAGCGCGTGATTGATTTCAATAAACGTCAAATGTCGAAAGAGCGATTGATAAAATCAACCCGTGGATACCAGCCAGTGATAGCCTCAATGGTCTCGATCACACCAATTCTGTTTACTGGTTCATCGAAGGTCTACATGTCAGGTGCGTCGGGTCGGATCTATTTGTGCAGAGGATGTAACAATTAGCTGTTCTGGAGTTTCATGAACAAGCGCCACTCCTTGGTTGGTGGAGTTCCAATATCAAGGATATATAAGGGACATTTGGTACAATGATGTAAATGTGTAACAAAAAGAGAAAATCGCTAAACAAACCCGGGCCAGGGTTCACCCATATTTTTTTTTTGCAATCAAGATAAACTAGGTTTAAAATCTGAAATTGTATCAAATATTTTTTTATAATTTAGAAGTAGATCTGGTAAGTTTTTTTTTCAATTGGTTTGAATTTATTTCGTTTTAAAGTTCAACGGAACATTTTAATTCTAAACTTATTATTTATTTTCATTTCTGAAACCCTTGGTGTATTGGAGATTTAGCCTGCAAACACCAGTGAGATATTTCCAGGTAGAAAAAAACAAAATTCGGGTTGAGAAATTATTGTCACAAGAAAGGACAATCCATAGCCCAAGATCTCATCCATAAAACGATGTATCTTCTCGTGTAAAAAATGGCGAAAAAAGTCAGTTTACCAAATAATCAAAAAAATCTCTTTTAAATAAATGACTCCATGAATAATAAATGCTCATCACAAGTTTCAAGACAAAGTTTCAACATAAAAACCTTTTAACAAATAAAAATTCCACCTTATTCATTATCAAGTTTAGAATTTTCGTCAGTATGATGTTTTAATGTTCATATTGTCATATTTGCTTCAATATTTTTAATAAATTGTTTAAGATTTTGGATTTACTAATTATTTTTGTGATCTATACCTTTGAAAAATAAATAACTTATTATTATTGCTGCTAGTTCCAGACAGTTCCATCTTCTCCAGGTCTGTCTCTTGAGCCCTCTTCCCCTCTGTCCTTCCAGCTGTCTGGCATTCTCACACTATATTCACTTGTCATTGATGAGTACCTTACCCTTTTAACAAACCTTCTTAATGTTTTTTAGTCAAAAGATTCATCTTTCAATAGTGAAATCAATATGAAATCGTTGATTAATCAGTTACAATCATGTTTTAATTTTAGTTTGTTTTTTTTAATTTTATTATTCGTGGTTTAGTTAATTTTTTTTTTTTTTATCAAAAAACCGATTTTCTGTATCTGTCAATATTGTTTTTTTTTACTTATCACTAACTTTGTTCAGTTTATTTATGCATTCACAGTCATTGTACTGCGCCATACATCCATATAATCCTCTTCCGAGACTAAAGCGGCTGTGGCGTCGTGACCTGCTATAAATGCGTGACAGCGGGAGTCCTGGCAATGGGCAGTTCCATCATGCCTGAGCGTCAGTGGCTCTTGCGCTCTTGGTCCACCTCAACTGGCTCGTATCCGGTGACGCGGCTGACGGAGGAGCGTGGGGGAATTCCCAGGTCGTCGCTGCCTCTTTCGCATGCGAGGGAGGTGACAACCATGTGGATATGGGGGGCCTCTGGGCTGTTTGTAAATACTGTATGAATGAAAACATTTATCACAATGATTTATTGCCTAATAAGGCAAATTTGTAATTTAAGCACAATAAAGAAGTTTCAATATATATTTATGCATTAACAAAAATACCATTTATGATCGATGCACCAAAATGAAAATGCTTATAAAAAATAATACTAAACTTCGAAAATGAGCTAGTATGATTTTAGCGACAGACATTTAATTACTTTTTTAACTCAACATTAAGCCGACGACCCTGGGTTCTTAGACATTGACTTAGTTTAGTTCCAGTTCCAGCTAGGAGGGCTTTATTAAATGGAATTAACTTTGCTTAGTTAAAAGTGAGAGGAGAGGAGGAGGTGGATGAGAATGAATATTATCAGCATAAATCTCGCAGATCCTGGATTCATCCTTACTCCTTGTATTGTGTACGAGACTGCTTATTGTGAGATAAGTTCATTTTAGTATTTCCCTACTCAAGCTAGAAAACTATATGATCTGTAGATAACCCTCCTTTGAGAGCTTTAACGCCCACACAGCTCAATAAACGTTTTATTAAAATCCACGTCGAAATCAAGACTCAAAAGACCTAAAAAGAACTAAACAGACGCTTTAGAAAACTGTGCAGACTACTTCAAAGGACATCCCATCCCTCAATAGAAAATAAATTACTAATTTACAATGTTATACCTAAGCCAATCTGGACATACGGAATAGAGCTATGGGGGACAGCAAAAAAGTCGAACATCAAGCGTATCCAATCCTTTCAATCAAAAGTCCTGAGAACAATAGTTAATGTCCCATATTATTATGTCAGGAACAAAACCCTTCATAACGATCTTAATATACCCTACATTTTTGAACTCATAACTTCCAAGTTCGTGAAATTCCACAGTAACCTATCCAACCATCCTAAACCCCTAGTCATTACACTGTGCCACACATACCTATAATCCTCCTCTGAGACTATAGCGGCAGTGGCCTCGTGACCTACTATAGCGTCTTTAGGCTGTTTGTATATACTGTATGAATGAGCGAGTGAATGAAGAATTGTAAATATGGTATGAATGAGAACACTGAACACAATTACTTATTGCCCAATAAGGCATATTGTAATTGTCACAATAAAGCGTTGATAATTAAAAAAAAAGAAGAAAAAAAAGGGATGCTTTAAAAAATTGACATGAGCCAAAGCCAATTTTGAGCGCGACTTAACAAAAAGGAAGCTATTATATAAATGTATTATGTATTATGGTATTATGTAAAATTGTGACAATTTGAAGATAAAATACAGAAGTTGGGAAACATTAGTGTTGGTAGGCCGTATGTGCTATAACAGGAATATACAATACAGCCTAGAACATACAGGATCACCTGTAGACTACTTGCAATGTTTAGTTTGTTATTATAATATTTAGTTGTGATTAAATAAATGTTTAAATAAAGGAATTTATAAAAAAAAAATAGCTACATCAATGTTTTCCTGTAATTTATGATTATTATTTTTTCTGCAGAGTGTCTCAAAATTTAAAATATAAGAACCCATTGGTCTTTTCTTGTTCTCTTTGGTTATGTCAACTTTTTTTAGCTATGTCCTTTAAGAAATAAATTCTAGAGTAAGCACTATTATCTGACAACAATAATCTTTTAATCTCCACATTTATCAAAGGTTGATTTCAATCTAATCAATATGAGAATCATTCTAAATTATTTTTTAAATTTTTATTTCAGGTCTTTTTAACGACGATCAATGATGTTAAATTGTTCTTATATAATATTTATGAAATAAGAGCTAGACATGAAGCAACAGTGATCCGTAACTTGATAGAACTATATTATTATATATTTATTTGTTTACTCATTATATTATTTGTATTGACATTTAATTATTCATAATGTTAAGTTTTATTTACAGTTTGGAGAAGTATATTTCCATTAATATGGATTGATATCTGTATGCAATAAAGTTGCTATTATTGTTGTTTGTGTACTGTTCCCTGTTAGTCAGTCACAAGGCTATTAGTCGGCGGATGGTTATTTGTGTGAAGTATCCTTGGAGTCGGTGTGGAAAAAAACACTCGTTACGCACTCCAATAGTTACACGTGGACGACGTAGTTCTGGGTACACACGCCTGGCACAAATAGGACACGCTGTTTACCTCCCAGCAGGTCCTTGAGCCGACAAAGACGAAAAGCCAATCGATACACACATATATATCGATTATATCTGATCAGAGGTCGGCTGAGTTCGCCCTAGAATCGATAAATCCTCCGTGCCGGGTGTAAAATGGATAGCCAGCAACTGGAAACAGAAGTCGCTGAATCCATCGCACATTTGACAACACTATCAGCGGAAGTAAATCACACTAAAATCTACCTGACCTTTTCAATAGCGATGTTGCAGTAAGCCGTCATACTCACCACACCACGCTCAAATAACCATATCTTACAAAGCCAATCTCAAACTTGAAGTAGACAAATAAAAATCCACTGATTCGGTAGATTGGTATCTATAGCGAAAATTCTCACAAAACATACAATGATAAAATTCAGAGCAAGGAATAGGTTAAATATTTGATGCGTATGCCCCCCCCCCCAAAAAAAATGTATTCCACGAAAAGATCACCTCCATGGTACCAAAATTTATCTGGAGACAGTTCCTCTCCTGGTACTTGTCGCTTAAACATTACCAAATTTAAAAATGGCAGCAACATCTTGACGAGTGCATTCCGACAGTTGGATCTCCAAGATGGAAATTAACATCAAGCTAATCAACTTACACAAATAATGCCAGGAAACGGAGTTAAGTTTCGTACAACAATCTTATTTTTTTAATTTTGTCAACTTCACTATTTTAAAAACAGTTTAATAAATTACTAGTAAATACTCGAAACTGACAGATTTGAAAAATCTAAATATACCTAATGATATTTATGATATATTCATATAAAATTTATACACATTGTTCTTTTAAACAACAATTTTTATTAAGATAAAATTACAATCTGCCTTTTATTAGGCAATAAGTAATTGAGATAAATGTTATCATTCATACCATATTTACAATTCATCATTCACTCGCTCATTCATACAATATTTACTAGTTCAAGAAAATATAAGGGGCATTTACGATTGTTCTCAGGACTTTTGATTGAAAGGTTTAGATGCGCTTAATGTTCGAATTTTTTGCTGTCCCCCATAGCTCTATTCCGTATGTCCAGATTGGCTTCAGTATAACTTTGTAAATAAGTAGTTTGTTTTCTATTGAGATATGGGATGTCCTTCGAAGTAGTCTGTACAGTTGTCTAAAGCGTCTGTTTATTTCTTGTCTTTTTAGCCTCGTGTGCGAGTTCCATGTCAGTCGTTTGTCGAGATGGAAGCCTAAGTATCGTACTGTCTCAGACACAGGGAGAGGAATTGAATTTAAAAAACTAGCGGACAGGGCTTGTGGCAGAGGGTAAAGGTTATGTGGAAACATTGTGCTTCATTGACTTTGATTCGCCATTGGTTGCACCAATACTCGATCTCGTCAAGGTGTTTTTGAAGGTGTTGGGATGCTATATCAGGGTCTGGATGGGTTGACAGGACTGCAGTGTCGTCTGCGAATGTTGCCAAGAAGGTATTGGTAGTAGAGGGGACATCAGCGGTGTATAGACTATAGAGAATGGGACCCAGGACGCTGCCCTGTGGAACTCCTGCTTTCATGGGATAGTAGTCAGAATATTCTAAACCACAGCGGACTTAGGAAACGGTTTGAAAGGTAGGACTGTAGGATTAGGGATAGGGTCTGCGGTAAATATCCTCTGAGCTTGTAATATACACATTGTATGATTGTTTGTTGACCTGCGACAATGTTTAGTAAAAAAAAAAAATATTTATTCATCTAATTTGTAAATATTAGTCCAGAAGACGATAAAGATATACGAACTGAGAGACTTTTCGCTTTATATATATAAAATTATTTTGCAAATTAATATCATTACTAGACCGATCCTCAAAACTTCAAAAAGCAACGATGCTAAAATAACGCACTAAGACCTGATTTTAGAATTTTGAGAGGCATCTTATAAAGATTTAATGAATTAGCACGTTTTATTCACGTTGTATCGTTAACATGTTTTCAGAATAATACTGTCAATTATTATTATCAATTATTATTGCATTTATAAATTGAATATTACAAGTTAACATAGTACAGTACCTGTACAGTATAGAAGGGGGACAATGAATTTTCTCTTAGGAAGGGTCAAATTTAAAGTTAAATACAATACTATGATCTATGAGTGGAAATGAATTAACATAACAATAATAAATATATCTAATCTTACCTTGTTTCTAAGTGATGGTATGAGGTATAGACGTCGGTAACTGGTAGTCGGTATGTATGAATTTGTACCCTGCAACACAAAACATATTTATTTAATACATGCATAACAATTAATTATATTATCGGTTGATTAACTTGTAACTGTTACAGTGGATAACAACTACAAAATATCACTATTATATACTACAGTAGCAACTACTGTGTTGTATATTAATTTTTTTTAATTGTTAACAATTTTTATTAAGATAAAATTACAATCTGTCTGATTGGGCTATAAGTAATTGTGATAAATGATCTCATTCATACCAATTTACAATTTTCATTCACTCGTTCAGTCATACTATATCTACAAACAGCCCAGAGGCCCCCCAAGTCCACATGGTTGTCACTTCCCTCGCGTGCGAAGGAGGAAGCGGAGTCTTGGGAAGTCCCCCACGGTCCTACGTCAGCCGCGTCACTGGATAAAAGCCAGCGGAGGCTGACCAAGAGCCACAGACGCTCAGGATATGATTAGAGAAACTGGCCATTACCAGAACTCCCACTGTCACTTATTTATAGCAGGTCACGAGGCCACTGCCGTTTTAGTCTCCGAGGAGGATTATAGGGATGAGTGGTGCAGTGCAATAACTGTGCTAGGGGATTAGGGTGGTTGGATAGGTTACTATGGAATTTCATGAACTTGGAAGGGATGAGTTAAAGAATGTAGGGTATTGTATAATAAGAATTTATTATTTTTTTAAGGGGTATTATCTATATTTGTTTGCATGTGCGGTGTAAGGCCATTAAGAGGAACACGTACAATCTGGTAAATAAAGGGAAGGTTCAAATCCCTGCCGGGATCAGAGAACAAATTCAGATGAATCCCTCTCTAGAGTGCACGCGGATTGATCGAATCGCCGCGGGGCGCGAGTTTGTTTGCCTCAAACATTCCCATTTCATAGAACGTGAGCGGTCCAATGGGTAAAGCCCTACGGAGTGCTTAAACTAAAAGCATTCCCCCCCCCCCTCGCACCATAACCCTTAAACTGTATTTTTTTGTTGTGAGTGTCGCAGATTTTCTGGAGCGAAAACATTACTTTTCCAGGATGTAATTTAACAATTAGAAAATTTAATTTTCCAGCAGAGAGCGCCAGTAGTTTTTACAAAATCCTTCATTCTCAGAAAATGCTAGGGGAGTCGAAAGTTTCCCTCGTATAAAATGAGTTGCTGGCATAAAATTTATGTACTGACAATTTCACATTGAAAAAAAGGAAAAATAGTAACTTACGAACATATTGGAAAAATGAAATGATATTGCGAGACGAATAAATTATATTGTTTATTTATTTTTTTCAATCGAAGGCCTGCTTCGAGAGAAAGGTTTAACCCAAACATATCCTTCATGTATCAAAATACAGGGAGAAGCAGCATACGAAACGAAAAAATGATATTGAGATAGAAAAATATCATTGTAACTGATAATATTAGTTATACACTGTTTATTTCAAAGTGATAACTTCACTCTTGGCACACAACAAAACTATTACGTTAAGTTCAAAACCACACTGATTTTCATAATGATTATTCTTACAACCAATCTGCATGTTAGAAGATCAGTTGCTACTGAACAAAAATTGCATACAAGTTAAGAATAATTAATGTTTTTTATTTTAAGAAACACAAACTAGTCCGGGAAATTCCAACAATGAACTCCAAAAGATACAAAATAAAGAAAAGTTTAATTATTTTTACATTGAATTAGTATGCATTATGTTTCTACAATGTAACTATATGTATATATTGTTTGAAAATTGTAGTCCTTGATAATGCCCGAACAGGCGGGCGAAATGTTGACATATATGCAAATTTTTATTGTATTTATTATATGCAAAACTTCTTTATTGTGTAAAATTACAATCTGCCTTCTTTGGGCAATAAACAGTTGTGATAAATGTTCTCATTCATATGATATTTACAATTTTCATTCACTCGCTCATTTATATATTATTTACAAACATCTCAGAGACCTCTCAAATCTATATATTAATATAATTTAATTAGTATAATTTAAATTAAATTGGATAAAAAACACGAACAAATACATTTAAAGTTCGAATACTGAAGTATTGGAAACAAGTACTTTTTTTATTTATTATTTAATAAAATGGCACTAGGATATTGATTGACACTAGTAGACGAGAAGAGGTTTATTAGCCAAGTGCTCAGTGCCAGCAAAAGTGTGGGTTTAATGAGAGGTTTTTACTTTGACTAACATTCTCTAAATGTTCCTAACAGGGTGCCGTACCCCACAGCTTCGGCGAATCAATACAAGGGCTGACAATTGTCCCCTCCCTTTTACCCTCGTTATCAAGTACTTCAACCCCCCCCCCCAGGGCCCCCCCTAGGTTCTGTGCTCTCTATCTCTATTAGTTAGACCGGCGGCGGGGGGCAGTTAACTTACTTCAAGTCCGGACTTAAACAGCGGGCTCTGGATCACTAAGTCTCATGGCTTTGCTGATAACAGATTTTGTTGCAAGTGCAGAAAACTTAAGCAGCGCACTTAGATTCGGCACTTCACGGGCTCGTTGTGTTCGTAATGAAACTGGAAAGTGTAACGCACACCTTTGAACATTAACACGCACATTCATAGAACATTAAGCGAAAATACATATAAATAAATAGTTTATTTGTAGATTTCAAATCGCAAGTGTCTGAAATATCGAATAAGACTTGATGGCGTATTTAACTCTTCAGCTTCCCAAACTCTTCTCGATGGAGTAATAATTAACGATCTTATACAGCAGTAAAGACTAATTAAAAACACATTATTAATAATAACAACTGAAAATAAGTGCCATAATTTACACTAAAGACTATTCATGCAGGAAGAATGACTAGTTGAGACCTACAGAACTATGCGGTTCCTGTCAACTTTAAGTTTTTTATTCATGTAAGAGTCAACCATGACTAGACAAATACCCCGAAGAGAAAATCCTAGGGCTATAGGAAGGTCTCCGAAATCTTCAAAGCTATAGGGACAGACGTCAACAAAGTCAAAAAGTATAAAAACTTTTTTGTGGTGAACATTTTCAGTAGAAGATTTCTGGAGGAGAGAAAATACAAAACGACGTTGAAAATAAAAATGTTTAAAATGATGAGAAATAAGAAAATTAAAATTACGATAGATGGTTATACAAAGAAAGCATGGAGTTTGAAGTGATAAGAAGAAGGAGCAGAGAAAGACCCTGAAGAAAGAAGATGGATGCAAGAAGTCGCATAAAGTCTGACGGAGAGGATTGGGGATAAATAATTTGCGAAAATCCTTGAAATAAACAAAATGTATTAACGTTCGAGGCTAGCACTCTGTTATTTTTTTAAACATTTTCTATAGACCAAGAGCGCGAAGGAAGATATGGCTTCTGCCTTGTCGATGTGCTCTTGTGGGCCTTCCCTACTCCCGCCTGAATGATGGTTTTGCCGGGAGGTGAAAGCGGGCCCCCAAACGATCGGTCTCCCGCCAGTCGAGGAAAAGGCCGCAGATTGCCGCCAAGATTGATGTTTTCCCGGGAGCGGGAATATTTACCTCTAGTGCCCCCTGCCAGCTGCGCCATTGTCGTTATTCGGTATGATGATGACAGTGAAATATCTACCTGGATAATGACTCTTATATATGCATGGTTTGACTGACATGGAGTATGCATGCCTAGGTTTTTACACATCATTCACCGCCTGGGTTCATGTGTACCCCCCCAAAAACACCTTAGAGTGTCAAAAGCTAACCGCTAGATTGGCCGAAACAAGAACTAGTAGCGACCTCACCTCATCACATTTAGTTAAGGAATACTACGAGACAAATTTACACTAAATATACGATCCAGATTCTTTTTCATTTAATAAATCAAACACTTGGTCTATCCACACAAACAGCGAGTGACATTAACTTGTTATAACCCAACAAAAGTCAACAAATAAGTATTTGCCAAAAAAGAGATGTTATTTGAAGGGCTTGCATCGATTGAAGTCTTGCTAGGTTGATATTTAGTTTAGGGCATGTATTGAATTGTTACAGTTCAATATTACTTGGCTCTACAGAGCATCTGTGGCTCTCGTTACGGAAACAGCATGGGGAGCTTCATTCTGCTTCGCATGTACATCTGCCTACATAGTAAAAAATAACAATATTTTTATGTTCGCAGGCGAAATGTCCGATTAAAAAAAAACAAAAAAAACTTGATCCATTGCTGGTTCTAACACATAAAATATGAAGATAGTATTTTCGAGGGCTTTTTAAATACTAATTATTTATTCATTAAATAGTTTTGAAAATCTCGCTAAGAAGTATGTAGGTAAGTATTGATCATTGATCCGAAAAAAAACCATCTATTCGTTCCCAATACCTAGTATTTTCATTGGAAAAAAAAAAATCATAACATTAGATATTAAACAAATTTGAATTGTACCTCGGGAAAGCTTAAAGTTTAAAGGAGTAATCGCTTAATTAAAAAATTTACAGTGTGATCCGGAGAATACATCTTTACAATTTCAGACATTTTGGACCACTTCATGTCCACTACCGTACAATTATAGGACAAAAGCTTTGTAAACCAACAAAAGTAGCCTTAGCGATGAATTAAACATTGGACAATAAGTTATCGCTGGCAATATTGTACCGTACTCCAGCTAGCGCCAGGAGTAGTAAACATAAAGATGGCAAAAAAGCCAACAGGAGCAAGTAGCTACGACCTCTCTGGAAATTATCCACTACAATAGAACCGTGCAACCTTCTGGCTACTTTCTAAAGGACCAACCAGCCACCTTACAACACTTTTTAAACAGACAAACCAGAGCAGCCCAAGCACTTTGTTAGTGTGCACCATCCAATGGGATACTTGATGTACAATCTACAGGGGGCCTTATAGAAAGGCCTTTAGATAATTTAATTTGTCGATATCATTAAGTGAAGACTGCCATACGAATCTTTAAAACTGCTCCACTTGTTACTGACCTTGGGTAAATCAATTTTAGGTAGCCTCACATTGGCTGTAGGATAATCCTGAGATTGAATAGGGGTTCTCGACAATTCATTCTTGTATTTTCCAGCTACTTCCTGTACGAAAAAATATAACTCGCTGAAGGCCATTGAGTTCGATTTTGTATCAACGCGATCATCTTTCCTTGAAGAGGCACATAATTTTGAATGAATATTCATTTTGATAATTGATAATGTAACATAATTTTGATTTTGAATGTGATGCTGCAAAATGAGTAGGCTGATCCTAATTTCTTCTCTCTGCTCTAGACCATCCATCCTAAGTCGTCAACAGCATCAAAGGAAATATGTTAGCGTGAGAGCCAACTGTTCTAAATACTACGCCAAGTTACATATTAAAACATATTGCATTTCATATTATGTCCATGTATATATTTTCAGCCAATTTTCAATCATGTTGGAGAGCGAGTGCCAGGCAAACATTTCTGAGTCTGTTTAAAAAAGGCTAGATGGAAATGTTGTCACCAGCAAGTGTTTGTCAATTTTAATTAGGATATTGGGGTCAACCAGCCCTCTGTGCTCTGGCAGATCCCGCCGACAATCGAATACCTTCTAAGGGACAGGTTTGTGTCAGGTAAATCAAGCAAGCCAAAATGAATTCTGCAAAACACCAATCTGGGGCTTATTTGACAACAATTTACTGTTGTTTATTAATGAAGTATTTCCTGTTATGAGATCATTAATTAGAGAACATCGATGAAGGCAGAGAAAGTAAAATTTGTAATTGTATCACAGCGGTTTAAATTACGGTAGGGTTTTATTTATATAAATTTAATCAATAAGCCCTACGACGGTGTCGGTTGGCTAACAATTATATAAAGGATTTGAAATACTTGATTATATTCTAGGAGGATGTGTGTAATGGCCTGCTTTTATGCAGTGGGTTAATTAGCTCTTGGCACACATCCTATTAATTATCAAGCATCCGGGCAAGAGGGGGAAGAAAAAAAACCTATAAAGTTGCTTTGTCCATGTGCACTGAACATAACAGAGATGTAGGGTATCCTCCAGTGGACCTGTCACAGCATCTTTGCGAAATCCGACCACAAAATATGTTCCTGTGAAATAATCTCTATATAATGCCTAAGTGATTATTTGTCGTCGTTCACTGAACGGCTATTGATGAACTTCCTCATTGGTTAGCAACGCACGTTTTTCGATAAGGTTAACGAGAGGTGCAGGTAGCCTTTTGCAGATAAGACTGAATTTACAAGGGGTGGATGAAAGTTCTTCCATTGTCTACCAACAGAGGCACTGTTCGCTTTACTTAACGTGGAAAACAATACATAGAGTTTAGTGGATCTTTAAGTTCACGTTAGTTGCTGAAATAATTCACCAACAAAATACCGTTACTGATTCGTTTTTGGTCCAAATTTCGGGTTATACTATTACTGATAAGGCCTAACTAACAATAAGATGAACCGATAAGAAAGCTTATTATCACGAGAAAGAAAATAAACAAAAATTTATCATTTAAAAAATGATACAACTGTCTGTAAAAAAAAAAAAACCCAAAAAAACTCATTACAAATCAACTCGAAATAAGACATCTGAGCTATACCTGTTTGGAGTTTGGTGTAATTAGAAGAAAGAAAATAGGTTAACAAGGTTTCAACCTTCTCATGATACAGTCACTAACCATTACTTCATGCAAGAGGTTTCCATTTGTCAAAAAAAAAAAAAAAACCCACCACAACCCAGATATATATACTGTTATATGTATAACACGTAACATAAATATAATGAATAAGATAACAAAATTAAGAAATATAAATTGGCTATTGTTATAAGTGTATCAATAAATATGTCTTTGTCGGCGGGCATCAAGAGGGGTTTGAAATACGAAACACCTCTTGTAAAATGTTGAAAACAGGTCAAAGCCAGAGGACAGGAAATGCGATATCCGGCGAAGCACGTACAAGAAGGTGTGAACTTCACAAGCTCGCTAGGTTAAAGGAGGTGTGAATAAAAACAATTTTTTTGAGTTTGATCTGAATCAAAGAGGAGACAGCTCCCTTAGGCGAGAACAAGAAACCAGGGCGAGATGGGATAGAAGAGAGGACATAACTTTTCCTTTGTTGACCTGAGGGCAGCTCGGCCCGAACTTTTTATCAATGAAGACACCGATGTTCATATTTAGTTTCTAAGTAAGCGTAATCATCCATCATTTGTATTCATTCTATATCTCATTTAATATTTTCAGTCATGTAAATACAAAACGGATCTTATCCGTTATCCGTCTATTTAACGAAATTCCTCCCATTGGTCAATACGAGATTTATCTTTGGATTAGAATTCATTGAGACAATATAAAATCAAATCAATATTAAGCAATGTTGTTTTATTATAACTTTTTTGCCAACGCCTATAGAGTAATCAAATTCAATAATGTGACTAATTAAACGCCTATAGAGTAATCAAATTCAATAACGTGACTAATTAAACGCCTACAGAGGAATCAAATTCAATAATATGACTAATTAAACGCCTATAGAGTAATCAAATTCAATAATATGACTAATTAAACGCATATAGAGTAATCAAATTCAATAATATGACTAATTAAACGCCTATAGAGTAATCAAATTCAATAATGTGATGACTAATTTGACCTATATTTGACCCGGGCTGTACGTAGAATTACCTATGATTACTTTAAGATTTTTAAGTACATTTGAGTTTCAGAACAGAAATACTTCAAATTAACTATAAAGATTATTAAGTGCAATCATTTATATTAACGTTGTTTCACATTTGTTATTTTGTTTCTAAATCCACTAATTGTCCACAGCTTATATTGTTAGATTTTCTGTCGTTTCTTTTGATTATTCATTCTACTGGAGAGTTCTTCCCCAGGGCTTCATATGTTAGGATATTGCTTATTTCTTCTTGTTCGTCGTTTTCCCACTTCTTCTTCATCAGTTCCTCAGTCTAAAAAAATGTTCTATTCTTTGTAAAAGTACAATGGGTATTGCACTTGATGTTCCTTTATTGGTCTGTAATTGAGTCCATTGATCAGTATTTTCCTAAACCCTCACTGCAGGTAAAAACTTTAAAACATATATACAAGGCCATTATCTCTTAGTTCGTGTCGAATGTCGCTTGGAGACTACTCTCGTCCTCACTTCACGCACAAGAGAATCTTTGAGGAAAAACATTGTAACGTGAGAAATTTTCTCAGTACATACAAATATATAAATATGTCTATAAGTTATTATAAAAAATGTTTTGTTTTTTATCATTGTGCTACATTGTTCAGAGCTACATTCTACATTGTAAATTGTGCAAAGAATCCAATCATGAACCACTTTGTTCGAAACATTGCCGATTCGTGATTTTGCTAATTCCGTTCATTTTTCGAATCAATAAACAAACGACTAGAGACCAGAGGTCGCGTGCCAAGATGGTAAATTGATTACAACTTCGTATTGGAACTGGGACCACTTTGATTGAGGTTTAATAAACAAACGGATACTCTTCCAACGATTTTTCAACTAGTAATATAATATTTATTATTATAGCTCTTAGTGTAATGGTTTTAAAAAACCTCATTCCATGATATTGGAAAGCGTTTGCTTGAATCCCTTGACTGACAAAAAATTTTCATTCACACTTAATCTGGTATTTATGCAAATTTATTTCATTTACTAATGAATGTATACTTCGATGTTTTTTAGGGTTTCTTTTTTTGTTTTTGTTTTTCAAAATCAGAAACCATTTAATTTTCAACTGTTTGTCTCAGTTTTAGCGACTTTACAAACCTTGAATTTTTTATGAAGATTTTATTTCATTAACTTTGTTTGTTCATCACAAATTTTTCTGCTCTAACTCTTAAGCATAATTAAGGTTTATTAATTAATTATTGATCGCTTGTAATATTGTTTTATTGTTCATTTTATCGTAACTATAATTGTGCAGTCAGGTGATTTTCGTAGAGATATAATATTTAGAAAGGTTATCCCCTGAAGACGCTAACAATAAATGAAAAAGGTGTCATAAATCAGATAATTACTGTCTAATAAAGATCTTTTTTACAGTATATTGTGCAGGGTATTGACCAATTTAAGACCTACACGTGCTATTTAAGAATATGTATAATAAAAAACAACATAAAATCCGATTAGTAACAACTTGTTTTTTTTTTTAAATGTGTAATTAGTCAACTGAGACCAGAGTGGCAACAAAATTGCCATGTTGAGTATTAACCAATGGGACTTTGGTTATAAATGATTTAATAAAACATAGGAAATCAATCAAGAAGAAATAATTATGATGACGATAGAAACTCTTCTTGATCGTGTGATAATTCACGCTTTTTGAAATAGGTTTTAGTTTTTTTACATTAGATTTGAAGGGCTGTGTATGTTATTTAAAAATACGTGAAAAACCTAACCGCTAGCTGTCAGAGATCATTAAAAGTAAATGTATGTGGTACATAGCGTTAACGAGCGAGTGAGAGTGATACAGCCATTCTCGGTTAATAAGATATTCAACAAGTGGTTTTGGGATTCATGTCAGGGCCAGCCATCTCCTTAATCAGGGCAGCTCGTACAATAGGCGAATAGTCGCAGGGGATACACAAGCAGGTCTACGCTCTAACGAGGAGTCAAAAATAATTAGAGCAAAACAACTCGATAAATATTTTTATAAATGTATATATATATTTATTTCAAGGAGGCATTGTTTTTAATGAGCATCATCTATCTATGTGCAATATATTAACACATTGACAAAAAATAAAAGACTATTCACGCGGTTTTAAAGCCTACCGTTCAATGGAGAAATAATTCTCTAATTTATGATGTGAAAGTTTTCGGTTTATATAGACACAAATATTTTAGTATTTACCTTAAATTTCATTCAGTCTAAATGAAGGTATTAAGTCTCATACTCTTTCGCAAGCGAGGGAGGTGACAACCATGTGGACTTGGGAGGTATCTGAGCTGTTTGTAAATACTGTACGAATGAGCGAATGAATGAAAATTGAAAATACTGCATGAATGAGAATATTTGTCACAATTACTTATTGTCCAATGAGGCAGATTGTAATTTTATCATAATAAAGCTGTTTTAATATCAAGTCTCATTACTCCCCTCACATACATACAATATACTAGAGTTCAAATCCTCAACTCCCTGAACTCCTGCCCACTAAATTGCAGCATTGGATCGCTCCTTTCTTGTACGCCAATCTCTATGTTGTGGCCACCTCTTGATTACAAATAATTAGAAGTTCCCCTCTTCTCGGCCAGAAAATATCTATCATTGTTTCCATATGTTTAATAAAGCATATGACGTCAGGGGAGCCATCCCCACTACGGCTGGCCTGTATATAAACTCCGCGTCTAAGAGCGAAAATTAGAACTTACCAAACCGGCACCTTTAACACCTCTCTCTCTCTCTCTCTCTGCACTGGCGCTTGCTGCTCTACTCAAAACCATGGTCTTCTCATTCAACTACCTCTGCATCTCTCTCTCCTAACCTTGCTATGTTTTAGTCCGGCGTTGTCAGACCCCACACCTTTCTAGTGGGAATCTCTGCCTTCTTCTCGCTAAAACTAGCACTTCCTTGGAAGAGACCTCTCCCTCGCGGACGACGGTTGCCGTGGCCCTGCAAATTTTCTTAGCAGCAATCCTGTCTGCCTCTCTCTGGTCCACACTCGCCTTTGGGATCCGGACGTTTTCCGCCTACCCTCAGCTACCGAGAATGAATTCGTGGTCATTCCAAGACCACATAAACTACCTATAAACCTACCCTGTTCCTCTTCTCCTGAACATAGTGCACTGTCGGGGCACACCTTCTAAGATCTTGTGGAGTCAGATCAAAACAAATTAGGCTGCCCGCCGGGGTGAAAGACTACAGGTCCGCCCGCTCTATCTCTTTCTAGGCGCTCGCCGGACGGCGGCTAGAGGTTGTAGCGACCCTAGCCCGCGGCGGGCGTCTCCGCTTCACCTCGGGGACTTACATATCTGAGCCATACACTCTAATATCCACCATGCTTCATCCTTAGGTACTTCTGAAACCCTCCAATTACAACAGCTCCTCATCACTCAGGCAGAGGGTTGCCAACCTAAGATCTTTGTATTTTTTATTGTCATCGTCATCTCATTTTATTTGCAACTATTAGCCATTACTACAACTGTTCTGTTGACAAACCCCCATAGATGCAACTTTTCAAAATAGTAACCACTGATATTAATAAATTTAATTTTATTGCTGTTATAAAGTGGATTATACCTTTTTTTTTTTGTTAATTTAAAAAAATTCTTGAATATTTTTTTAACCTGAGGTATACCCTTTAGTTGTGTTATACTATTTATAGGAGGCATGGTTCCAGAATAAAGCTTGTTGTTTTTTTCTATTCTATTCTACTTCAACTTAGAGAAGCTAGTTTGTTTTACCTACGAGTGGACACCTTCTTCTGACCGTAGAAGGAACACCGAGTCTATCCCACGACGCAACCAAAAGAAGAGACAAATATAATATTATTTGTAATGCACAATGGATTCTGTATTATATAAGCCCACTAACAGATATCTACAAGAACAATAGGGTAACAACAAACATTACACGGACAATATTTGAAAGCGCGCTTCATCTCCTATCAACCTTTGCTCTTCCTCAAATACAGCGAGTACAAATTAGTATGGTATATTTGATGGGATATATCGAGTCAATTTGTAGAAAAAACGCATTAGATTTTCATAATTTTCCTTTGTAAAGGACGACGTTTCAAACCAATTCTGTATTTCCACATCAGGTTGTGAGATTAAATATGCTCAGGTTCTCTACGTCGTCATGACAATGCTCAGATAGTTTATTATGTAAGCATACAACAAAGTAGACAGTTCCGTTTCGGAAAATATCAGGCAGAATAAATAAACCTAATAATTACCAGGAGTGACATACATTGATTGACGCTGATAAATTGCGAATGTCCGATGATTAGAGCTGAGTTTTATAGTCTGATGATCCCACTCCACGACTGGATGTTTAATATCACACCGAATAATTATCATGTCTTTTCTCGATAAGCTAACGTGGGTTTTAACATTGAGCGATAAGTGCAAAAGTACCTACTATTCCCGATGACCTTTCGCAAATAGTAAAAGTAAAAGAGGCGCGGGTTCGATCATCGCCTGAGATTGCCTGCAACACTTTCACCGTGAGAACCCAAGCTATTATTTGCTGCGATGTAAGGGTGAAAGTTATGAGCAGCACCTCCATAACTCACAGCCCAAGATGACCATACACGTGTGCAGAACATCTTCGAGGAAATCCTACAGACTTTTTCTTTAAGGGAAAACATGCGATCTTGTACGTCTGTCGCATACATCCTGCTACTGATATTTTTCCATTCTGTGGAAATGAAAACATTGTTGTCAATTTTTTTCTACTCAAATTCCTTAATTCCATAAGCCCCCCGTTTTTATCCCTAACGTGATATTATTTTGTGTTGAATCGCTTACTTCAATAAAATCAGCTAAAAATCGCGTTACAGCAATGAATATAGCTATAGTTAAAACTAACTATTGTATTCTCTCTACTGAAGCGATCAGAGAGTGATATATTGTAAATGACTGAAATATACAAATGTAAATAACATTACCAAATCACAAGTTGTATCAGTATAAATATTGTAAACAATAAATGACGTAGCTGCAGACAACCCCTGGAGTCCCCGTGCCAGCAGAGAGTACCTTCTGCAAGCGCAAGCCTATAGGCCTATAAAATAAAACCCCTGCTCATTTCCCTCCCCTCGGCCCTTGTGAGTAATTATTTTTTAAAATTAATTACAATTTTTTTTCTGATGTTTTCTCCTTGTACTGCATAGCATGCATTTTAAGGAGTGCATGTCTTAAAAACATTAATCATACAATGTAAAGGGACTAGGTGATGGAGCTCACCTTCGGGTTTAAGCCCCTGTTCATTGGCTGCTTCGGGCTTTATATACCCCCTAGTTTTAGCCGATAATTCATTCTAACTACGGCTCGCCTTGGACTGGTACTTACAGCTAATGTTCCAAGATATTGCCTTATCATTCATAAACCCCTCAACACATCTATCCTGACCTCGTTATGTTTTAGTCCGGCCTTGTCAGACCCCACACTTTCCTAGTGAGATTCTTCGGCCGAGTCTCGCTAAAACTAGCACATACATGGAAGGGATCACTTCCATACAGACGACAACACTGAGGCCCTAAAACATACCTAGGCGCGTCTCCCCTAGCCACTCGTCTCTTTCCGGTTCACACTCGCCTTTGGGATCCGCATGGTTTCGCCTACCCTCAGATACCGAGAGTGAATTCGTGATCATTCCAAGACCAGGTAAACTACCTATAATACCTAGCCTGTACTTCTTTTCCTGAACATAGTGGACTATCAGGGCATATAGCTATCATATACGGAGTCAGATAGCTCAGTAGTAAGACCCGTCATCATGCCACTACTTACCAGGCCACTATTTCACTCTCTCTTCGTCACCAAGGCTAGAGGAACTAGCCCCCCCCCCTCGTGACGACTCAACAGATGTTAAACAATATAGCACGATCCTCTATAAATCATGAGCCAGGCGAGGCCAGTTCTGTCGTGAGATTTGCAGAAGTTGTCTTTATTAGGGCTGGACTACCGCCGTGTTCGGACGAGGAAAGCACGATTTGCGGTAGTCCGAGGGATTTTGCCCAAATTCGATCAAAGTACATTATTATAATACAGTCATTCAAAGCAATAAAGAACAGTAATTGACAACTCCAGCACAGCTCTAACAATAAAAAGAATCGAATAAATATTAACCAGGTAAAATTTTGATGGTTTATTCAATAGGGTGATACGGCTGTGGAAATCTTAATATGAACATTGCCACAAAAAATATTTGAAAAAAATAGCATAACTAACCCGCTTCTCTCCGATTTTTAAACAATTTGCAGCTTTCTTTAAGACAAAAATTAGTTCAAAAATATTTGAAAAGAGATAGAGATCGAGAGAGAGAGAGAGAGAGAGAGAGAGAGAGAGAGAGAGAGAGAAATATGGCTAGGGGTGTAATAACTTAAATAAAATGTATTTCGTAATTTCTTTAAAAAAAATTAAAGACATTCTAAATAAGTTTTGTTGCTTAATTTATTTATTTTAGCTCTTGTGTAATCCTAGTATACCTTCATATTCTGAGAAGAGTCTAGAAAGAAGGGTACATACAGCTGGTGCCCACCAAGCTGAAGTGGCTTCATAAACAGGGGCAAAAATCAGTGATTACATGACAGTTATTTGTTTATACGTAAACGGCATATATATTATTATTATATATATGCATGTGATGCTATAGAAGTATTTTCAAGCAAGTATACTCCCTGCTGCAGGGGAAGAACCCATTGAAAACTAAGACATTTTGATTTTTATAAGAAGTATGTCCAGTTCGTATGACTATGTAAGGTATAACAAGCACAACTTGAAATTTTAGTTACCTCACATATTGTATAATTCACAAATATAGAGGTCTTGAATATATAAACATATACGTAAGGTCTAATTATAAACCTTTATATTATAAAAAAAATTGTTTATTTATTTTATAGTGTTAGAGACATTTGAGATAAGATACACAGAGATAAATATTAATGGAAATCACTACACAAGAGCTTACTTAATGCGTTTCATTCCATTGCGTAATACGTTTTCGTAATCTTAAAGCGATTCTTCACTCGACGTTGAGAGCGAACACTTAAATACTCAATGGATATGAAGAAAGCAAAGTTGTTTTTTGGACTATTTACAAGTGTGGGTTTAACCTCGAAAATTAATTTAATCAAATTCTGCCTGTCTTGTTTATTTTTTTAAATTTATTATAAGATAACAAAGAGAACATAAATAAAATAAATTTCCAAGAGTGTTCCCGGTAGCCCGCATTGCCAATACCATCTGGTGATAAAATGTTTCTTATTAACCGTTGTTTAACCACTTGAGAGTAACATTATATACAGAAATTATTGTTGAAATAATGTTTGTTGGGCTCAAAATAATCCTGTCTCAGTTTCTGGCCTATGTTTCGATCTTGCACTTATGTATTCCTGGTATGTATGCATCTATTGCACATATGTAATTCTTGTACTTCATGACATCTGCCCTGCTTTCTCAAGGACCTTATCCATTGTTGATTTTGTCTGCTATTTTCACTGCAAGATCGTCGATATGATTTAACACTCACCCGGTAGTAATTGAAAAACTAATCTTCGTTTTCTCACAAATCTGCAAAAGACGTATAACCCATCATACTAAAAATTCTTAAATCTTTCTATGGACGTAACCAATAACATCTATTTCGCCACCACTCGTTTGACGAACAGGTGTGCATTGCAATGCGTGTACAGTAAAGTGTGTGGAAATACAGTAGAATCCCGATTATTCCTATAGTCAAGGGACTGACAGTTTGGTACGAATCATCGGGAATACCGGGAGTACAAAATTAAAATACGTATTAATGCAAACATGTATGTATTAAGAAGTATGTACAATGTAGTAAGGATAAAATCTATGCAGTAAACACTGCTTAGTACTAAACTAAACAATAAACAGTACATGCAACAAAAAATATGTACATACTTATGTTTTAGATTAAATAAACACCAATCAAACATTTGTTCGAAAAAATCCATAATTTTTTTTTTTTGACGCAATCCTTGCCGACGAGTATTGTCAATTGCTTTGTCAAGAGTGTTCAGACCATCTGATTTTGCTAAAAAATGGCGCACGTTTTTCACGTATTGTTTAGCAGCTTTAGCAGTAATTGTTGGTACATCATCTTCACCAACAACGTCCTCAGATGGATCTAAAATTTCTTCGTCGGTTAACATTCCTACTACTGCTAGGCCGTCGTCAAAAAGGTAACGTGTCACAACGATAACGAAGAGGAGACTGAACTGTAGAAACGAAAGAAAAGCTTAGTGCAATTCCTAAAACTTTCCCTCTCTCCTATCCTTATTTCCTTTCAGTAAAAAGAGTACGAATTATATATGGGATTTCATAGAAAACATTTATCTCGCACTCATTCTGCTCTCTGGTCTCTAACTGTCCTCTTTTCCCTTCTTGAAACAGTACGAATTAACGAGGTTTTTAAGCTGGAAATACGTATTATAAGGCGTTTTAAGTGACCTCGAGCATAAAAATAATACGAATTACCGAGGGGACTGAAATGCATTGTTTTTATACCACTTACCGGGATTTTCTCTGGGGACCGGCAAATTTGTACGAATTAGCCGGAAATACGAATAATCGGGATTCCACTGTATTACAACAAAGGGAAAAATTAAGAAACAAATATGTACAATAAACGCACTTAAAATACGTCATGTACTTTGAAAAGATTCGTCGAGGACCACAATCGCATAACATAAAAAAAAAAAAAGTAATATACATTAACGGGGAATTTGGTGAGCACAGCCGACAAAGCAAAATAGCGGACTGTACAATAAACACAACGACTCTTACTATATAATTTCAATCAGTGTTGTATAATTGCAGGCCTGTGTAATTATGCAAAGGGACTCAATTAGGATTGTATAAGGATTTGTAACTTAAAATTTCTTCCTGTGACGAATCTACATAACAAAGACTTCCTAAATCAAATAAGTATCTGCTAAATAAGAAAAAATGACTTTTGGTGAAGTTTCCAAAAGCGAACAGGTGGAGTATCTACTGACACGTAGACTCGTGGATATGCTAGACGGACATAAATGCTAGACGAGATGACAGTAGCAGAAGGCATAATCGTTAGTGAGTGTTAATGATGACGTAGCAGCTACCAATATGGAATGGAGTCTCCTACCTCTGTGCCAAGTTCCTACCTCGCTGGTATCTATGCCACCAAATCCTCCTCCTTTTTACGCCACCTACTTGCCCAATCCACTCTTCTTTCTGTTTTGTCGAGAGTGCTTTCTCTGCTTGTCTCCTTTCTTTCGTCCCTACTATAGGCGTAACATGATGACTCGGCGTGTCTCATATAACAAAGGAGATTATCAACTGTGCCCCAGTCCTTTCAGAGATGTATATTTTTGTGTTTCGTGTCAGGTTCTATCTGATAGAAGCATGTGAAGCTATCGCCGAGCTGAATAGTTTGGTTATGTAAATAAGTTTTCATCAAATTTATTAATTGGACACCGTTTTAGCATCGTGTCTAAAATGCGCCTTATCTGGGACCGTGGGAAGGTAAAGGCTCATTATTGCACGGGGTGATTCGAGGCGGCCGCCCTTTCCCATGACATAGGATATAGCCCATGGCATAGCCAATAGGATCGTAAATTTTGTTGTATTATTTAGATGCTTTGCCTTTGACTTAAATTTGGAATTAGCGGGCATAAAAGGGCGGCAAATGACCGTGGAAAAAGGGGGGTGCTTAAAAAACAAGATGGTGAGGAGGTTATCCCGGTTATCTGCTGGTTATCCCGGGAGACGGGGCGTTTGCATGAAGATTAAGGGTTGTGGAAGTTTTAAGATTCTTTTATTTGAGTGGTGAATGAGGAGGGTGAAATTTGTGAAGCTTGAAGAATTTTTGTTGAGTGGTGATTGGATAAATGGGAGAAAGATTGAAGGAAGAAGGGTTATATTAAGAGAAGAAGTTTGAGCAGTGGACTT
The DNA here is from genome assembly GCA_930367205.1 of Acanthosoma haemorrhoidale. NCBI lineage: Eukaryota > Metazoa > Arthropoda > Insecta > Hemiptera > Acanthosomatidae > Acanthosoma > Acanthosoma haemorrhoidale. The sequence goes on along the minus strand of OV884014.1, from coordinate 110,672,494 downwards.
TACTGACCGCGTGGCAGACCAAGTGGATAAAGCAAGAAAAGGACTAAATGTTAATCAATCTGTAAATAATAGTAAGGTAAATGAAAATTGTTAATAACATTGTAATTTGTCACAGACTGGTTTATAAAAGAATTAAAGAAAGTTTTGTTATACCTAATCTAACCTCAAACAAAAAACATGACAATTGGCGCCCGAAAAAACTAAAGTTCAAGTATTTGTGATTCTGTTAAAGAAGGTTATTAAATTGACGTCTAAAAAGTTGTTTTACATAAAATTTGAGGATTTTTAGAAAGGCGATTTTAGTGACCAAGATGGTTTAATATTGATCACACCATAGCCTCCCCCTTATCTTCACATTTCATAACACATAGTTTTCCAATGATTGTGTCAAGTTTGTTGTAAAGAATAATTCATTGCCTTCATTCGCTCAATTATTTGAAATTCCGAGGAACTACTGAACTAAATAAATGCTCGTTTTGTATATATCCACCAAAGAGGTCGCTTAAACAAAACCTCCGAAAAAACTTGAATACCCATTTTCATTCTTGTATTATTAGATTTGAAATATACCTTTAAACATTCAAATTGTCTACTTTAATAAGTTAACCGATATTTCTTTTTTAAATATTAATAAAAAAAAACTGAGTTATCCTAAAATGTTTTTGCAAGAGTTAACACACCATTCTTCCACACACGGACATGCAGAGTAGTAACAAACTTTAGCCATGAATAGATTTGATGAAGAATCAACAACTCTCATTCAACAACCCTTAGGCAAATTTCTCATCAAATTCTTCTTATCATTCACGGTTTACAAAATTAACTATATTTTGTTCTGCCATTCGTTGTCATATAGAAAAATCAGTTGGGTACAACATTTGATTTTTTTTAAAATGATCCATATCATTGTCTCATTCCTCACATATATATCCTGTTGTTCTCAACGACTTCTTACCATTAGGCCAATAATGATTAGTGTTGAATCAAGAAATGAATTCCCACTGTTTTTTTTTGGGTGAAAATATTATTAGTTAGTAATAAAAAAGTAAACGCAGGGCGGAACGGGAATAGCTCAGCCAGAAGCCAGAATCGGTCTTAGTATTTCCCTTGTTTTAGCAGGAATGGTTAATTTTTTTGTTCGTAAGGACTCATTTGTCCTTGAGAGGCTGAACGATCCCTCCCATCAAAAAAAAAATTAATTTTGAGCTTTGCTATATATTGAAAGCTAGAAGGAAGGAAGAGCAAAAGGGCTACCACAGTTAACTCTCTGGGCGATTAATCCAAGCCAGCGGTTAGGGTGAGGTAATGAACGACTTCCTCGAGGGATATTGGCTGTGGTGTGCGGGGGGGGGGCAATTAATTAAGGTACAGCCCTTCCATAATGTACTTCCGGTCCATCTATAAGGCACCACTGGTTTCATCAAGGGACTGTTCGGTATTTTTAGGGACATTGACCATTAAGGGGTTATCTGTTAGCACATTCTAATTATAGCGTAGGTCAGTGGATTTTAGTCCAGATTTTGTAAGCATTTCAGGAATTTTTCATCCAAGGTCTACTTTTTTACATTAAACATTAAATTCAAACAGATAAATTTTTAACAGGTTTTTGTTTTTGATCAATGATGTAATCACTACCGTTATCAGCAACCTTTTGCCATCTAGTGTGCCAGATTGCAATGCCTGATCGTTCAAAATCATTTTTTTTTCTAAGCAAAAATCTGGAGATGGCATTTTGGACATCATCCAAATTTTTTAGCACTTATAAAATGTAGCGATCATAATAAATGGAAATCCGATATCGGGCGAGTATGGTGGTTGAGGCAATACCTCCCACCCCAATTCATAAATTTTTTCGAGGGTTCTCGCGGAACAAAGGGGCGCAGTGGGGTCTTGCATTATTGTGTAGCAGAATAACGCCTTTTTTTTATTGACAATCGCTGGGCAATTTTCAATCAAAGATTCATTTACTCGATCCTATTGTTCACTGTAAAGATCTGCATTCACAGTTTTTCCAGGTATCAGCGATGAACGACCCCGCGAATACTCCACCAAACACACAAAAGCGCCTTTTTGGAGTGCAAACCTGGCTTAGCTGTACTTCGTGCCGATTCATGCGGAGAGAGATTTTTGGATTATCATAGAGGACCCATTTTTATCTCCAGCCTCACCCACCATACTCGCTCGATATTGCGCAATTGGATTTCCATTAATTCCGATCGCTAAAAATTAGAAAATTCGGATGATGTACAAAATGCCATCTCCAGATATTTTGCACAAAAACCAATTGATTTTTATCAATTCAGCATTGAAAATTTGCACACTAGCTGGCAAAAGATTGCTGATAACGAGGGTGATTACATCATTGATCAAAAACAAAAACTTGTTAAAAAATTATTTTTTGACTTTAATGTAAAAAAAAAAAAAAACGACAATACTTTTCGATCCCCCTATTATATATGCAATTTTAAAAGCTGTACCATTAATGCCTTGCAATTGGAAAACGATGGAACTGAAGTCCAAAGTGACAATTTTACTACCATTTTAGCCCACTTTGGTTAGCATTAACCCTACAAAGAACGACTTTTCTATAATGGTATATAACAGAACAAATAAACAAGTTTTCTATTTGATAATACTTAACAATCTAGCTATTTACAATTTGTTTGATAATATTATCAAAGAAGGAGGGACGAGATAAGATAACCCAAGGAGCTATTACATACTGCCTTGATCCTTTACGTAATGTACACCTGCGATGTCTGCCCGTTGTGTAATGGTGGCCTCCTTTGTAGATTTATTGTCTCTTGTATTGACGCCGGCAACTAGGGCGTAACGACTAGCACTGGTACAATGTAACATTAAACCTATTCTCTGTGCAATACAATAATAATAATAATATTATAAAAAAAATTTCTTTTTACTATCTAAGTAAAATTTATCATATTTAAAGTTAAATTTGGCAAACAATATAATACAACCTCATTAAACTTGCACAACCCCACCATTGGCAAAAAAAAAAAAAGTTTGAAAGAATAGGAATATAATGAACATCACTAGTAAGGGTCTTCTTGCGGATGTAAAAAAATTAGCAAATACAAAATAGAATTTAAAAGCATATGAATAGGTCCTGAAAAGAATGCTTCCACCAAAAACATACTACAGTGGAATCCCGATTATTCGTATTTCCGGCTAATTCGTACAAATTTGCCGGTCCCCACAAAAAATCCCGGTAAGTGGTAAAAAAACAATGCATTTCAGTCCCCTCGGTAATTCGTATTATTTTTATGCTCGAGGTCACTTAAAACGTCTTATAATACGTATTTCCAGCTTAAAAACCTCGTTAATTCGTACTGTTTCAAGAAAGGGAAAGAGGACAGTGAGAGACCAGAGAGCAGAATGAGTGCGAGATAAGTGTTTTCTATGAAATCCCATATGTAATTCGTACTCTTTTTACTGAAAGGAAATAAGGAGAGGAGAGAGGGAAAGTTTTAGGAATTGCACTGAGCTTTTCTTTCGTTTCTACAGTTCAGTCTCCTTTTCGTTATCGTTGTGACACGTTACCATGCCTCCGAAAAACGTTAGCCTCTCTATTAAAGAGAAACAACAAATCACAAAGGCCGTGGCCAGTGGATTTAAGGAAATTGACGTATTCAAGCGTTTTAACATCCCTCGTTCTACGATCACATAAATCCTGAAGAACAAGGACAAAATCACTTCCCTGACATCAAGCAGCAAAGTAAAACGCTTGAAGAGAACTTAAAAAAGTGGTTCGCGCAAGCAAGGAATTCAAATGTACCAGTTGGAGGAAATATACAAATGAATTGACATACCCGTCTGCAAGGATCGCGTCAAAAACAAATTACGGATTTTTTTCGTACAAATGATTGATGTTTATTTAATCTCAAACATAAGTATGTACATATTTTTATTGCATATTGTTTATTGTTTAGTTTAGTATTAAGCAGTGTTTATTGCATAGTTTTTTATCCTTAATACATTATACATACTTCTTAATACATACATGTTTGCATTAATACGTTTTTTAATTTTGTACTCCCGATAATTGGTATTCTCGATAATTCGTACTAAACTGACTTGACAATACGAATTATCGGGATTCTACTGTACTAAGAATTTTCAATAAGCCTAGTATAATGTGATCAAGAGAAAGACATAAAATTAATAAGTAGCACAGTACTTAGTGATTTTAAAACAAGCCCATTATAACTCATTTAATAAATAGTTTGCACAATTTTTGCCTATATTTATACACAGATTCTATATATGTATTGCAGTATGCATTGCATATTGTATATTTATGCATGGACTATTACTGTGTATGAATTTATAAAAAGATGTATATAAAGCAGATTATCCTGGTATATGGTAACTTTCTTATTAGGCTTTCGAGTACTCTCCGAAACGTACAAGTTCCATTAAATGCTAATTGAAGTCTTCTCTTTTTATCAGAATAATTAATTAATTTCTATATGCAAATTGAATCATCAGTCATTATCTTTACCACCATCAAAGGATTATATCTAGAGCATGAAAGACAGCTGGTGTGATATGCAGAATTTTTTATTTTATTTACTTTTAATAAAAAATTTTCCTCGGCTCACTCGCCGCTTTATTACCAGATGTTGATATATAAACCCAGCTAAAACGAGGTACTCAAAAATTTATCGTCAACAATCACCGCTGGTGGAAATGAATTAATTAAACAGATTTCCTAATTAAAATTTAATCTTCAGCGAGTGCTGGCTTCCCTTTCAAAGGTGAAACCTTTAGATGTTGAGTAACCATTGAAAGGGCATTTCTCTTGTTCCTGCACGCGTGGCAGTCAAAGGAATATCAATTACTAATGTCTAATTACTAATGTCTCGAGAAGCTGTTAATTGGCGGTATTGCATAAGTATATACAAAGATATAAATAATAAATAAATCTTATAAACAAACATAGATTGTATAATATATAAAACTACTAAATAGGTCGAAAGTCAGCTCGTTTTTATTAAATAAAGTTGGCTGATGTCTATTGACTAGAGCGTCCATCTTTTCCTCTCTGCTGTTACTCCAGAGTTCGCTCTTCGTTTAAATTATCTCTGCTGGCACGTGTAGAAAAATTTTTAATAGGTTCTGCCCACACGTGGTTAAAAAAGGTTATTGGAGCATAGTTTAATTATAGTTTTTTTTTTACGGTTAATTGCTGATTAAGATACAAAGAAAATAACTTTTTTTTATAACTTATTCCACTAGTGCTTTCGTCAGCCATTACCAAGTGCTTAAAATGATAAAAGGTCAGGCTTGCTACTCACTGCTCACAGTAGTACCGGCATTATAAGATTTCCAATTATTAAAATAAATTACTAAACAATAAGAAACCTATCCTAGTCCATCTCAGCCTAATAAGATACTAACTAAATTAGGGCTAATAATTAATAATACTATAGAAAAAATAAATAACAAAACTAAATAAAGAAACCGGATCTTATATAAATCAGCAGACATATAAGAAGTACTATATAAAATAACTATAGAAGAAATAAATAAAACACAACCCATAAAAATTAAAGATATTCAATCAAATAAAAAAGTCATAAATAATCCTGAAGAATTAATAGATAAAGACTCTCAACCAATAAAAATTATATAATTATAAAAAATAAAAATAAATCCTAACAAAAAACAAATTAAAGAAGAAGAAAATACAATAAAACATCAAAATTTATACTAAAAAAAAAATGGATTCAAAGTAAATAATTACACCTAAATACCACAAATTTCAATTCTAAAATTAAACTATTTAAACCCTACAAAAGTAATGAAAAAATATCAAACTTTAATAATAGTAGATTAAGAGGAAGTCAATAAAAAATAATTAATAAATATTCACGGATCCTAACATTAGATAACTTTAATAAACCCGAATATATCAACCCGTGCTGAGTGATAGAATATAAATAAATTCTATAAATAATAGAACTTATTACTACTGCTCACAGTAGCAGTAAGTCTTATAAAGTAATTTATTTAAATTATACCGAGAGTACATTGTTATAACATAAATATATATATGTCATATTTGTTTTTTATATATATTCTATATCGTATGTGAGAAGGAAGCGGATGTTTACCCAACATTCTGCTGTAGCTAACTGTTGAGCCCATCTCCCATTCCCAACAAATGCTGCAACTCGTTTAAACTTTTAATTATAAAAATACTGGAACCAACACTATTTCCTGATTCCACCCGCCTCCTTTAGGCATTTCACACCCTATACCCTTCTCATACATCCTTCAAATGGGGGACTCCCATTAGTGAAAGGCACTCATTAGCCCAAAATAATTATTTACATTTATGACAAAATATAATTTTTATGAAACTGTTTCTGTTAAAATACGACAACAGTTGGTTTATGTGCGCATTTCGCACTTGAGATCGATCTTTATCGTTATGATTATAATCGATAGCTCACTAATTGATACAGAGGTAGTTATAACACTTTCCCTCCAAAAGTACGGGTAGAAAGCGCGGGTGTTTTAACAGCACCATTCAGCCTGCATGAGATGTGATAGGCCTTTCGCCCAGAGATCAATCTTCCGCAAAATCGTCTGTTGGCATACCTGCCTTACCGTGATATTTATCAGCCAGTCTGCGCCTTTCACCACGTTGTCACTTTCCTGGGTTTTTGTGAAACTGCCAGTTTTATTATTTGAATGAGTGAGACAGGAGGTTTATCTATCTCCGAAAGTTTGTTTTCTTTTGAGCATGAGCACTTCTCATGTAATAAAAAATTAACTCTTATCATTTATTATCATATTAACGAGTTGTTGAGATCTAGTCCAGTGGAGATAAAGCAAGAAAACTAAACAGCGTTCAGAAATAAGGCCAATTTTCAGATCAGATAGTCCAAATCGGGGAAGGTATCTTTTGGCCCATTGCCATGTATTTATGTATGGGATGGGAGCCATACAAACCATTATATTTATGTATGGGATGGAAGCCATACAAACCATTATATTTATGTATGGGATGGGAGCCACACAAAGCATTATATTTATGTATGGGATGGGAGCCATACAAAGCATTGTATTTATGTATGGGATAGGAGCCATACAAAGCATTATATTTATGTATGGGATGGGAGCCATACAAAGCATTATATTTATGTATGGGATGGGAGCCATAAAAAGCATTATATTTATGTATGGGATGGGAGCCATACAAACCATTATATTTATGTACGGGATGGGAGCAATACAAAGTATTATATTTCTGTATGGGATGGGAGCCACACAAACCATTATATTTATGTATGGGATGGGAGCGATACAAATCATTATATTTACGTATGGGATGGGAGCCATACAAAGCATTATATTTATGTATGGGATGGGAGCCATACAAAGCATTATATTTATGTATGGGATGGGAGCCATACAAAGCATTATATTTATGTATGGGATAGGAGCCATACAAAGCATTATATTTATGTATGGGATGGGAGCCATACAAAGCATTATATTTATGTATGGCATGGGAGCCATAAAAAGCATTATATTTCTGTATGGGATGGGAGCCACACAAACCATTATATTTATGTATGGGATGGGAGCCATACAAACCATTATATTTACGTATGGGATGGGAGCCATACAAAGCATTATATTTATGTATGGGATGGGAGCCATACAAACCATTATATTTATGTATTGGATGGGAGCCATACAAACCATTATATTTACGTATGGGATGGGAGCCATACAAAGTATTATATTTATGTATAGGATGGGAGCCATACAAAGCATTATATTTATGTATGGGATGGGAGCCACACAAGGCATTATATTTATGTACGGGATGGGAGCCACACAAACCATTATATTTATGTATGGGATGGGAACGATACAAATCATTATATTTACGTATGGGATGGGAGCCATACAAAGCATTATATTTATGTATGGGATGGGAGCCATACAAACCATTATATTTACGTATGGGATGGGAGCCATACAAAGTATTATATTTCTGTATGGGATGGGAGCCACACAAACCATTATATTTATGTATGGGATGGGAACGATACAAATCATTATATTTACGTATGGGATGGGAGCCATACAAAGCATTATATTTATGTATGGGATGGGAGCCATACAAACCATTATATTTATGTATGGGATGGGAGCCATACAAACCATTATATTTATGTATTGGGTGGGAGCCATACAAACCATTATATTTACGTATGGGATGGGAGCCATACAAAGCATTATATTTATGTATGGGATGGGAGCCATACAAACCATTATATTTAAGTATTGGATGGGAGCCATACAAACCATTATATTTACGTATGGGATGGGAGCCATACAAAGTATTATATTTATGTATAGGATGGGAGCCATACAAAGCATTATATTTATGTATGGGATGGGAGCCATACAAACCATTATATTTATGTATTGGATGGGAGCCATACAAACCATTATATTTACGTATGGGATGGGAGCCATACAAAGCATTATATTTATGTATGGGATGGGAGCCATACAAACCATTATATTTATGTATTGGATGGGAGCCATACAAAGCATTGTATTTATGTATGGGATAGGAGCCATACAAAGCATTATATTTATGTATGGGATGGGAGCCATACAAAGCATTATATTTATGTATGGGATGGGAGCCATAAAAAGCATTATATTTATGTATGGGATGGGAGCCATACAAACCATTATATTTATGTACGGGATGGGAGCAATACAAAGTATTATATTTCTGTATGGGATGGGAGCCACACAAACCATTATATTTATGTATGGGATGGGAGCGATACAAATCATTATATTTACGTATGGGATGGGAGCCATACAAAGCATTATATTTACGTATGGGATGGGAGCCATACAAAGCATTATATTTATGTATGGGATGGGAGCCATACAAAGCATTATATTTATGTATGGGATGGGAGCCATACAAAGCATTATATTTATGTATGGGATAGGAGCCATACAAAGCATTATATTTATGTATGGGATGGGAGCCATACAAAGCATTATATTTATGTATGGCATGGGAGCCATAAAAAGCATTATATTTCTGTATGGGATGGGAGCCACACAAACCATTATATTTATGTATGGGATGGGAGCCATACAAACCATTATATTTACGTATGGGATGGGAGCCATACAAAGCATTATATTTATGTATGGGATGGGAGCCATACAAACCATTATATTTATGTATGGGATGGGAGCCATACAAACCATTATATTTACGTATGGGATGGGAGCCACACAAGGCATTATATTTATGTATAGGATGGGAGCCATACAAAGCATTATATTTACGTATGGGATGGGAGCCATACAAACCATTATATTTATGTATGGGATGGGAGCCACACAAGGCATTATATTTATGTATAGGATGGGAGCCATACAAAGCATTATATTTATGTATGGGATGGGAGCAATACAAAGTATTATATTTATGTATGGGATGGGAGCCATACAAACCATTATATTTACGTATGGGATGGGAGCCATACAAGGTATTATATTTATGTATAGGATGGGAGCCATACAAAGCATTATATTTATGTATGGGATGGGAGCCATACAAACCATTATATTTATGTATGGGATGGGAGCAATACAAAGTATTATATTTATGTATGGGATGGGAGCCATACAAACCATTATATTTACGTATGGGATGGGAGCCATACAAGGTATTATATTTATGTATAGGATGGGAGCCATACAAAGCATTATATTTATGTATGGGATGGGAGCCATACAAACCATTATATTTATGTACAGGATGGGAGCCATACAAAGCATTATATTTATGTATGGGATGGGAGCCATACAAACCATTATATTTACGTATGGGATGGGAGCCATACAAGGTATTATATTTATGTATAGGATGGGAGCCATACAAAGCATTATATTTATGTATGGGATGGGAGCCATACAAACCATTATATTTATGTACAGGATGGGAGCAATACAAAGTATTATATTTCTGTATGGGATGGGAGCAATACAAAGTATTATATTTCTGTATGGGATGGGAGCCACACAAATCATTATATTTATGTATGGGATGGGAGCGATACAAATCATTATATTTACGTATGGGATGGGAGCCATACAAAGCATTATATTTATGTATGGGATGGGAGCAATACAAAGTATTATATTTCTGTATGGGATGGGAGCAATACAAAGTATTATATTTCTGTATGGGATGGGAGCCACACAAATCATTATATTTATGTATGGGATGGGAGCGATACAAATCATTATATTTACGTATGGGATGGGAGCCATACAAACCATTATATTTACGTATGGGATGGGAGCCACACAAAGTATTATATTTATGTATAGGATCGGAGCCATACAAAGTATTATATTTATGCATGGGATGGGAGCCATACAAAGCATTATATTTATGTATGGGATGGGAGCCACACAAAGCATTATATTTATGTATGGGATGGGAGCCATACAAACCATTATATTTATGTATGGGATGGGAGCCATACAAACCATTATATTTATGTATGGGATGGGAGCCATACAAACCATTATATTTATGTATGGGATGGGAGCCACACAAAGCATTATATTTATGTATGGCATGGGAGCCATAAAAAGCATTATATTTCTGTATGGGATGGGAGCCACACAAACCATTATATTTATGTATGGGATGGGAGCGATACAAATCATTATATTTACGTATGGGATAGGAGCCATACAAAGCATTATATTTATGTATGGGATGGGAGCCATACAAACCATTATATTTACGTATGGGATGGGAGCCATACAAGGTATTATATTTATGTATAGGATGGGAGCCATACAAAGTATTATATTTATGCATGGGATGGGAGCCATACAAAGTATTATATTTATGTATAGGATGGGAGCCATACAAAGCATTGTATTTATGTATGGGATAGGAGCCATACAAAGCATTATATTTATGTATATGATGGGAGCCATACAAAGCATTGTATTTATGTATGGGATAGGAGCCATACAAAGCATTATATTTATGTATGGGATGGGAGCCATACAAAGCATTATATTTATGTATGGGATGGGAGCCATACAAACCATTATATTTATGTATTGGATGGGAGCCATACAAAGCATTATATTTATGTATGGGATGGGAGCCACACAAGGCATTATATTTATGTAAGAGATGGGAGCAATACAAAGCATTATATTTATGTATGGGATGGGAGCCATACAAACTATTATATTTATGTATTGGATGGGAGCCATACAAAGCATTATATTTATGTATGGGATGGGAGCCACACAAGGCATTATATTTATGTAAGGGATGGGAGCAATACAAAGCATTATATACAAAACTAAAACAGAACTGATGTTAAGGATATTCTTATATAAACATGCTCATTTGATTTACACCATTTTACAATCTTAATGGTTCATCACATAGACAGATTTGAACAAAATACAGAAAACTAACATTTCCAATCACAGAAAAATGATTGTTATTTTTAATGTTAGATGCATATATAAATGATTGAATAGAGCTTGTAGATGTCACTAAATTCTCTACACGTGGCTTATGTGTTGTGGAAACAAGGCAGAAAAAAAAAAAAAATCTCCCACAGAGTTGAACACAAAGGTATACTAATACATAGAAACTTAATCCTGTGGTCAATAATTAAATCTATTTGACCTTTATGGATATGAGCATAGGGCTACTAACAGGAAGCTCTCACGCCAACACATTTTGTTTGCGAAAGAAAACAAGGAAAAGCACCTCTTGACTGTTGACTCTTTTTAAAGGAACAATGGCACAACAAGTGACTTTTATTGCGTAATTGTTTTCTCATTCATGCGGTCGTAAACTCACCTATCAGCTAGAATAAACAATAACATTCTACAAAAACAATTATTATTTACTAATTATTATGATGTGTGCTGTGGCTAAACAGGATAATGTTTTAAAAATGAAAATCCCCTTCCCTCTGTTAATTATCGTAATGGTTGTTATGAGATTAATAAAAACATTTTTCTACAAGTCTAATAAGTGGAGTTCGTTAATTAATTACAATAGATTTAGCAATTACAATAATCTTAATAGATGGCTCAGCAATACAATTCGTAGAAGGGTTTACTATAAAATTTCCTATACGTACACTAGGAATTTTTTAATGAAGTTACAATACCATTTAAAACAAAAATAGAATTTAAATACATGGAATATATATTGTAATAACAATCTCAAAACAAGTAACATCTTTACCAGGGGTGCTACGAAATATAACTCTGAAATATAATTGCTATTAGTCATTTTTACTTCTTCATTTCCTATTGTAATGGCTTTAACGTTTGGGATATTTCCAAGATATAGGTTAACTAAGTAAAACTGCTTTGACAGAGCGTACTCATCAATCTTTGACAAGAATGATCTTTTCTTTTTCTTCATCTATCTTGACTCAGATTTCAATAAGCACATTAATGGGTTATAAGTATAGTAACTTTTATGATATTCGATGAAACTTGGTTTCATAGGCCGTTTCGTTTGTTAAATCAAATTTTATCAACGGATTCAAACTGCCAAGTAGTTTAAGAGAGATCATCGTTATGAAAATGTTATAGGACATTGTAGCTTGAAAAAAAAACTCCAACTCACTCTCACAGCTCCCAGACAATCAGCCTGTGGATAATTACTAACGACTAGTTCACTCAGGGCAGCTAGAGCACTTGCGTATCCCACAGCGTTCATAACGACCCCAGGCGGGGGGGGGGGGAGACGATTCGATGAGGACGGCGACGAAGCGGATCATCCATCGCGCTCATTTTACGAATCATTAGAGCTACCGTCAGACTGTGAAGGAGGGTCTCAGGCGATCCGGAGGCTATCCCCATCAGAGACCGTAGACTGTTCAGAAGAATTAAGGAGAAGGGAAAAGTTGAAGAGTTGGAGGAACGAACAAGGAGAATTAGATTGACTTTTCGAAAAACAGCGAAGTAGAATCCACAATTCAAATATTTAAACAACAATGTCCCTTCCTTTTAACCTCGCTTAACTTTCCACCAGGAGCAATCAACACTAGAAAGAATTACAAACCATACTAAAACAAATATATAAAACGAATTTCCAAAATTCATTTACTGTGATAATGTATTCAAATTATTTAAATTATGATCTACAAAATATCACCAATATTAGTCCGTGTTAACTTAATGTCTTTCACTTCATTACATAACAAGGGAGTTCTGCGCCTGCCGTAAATTAATTCAAACAAATGTAAATAACAGTACCAAACAAATAAGTCATACCAGTGTAAATATTGTAAATAATAAAAGACGCAGCTGCAAAAAACTAGTCAGAGGCCCTTGAAGGGAGAGTCAGGTAGCGACTAGGACGCTGGGTGGGTCCTGGTCTAAAACAGTCTAGGGTCACCGCAATCCTGCGGTTTAGTTGGTCAGAATAACACCCCAGCTCATTGGTTACTGGGGGCTATATATACCCCCTAGTTTTAGCCGGTAAATCATTCTAACTACGGCTCTCTGACTGGTACCTGCAGCTGTACTGATGTTTCAAGATTTGGCCTTCTCATTTATGAAAACCTTTGCATCTCTCTTTCCTAACCTCGCTATGTTTTAGTCCGGCCTCGTCAGACCCCACACTTACCTAGTGGGATTCTCTGCCTTCGTCTCGCTAACTAACTAGCACCTCCTTGGGAGAGACCTCTCCCTCGCGGACGACGTTTGCCCTGGCCCGACAAACTGTACCTAGTAGTGTCTCCCACGGCAATCCTGCTTCTCTCCGGTTCACACTCGCCATTGGGATCCAGACGGTTTTCACCTACCCTCAGATACCGAGTGTGAATTCTTGGTCATTCCAAGACCACATAAATTACCTACAATACCTCCCCTATACCTCTTCTCCTGAACATAGTGCACTGTCGGGGCACATACCTATCAGATATGGAGTCAGATAGTAAGACCCGTCATGGCTCAATTGTCCAGGTCATAGCCTAATCAACCCTCACTTCGTCACTAGGGCTACGGTACCTAGGCAACCCTCGCACAACCCGAAACGACCCGACACATAATAACAAAATTTATCTCTTGATAAATAATGTAAAAAAATAATAATAAACATTATAATCATTTATAAGTGGGCATCAATAAATCTTGTGGTTAACAAGCACTAAAAGAAACAAAAAAAAAAATGACCAGTATTTTCATCTGTTATCTTCTTTGAAATTTTCTGAATCGAGAGAACATTAATTTTTTTGGGCTTGTGACACGACTTAGAACGCTTTCAAGCTACTGATGGGATATTGGGAGTTCATTTTTTACAATTACATACTCATAAAAAACTGAAAGTGTTTAAGTGTGGCATCTCAACCAGTTGACATCTCTCTTCGGCAATCATGTCTTAACGTTTCACTGTTTCATCAGCCTAAGCTCATGATATCACAACCATCATTCATTTAAGGAATGTAGGCTGTATTGTCTAATAGGTAGCTAGCACCATAGCACATTACAAATCCTCACGCGTGCCTTGAATAGCCCAAAATAGGCAGAATAAGCGTGATTATCATAAGAAAAAAACAAACATTAAAATCGTAGTTATGTATAGCATGTAGTTTATGTATCAGGCCTTTGTGCTTAACTATTCTATGTATGCTTTTTCTTACTGAATCCTTTATTTAAATATATATCAGTCAAAATTAAAACGTCTTTAGCTGAGTAAAGATTGGAAAATCAGTGAAATGTAAGAGGTGACATATACTATTATTAAAGGTTAATTTAAAGTTCAAAGTACTGTTTACATCTATATTACTCACACGACAACTTCCTGAAGAGTCAAATATATATTACACTTCGCCTTACCTAAAACATAAAAAACAAAAAGATGAACAGTTAGACATTAGGTCAAAATTGAGAACTATTTAGTTAAGTGCTGACTCAGCTATCAGCTCCTTATCATAATGCTGACCACTGTCCTTTTGCTATCCTATATATGAGCCTCCTCGCCTAGAGATAAGGAATCCCCTTCTGTGATTCATTCATGCACGTTCATTTAGCTGCTTAAGCCATTTAATCTTTTATTTAAAACTTTGTTGCAGTGTAAATTAAATAAAGGTCATTTTTAAAAAGTTCAATAGCTTTGCACTTGCTTTAATTATATATAATTATAAATATCAATTCATTTCTGGTTCCTTTAACATTATCTCACAAATTCCTCATACTAAGTAATAAATGGTTTTAATAAAGAAATATTTAATTGGAGTACTAAATAGAAACTGAAATAAACATAGCAAAGAAAACATTATTGCAAGATTGGGACCCAGCCAGGACCTGCCAAATATCTGGTGTCTAGATATATTGTGTAGATTGGTCATAGGCTAATAATTACACAGTTGGAACAATGCAGAAATACAAAATGTCTCATTTTAAAAACAATACATTAGAATATGCCCTAAAATTGGCTCTGGGAAAATTAATTTAGAGATCGTTTCTCCGCTGGCTGCTACAAATACTGAGTTGAGTTTAGTTTGACCCTAAGGGTTCCTTCTACAAAAAGGCGCAGATTCGATTTCACGATAGATATAGTTGATATAATCTGATAGTAATATTAGACTAGTAGATGAGAACACTGAAAACTGATCATGGAGTGCCCATATAAGCTCATACGTCATCTGTAACATAGCGCGGATAAAAATAGTCCTCTATATAAAGGAAAATCATTATACGGCAAAACAAAATCTATTTTCTATTTAGAACAGAAATAATTAACAAATGATCCGCCGCCGTAGGGCCTCTCCTACACAATGGTCCCTATTTCTCCCATGGGCAATATCTATTTCATATATCCAATTATCTGTAAAAGATTTATCTCGGATCTAAAGTAGATTATATTCCAGATCAATGAGCTCGCGGTCTTTATAGGGGCTTCACTTTAACAACTAATTCTGCACATAGGGAACGTTATACTTTCAAACAGGTACGGGGGAATCGTCCGTCTAGTGAACTTATTACACACTAATCTTTAATTTAACACTCGATTGACTATGATAAAAGCAAATATTATTTAAATATTTCATAAACTTCTTCCCTGTGATGGTTTTAGTTAATTTTTTCTTTTGTATTTGTACTTTCCAGGGTAGTTATTTTTTCTTTGAGTGTTTTCATCTATCATTACAGTCGACTTTTAAGCCGGCGCCTCCGAAAAAGTACCGAAGTAATTAATAAAAGTTATATACGTTTGTGATATATCACTACTTTTTAGTCTCATTTTCAAGTAATGTGGAAATACACAAGGGTTTCTTGTTTCGAAAATACCACCAACCAACCAACCAAACTAAATAATCTGAGATCCTTTCCCTTTTCTGGTTTCTGGAAACTCTTCCTGAAGAGTCATCTTTACTATTAACCTAACAGCGCCTGGCCGATCCTAAAAAGTCATAGTAATACAAGTAGGTTTCAAGGGGGAACTTGACGAAAGTTTTCTAAGAGTGCTTCCAGGACCCTAAAGTCCTAATGCCCTCCGGGAGAGGAGCCGAAGGAGGACAAAAGCCTTAAAGCCGATATAATAGATTGAAAAAGTACTGACCAGAATAGCAAACAGTTTCAACTTGCTTATTAGACGGGAAAACTTCCCTAGGTACTTCATCTGTTTTTTTATATTTATATAATATATATAATCAATATTAATTTTTACTGAAGAAAAAGTTTTGGAAAAATAGTGTAACAATTTTTTATCCTCATTAAACAACCAATCATAATTTAGACGAAACATATGGAATGCTTTTGTTATGTCTAGGTATTATACTGTATAATATGTTTTAATATCAAAATTAGTTGAGATTTTTTTTTTTGCAAGCCTCATTGCAAGGCAGATGAATTAATAATTTCTCTAAAAACCAATTCGTTCTCAAAAATATTTCAAAATTTATTATATACAGCCGCTTGTGATAACGAACTCTTTGAAGCGGATTGTACAGTCGGAACGAGAAAAACAGTCAAAGGAGAGTGAGGGGGAAAGGAAAAGAAGAGATCTTTGAAGGGCCCAATCAGCTTTGAGCCATTACGGAAGATGCTTAAGGGATTATTAACTAAGCTCAGCCGGACTTAAGGTTCCGTCGGACGGTTCGAAGTTTCTCCAAAGCCCGGATAAAGGAATTATTCCCTTTAATGAGATAGAATGTCGATTAATTTATCCCCTAGGCATTTAGTTATTCGAAATTTGTAGATTTCGAAAAAAAGCTATGTAATCCAAAAAATGTCAGCTTGGCAATAGGTAAGTAGACATTGAACAATAATTGCGGGTTATTTTGTAACGCTTGAGTGAGCGATAGATGAAGAGACGGGAAAAAAAGCCGACCCGAACATTTGCTTAGGTATCTAGAAGCCTGCATCCACAACCTTCCGGTTACTTAATAACAACCTCTGTGTTCAGGTAGGTCCTGCTCCCAAAGGAATACATTCTCAGGAACAAACAAGCAACCCCACTTGTCCGCATGTAAACCAAGAGAGCCTATATAAACACTGCAGACCTATCGACTAAGGTTCATTTCAAGAACCCTCAATCAATAACTGCCCCTTATCCCTCATTATTATTATTATTCATTGTCACAAAATGTACCACTATGAGTTTTTTTTTAGCAATATTGTGTTTTTAAGTGTTTATGTTGTAATATCGTTACTTCATATAACGTTCTATTTCGGTAATAAATATTACTGAACTCGGTAGGTTCGGTGTAGATTTACATATTGATCATATCTATTTTTAAGTTATTGAAAATTCAATGGATCGATAGATGGTCAAAGGAGATTGGATGGAATTTCAGTCACATTATAGTAAAAGAATCATAATTTCATTTAATGTTCGTTAAAGAGTATATAATATTTAATAAGGTGAGAGCCGAAAATACTTTACTATGATCATATTGTAATATATATATTCAACTTATTGAATTATTTATTAATATTTAGGATTATTTTTAGGGAACATCGGGTGAATTATATTTATTCGCATGTATCAGGGGGCCCGGAAAGTAATGTCGTTTTTTTACATTAAATTTTAAAACAGATAAATTTTAATAATTTGCCATCTAGTATGGACATTTTCAATGCCAGATCGATAAAAAACAATTGTTTTTTTTTTTTTTAGCAAAATATCTGGAGATGGGATTTTGGACATCATCAAAATTTTCATATTTTTTTGCCACTTAGAAAATGTAGCGATCGGAATAAATGGAAATCCGATGGCGCAATTTCGGGCGAGTATGCTGAGGAAATACCTCTCACCCTAATTCATTATTATTTTCCAGGGTTCGTCTTGCGCAGTGCGGTCTTGCATTATCGTGTTGCACAATAACGCCTGTTTTCTGTTGACAATCTGTTGGCTATTTTTCAATTAAGATTGATTTACTCGATCCATTTGTTCACGGTAAAGGTCTGAATTCACAGTTTGTGTGAAATTTTCCGGACCCCCAATAGTTACTGTATTGCAAATTAATTTGTAAATTCATACTTTAGCAAGAACTAAACAGACGCTTTGGACTACTTCGAAGAACATACCATCTCTCAATAGAAAATATACTACTTATCTACAATGTTATACTTAAGCCAATCTATGGGGGACAGCAAAAAAGTCGAACATCAAGCGCATCCAATCCTTTTAATCAAAAGTCCTGAGAACAATAGTAAATGACCCTTATTACGTCAGCAACAAAACCCTTCATAATGATCTGCATATACCCTACACTCTTCAGTTCATCCCTTCCAAGTTCATAAAATTCCATAGTAGCATATCCAACCACCCTAATTCCCTAGTCATTGCACTCCACCACTCATCCCTATAATCCTCCTCGGAGACTAAAGCGGCAGTGGCATCGTGACCCGCTATAAATGTGTAACAGTGGGAGTCCTGGCAATGACCAGTTTCTACAATCTTGTCCTGAGCGTATGCGGCACTCAGGTTCTTGGTCAGCCTCCACTGGCTCTTATCCAGTGACGCGGCTGACGTAGAAGCGTGGGGGACTTCCCAAGAATCCGCTTCCTCCTTCGGCAGCGAGGAAGGTGACAACCATGTGGACTTGGGGGTCTCTGGGCTGTTTGTATATATATTTATGAATGAGCGAGTGAATGAAAATTGTAGATTGGTATGAATGAAATCATTTATCACAATTACTTATAGCCTAATCAGACAGAATTTTATCATAATAAAGTGGTTGTAAATACATACTTTAATGTTAGGTGCATCCTGGTGTGAATCAGATAAAAAAAAAAAGAAGAAAGATATTGATTATAGTGAAGATCTATGCTAGCTGAGAGACTTTTCCATATTAATTGCGAAGAAAACACATTTACTACTACTCACTTAGGCAAGTGAACAGCTGATCAGTACCAGAAAATAAAACACGCAAGCATTACATGAATATCAAACGCCATGACTAGCTTCAAAGAAAGTGTCTAGTCATATCCCGAGAACCAATGACCATGCACAATGTAATCACCTAAAGGTCATTTAAATATCGACCCTGAAAGCATTAGCATTTAATTTTTTATACGTCGCTTTTGACTACGGCGTTAACTACGCACTTGCATGTTGCATGTTTTTGCCACCTTAGGCATGATTACTAAAGGGCTTGTTTCATTACACGGAGCTAGCAGATCGTTAAATTATTTATTTGTCCGTGTTTAACGCCCGTCATAGATGACAAAAAAAAACAATAATTCTGGAATATGGTGCCCTAAGCATGATGATGCCTACCATTAAACAAAAGAACTTAAGTTACACTGATGTGATTTGCCAAAGTGGTGACTTTAATTAGCCAACACTATAATTTTGAAACGAAAAAAACCATTAATGAATAGAGACGAATGACATTTCCTAACCATTGTAACTTGGGGCTTAAGAAAAATATAGGACTGATTTCCAAGTCCGGGGTTAGAATATCGGACTGATTTCCAAGTCCGGGGTTAGAATATAGGACTGATTTCCAAGTCCGGGGTTAGAATATAGGACTGACTTCCAAGTCCGGGGTTAGAATATAGGACTGACTTCCAAGTCCGGGGTTAGAATATAGGACTGATTTCCAAGTCTGGGGTTAAAATAGGGGACGAATCATGAATAGATAGATAGGAGGGAGATACTATCTATTATTAAAGTAACGATTTTGAGAGTTGGAGAGCGAAAAACAAAGGATTGTGCCACGGATAAAAAAATAACGGCCAAAGGAAACAGATTTCACAATGCGTTTTTTTTATTTGCTTTTATTGAACTTTTTTTTCCCCTTTATCTCGGACTACAACCAAATTATATATGAACATAATTTTACTCAAAAACATCGAAGGGAATTGACAATTACGATCATCATATTTATTCTTACTCGTCTTATTCTTACTTATCATAGGACAGTAAAAACCAGTTAACGCAAAGGCGGGAACAATTAATTGTTTTCGTGGACCCACAAACAACCCATCATACGAATGATGGATTTAATGATTGTGTAGTGTCTAATACAATTTTGGCTGATATGCTACAGCTCCGAAAAATAACAGCGATACTACACTCAAAAGACTCTATGGCGTATTTTTTTGCTTTTTACGGTATTGCAAATATGTAATGTAAACATTTGTTCGCGAATATCTGTGAAATTCGTTACTTGTTTATACTATCAACGATTGGGTTTTATATTATGAAGTAATGGAGTAAAATTCAGCCTAAAAGATCATTATCGCAGAGTTATATTAACAAGCGTTTTATCCCAACAAAAGGTAAACTAGGCCCAAAAGAAACAGGACAACAAAGGCCCCAGGGGAAATATAGGGACATAAATGCTTTTGAGTAGCCGAAAGGTTACTTAAGCCCCCCCCCCCCAAGCCCCAAGAAAGTATCACGAGACGCCGTCCGCCTTGACTCTGATTGAGCAGCCGGCCGAATAACTTCCTAAGGACAAACTAGCCGCAGATAGAACCAAAAGACTTTATATTTACGAAGAACACTGAGCTAATAATACAACTACCTCTCACCAGCTGTGCGTACTTGTATTTATCGCTTCTCCGCAATTATCTCTCCTCAATTAATATAATTTTTTTTTGTCACGGAAAGTCCTCAAAGACCACGCGAATATCATTTCTTTCGGGTTTTTGTTTTTCCTTCCATTTGCCCTCATTATTTCTACGTGCTTTTGTTTTCTTTCTTCTGTCCACTCGACTCCCTTTTTCGATTTTTTCTTTTCCTATATCTTTCTCATTCCTGACAATACTGGTCCGTTATTCCTAGTCTTTCAGTTTCTTCCTTCATCTGCTTGGTGTATCCCCTTGAGCTTTTGTATCCACGGATTTTCTGGAATATTCCCTTGTTTAGTCCTTCCGGGGCCATTCTTACCATATGTCCGTGGAATTTCAGTCTCCTGATTCTTATGTCCGTTTCTAGGTCTTTTCTGTCTTTGTAGATTTCTTGGTTGGATCTTAGCCTGTATCCTTCTTGTGTCTTTTTGGGGCCGTAGATCCTTCTTAGGATTCTTCGTTCTGTTCTCAGTAGTTTTTCTAGATTGGGGAGGCATGAGGTTTCCGTCCCATTTATTAAATAATTAATTAAGTATTTAATTTCAATCGCCACAGCCAAACAGATAGACAGGGCTCGGCATTAATCGGAAGGAAGTAGAGGCAATCATACGGAGTTATACAACCCGATCTCGTATTCGCCCGAATTCGGGGCACGGACTAAGCCGAACCACAAGCTTCGCCCCCTTCTTGAGCAGCTTCACATGCTCCACGCCTGGGCTTTGTATCATCACACCCTTCGGCCGCGGGCTGAATATTGCTGTTCACAGAATGTTCGAGAACATCGGCCGAGGGCTCAAGCCTTCTCTGAATATTTCATACACGTATCTACGCTCAAGAGGTAGAGTCGCTTTTTTACCACCTCGTTCGGATATCAACATTCAAGTTATCTGGAGTATAGTTTATTTATTTACTGTTCACAACATGTAAGCAGGAAACTTATATTGCATTACTACACAATGTCTTTGTTTTTTTAAAATAAACTGATTAATTTTTAATAGTAATTAGGTGTAGACGCTACTCGAAGGTAAGTTAAATCAATTAGAAAATTCACTATAAAATGAAATAATTAAAAACAAGGATATATCGAACTTGTTTCATAATTAATTGTTCCGTACTACCTCGATATATACTATACAAATATACTGGACAAATTCGTAAAAATAGTTAAATAGCTATCGAGACGAAACCCTTGTGTGTTGAGAGCCCGATTTTAAGCATTTAATTTAATCTATCACTCTTCAAGGGTGTGTTTCTGTCCTTATCCTTCCCTATCCGGCGGATACCCCTCCCACTTTCTGATAAATGAAAGGCATTATCTAATGGGGGGGGGGCGGTTGAAAAATGCCCCCGCTGAATAAGTTAGTGGCGACTATTAATAAAATGTACAACTGCCCTGCAGGGGGAAATAATGGCCACTGCAGGAGCCATACTTAAGCTTTCAGCCTCTGTATTGTGCGGCACTTTCAAGGGTTGAAAAGTTCAAAACCCACGGCAGGTCTCGGATACTTAAAGGCCTGGTCATAATGTTATTCAGAAATTGTAGCTCGAAGGGTAGAGGTCAAGCAAGACACTTGTGCCTAGTCACTGGTCGAGTGCTTTGTTGGATGAAGCATTTTACGTGGAAATAGGATTCGATTGGTTGCTTATACACCTCACGGCCGAAGCGTCCCTACAGGCGTTAGTCCTCATAAACCTATTTCCTTTTATTATGGTTACATATGGGTGTTTACTGTCTGCAATTGTAAAGGTAATACTTGTTTTAATTTTACAGTCCATTTCTCCGTGCTTAAAAGTTTCTAACATTTATATATTTAGTTTGTGTCTAGTTATACAATTATATGATGTTTGTCTAAGTGGCATTATGTGGACATGAGCATCAGAGTCAATGTGATTAGTGTCGTTTTTATCTTCTACATATAGAGATTTTAATTTCACGTACGTTTAGTCCGTACAAGAATAATTTTGTATTCTTTAGATTTACAGTTTTCAACTAGCAATAATTGCACCTCAGTAATACTTCATCGGTTACGATAATGCCCCTGCGCAAAGTTCAGGTATGAATGAGATCATTTATCTGTATTATTATTGCCTTATAAAAGGCAAATTGTAATTATTGTACAATAAAGTTCTATAGATTTACAGTATTATCGCTACATAAATTCGTCTGAGATAACTGCCACAAAAGTGATAAGGATTGAAAATTACTAACGAGATTTAGAATATTATTATATTAGAATATAACTTTGCCTATATACATGACTGTATATGTATTATATAAATGAAAAACCACATACACTCAGGACATGATTGGAGAAGCTGGTCATTGCTAGGACTCCCACTGTTACGCATTTATAGCGGGTCACGAGGCCACTGCCGTTTTAGTCTCCGAGGAGGATTATATGGATGACTGGTGGAGTGCAATGACTTTGCTAGGGGATTAGGTTGGTTGGATAGGTTACTATGGAATTTCATGAACTCGGAAGGGATGAGTTCGAGAATGTAGGGTATATTCAGATCATTATGAAGGGTTTTGTTGCTGACGTAATAAGGGGCATTTACTATTGTTCTCAGGACTTTTGATTGAAAGGATTGGATGCGCTTGATGTTCGACTTTTTTGGAGTCCCTTATAGCTCTATTCCGTATGTCCAGATTGGCTTAAGTATAACTTTGTAAATTAGTAATTTGTTTTCTATTGAGAGATGTCCTTTGAAGTAGTCTGTACAGTTGTCCAAAGTATATGAAATAAAGGACGTAAAAAGTGACAAGCGTTAAAAAAAAAAAAAAAAAAAAAAAAAGGATATATAATGGGAAAAGAGAAGACTACTGGAGCGGGTATAACGGCTATAGGCAAAAAGTTAACAATGTTGTTTTTATTAGGATTGTTAACTCCACCGTCAGCTACTAGCTAACTTGCCTGTGAAGCAATCTGTTGGGACAGGTCCCCGCGTCTGTCGTCAACTCCCCTTATTGATAAGAAGTTTCCCGCCCCCGCCACAATAGTAAACTAGTTTCCTCCTCCTCGCTATCGGACCGCATGGCCAAACTTGATCTCGCCCAGTCACTTGCTCAGTGCCCCCTGTATCGGCAGATTTACCGATGGCTCTAGTTATTTTGAAGAAATAAATTATCTCGTTTGGTTAATAACGCCAATTAAAAAAGTTGATTAAGTTTGAAGTATGTATTACACTCTTCATTTTAGTTGAATTATTTTTATTGACATAAACATTCAAAAGGATTTTATCCAACTATTAATCGGCTGACAGTATTAAACAGGAGTTGTCAGCACAACAGCTGTTTTATTTAAATATTAGTAGCTGAAGATCTTTATTAGAAAGCTACAATTTCCTTATAAAGCAATTCTGCCAAGCAGCCCCTAACTCCCAAGGCGATTCCCCCAGCTACTTCTCCATTTGAACCTTCACCTCCTTCTCTAACACTTTTTCTTCATTTGGCGAAGACCAGAGAGAGGGCAGGCGAGAGAGCCACAGACACTCGCGACATGAGAGGAGATGATAGGCAGACCCCAAGACTTACATATATATATTTACAATAGTATGTTTAACTTTACACACCGTCTGTTCAATTATTGTCTCGTAGAGGGTCATTCATTAAGCGCTTCCTATCATTAAATTTTAATAAAACGAAGTGTGTGTCAGATATAATCGAAATTATTTATTCGTTTGAAAGGCCTATCGATCCCATTATGTATGGAAAATAACATCGTGCAAATGTCCGCCGCGGCTTCGCTGGGTGGCGCGCATCCGAAATGTTTAATTTTCCATGGCTCTTTGTGCATAATCAGGCTAAATTTGACCTATGTTGGCTTTGAGGACCGCTGTGGCTTATTCGCATAGACCTGCGACTTAACAGAACCCCACAAGAAAAAGTCTAACGGGGTCAAATCGCACAATCTTGGTGGCCAGTCACATCACCTCCTCGTGAGATGACCACACGTCGTTGTCTATGGTAGTACACAGATGGTCTGAAAAGTTTCCGACCTCAACATGAAGATGATAATAAAATAAATAAAAGCTAGTGAAATAAAAGCTAAATACAATATATACATTTAATGTATGTAGGTAGCAATAATTATAATGGCGTGGTGGCGACGCTCTTGGATCTCATGTGGAATGGTATCGTCCCAAATTCAACAATTTGGTTTGTTGAGTTACCCATTCATCCAGAAATGGGCCTCACCGCTGTAGATGATCTTTCGATGAAAATTAATGAAAATCCAGGGCCCATTCCGCGAATACACGTCGTTGTCTATGGCCGTTCACCTTCAGCTCCTGGGTCAGTTTTGTACGGGTACAGGCCTAAGTTTTGGCGCTACATTCGCCAAGTTGTGCTCTGCGGAAGACCGAGTTCTTATGAGCGTTACGAAATCGACTGCCTCGGATTCTCCTGCACACTCTCACGGACAGCGGCGATGTTTTCGGCAGATCTTGCATCTCCACGACGTGCGGGTGTTGGTTGATTGTTTACTGAACCAGTGGATCAAATTTATCGAGCACACTACGAATAGTCCTCTCGGTAGGACGGTTATAGCGAGCGTAAAATGAGCGAAGTGCGCTGAACGTTGCCCGAACTGAACACCCATATTGATAAAACAATTTTATCATTTGCACGTGTTGTTGAACGCTATATCCGTCCATGGTGATTTGGCTAAACAGACTGAATAAATAACAGCCAATTCGACAGATGCAGCTTCAACAATATAAAGTTCGGAAGTCCCTACTGGAAGACGCTTTAAGAGGGTTCCATGTCAGCCTTTTGTCAAGATGAAAACCTATCTAGTTTGTAACAGTTTCAACCTCACTTTTTAATATAGCTCTTAGCTCCTTCAGCGATTCTTTTTTTATCTCAGCAATGGTGTCAAAACGTCGTCTCTTCAAGGTTTTTATCAACTTTGGGATCAAAAAGAAGTCGGAGGGAGCCATGTTTGGCTAATACAGTGGCTGAGGTAACATAACAGTGTTGATTTTGCGGAAAAAAATTACGAACTATCAGCGAGGTGTGAGCGGGAGCGTTATCGCGATACGATAACCACGAATTGTTTTGTGACAATTCCGGTCGTTTTCTTCGGATAAACGGCGCATTACTTCCAAGTAATACACTTTATTGACCGTACGACCTTCTGGCAGGAACTCATGACGTACTACGCCATCGAAATCGAACGCGAAATTAGAAAATTCTCGATACTTTTTGATCAAACCTCGCTTATGTCAGGTACTTTTTGAGGATAACTGATGGCGTTGACAGATCTGGACGAGAACAAAAGGATTGCTGCGTCGTCAACAAATGTAGGCAGGCTAGCTAGTATTTAAATAAAAAAAAAAAAATTTTTTTTAAGAAAATATAGTCTACCATACTTTAACCCCCACCCCCCAACGTGTTCAACACTTTCAAAAACCTCAGATATATTTAATTTGGTACACTACACCGTATACTATTAAAAAAAAAAAATAAAGATAATAGGTACTACGAATATCACCAGTTCACTTAAAAGTTCTGTTTTGTTTTATTGCTGTAAAACATTACCTTATATATCAGAGTGACAAGGGGAGGGAGGGAGGTAGGCGGAGAGAGAGAGGGAGAGAGAGAGAGAGAGAGAGAGAGAGAGAGAGAGAGAGAGAGAGAGAGAGAGAGTAAATAAAGTAAAAAAACATTATGGTGCATGAGAGAGATAAGGTTTGTACATATTTGCATAAGGTAATTTCCA
Organism: Acanthosoma haemorrhoidale; assembly: GCA_930367205.1. Lineage (NCBI taxonomy): Eukaryota > Metazoa > Arthropoda > Insecta > Hemiptera > Acanthosomatidae > Acanthosoma > Acanthosoma haemorrhoidale. The sequence continues at coordinate 110,645,648 of OV884014.1, read as the reverse complement.
CTTTTATTTGTTTTAGTAATATAAAAACTGGGGCACAGCCATCTTATTTTTCCCAGGGAAGGCACACGGTCCTTTGTTTTCAGTTGGAAAAAAAACCCGTGGGCCTGTCCTCGAGAGGTGAGACCCACTTACGATGTCTTGTTAAGACTAGGTTATCCTCAAAGGAGTGCGAGTGCAGCCTCAGTCGTAAGAGAGATACCTCTGAGATACATTATCTCTCAACGGTATTATCTCAGATTATACACGAGGCCTTTTCACGCCCTGCTTTTTATTTTGACAAATAACGCGGGAGGAAAAGAAACGTTGAGGGTATACATAGATCAGAGGATTTTACCAATTCCAAAACCAGTCTTTGAGTTTCGACTATAAAGTTATATCGATCTATAACCTACACTTAGAACTCTCGCTTGAATTTTATTTCGACAACAGATGAATTGTTTATAGTCAGAATGAACAACAAGCTATACGCTAACATTCCCTCTAATTTTATTACATTAAAGCAATCATTGTCGATTTATGTCTTTACTACAATTTAGGTTTTGTTCATGTAAATTTGATATAAGTGACATGATTAAATTGAGAAATTATTATCAATAGTAACAACAATAGTTTTTGCTATATACAGCAACCCCCCCCCCCCGCCGTGAATCCATGTGTACCCCATATTTAGATAAATTATCTATATAAAACACATTTACAAATATTTATTCGTAGGTACTTTTTTAAATTTTCTTAGATAGTTGATGAAAAAAAAAAAAGGAAAATTATATAAACTTGATACAAAAAATAAATAAATGAAACGAAATAAGTAAGCAAGCGCATTTTTCGTCTGTTTAGACCACCTATGACTTTATAGGTCCTCGCAGAGTACTCTTGCAGTAAAGCTCTAAAGAGTTTGTATAATGCATTCTTGTTGTCTGTCAAGTCTGGAATTGCAAATTAATAGAATCAATACAATATTAATTAGAACCGAAATAGATTTTTCGTAGAAATTACACAAAGGACTGTTTTCGAATTTGAATAATACGGCGGCTTCGTTCAATTAGGCCAAGAAAATAAAACGACGTAAAGTTGTTTAAAAAAATTTCGTGCGACGTAACTTTTGTTAAACTATTTTAGATTATCCAATTGCTGAAAACATTCTGTAAAAAAGGTAAATAAATACATAGAATATTACTTACCGACAATTCATCAGAGATAATTGTGTACAGAAATGTAATGAAATTTCATAAATATATCTCTAATTTTAAGAGCCTGAGATACAAAAAGACAAGGAATGGGGTCCACCTGCTATTGGGATGGTTAGTAAACAACGTTTCTGCATTATTTCCTTGTGTGATCCCGTTTTCCAATAAAGTATATCTTTACCACAATTAAGGTTATTGTTCAGGTAAATTTTATATAAGTGACATGATTAAATTGAGAAATTATTTTCAATAGTAACAACAATAGTTTTTTCTCTAGACAGTAACCCCCCCCCTTAACTCCATGTGTACCCCATATTTACATAAATTATCTGTATAAAACACATTTACAAATATTTATTCGTAGGTATTTTTTTTCAATTTTCTTAGATACTTGCTGAAAAAAAAAAAAAGGGAAATCATACAAACTTTATATATGTAAAAAAACGTCTGAAAAGCTGTTTTGATAAATTTAAGGATTTCTCAAGTCACAGTTAGATATAATTTCCCGTAAGTAACATCTTGTTATAAGAGCCGACACTAAAAATTCAATGAAATTTAGTTAATATTTTATAATTTTTTTTTCCCCGTGAAAAAGCGATTTGCGGCCGATTTGATTTAACATTTACAATTATTATAACTGTTGGGAAAAGTTTTTCAGTGATTGCGTCATCAAGGCCGTTGTGAAAAAATCCTTCGATTCTCTCGATTATATAAAATTCTGACGACCTCCTAAATATATCCTCTGGTTTCGTAAGTAACCAACGAGGTCCCTTAAGCAGAACTTCCTTGAAAACCTCGAATCAAATCCTTGCGACAGAAAGGAGGTGGCAAAAAACCATTCTACGCATTTGTAGGTCCAGGGCTGACAATATACAGTATTAATTGCCATAACTTTCTCTAATTAAAAAGAAAATAAAGAAAAAGAAAGTAGTACACCTTTACCTGTGGACTACACAAGTTGTCTATCGCGTAGCTACACGACAAGATGCGGTCGCATGCAGAACGGTAGGTGCAGACTCTTGCTGAGAACAATAGTAGCCAATTTGCAGAAACACAATAGATAATTATCCTAGCTGCATCGGATAGCAGGCATTAGACACGGCAAATACTCCAGTGTAAAGGTAAGTTCTTCCTGGAACTGCCCGCGATGGCGGTCGGCAGTGACTGCTGGCAGTCAAGAAGTGGGGGGGGGGGAACGAATCGAAAACGTATGGTTTTCTTTAAAAAGTCAAACGACTACGGGTGGCACGAGGGGTGAAAATTTTATAAAATATGATTGTCTGAAATGTTTTATCAATTAATGTTAGTATACATATTTGAAGAGAAAACGGTGTCCTTAAATTTACCATCTAAAAATATTACTACAATTTTTCGCATTCTACCTATTTTACCGTTTTAGTCATATTGGTACTTCTGTTGCCACGGTTACCTAAGTTTTCAGGTTTCGCTGTCATTCTGCCTAGTGCTTAACCCACTTCCTGTGAAGCTGCTGGAAAGTCAATTTTTATTTCAATGGTGACTCAGTCGATTATAAAATAAATTTGTTGAGTGCTAGTCAAAATCGTTGGTCTAATCTTGGGTGACAATTATAAGAATAGTTAGCCAACTTCTGACCCTGTCTCGTTTGTGAAAATAAAAATGGACAAATTCGTATTCCATGATTCAGCCAAGATCGCTGCAGTTGAAAAAAAAAAAACCTTGCAAGATGCTTTTAACTAACTTTATGTTTTTCTTGGCAGTTTTACAGTTTCAATTACATTTATGTGCCTTTTTTAATAATTTTATGAGTAATTTTCATATTTTTTAGACACTTTTTAACATTTTAAATGTAAAAGGGGGCTCTTCAGATTCCTTGTTATCCATATGACGAAAATTCATAAAAAAAATAAAATTATAAAAACAGTGGGTTTTGTAGTTTAAATCTTTCTCTTTTCTTTCCGTACTGTATCACCGTCTCCGTATTAAACGTATCCTTTACTATTGACATGGAATCACAAATAGGAACTACACCAGAGGACATTTACACATATTACTCCCATGGGCCTTTATAATAATCAGGAAGAGATGATCAACTAAATTTTTTGGGTAGATCAAAAAAAAGTAGTGAGTCAACGAGAAGACTAAAACAGAAAAATATGAACAGTACAGGACAAAGAACAACATCTAAAACACTTTATAACATTCTTTAAACAATACATATTTAAGGGACCTCAGAGCATCCTGTCTCATTATTAACTCATGTCAGCATTCTCTCCTCTATATACTCTCTCGGCGTGTGACCAGAGAGATCAGAGTAATCCTTACGCTATAACACTTAGTGGTTATCACATAGAGTTCTACCAGCCATTGTTCTTTATTCAATAAAGTTCTTTTTAAAAAGTGATTCATTCCTAGAGATTATTTAATTATATAAATTCACAAATTTCTTCTAGGCGGGCACTCGGGACAAGACTCACTCAAAGCTTACCGACTCAAATTCAGACATACATGATTGGACTACAGCCCTAATCTTAAACCTCATCAGTCAAATGTCACCCTACTTCCACAAAAAAATGAGAACTGCCCTCTGAAAACAAATTAAATCTACAAATAACATTAATCCGACCCACGATGACACATACGGCTTGGAGTTAAACTTGTGCTTCAAACTACAGGAAGTCGTACCAAACATGAGTATGCGCATAATAACCCTGGATACAACAAGATAACAAACATTATGACAACAGACGTGCAATTACCCACAATCCACCAGTATGTACACAACCAGGGAGAAAATTTCTTTGATGTAACTACCATATCCGAAAACGAAAATCACAAAGATAAATATACAATTACAATAATTCCCTCAAAAGATAGTCCACAAAGGCACAAAACATATACTGATGGAATAACATTAACCAAATTAAATTTTGGATTTTCTTAATTAATTTTGTTTTATATTAATATCTCTTTTATAATTTACAATTATTTTCGTATTATTTCGTATTATTATTTCTTTCTTTTTGTCTTCTTTTATAAATAGGGTTTTCATAGTTATTTTTTTAAATTTACATTGTTATTATTTCCATCACTTATTACATTAGAACAAAAAAAAAAAAACGGGCTCAGTGACAAAGTCATGTAATAATTTTAATTTGTGCTTCTCAGCGAAATTGTGCATTATCTAAATAATAAACTTAAAAAAAAACTTAATTTAATGGTCTTAATTAATTGCTTCAAGTGGTATGGTTTTCTTGTTTCTTTTGTTTTATTTCCTTATTACCTTTAATGTTATTCTTCAGGAAGTAAATTGTTATTATAGAATGGGAGATATAGTCAAAAATAAGACAATCAAAACGGAAAAAGGAATTTCGCATATAAAAGATGCATTTCCCTTAAAAAAAAATTGTCCTGCCGTGAAACAATAACAGGTTACCGGTGCTCGTTTTCGAAACTTGAAAAAAAATGTTGAATGGCTGGCAAATGGATGCTATCCCACCAACAGCTTAGAGTCTAAAATTTGCCAACTGCTGGCAAGAATGGAACATTGCCAACTTTCGGCTGTAGATAGGGGGGGGGGTTTGTGTGAAGAGTGTGGACCTTTCAGAATTTCAGTGTTTGCTTCTCCGGGCAAGATGGGACCTGTCAACCAACAAGGGATATTACACCAGGCTATACCACTTAATGGGTACCGGATATGAAAACGAATACCAAACGGCGGAAGTGCAATCAATTCCCAAGTTGAATGAGGCTTCTATCTAATGCGAATGACTTCATCTTCACCAGTTGACGAGTTACAACGAAACAATATTTTTTATATATTATATGCCTTAAAGCCTTTTCCAACTTATTATTTCCGTGCAGTAAATAAAATGAAATGAATAAAAATCATAATATTCAACGATATTAAAATAATAACTTAACTTCTAAATTAATAACCCCATAAGGTTATGTTTCTTTATTATTTTTATATGATGGATTGAATAACGAAGATCGCTATAATTCGTATTATTTTTATAGGTACGATGAATGATTATAAACAAATAACTAATTTATTCTTTAGCGTTTATACACTGAGTATGTATACTAAACAAAAAGTGGACTTTATTCTTGTCTCGATAAATAGTTAAAGCTTTTACCTTAAAGCTAATAAGTATAAATTAAAGCAATCAATATGAAATAATGAAGGGTATAATTTTATCTCTTTCCAAGGCAAGATTTGGGATCGTAAGTACCGTTAAAGTATATAAAGTGGATTCCAGACATGAATAAAAAGCAAGTACTTTAACAAGAGCAACAACAATTACAATAATATAATAATATATATAATACTTAATATAAAAGTCCATAACGGTTCTGCTATGACTTGGTTGTTGTATAAAGGCAAAATACTTGTCTGTTGTATAAAGGCAAAAGAAGCTGAAGACCTGCAAGAAGGAGGCGACCACCATCATAGGGCCAATCAACATTCTTCTTTCTCTACAAAGCTTAATTGTCGCAGCGCCGTTCATTTTCCGCCTTTTTGTAGATTTTTATCAAAACAGAACCCGTTATGTTTTCACCTGTTTGTCTGTTTGTCCTGGCGGTTCCCCTTCCAACATGAAATATCACATTAATTGACAACTTAAAACTTAGGCAATCTTCCTAGATCTTGGCCCTGCTATAAATAAGGCAATGGCCAGTTTCTCTAATTATGTCCTGAGCGTCTGTGGCTCTCGCGCTCTTGGTCAGCCTCCGCTGGCTCGATTCTGGTAACGCGGTTGATGGAGGATCGTGGAAGAATTCCCAAGACTCCGCTTCCTCTTTTGCATGCAAGGGGGGTTTGTGTGATCTCTGGGGTGTTTGTAAATACTGCATGAATGATCATTTGTTTATACGGTATGAATGAGAACATTGAACACAATTAATTGTTCAATAAGGCACATTGTAATTTTATCACAATAAAGATTTTATATTTGAAGAAAGATGGTAATTAACAAGATAATCAAAACCATTAAGCCTGTGTGATACTGCAAACTTAATTAACTTGTTTATATTTAAACTTTTTACTCCCTCTCCCCTTATTGTTAGTAACACTCTGCTGAGAAAATATCGACCCACAAACAACAATATTTCGTTTTTGAAAGTTACTCGCTGACTCAAGACTGGTTACCAAATTGGTGAGCAGAAGAGAAAAACCACGAAGAAATAGTCTAAAAGAACAAGTTATAAAAAAAAAAAAATGACAGTGACAATCAATCGCGGTTGAACTTACATACAAGAAAAACAGTTATCGATTGCAAAAGAACCACTATCTTATTACATTATTCTTGAATGTATCGATAAAAACAAATTCGGAGATGCCAATTGGCCTGAGTTTCAATTTGTTAAAAATTAAAAATCGTTCTTAATTATCTCTTAAACTCCACTCCAGTCCAAAGAATAAAATTGACAGGCTGAATGGGGCATGCTGCATATGTACAAAGATGATTAATGTTTGTGTGAATAGTTGGGTATTATGTGTTTTGTAAACATTATAAACGTATTCAGACCAAAGGATTTGTGTCGAATTTATAGGACTAAAGCAATAAAGCTGTGGTCTCCGTTGAATAAAAAAATTTTAGTTTCCGTTCATTTCGTGATAAAAACCTGGCGTTTGGAGAGCGCACCTGATCCTAGGTCTATCAATCATCCAAATCGTATTTAATACTTGGGGAGAACCATGACTGAAAGAAGGGCGCCACCAAAAAAATTGATTCAATGCTTTGTCCATAATTGATATGAATGCCTGTCGGTGCATTTCCTTAATGGCATCCTTAGAAACTGGCGGGGACCATCGCGTGACCGCGGGAGGTTAGCGAGATCTGGCGGTGAACCCACGTAAGCGGAAGGCGTTGCAGGAAGTCTTCTTCCTTCCAGCTACCACTTACGGGATAAACAAAGGAGAAAAACCATAAAGGCAGGGAAAAAATCGTAAAGCATATTGCCTGAGGAAACGCGAAAAAGAGTTATGTTAACAAAACAAATACAAACTAAAGACAATACATTTGAGCAAATGCACAACACTGGTATCCCAAAAATGACCACTAACTACATATGATAAATCACCCTACACTCTATTGTATATATATTGTAAATTGGTTATAATATGTTGTAAATTAATTTAAACAAATGTAAATGACATTACCAAATCATAAGTCATACCAGTGTAAATATCGTTAACAATAAAAGACGCAGCTGCAAAAAAACTAGTCAGAGGCCCTTGAAGGGAGAGTCAGGTAGCGGCTAGGAAGCTGGGTGGGTCCCTGTCTCGAACAAGAGAGCGTAACCGCAACCCAGCGGTTTGGTTGTTCAGAATAAAACCCCAGATCATTGGTTACTAGGGGCTATATATACCCCCTAGTTTTAGCCGATAAATCATTCTAACTACGGCTCTCTGACTGGTACCTGCAGCTGCACCGATGTTTCAAGATTTGGCCTTCTCATTTATGAAAACCTCTGCATCTCTCTTTCCTAACCTCACTATGTTTTAGTCCGGCCTTGTCAGACCCCACACTTTCCTAGTGGGATTCTCTGCCTTCATCTCGCTAAAACTACCACCTCCTTGGGAGAGACCTTTCCCTCGCGGAAGCCGTTTGCCATGACCCTACAAACTTTACCTAGCAGAGTCTCCCACGCCAATCCAGTCTGCCTCTCTCCGGTTCACACTCGCCTTTGGGAATTTGTGGTCTTTCCAAGACCACATAAACTACCTACAATATCTACCCTAACCTCTTCTCCTGAATATAGTGCACTGTCGGGGCACATACCTATCAAATATGAAGTCAGATAGTATGGTAGTAAGACCCGTCATGAAGCCATTGTCCAGGTCATAGCCTAATCAACTATCATTCGTCACTAGGGCTAGGGTAACTAGGCACCCCCCTCGTGACGACCCGACAGAGGAAATTAGCAACAAAAAAACTAAACAAGCATTTTGGGATCAAACAAGACCAAGTGAGTATAAAGTATACAAAAAGACTTAAACAGTTTTTTCCCCAAACACAATTGCAGCCCCAGTGACAACGTGCATAAAGGAACAGGGATCCAGCCAATTTTTTGTATAGAATTTGGCCAAACTATAGATTGCTGAAGGATGTGAGAACAGAAACAATTATTGAGAGACTAATAAGTTTTAAGACCGGAAAAATTTAAGATTAGCAGTTGAGACTCGAACATAAAACATTTAATTTAACGTCACAAGTCAAAAAAAAAAACGAATGTGAAATCTACAGATGCTTTATCGAACTTTAAACACTTTATACAAACAGCTCGAAATATCTCATCAATTCATTTCTGAATATATCGGAGGAGCCTACAAGCTAACCACCATAAAGACACGCCAGTTAAATAATCTTTGTAGAGGAGAGTCTTTTAAAAAAAAAGAAACAAAAGCTTAATTATGAAGTTCAATTCAAAACACTGGTATATACAAATATTAAGAGTTACGTTACTACATACTGGGTGGAATGTCTGGGGACGAGTGGGGTCTGGGGCTAAAGCTGAGACATATATGTATAAGAAAAGGATAAGATTCTGGGAAGTAGGGAGATCTTGGAGGGATGCGGTTGCTTACTTAAAAATAACAGGGAACCACCAGTGACTTCCATGAAGTCACGAGGCAGGTATACAGTTCTGCTCAAGCCCCTTCTAGTAGTTCTAAGATATATAAAATTGTTGATGTTTAAGCTAACTAACGCCATTACAAGTCCACAAAGTTATCTACGTCTAAATGGACTGTACTAAATTTCAGACATTATCCTACACAAAAATATTAACAATGACTCGCAGCTCATCTTTTAACGACAACAAATTTGATTGTATAACTGAGGTGGAACTATGTTGTAAGCTGTGTGGAGTTCGCTTCCCCTCATAAGAATATAGTTCAAATTTGCAATGTTCAAGATTAAATTTTAGTAACACAAATGAAATTCCATAGTAACCTATCCAACCACCCTAATCCCGTAGCACAGTCATTGCACTGCTCCATTCATCCCTATAATCCTCCTCGGAGACTAAAACGGCAGTGGCCTCGTGACCTACTATAAATGCGCACAGTGGGAGTCCTGGCAATGGCAAGTTTCTCCAATCATGTCCTGAGCGTATGTGGCTCTCGCGCTCTTCGTCAGCCTCCGCTGGTGGCTGGTGGGGAGCGTGGGGGACTTCCCGAGAGTCCGCTTCCTTTTTCGCTTGCGAGGGAGGCACAACCGTGTGGACTTGGGGGGCCCCTGGGATGTTTGTAAATATTGTATGAATGTGCGAACGAATGGTGAATTGTAAATATGGTATGAATGAAAACACTTATCACAATCTCAATTATTTATTGCCTATTAAGTAGGCAGATTGTAATGTCATCATAATAAAGTTGTTATTGAATGAAGTAACACAAATGGCAAGGTGCCATTAAATATGTTTTCGCTCAATTGGCCATATGGCATATTTGTTTAAACCAAATGAGATGTGCACAATAAGCAATTTGAATATCCCAGGCGTGTTTCATAATCTACACTTTTTTTCCATATTATTTCTATAATAATGTTGTTACGAAAACAGACGACATTCACTACTTGAAAACTATTCTTATTCCGACCGCCATTAGAGAAATATAAAAACTATTCAACCACGTTAAGAAAACACTAAGGATCAGATAATTTTAAAATTTATTAATAAATGTAAATGCTTTTAATTTTGGTTATAGTCACCATTTGGGAATTTTTAATTATCGTTTTAATTAATATTAGATTAAATATTGTCGTACTATAACCTATAATATGATGGTAAAATGTTAATAAACCTTAAGGAATGCATACTTAAGAAAAAGCAAATAATCTATTAGAAAGGAAACTACGTTTAATTTCCTAGATCAGTTTCCGGTCATGAATGCCTCGCTAAATTTTCCTCTTCCGGAAAAATCATTGCTGGGAAAAGCCAGTCATCGAAGTAAAACTATCGATTACTTACGAACAAGTGGTCACTACAATCGGATCGAATTTCTTTTCGTAGTATTCAAAATTGAATTTCGGCCGCATGTACACTTCTAAATTAAAATAATATTCGATTCTTCCGACATTTTTTCCTGGTGTTTATTTCTTGTAGTCGCCCTCTACAATGATCTTTGACCTTCATTATTATGCGATCCCTATTTTTATGAAATGAATTCGATTCATTAACTTCCTCTGCATTGCATAAAACACTTGTTCGATAACAAACTAACCTCCACGGTCGAGGTCAATCAAGACAGATTTTCAGAAATGTTTGAATTCCTCTTCATTATTTTTACGGTTAATACCATTAAAACATAGTTAAACATCCTATTGGAACTTACTTGCTGGTTAAGGGACCTTCACAATAAAAGAGTAAGTAAACGGTGTCCCAGAATTAACGCAAGATTTGAATTTGTCGCCATTTCTGCAGTAAAGTCCTGGCAACCCTAAAAAAAAAAAAATTTGACAGCTGACAGTTTAGGGTTAGTAAAAATTGAGCGTTACACGATAGAACAACGTGTCTTTATTGTTAAACATTATCTCAAAAATAATGAAAGTTTGGCAGCCGCAGTTCGAAAATTTCATGCAAAATATGGCCGGAATAGTGTTTTGACTTCATTAACTGTGAAGAGATTAATTGAAAAAATTAGGGAGACTGGATCGGTTGGAGACACTAAACACACTGGCCGTCCAAAAACAAGCCATTCAAATGTCAATATCGAAGCAATGCGCGAGAGTGTTGTTGAAAATCCAGGAACATCAATGCGGCGTCGTAAACACAGTTCTTTGTGCCGAGATTGGATGATATTGATGTGGCCAATATGTGTGTTCAACAAGATGGTGCCACATGCCATACAGCCCATGAAACAATTCTGCATGAGACATTTCCAGGTCGTGTACTCTCTCGTTTCGGTGATCAGAATGTTCCCCCTAGATCGTGTCATTTAACATCTTTAGATTTCTTTCTATGGGGTTATTTGAAGTCAACGGCGTATGTCAACAAGCCCACATCCACCCGTGGATTAAAATGGAAAAAAAATTCAACCACATTTATGCCAAATGGTCATGGAAAATTTCGACAAAAGAGTGCGTATGTGCCAGCAAAGTCGTGGAGGCCATTTGCCCGATGTGTTATTCCATAAATAACCCTATCCTATTTACTTTATAATTCAATAAAAAAATAACAACAAAAATACTAAAAACTGTGTTTTCTATTCAAATCAAATCTTGCGTTAATTCTGGGACAGCCTATATATGCAATGGTCTGAAGTTTCAAGTGCATAGGTTGATTTAATAAATATTCCATGAGACCAATAGAACAATAGTTGATTTATAAAACAGAGGCTGTGGTTAATAAGACCAACTGTGCCTCTGAATAAGGGATAACTCTAACAGGACAAACATTCGCTAAGGGGATTAATTCAACCCTACTGCCTCCCAGCAGAGAAGTGGTCAAACAACCATTTGGAAATAATTGTCAACAACCGGATGGAACGACAATATAGGATATTTATCAAATCTATTGTATTCAAGCTTTGTGCATAAATTTATTATTATATTGTTTTGTTGTTGTTTTTAGTTTTAAGGCTACAGCATATTCCAGCCCAGAGCTAAAAGTGACAAATCCACTTGACTATAAAAACACTTTCCTAGCACAGAATAAAAAATTATTATTATTATTATTTCATATTCATCTATTTTTTAATTGTTATTTTCTTGCGCTATATCTGTATAACATTGTATAAATTATTTCTCAATGTAGTTAATATGAAATATATCATGTAATGTCCTTGTTGGATGGAGCTCAAAGATATAAGTAAACTCCGATAGAGTACAAGGGCTGAATAACTGAATATTATTCAATGAATAAACTCCAAAAATACCTCGTTCATTTAGTATCAAAACAATAATTTTAATTTTAGTATTAAATACATTTTGCGCTTTTTTAAGGCCAGTCCATGGAAAAACAAACCAACAAAAAAAAAAACTAAAAAAGAAGAAATTCTCCTAACGACTAAAGCTATTACAAAAACAACACAAATGTACACAAACACGCAATAATGTACAATACAAAATACACCCAAATTCAAAACTTTCCACAAAAAAAACAATTAATACAGTACAAGTCCGTAATTCGTCTAATATAACTGGAGCTTCACCAGAGCTAATAAAATCCAATTCATTCAAAATAATTACCATTACTACATCAGAATCACAGAAAAATGTGTGAAGAGTTAAATATTTCATTCATTTAACAATTCTTGCACATCTAAAGTACAATTTTTTTTTTTACAATTGCTTTAACTCCATAAAACCACTAATTAAAGAAATAGAGAATTTCTCGGTTTCACAAGAGAACCAAACATATTTCAAGCTAAAATTTAGATAATTTCCTAAATTAGTTGGGTTTTTGCATAGTTTTCCCAAAATGGAATATAAAGCGTTTTCCAATAGGGACTTACGAACTTTGACAGCTGATAGCGGCCATATTGTTGAAGCTGTCAAATTGGATTTCATTTATTCAGTCGGTTTTGCCAAATCACCGCGGAGGGATATAGCGTTCAACAACACGTGGAAATGATAAAATTATTTTATCGATAGGTGTTCGGAAAATGTTCCGCGGTCGCCATAACCGTCCTACAGAGAGGACTATTTGCAGTGTGGTGGATAAATTGGAGTCCGCTGGTTCAGTAAACAATCAACCAACACCCGTAAGTCGACGAAACGCAAGATCTGCCGAAAACATCGCCAATGTCTGTGAGAGTGTGCAGGAGAATTTGAGCAGTCGATTACGCGTAGCTCAATAGAACTCGGTCATTCGCAGACTACAACTTGGCGAATTTCAGCGATGAGGCTCATTTCTGGATGAATGGATACGTCAACAAACAAAATTGTCAAATTTTGGACGATACCAATCCACATGAGATCCAAGAGCGTCGCCACCACGCCATTATAATTATTGCTACACACATAAATTAAATGAATATATTGTACTTCAAAAGTAACAAAGAATTTGCTTACCGAGGATTTTTCAAACTGCAAATTTGATTGTATGCACTTCGTATGCACAGTCGATGGTTTTATTACAAGTTTTTATTTTAACAACTCAACAGGAGATCGGTTATTTGAAAGAGTTTTTTGCAGTTGTCCTCAGAGACCAAAGTGGTCCAACTGTAAAAATCACAATAAGAATTTTAAACGGGGGACGGCTACCACGATTCATGGTTCAACCGTATAATATAATTATTTGCAGGGATATGTACACATTCACTGGTGGAATACGGAAACTACAAATGTTACATTACATATTATAACATGTTTGTCTAGTTATTATACAAGCCATCACCCTCAAGGACTCTCACATCTAGAGGTACTCATCCAACTGTTTATAGAAATGTGAAATAAATAACAGCTAATAAAGAAATTTATTGGAGGGGTCGGGACACGAACCCGGGGCTGATTTGAACCCAGAATATTTATTACGTCAGGAGAACCCTAATATAATATATATATATATAATATTAGGGTTCTCCTGACGTAATAAATATTATATATATATATATATAATATTTAATAACCTAACCACCATTTAGCGACCAAATGCTATTTTAAATTAAGCCCCCCCCCCGTTCTCACAAATGACCAAATGTATATTTAAGTAGAGGTGGCACAGCTGGCTCCCTGTACTTAGCAGCAGCAGCTGGTGGTGTTCTTTCACGTTCCTTACCCTCGGGATATTTCCCGGGGGTCCTTGTTAGTGCCAGCTCTATCGTCCCGGGGAACAGGGGAAATGATTGATTATACTTCATCAGGAGATACAGGATTTTCATTTTGGGTAGACTTCCACTTCTTAAGCCATCCAAGTGTAATATATTTCATTTATTAACTAGAAAAAAAAGTCACTCAAATGCCCTATTATAATACAACATTATTAATTGGGAAGTTAAAATTGATTTATACTCATGTACGACCCCCCTCCTGTCAAGGCGATTCCCTCAGCAATAGGGATATTCCTGGTGGAAGGGCCGGAAGAAACGGAGCTCCTTCTCCGACAGCTTCACAATTAGGCGAAATAAAGAGAGCCACAGACGCTCAGTGATAGCCCGAGGCGACCAGGAGGATTATAAGAATGACTGTTGCTGCATAAATATATTATAAGATGATTTGAAAGTTGGAAAACCTTGAGAGAATAAGATGAAGGAAAGATGGTACCGTGACATTGGATTGGAATGATGGGCTGTCTCCCATAGTTCTGTAAGTCTGAATTGACTTTAGCAACTGTTTGTACATGTGAACTTTGCATTATAACTAAAATTACAAAAGTACAGTATAAAGAATATCAAGGAAATTTTGTTTAGAAATTCATTATAATATTAATTATAACTCTTTAACTCAAAACTTGATAATGAATTATATTTTTTGGTTTCACCTCCAACAGCAAGAATAAATAAAATTCTTGGGAACAAGCAACAAAAAGAAGAATTTTGTGTAAATTGCTGCTTGGCATTGATGAATGTATGCAAATCACTGACATCCCCAAACACAAACATTTTAATGTGTATATATTATACAATTATTTATGAGAAGAAAAACATTGTAAACGTATTGCTGATGTTAAGGTATTGTAATAAAACATTGTATTGAAATATATCGAGTTTAAATGATATATTTTTAGTATGGTATTGGTCCCAGTTAAACAATAAATCTAGAATATTCTGTCTGATACAGTACTGCATTTAGGCTTCCATCTCGATAAAAGACTGACATGGAACCCACACACGAGGCTAAAAAGACAAGAACTAAACAGACGCTTTGAACGACTGTACTAACTACTTCAAAGGACATCCCATCTCTCAATAGAAAATAAACTACTAATCTACAAAGTTATACTTAAACCAATCTGGACATACGGAATAGAGCTATGGGGGACAGCAAAAAAGTCGAACATCAAGCGTATCCAATCCTTTCAATCAAAAGTCCTGAGAACAATAGTAAATGCCCCTTATTACGTCAGCAACAAAACCATTCATAATGATCTGATTATACCCTACATTCTTGAACTCATCCCTTCCAAGTTCATAAAATTCCATAGTAACCTATCTAACCACCCTAATTCCCTAGCACAGTCATTATACTGCACCACTCATCGCTATAGTCCTCCTCGGAGACTAAAACGGTAGTGGCCTCGTGACCTGCTATAAATAAGTGACAGTGGGAGTCCTGGCAATGGCCAGTTTCTCTAATCATGTCCTGAGCGTCTGTGGCTCTCGCGCTCTTGGTCAGGCTCCGCTGGCTCTTATCCAGTGACGCGGCTGGCGTAGGAGCGTGGGGGACTTCACAAGACTCCGCTTCCTACTTCGCACGCGAGGGAGGTGACAACCATGTGGACTTGGGGAGCCTCTGGGCTGTTTGTATATATAGAACGAATGAGCGAGTGAATGAAAATTGTAAATTGTAGTGAACGAAATCATTTATCACAATTACTTATAGCCCAATCAGGCAGATTGTAATTTTATCATAATAAAGTTGTTGTTTAAAAAAAAAAAAAAAGAAGAAGAGAAATAGCAAGTTTCTTTAAAAAAAAATTTGTGAACTAATTGATTTAATAAACCTTATCTCGGTAACTGCAAACTTTGAAGAAATTAAAAAAAAAAAATAGTAGATAAAAACGAATACATTAATGTGAAATAAAAAAGCTAGCAGATGGGAGATAAAATTTTTTTCAATTAGTAAGGGCTTTTTCAGAATTTCCCTGAGAACAAATATGTTGCTCCACGTCTCTAAGGTTGTTCAGAACTGCAAGGGCCTAGCAACTGCACCCTTACTGTTGCATTTCCTAACACCCTACCACACTGGGTACCTGATCCTCAAGGCTTAGTTAGCATCGGCATGGAAGCAGAGAAAAAAAATGATTCAAAAATTCCATAAAGAAAATTATTCAATGACTGATTAACATTTTAGTTTTGCACCGAAACACAAGTACGAAATAATCCATATTTAAATCGTAAAATTAAAAAAAAAAAAAACATTGACATAATTATTTACATAAATAATTCATGGACTCTGGGTGCACTCGTGGCTCGAAGGACTTTTAAATATCTATATGTATATCATAAGGCTTGTCAACAACTTATGCAACAATAATCAACATTAGCAGCACAATCAAAATTTATTTCATCACCTCTGCATGGCAAATGGAATGCACTGAAATCTTGACTTGTTAGTGGTCAAATGTATTCCTCCATTAACTTGATGCTATGTATCTTTTTCGATAAATAATAAAAAAACATTTTTAAGAGTGTCTCCGAAAAGTGACAACTGTATATTAATATTTATTCAGTGTTAAAGCACAATTTTGAAAACCTTTAAATATCTCCAAATATATTTTATTACATCAACGTGGTCAACGTTTGCCAATTAAGGCAACCTCAGGACTGTGAATAATCTTTAATTTCATTATCTTATTCATTCTTTGTTGTAAACTAAATTGGTAACTTTTCAATGGTATATAAAAAACTTATTTAAAATATTTTGAATAGAGAACATTTGTTGTCCACCTCATAGGACAATTGTATTGGTATGTATAAAAAAAAATTAAATTGATTCACTGCAGGCCTCTTTTAAGTATATATGTAGGATATGTCTTTATCAAGTTCAGAACAGATTGGGAAAGTGCCTTAACATGAGGAAATTGGTTTTTTGAAACCAATCACAAGTAGATCCTATCTTCAAATAGAAATATTTATGTGCGGTCTCATATTATGACTATTGCTATCACTTGAAAGACCAGAACGTTAAATATCGAGGCATTCTATTCAAGGGGAAAAGAACTTAAGACTTAAGATAAGACATCAATTATCCAAGGAGGCTAGACCAAGTATTGAGAAACGGCGAGGCGGAAATAAAGACGTTGGTTAAGACTTAAAGGATTGCAAAATTGATTGCCACGTAAGAGCCAAAAATACGTCTCTCAAATACAAGATAAAATATAAAGAAATAGTTTACACAATGTTTTTTTCTGGTCTCAATAAACCCGTGAATCGCCATTCTGGAGTATATCCTCACTCACCAATTATAACGAATTCACCTAAGCACAGTACCATCTCCAAACTGCATTGTATCACTTACTAAAATATAGTAAAATGAAACACTGTAAGGATTCGTCCACCGGAGACACATTCAAGTTTTTTGACTCGTTGCAGCACCTGACAAACACAGTGTTTAACACTATGACCCCACCACCCTTCCCGGATCGATGGTGACAGACTGTCGGGGAAAATTAGGTGGAGATTTAATTGTTAGATGTAAGTTAGTTTTAAGCCTATGATAAATAAGGTGAGCCCTATCACTTATAATGAATTCAACCCGTTAATGTATAATGTACATCATTATACTTTTGTACAGTGCGGATCACAATGTGTAATAATCAGAAATTGTATAAAATGTAGCCAAGCTACAGGAAATATAATGGCCGGTTGTAAATAGATTCATTTCTAGAATCTATATTGAATTCTGTAATAATTTTGTAACAAGGGGATATGAAAAAAAAAAAAATACCGTAAGGTTCCACTTATCCCAAATAATTAGCATTTTATTTTTTCTTTAATTTTTCAAATTTGAGAGCTTTGAGAAAGAAAAAAAATTATTATTTTGTTACATAGTCCGAAGGTGAACCCCATCACGTGGTCTCTATTTGCTTTATATAATTTTTAACAATAAAAAGACAGATGTTAGGTTAATAATAACTGCTTAAAACAATAAATGCAAAGAACCATTCACAGCTCAATTTATATTACATTATAGTACATAAATTAAATTAAATTTCATTTTTAAAAAATATTCCAATAGGGGTTAAGAAAGTAAAAACATCATTATTTAAATATTTTTGGTCCCCTAGGTAAAAGTCACTTTTCTTTTCTATGTTTTTCATCCTCCATTTATGTCTTAATTTATAAATATAAATATTTGTTTATCTGTTATTAGTTTTTCGTGAAAATTGTAAGAGTAGCTACTACTTTAATAAATTAGTAAAAAGTCTTATGTATCAAATAAGAAAAAAGAAACATAAATAGATTATCACTAAGTAAAACTTTAAAGGGCCACTTGAAATGAATCAGTCTTTAAGTTGTAGGGTTTTTTAAAAATGTTTTTCTACATATTAATAAGCGTATATTTTAGTTTAAGCTTAGGAGGCTCCCTGGCGTATCTATCTAGTAACTAAATATATTTAGCCTATGTAACATAAAATAAAAAAGTTCTCTCATCATGAATTTACATTCTGATAGAAGCGGAGGGGACACGAGACGCGCACAAGAAAGGAGAAAATGAGAAGCACAAAGCAGAAATTTTCAAAGAGCCTCCGGTTCAAATTGAATCGAGTTAAAAAGAATTTTCATTAGAGCGGTTTCCTGTACGCCAGTGAGCAACAAGAAAAAAGTGGAAAAAAGGGGAGACAAATTGAGAATAGATGAAAGAAAGATGGCCGTCACTGAGGAGATGATGAAAATTATTCCCTCGTCAAATCTACGATAATATATAATAAACCTTAAAAGGTCTACTACGTTAAACGTACTTTTTAAAGTTAATTGATTAAAACCTACTCAGCTTAATATGTAGTCACAATCCCGAATAGGCTATTACAAAAACTTTATATTTTAATTTGTAGTTGTAGTATAGATCTCACATTATATATAATTATCTGTAAATTTAAAGGGACACATGAAAAATATCGAAGAAACGTTATTAGGTACGAGTAGACAGGTTTTCAGGCTCATCTGAGTACAGAACACCCGCCTGTTACACAGGCCGAGTCAGTTTGTAACGTAATCAGTGACAGACTGGGCATGTTAAACATCAGTGTAAACGCCGGGAAGACCGACTGCGTAATCTTCTCCCTCCAAAAGGGGAAAAAATCCTTGCCAAAATCATATAGTATAGGAGGACAAGAGAACTCACCAGCTTTCTCAATGCACTATTTGGGTATGAAAATGGATAGGCATCTTCATTTCTCTACTCATTTTAGTAACAAAATAGAAAAAGTACCACACAGGCCTTACCGGCTATCGCACTTGCTAACTTCACCTAACCTGTCGCTTCGTCTCAAACTGATGATCTATAAATGTGTCACCCCGCTATTTACCCACTTGACTGACAATACAGCCAAATGTCTCCAACACTTCCAGAATGAATCCTGCGAAAAGTGGTCCGACATACCTCTCTCGAGAGGTTAAAGAACGCTGACCTGCACCCGTTACTTGGTGTGCCGTCGGTGGATGTGTTCATCCGCCGGAGACACATCAAGGTTTTTGACTCGTTGCAGCAGCTGACAAATCCAGTGTTTAACACTCCCACACCACGCCCCACCACCCCTCCCACATCGATGGCAACAGACTGTCGGGGAAAAATTAGGTTAAGAATTAGTATGTAAGTTAGTTTTAAGGTTGATTAAAAAGGTGAGCCCCGTCACCTTTATTACTCAGTTTAGTCCAGTCACGTATAATTTGTATCATTTATTCATTATATATTTATTATAAAATAACAAAACCTGTATATAATGTAGCGATGCTACAGGAAATACAAAAATAATTTGTAAATAGATTCGCCTGAGGATCTATAATTATATATAATTATCTGTAAATTTAAAGGGGCTATGAAAGAAAAAACAAAAAAACAAGTAATTAATAATAAAAAGCAAAACAAAAATTTAAAGGCAGAATTTAGTCCGGGCGCTGTACCAACTGGGCTAGCCTGCACGAGTAGGCTATCTCTCCAATATATTCTTTGAATTCTTTTAATACATGATGACTGGAAACGAAAACCGCAATTAGGACAAAAATATTCCACGTATGTATTACATAAAGGTAAAAAATGCTGAGGTTTGAAACGATGTAAGGATCCAACATAGTTGAATAAACTTTTTGTGTTTTTGTTTGTTACAGTTGTTAGGTCGAGGAAGATGGACACCAATAGAAGTAACTTTATGGTTTATTGCTTTGGTTATTATTTTATTTAACCATAAAAAATGTCTTTTTAATTACTTTTTCCAGGGTTGTGTCTTACTTCAATATCATACTGGGTTAGTTAATATGTCGAGTAAGTTCTAGATTTTATTCTCAGGTATTCTAAATGTTTGTGATCTGTGTATGCTAAGAATTTGTTTCCAATGAGACAGTATTGCCAGAATTTTACAGCTTCTTAAATTGCTAGGCATTGTAAATATATTGTTGTTTGAGTTTCGTTCGATTTCTTTGAAAAATATGCTACTGGTTTTTCACTTCAATTTTGTTCTTAAATACTCCTCCTATTTCTCGGATCTGTGTATATTGTTATTGGTAATGGTTCTGCTTAATCCAAATGATTTCCATTTTATTTTCTACTTATTCCTTAATTTTTCAAATTTGAGAGCTTAGAAAAAAAAAAAAAAAAATCAATACTGATATTAAAAGTTAAAAAACATATTTCTATGTTTATGTTATTATATTATATTTTTATTCTATGCTAATGTTAACACCGGTCTAGCTAGCCTGGACGCCAGTACTAATCTAGCACATAGAAATAAAGGATATGTAGGTACAGTGGAATCCCGATTATTCGTATCCCGATTATTCGTATTGCCGACTAATTCGTACAAATTTGCCGGTCCCCAGAGAAAATCCCGGTAAGTAGTATAAAAACAATGCATTTCATCCCCCTCGGTAATTCGTATTATTTTTATGCTTCACTTTCGTCAATTATGAGGTCACTTAAAACGTCTTATACACGTCTAAAACGACAGACTCGAGGTTGGACTAGTTCATAAAATCATCTTGACAAGGCATGGCAAATCGTTAGCGAGAGCAGAATAAGAAACTGTTTTCGTGCCTGTGGGTTTACCGAAGTGGAACCTCCGTTTACAGAAGATGCAGAACAAGATGTTGAGTTTCTTTTGGAATGGGATCGCCTTTCACAGAATAATGAAAATCACATAACATTCGAAGTTTTCGTCAATTTTGACTACGGCCTAGCAGTAGTGAGGATGTTAACCGACGAAGAAATTTTAGATCCGCCTGAAGACGTTGATGGCGAAGATAGAGAGGGCGATGAAGATGATGAACCAACAATTACTGCTAAAGTTGCTGAACAATACGTGAACAACGTGCGCCATTTTTTAGCAAAATCAGTTCTTGGTCTGAACACTCTTGACAATACCCCGTCTGCAAGGATTGCGTCAAAAAAATAAATTACGGATTTTTTTCGAACAAATGTTTGATTGGTGTTTATTTAATCTAGAACATAAGTATGCACATATTTTTTATTGCATGCATTGTTTAGTTTAGTATTAAGTAGTGTTTATTGCAGAGTTTTTATCCTTATTGCATTGTACATACTTCTTAATACATACATGTTTGCATTAATACGTTTTTAAATTTTGTACTCACGATAATTGGTATTCCCGATAATTCGTACCCAACTGCCAGTCCCTTGACAATACGAATTATCGGGATTCTACTGTATTTATCAAGCGTTTCATTCGGTTTTTTTAAAACGCCTGTTAACAGCACACGTTGCAATGAAAAACTGAGGATGCATCTCAGCCGATGTTTAACGACTTTGCAGGAACGATTCGACATATTATGTACTTACGTTTAATTACCATCATAAATTTTTTCAAAATTGACATCTTTTGGAAGGCCTTACGGCACATTAAGGATGAAAAACAGATTAGGTAATTCGGATTGAATTTTTTTCTAAGAATGTAGAACTTTGTTTATAATTTTCTCTAACTAACTTTTGTTAATTAGCGATTACCACACGGTTCATTAACATCTTATTTTATTTTCTCATCGCCAAGGACCAGATGGCAGACATGCATGGAATCTCGAAATGTTGTCCAAAAATAAATTTGTCGTGAAAATTTAACAACTACTGTTCAGAAATTTAATTACTGACCAATAGGTTTATATATATATATTCAGAGCGAATTTCCATATACAGTATAATTTCAAAATATATTCCCGAAAATAAAGTTTCGTACTATCTAAACCTCTTCTTCCTAGTCCTAGACTATTTTTATGTTGTTTTTTTTGTCAACCATTTATTTTGAAAATGGATTACTCATCTAGTTTGAATTATAGTTAGTTAGTAGTAGAATTGAAAATATATTGAGCGAATTACTGACTGTTCTATATTTTCAAATAGGATGCCAATGTTTATGTTTGTTTTTTTACTCTTTGGATATAGATATAATTGAAAAACATTACAAGAAATCAAATAGTCATTAAGTCATTAAGTAAACGCAATTGTATAACAAAGTTGAAGCAAATAGGCCTAAATAATTGTCAAATGAGTGAAATTGCATATTAATTGGACTTTATGCATGACATTAGCGGGATCCTTTGCATATTTCCCGTCCTCATTATTATGCCTGTCTATAGCACGATAAGCCAACGGAACATTTTTTCTGTCAGTTCATTTCGTGTTGATTATTTTTTTTAATTTATATTTTTTATTTTTTAAACGAGAGTCGGTTAGTTTTAACAATTTATCAGCATCCAAGGCCATAGGACGAGTCGTGATCGATTTGACAAGTGTTTCTCCGACTAGATGCAAATGCCTTTTATTTGCGCAGGTGGTTTTTCTTTAGGGATGGTATACTTCGTCAGGGCAAAGACAGTTTACTATCCGAGCCGAGTGCACAAAAGGTGTTATGAATAAACAACGTTTATATTATAAGTTGGGTAGTTTTACTTGCCATTAAAATAAAAAAGTATTAATAGTTTTGCAAGTTGTTATATATTACAGGAAATCCGATAGGCTCTCTCACACCTAGCGCAAGCCTCACTGTAGTCGAACCCTTATTCTCAGGCTTAAACAACCTTTTTGTACAAGTTTACTTAGAACTGACTCTTGTAAACAATTATTAAAAACGATTTAGACTGTGTGGTCTACAGCAAAACCTACAACCATTCAACGCCTCAACCTCACAACCTACAGTCCTTGATCGTATAAACACAACATTTACTTAATTCTACGAAAACGGTGTCCTGGCGATATAAATATTGTAAATAAATATGTTATGGGCTACTGGCAATGATCGCTGCCAGCCAGCAGGAGCGTCTGTGGCTCTCTTTCCCTCTTGCTTTCTTGCCCCCCGACTTTTCCATCACCTCACTAGGAGGAATCTTCGGAAGGCCATGGGGCAGATTTCGTATGTAAATGTTGTATGAATGTTAGCTGTACATAATGTGTGAATGAACAACTAAATTACTATTATTAATGCTAGATAAGCAAATTATAATCTTACAAATAAACAGTAAATAGTAATGACAATAACATTAAGTTTTATAGAATGCAAAATGTCCAATTTTAATTGTGGGGAAGGGGGGAGTTAACATTTTTCGAAAGGGGTTGAAGTGTTTGTTTTTTTCTAACCTTACTATTGTTTACCATACCGATTTCCGAGGGACAATTGCAAAAAATTCTATATTATTTAAGACATTAAAATATATATATATACGAGTATATATATATAAATATTTTGCGTCAGCCAAGTCAAACGAATTAGTAAAAATACCGCATGGAAAAAGACTACTTGCTCCTTTTAAGCAGTGGAGTGCCCGTGGCAGTTGTCTGTCAGTTGTCTTACCCACAGGGGTAGTTGACGGGGCTTTAGTTAATGAAGAGCTACAGGTGTAGAGGTGCCTTAATACTTAAAACACAACTTATTTATCAATAAACGAACCTGGTTCTACAATTTATCTGTAATTCGTACATAGAATACATGAATACGTTACAAACAATATTACAACAGGCGGTTAAGAACAATTGTACAAAATCTATACATAAAACGTAACATCATCGGTGAAGAAGTATTTTGTTAAAACAGATGAGCGTAAATCTAGTATATCCATGAATCAGTAGCTTAGCTATTATTATTGTTTTTTAATCAACTAAATTTATTTACATCAATAAGAGACTAAATATTTTATCAAAATAAATAAATGTTCAAGAAAGTAAAAAAAAAATGCTTTAAAATTATCCAGTAGCTAATTAATTTAATCACTTTGTGATTTACCATGGTGTTGGCAACGAATATATATTACGACATATATGCATACTCTATGTTATGCAATAGAATATTTTTTAACAAAATACACGAGGCGTTCATTTGATAATATATATAGCAGACATAGAGTAGGCGAGAAGATATCTGTTGAAGAAGAAGAAAAGTCCCCTACGAGAGCTTGTGTGCTAGTTTAATTCCAGGATAGTAATTACAGTTGGACGAACTTAGATTACCTAACCTGACTGAGCTGAAGATTTAGGTGAGATGAGATAGTGTACCTGATGAGATGCGAGTTGCGACGACAGGAGATGCTCTAGCGGGCGATTGGCGGCGGGACCCAAACGGTCTGTCGGGGGCGGGCCGCCATGTGTGGGGTGGGCGGGTTGGAAAGGCCGGACTCGTGGATAGGGGACAGAGTCGGCGAAAGGGGGTTGTTCTTCCGTTTCAGCTGCCTGCGAGGGCGGCGCTGATGGGCCCTGGGGCCCTGCACAGCTGCCAGCACTTCTGACAGCTCCTTGAGGCTCACCGCCTGCATCTGCCTCCGGGCCGGGGGTGGAAGTGACGGCAGCGAAGTCAGGGATCCACTCCGTTCAGGGGGAGCCGCGAAAGAGGCCGGCATGCTCCGGCTGGGCCGGACCTGGTTCCTACGAGTCTCCACTTCCGCCCCACATGGCCGCCAGCCCCGCTCCCTCCGGTTCTGCTTCCTCCGCGCGGACTTCCTCTTGTAGGCGTCGATCTGCTCTTTCAGCGTCGGATCTGCCTTAAGCATCTGGCAGTAGCGGCAACCCGGGCAGGTCTTCCGGACCACTAGCTGATTTTTGCCGTCTACCCTCTTCAACGTCGTTATCTCGTTGAAGCTACTCTTGTCGGGCGGCTTGTTGCTCTCTGGGCGAATATCTGTCTGTGGACGGTTCATTATTCTTTGACAAACACTCTGGTAGTGCGTTTCGTCGGGGGTCCTCTCACTGGAACATTGAGAACCGTGCTTAGTACCGTTCTGATACTCGTGCACTGTAAAAATCGGCTCGGAATTGGATGGAAGAGAGTTTCTTTGTGGGACGCTTCTGTAATTCCTTATGTACTCGTACGTGGTGATGCCTAGATAGGAAATGTAGGCGTGGAAGAGGCACAAATGCACAAGGAGTCCAGCCGCTATAGCAGCGAGAATGCCGACGACACCTGTGATGCAGAGGAAGACATTGTTGTCCATAGCGAACATGTTGAAGGAGTGTGGCTCGAAGACGGTGCCGTCGAAGGGCGAGTAATACCAGATAGCCAGCCAGGTCTGGTCCGTGTGGTATAGGACAAGGACGGCAGCGGCCATGCCGACTATGAGGATACAAGCGAGCACGGCCGACACTACGCAGACCAGGAAGGCGACGTAGTTCCTCCCACCTATGCAATGGTTGAGCCACTTGCAATGGTGGTCGAATCTGCCAACGCACTTGTTGCAGACGCTGCAGTGCTTGGTCCTCGGGCCGGAAGTCTCGATGTTGCACAGGTGGCACCTGCCGTTCTCGATGACGTGAGCGTGCCTGGAGCGGTCGAACTCTGGGACAGCCGTGGACGACGCCTTGAGGCGGCGGAGCTGCGTGTCGGCAGGGTCGAGAAGGACGGCGACAAGGTGAGAGGCCACGTGGACGAGGAAGAGGGAGGCGAGGACGGCGAAAAGCGCAGGCCACAGGGAGGGAGTAAGTGCCGGCACGATGAGGAGGAACGCGCAGGAAGCCAACAGCAGCAACAACAGCCATCCGACAAGCTGCTGAGGATGGAGCGGGAACTGGAGGCCGTGGAGGCGGCGCCACTTACGATGCTCCGGCGGAGCCAGTCCGCTCTGCAGCGAGCACCAGCGAACCATCGCGTCATGTCGCTGTCGCGATACTGACGACTGGCCGCCCTCTCCCACTCCTGCGCACCATCGACCCGCGCATCCCCCACCCCACTCCTCTCTAGCGGCACAGCTTAGCTCTCAATCATAGCTGTACAATCAACACAACATCAATAACCGATGCAATTAAATTATATTACCTGTAATGACCAACTGCGTAACTTGAGCGAGTCCTAACGGACAGTGGAAATGAATTTACGTTTTCTCATGTATCTTAACTCACTGCTCAGTTCATACGATTTGACATACTCAAGTTCAAATAATTAATCACTCCAAGATTTCTAAGATAACTACCTGTAATTGATCCATAACTCAGCCAACGTTTTTTAATAAAATCCCTAACCAGAAATACATATTTACCATTTTCCAATCAAATAATTTAAAAATAAAACATTTCTTCATAATATATTATGCCCTAATGATTGGGGGGGGGGTCTGTTAGAAATATTTCGATGTAGATGGATTCTCACAATGTTTACATTTATCTATACATTGTGTGATTATCGCTTTAAAATAGCTATAATATAATCACCTTTGGATATCCCTGTAAATTAACTATTGCACTGTACTTTGGTATTGTCAAACATTATTCTTAGATACTTATTGTAAATTGTTTGCTGATATTGGCATGACTGTCTAAGCTACAACGAGAAGTTGTGTAAGTTAATATGTACTTTATTAGGAAACTGTAAATTAATGGTTTATTGTGGTTATTAAGTTTACAATTTCTATTGATAAAACCAATTTTCTAAGGTAGTACATCGATTTTCCAGTAAACTGACATTCTACTAAGCTATGATACTGAGCTAGAAATTTAACCATGAGATAGAAAAACAAGCCAATGTCTAGTAATAACTTAATATTATGTGCTACAAACAAAAACCAACAGAATCACTTTCCACAAAGACAAACCATATAATTACCCTTCATTATTTTCCATGGGGTTGATTTAGTTTGCTTCCTAATCGGGTTATCTTGTAGAATTACCAAAGAAAATATGATGCCTTTAAGAATTAAAGTTGTAAACACAACACCAATGACATTTTTAAAGACTTATAATGATACAATTAAAAAGGGCACAATTACATATTGCTAATTGATAGGTTTTGGTCTTTAATTTGATACCTTACTAAAAATTGTAGAATTCTTTTCAATACCAAGGAGTTAATTAATTTATGAGGCTTAACCTAAAATGTCAAGATCCTACTTTGTGGTAAGGGGGCAGAATATATGTTGTTTTTTTTGCCTTGGATTATTCTATAAACCGATAAATATATAGAACAGAATAGTACAAAAAATTGTATTCCGGTACAAAGTCCCTTACGAATAAAATTAATGATCCGATGAAAAATTCATAGCTGTTAATTATGAAGAACTATTACGTTATAAGAACAAAACAAATACAAATAAAGTGTAAACCTCTGTAAGAAAAATTACAAGATTATTTAAATGCATTTAGCAAATATAATCCTAGATGGATCCACACACGAACAGAAAAACAACAATATGAATAAGTCTGTACAATACAATATGACATTAAATGAAAACCATAAAATTGATAAAAAAACTTACAAGCTAAATATAAAATAGTAAAAACCAAAGAAGGTCCCAGCATCTATATATATATATATACATATATATATATATATATATATAGTAGACAACGAGAAAAAAATAAAAATGCAAAAGAATGAAAAAATAATATAATTAATAAATCGATCCCAAACCAGCAAGAGTCTGTCTGGGTGATAGGGAGGTGTTGGAATAGGAGGGTTTTAAAGGTTCATAAGGATGAATCATTAAATTTTCAAAAAGCGGACATTAAATTTTCATGGAGGATTCCTGTGCTTGCCTAACACCAAGCAGAGGTTGGATCAAAATAAGTGACACAGGTGAAAAATGGTAAATTATTTTGAAAATCCAGCAAAGCCATAAAAAGAAAGGAAAATGCACATCTCATAAGGTAAGGTGGAAAAAGTTGTTCGTCTTGATCATTGGGTGAATATTTGTATATTGAAAGAAAACATTCTTTATAATATATTCCATGTGCACAGTTCCAAGGTCTAAGAGCTCTGCTAAAAGCCTGAAGGATATTTTTCAATAGTAGTTTTTTATTTATAACTCATTGTAGCTAGTATGTTCGAACATAATCTGGAGCCCTTGAAGGCTCTTCAGTTAAATTAAATTCCACATATTACTTATTACTAGCCATTTCGCACCTAATTGTCCACAATCAGTGGCAAAATATCGTTAAACCGTCAACGTATCACCTATTCGGGCATCATCAAGGACTAAGATAGTTGTCCACAATGAAATGGTTGATCTTTTTATGTACGTAGATAATTGGATTGGTACCATCAATAAACTGTTGATGATGATATTGTTAATAAAATAATTTTGAAGAGACTAAAGCTAAATGAACAACCCATGGTGCAAATATGGACATGCAAATGTCTCTTTTAAAGCAACAATTGATACCTTGTAAAATAATGTAATTTTAATTGTATTGGTCTTTAAAAATATAAAAAAAGGCTGTCTCAGCTGGTTTGTGAACTTGGATATTAAATATGAGTTCAAGTTAGTGTACTAATTATTTTTATTAATAATTACTGATTCCGGTACGCAATCTGGTGTAAACTTTTAAAAATTAGTGGTTACAGAGTAATAGTTACACGACCGAAGGATGGCTCGGGATAGCCTAATTAGAAGAGGCCCTGAATGGTAATCAGAATGTCTCGGGTTCGAACTTGACCATGTTTTAGTTTTTAAAATTAACTCTTATAAGCTTATTTTAATTTAATTGGATGAAATATATTTTTCTAGATTTACATTTATAGTGTTTTATATAAATTAAATTCATATAAATCTGAAAGATGCTTATTTAATAAAAACAAAGATCAATCTTAAAATTGACAGAACAACAAAATATTAATGCTGACCATTTAAGATTACACGTTCAGAGGAAAATTTTTAAACAAATTATTTATATTTATGGTTTCATGTTTTCTCAAAGACAGACACCTTCATGTTTCACCGTAGCGTCTGTCAGTTCCTGTCACTATGAGACATATTGTTTGGCCTAAATGCATGATATTTGACATTAAGGCTTCATTTGATAAACCTACAACATTAAAAATAACACCAACTCCATGAAAATTAAATATCATTAAATAATTGGTAATAACAAATTAAATACTTTCATATAATGAGTAGGTTGTCAAATTAATTAAATCTACTTCAATCTATCTCAACCATACGGTTATTAATATCTGTAAAATATTTTGTAGCTTTCATGTTAAGCCATTACAAATGTCATAAAATTTTGAACATTTTTGCAATCCCTGTTTCACACGGTTGATATTTTGAATGGAAGAGAATAAATAATAAAAAGGGGTAAATTATTAATCAATCACTTGATAGTTAAAAAATAAATATTTCCACGATATATAATGATGATTAATAATATGTTATAGGACTTAATGTCATTAAAATTGTTTTCTCAGACATAACGAAACAATATGGGATGCATCACACCTCACTTGAATTTATCTA
Source organism: Acanthosoma haemorrhoidale (assembly GCA_930367205.1). Lineage (NCBI taxonomy): Eukaryota > Metazoa > Arthropoda > Insecta > Hemiptera > Acanthosomatidae > Acanthosoma > Acanthosoma haemorrhoidale. Next base: position 110,615,996 of record OV884014.1, on the reverse strand, counting down.
AATAATTTGCCAACTGATTTATTTTACGAACACCTCCCTACATTAATTGCAAATAAATGTCATTTAAACATTTGTGTACCAAAGAGTAATATAATTAAAACTTTTAAAGTATACAATAGTTTGTTTGACTAATATTAAATGAAATACGTGGCAATATGTATTCCATTTCATATATATACAACCATAAGAAAAGATTTTCTTATAAAGGAAAGTCATTTAATAATATGATGACACATAAACCATTAAAATACTTATTGCTGTGATTTAAAGTAGGTGTTTTTCAAAATATATGCTACTAAAAATGTTTTTACAAATATAGAGAGGGAGAGAGTAAGAGACAGAGAGATAACCTGGTAACAGCAAATCAAAATGATTTCATAAAAGTGAACGATAATGCTAACTGATAAACTACTGCGATACTATTAATTTGTAACTTGGTTGTGCAACTGTTGATAAGATCTTTTTACAGATATATATACATCTTAAAATACATAACCCACGTTTAAAATAACAAGACAAAAAAACAAGTGAAAGCTTAACACCTGAAATATAACAGAAATAAATTATTGAATGGAAAAAACAATAACAGGCGGGTTTGATGTAGAAATCAAAAGTAATTTGCATTGTTTTAGCCATGAAGATACTAAACAGGAAGCTTACCTAAGCTAGAAATCGCTGCTATAATTTGAAACAGTAGCTACAACCCTGGGAATGCTTTCTTTTGTAAAAGTGATGATGAGATAACATGATCTATGGTGTCGACTTTCTTACACAACTTGCCCAATTCTATGAAACTCTACTAGTACTTTGAAAGATGTGCCGATTACTATTTAATTTAAGAAACTTTAACAATTAAAGCCTAAATCTATAAATGTTCTGTCTAAGATGGTCTGTACATTGTATGTCAGTTCAGTTAAACATCATTTATCAAAACAAGAAGCACTGTACAAATGCATGTACTTAATAAAAACCTTATCAGAAGATATAAATGTCTATTCTTGTATGACACATTAAGAATACAGGGATGGGCAGAATGTGTTAGCACTTGTTACTTTAAGTATCCATCCAGATAATCAATACAGTGTAAATACACTGTTTTATTATATAAATTAACTTTTAATGAAGGTATAAAAAGTACATATCTAGCAAATTACTTACAATGGTCAGTGGTGATGGTTGTAACCTTTACTACTGTTAGCTCCAGCGATCACGCGGCAATCTCATCAGCTGACTTCAAGGTCAAAGCCCTATCAATTCCCGCAAAAGTCAAATCTGAGATTGTCGACCAGAGATGTTTCTGTTTTTCATTATCCAAAAAAACTATAAACTAGATTCTATTTATTTTTTTTCAATACCTACTGTACAGTAAGATCATTTCTATGCGCATTTTAATACTTCTGGTCAAACTTAACAGAAATAGTTCAAATTTTGCAAAGAGAACCATTAGGATCAAATACCTTTTGATACCCTTTGAGCTAAAAGCTAGGGGTGCAAAATTCCAGTGCAATCCTTTCTACCAATTCCATTTCGGTTTGAGAACTATTTCTGAAAACGGTCGCTTGGATGAATGAAAAATAAATGAACAAACAGAATAATAAATTTTTAGATTAGTTGGAAATAAGAAACTGGTAATGTCTCCATTTAAACATTGTCTACTGCTATGGCAGTTCCTAAGTTTACCAACAGAAGTCAACTTAAATCCAATTAACCATTAATTTAAATTAATCATTTTACATGATTTATTCCAATAAAATTCAATGAATAACCTACTCTTAAATTTTATGAATAACTAAAGCTATTATTAGCACAATATATAAGGTATTAAAATTATTATAGGTATCATAATATTAGGTTAGAGTATATAATTAATTTAAATTTATGATTATTTGATTTCAAATTTACATCTATTAGTAAGCTTAGGGTCTACCATGGTTCGGCAGCTATTGAAATTATTCCCATGTAACACATCCCTCATGCCGATGGGGGCGACACTTTGACTTAAGCATCAGGAGCGTCACTATTTATCTCAGCAACCGCTACCAGGGGTTGCCTATTTTTTTTTTTTCTAAATGAGTTCGCCTTTAAAAGTGTTTGAAAAAACGCCTACCCACAAGGGGTTAGTGAAAAACATTTTTTCAAAACTGTTAAATAAAAATTCTAGATCCAAAAAATTTTGTTGTTGTTTTACTTATCTCATTTAAATAAAAGTTTTAAGTAAAATAAAATTAGAAATTATAATAGAATATCATAGCTATTGCACTGATCAGCACACAAAGTGGAAAACTAATGAATTCGGCCATTACAGGAAACTATTTCAATGTTAAATATAGAGAGCATTATATAATGGAAAATAGTATTTGATAATTAAAATCATTTTATTGACCAAAGAATAGTAAAAGCTTTAGGTCTTTTGAATGCTTGTAATACTGTGTTGTTCCAAACATTTTTGTAAATATATACGGATTAATCCAATTGCTTTGTCGATCTTTGGCTTTATTTATTCCTGTTAAACAGCTATGAATTGTCTTTCAATGGTTCGTATTCATATTATCAGTGTGATTACTTACTAATAGATAGTTTTGTAAAATGATTATTTATTTAAAAAAATAAATCTGTGAAAATTATTTTCAATTTGGGACAGAGAAAAAACGGTATTTTTCTGTCTTTGTTTAATTACAGAGGAAATAAATCAATGCACATTGTGTAACAAAAAAATAGCAGGTAATTTTTTATGCGATTTGTTGAATCATGTAATGAAAAAAACATTCTTCAGTATTCAAAGAAATTAAAGAAAATTACTTTATTACCTGCAAAAACAATTAAAAAGGTTTATGTAGCTATCAACGAGAAAATTTCAGATTACTGCATTAATTTATTAATTAATAATCAATTTATTAATACAAAAGGAGGCTTTCCATTTTCCCTAATGAAATTTCAATTTTTTGGGGGTATTGTGAACCATATTTCTGATGGGTTGAAAAATGAAAAAAATTAATTTGCGCAATGTTACAAAAATGATTGAGACGAAGACTGATATTATTAAAAATCAAACCGTGAAATGTGCACCTTATGCTTAGGAAAAGTTATTTCACTGAAAAGCAACATTGCCACTCGTTTGGGTAAGTCCATCATGGGAGTTAACATGCAAATAATACAAGGCAAACATAGCACCATAAAATCATGAGCTATGGTAGAAAATTTTCAAAGCCTTACTGTGCAATTTGGTTTAAATTGTAAATCTGCTAGATGAGGATGATAACAGTGAAGATGAAATGGAAATAACAAACAATAGCTTAATTTAAATTGAAGAAAAAAAAGTGGATCATATTCAATTACATCCTGTAGAAAATGTAATTTGCACAGTAAATAAAGTTTTTTGAAAGATTAATCTAGTTAAAGCTGTAGTGTAGTGACTAAATTAAGAACTCCATTTCCTCAGTTCATAGCGTATTTACACATGAAAAAACCTGTATTGGATGTAGCTACGAGACAGCATTCATCTCTAAGTATGCTCGAAGGCATTATAAATACGAGGAGGTTATATTTTCATAATGGAACAGTCTATCCTCAACTGAAAATGAGTGTTCCGGATCGAAACAATCATTGGTACATTTTCGCCAGTAAAAGAACTCACATCAAAGCTGCAAAACATACAACTGTTGCGGGAGACTTCTGCAAATACTTTCTCAGTTTCTAATTGGCTATTAAAAAAAAGAAAGGGACTTGTAAGACATTTAGAAGCAGCTTTTAGCAGATGGAAGCACACTGTTTTAAAAAATAAAACTTTTATTTCTTTGATGTTTCTTGATCCAAGAATCAATGCAGTATTGACGCCATATGAAAAAGTGGAAGCTATGGTATTTTTTTCTTAAAAAAAAATAAATAAATAAGAAAATTACTATTCAATTTTTTGTGAGCAAAATTTTGAGGATTCGTCCTGTCAAGCAGTCAATATCAGTTCAACTTTTTCTTCTTACTCCGGGAAATTAAGAACAGCTTCAGATTACGTTCTCAATGAATATCTAATGACATTACAAAGGAAGCTCAAAAGATAAGTTAGTGAATAATTATACACAGCCTATCAGTAGATGGACGAATTCAAAATAAAAACCTTTTCCTCAGGTAAAAACTTGCTACCCTACTAGGAAAATAAAAACCTTTTCCTCAGGTAAAAACTTGCTACCCTACTGGGAAAATAAAAACCTTTTCCTTAGGTAAAAACTTACTACCCTACTGGGAAAATAAAAACCTTTTCCTTAGGTAAAAACTTGCAACCCTACTGGGAAAATAAAAACCTTTTCCTCAGGTAAAAACTTGCTACCCTACTGGGAAAATAAAAACCTTTTCCTCAGGTAAAAACTTGCTACCCTACTGGGAAAATAGAAACCTTTCCCTTAGGTAAAAACCTGCTACCCTACTGGGAAAATAAAAACCTTTTCCTTAGGTAAAAACTTGCTACCCTACTGGGAAAATAGAAACCTTTCCCTTAGGTAAAAACCTGCTACCCTACTGGGAAAATAAAAACCTTTTCCTTAGGTAAAAATTTGCTACCTTACTGGGAAAATAAAAACCTTTTCCATAGGTAAAATAAAAACCTTTTCCTTAGGTAAAAACTTGCTACCCTACTGGGAAAATAAAAACCTTTTCCTTAGGTAAAAACTTGCTACCCTACTGGGAAAATAAAAACCTTTTCCTTAGGTAAAAACTTGCTACCCTACTGGGAAAATAAAAACTTGCTACCCTACTGGGAAAATAAAAACCTTTTCCTTAGGTAAACACTTGCTACCCTACTGGGAAAATAAAACGTTTTAAATACCCAGTGCTGTATAAATTACCTTTGATTACACATGGGCCCCCTGCAACTCAAGTATCTGTAGGGAAGGCATTTTTTGTTTTAAATAATTATAGATACAACCTTGAAAATATGTAAGATTAAATTAAATTTTTGATTAGGTGGTTAAAAAATATTCTTTATAGTTGTAAATGTTTTCGTTACGTTCCTTGATCCATAAAATTTATTGTATTCAAACAATTAAACTGTCACTTTTATATTCCATGCATTTCATTTAGATTTCCTCAAAATTTATTTATTTTTAATTTATAGCTCCCGTTCATTGAAAATATACAATTAATTTTTTTCCAGACAATTTAGGCTAATAACTGAAGTATAGATCCATTTTATAGAAGGGTAATCGTTTTTTCCAATTCTAATTCACATGCTGGGTAAAAGATAATTCTTTTTAGTGTATGAGGTTAGGATTTCAGTGTTTTTCATTTTTATAATATCAGGAATATGTGGGTTTTTATTTATCTTAAGCTTTAGTAGTTAATGAATTGTGTAATTCAGAATAAGGCGATAATTCAGTCACGAAAAAGGCTACACTACAAGAAGCCTTATTAGCTGAGGCGCAAACAACAACCTGACTTTGGATAGGAATCAAATTAACATTTTACAAAACACATCAAAGACATAATTTTCCTTCTCGCTATATTTGTTTTGTTTGATTTAAACTAATGAAATAATAGTACAATTTTGCCATAGAAGCATGTAGAATGAATCTAATGTTGTTTTTTGGACACTATAGATAGAAACTAGTTTTATTCTAAAGTTGCCAGTAATATAGCAACATTATATTTATTTGGTTAAAACTCGATATAAGCTTCATTTTTTTTTTTTATAAGTTTAGGAGAGGATACATGAATTATTTACAGGCTACATACTTTTCTAGTAAGAGGTTGCTGCAATGCTTATTTTGTGCATTTTATTTCACAAAATAAAACCTAAGGCGATAACCAAACTCGCGCCCATTGGGAATCTAACAAATTCTAACCTTACACTACAGCATACATTGCTCTCTTACCTTTAAGGATTAGCCATCAAAATTAAGCTTGATCGCTGGTTAATATTGAATATTTGAAATTGATTGATTTGAAGTAATCGAGAAAGTCAGGTGATGATTCTGATTCCATATCTGTTGTGATGTCTCAGATGAAGATAGAAAGAATTAATAAGTAATTTCTTTAACGTAATCCCACTTTAAATCTAAAGATTTCATATTTTTGAGTAACTCTATGGAAGATAAACTATAAAAACACTAGCTAACCAAAAAAAGGGTTTTTTTTTTTTTAAGGAACAGAATTGCCGAGAATGTGTTCTTATAGAATTTTTCACTCTGAATTCAGTTCTGAAATACACAGTTTTCTATCATGCACGGATTTTTTTTTTGTAGTTAAATGTTATCGTTACATTCACCTAGAGAATGCTGACTTAGTTTGCAATAATTGTTTGTTTCTTTCTTAAGGAACAAGCACCAAAAAATGAGAATGATATTTATACCAACTAGTCAAAAAATTACAAATAAATGGCGAAATAATGACACCAAAAATATTTTTTCCCGCTAATCTGGAAGAGCAATTTCGTTGAGAAAAACTGAACACACAACTACGACATGAGGGGATTTGTGACCTAACATGATATGGGTCTATTATTGCTTCGTTGGGAGAGAAACAAGCGACAATTATAAATGAAAGTTGGCATTTTTCATGAGAAGAACATATCGTGTTATATATCAAGCTGTCGTCCTAAGGTAAATCAGCCTCCTTTTCAATAGATTGGTTAAATAATTGTCCTCCAATTTCCTAAATTACATGTAACTAAGTAAAATGTTAAACGGGGTGTAAGACAAACGCAATTAATGAAAAACCTAGACTTGATACAGAACTAGATAGAAAAGGGTTACAGATTTTAATTTAATGTTGGAAGCACTAGAAGAATACCCATGATACCTGACCATGATATATATTATTATGTTTTATATTGCAATAATAAAATAAGCTAAAATTGTTTAAGCTTTTTTCACAACAAAAAATCCCAGTGCGATAGAAAAATATGGGTTCCGGATCTAAATTCTGAAAAGACAAATAAACTATCGGCATTTCTGTTACAAAAATAATGTTGGGTGGGGTAATTATACCAGCCATTGTTTATTTCAAAAAAATATATATTTTAAAAATAAAAACCTCATAAAATAGAAGAAATGTTTTACTTAAACAGGATCATTCTGTATAAAATGTATTTACAAATAAGTCATCAGTTAACTCATTCTCTGAGTCATAGCGATAACATAACAAAGTAAGTTATAAAAAAGAACATTTTATATAAAAAATAGTTTATTATTGATATTTAATAATTACATTAATTAAAAGATCTTATGTACAGAGTACTTATGTACAAAACAGGCCACACAGTTTCGGCGACACTAGTGCAGACCTCCTTAGGTGGAGTGTGGCCCATTTGGTAGCCAAGTACTTAACAAAGTATATGTTTACTGCCAAGAATAAAAACATTTATTTTTTTAATAATGATTCACAAGAATGAAAAATCATTGTACCACTGGATTTGTTCCTTGGTAAGAGACGGAGGTATTTGTTTTAATGCGTTCAGAAAGTGTTGATGCTTTATTGTTTGAGCATCCATACCATCATGAGTTAGGGTCTGCAAACCTGCCTGAAAAATAACAAAGGCTCATAAGACAAATTGAATTAAAACAGTTAATGATAAGATAAACATAGAAACGACAATACCTCTTGGCAAAGTGAATTGAGGTCGGCGCCTGAATACAGATCAGTTTTTTCAGCGATGTACTCCAACTGGACACATTCACTCAGCGGCATTCTATAACATATCACATGATTTCGTTTGATAAAAAGTTTAAATTGTTTTAACTACCAGGCTAATTAATAATTGCATTGTTATGTAAATTATCTGATTATGAGTTCGAATCACAAATTGAGGCACCAGTTCAAGGCAAATTAAGGTAATGTTACCTATTAGTAAAAGGTGTTCACTTTAGCTTCATGATAGTAATATAAATAAAAAACAATTCTTTAACGAAACCAGAAAATCTAATGCATTTTAATTTTGATAAAAAAAGTATTTCATATTTGCCCGCGTAGCGAGCACACACAAAATTTTATACATTACTTTAATTAAATACAAATGAGTTGAGGGGAATCAACGATCATTAAAGTTTACTTAATACACCGTCAGTTAATTGTAGGCCTTTTTTAAATGTTATCAATCATAACGAGTGTATCAAGCCAACAGTTCCATTTTCATCAAAAAATGATGAAAAAGAATGCCACGTAACAATAAAATGAAGATATAGCTTATAGTAAACTAGCGACTAAATAAATATATATTTCTTACTTCATAAAGAACCGAAAAATTACTGCTACAGTGAAAAGTAGTTTTATTAAGTGTTACCGCTCCTTGTGAAGTTTTAAAATTAATTTTATTTTGTGAAACCAGTTTTATTGGTTCGTACAGCCAGCCCCATAAAACAAAGAAATAAAATCTGCTCAATGTAGAATTCCTCTCTTTAAATTATTAGAGGAAAGCTATTTAGTTAAAAAAAACTGTATTGTCGGGCTCAGTTTATAATTGATTATCCCCAAAGTGGGGAGGAGACGCCTGCCGCGGGCTAGGGTCGCTACAACCTCTTAGCCGCCGCCCGGTGAGCGCCTAGAAAGAATTTTGAGCGGGTGGACCTATGGTCTTTCACCCTGGCTGCCGACCTAGTCGGTGGGCAGCTTTAATTTGCTTTGATCTGACTCCATAAGATCTTTATTAACATAATGAAAAATAGATACATATTTTCTGATATTCATTTGATGATATTGCGATATTAGAGATTGTGGAGTTTTTATATAATATTTAATCCAACTTATCAAGAAGGCAAAATAAAAACAAGTGAGAGTGTATAAAAAAAACAAAAAGAATATAGTTGCGGTGTATCATAAAGAACACACACAGGAATTACCCTCTAGTTTTAGCCAGTTATAATTAGTTGTTGTGAAAAGGAAAACACACAGAGCATTATATTCACTCTAGTTTTTGGAATCAGCCCGTAATACATATTATTAGCTTGAGATTGTGAGAAAGAAAAACTTAAAAACTTTGTTGGTTAGTGGTTATTGACTTGAACCGGAACAGAAGAGAAATAGCACGAAGAGAAGAAGTATAAATTTGATTAAAAAAAAGACCATTGAAGAAGAAAAGGAATCGAATAAATAGACAAGTATTAATAAAATTAATATAAGTTTATTTTTTTATGTTTGTAAAATTAAATTCATCTTTTTGCCAGAATTATTTTTGTTAATAGAACTAAAATAAATAGTAAAAAAAATAAATTTAAAGTAAAAGAATAAAAAATAAAATTATCATATAATATAATATTCAAAGAACGTAATAATATAGATACAAGGTCTGATACGAGAAGAGAAGGTCTTATAATTATTTGTGATCAAGAGGTGGCCACAACATGTATAAATGGGCCTTTAAATTTTTATTTTTAGATAAGCTAACACCTGTTATCATTCAAAAATTTTATATTTTCATCAAATTTATTAATGGATGGGATTTGAAAATATTGTTGTGATATTTAGATTATGTGATTTGAATTTGAAAATTAGCGGGAATTAAAGGGCGTTAAACGACTCGTGGATCGTGGAGGAAGGCCATGGAAGAGAGGCAGGAAAAGGAAAATGGCAAGAGCGGTTGTTCGTTAGGATCGCGGTAGACGTAATAGTGAGAGAAGAGAAGAACATTGTGAAAACTAAAGAAATGTTGTTTGATGGCGATAGAACCAAAGGTAGGAACAATTGATGGAAGAGGATTTTATCAGAACAAAAGGATTGAAGACATAGCAGTGGATGGAACTGACCGCGTGGCGTACCAAATAAAGGAAACAATTGGAGGACGAAAACGTTAGTGAACTGGCCAGTCGCGAACGGTAGTGGGTAAGATAATAAATTATAAATAACCATGGTTAATTTTTTATGAACGAGCATCTAAAAGGAAAAATTTGAATAAAGTTTGTAATTAAAAAATTCTCTTTTTGCTATTAGCAGAACCGTAAACCCTCAAATAAATTAAAAATAATCAAATTGGATAAAGACATAACAATATATAGTTTGCAAAAATCCAATATATCTCATTCAAACAACCTAACATTTATATCCTAACATTCCTCTCATATCAAACTTATTTTCAATTCGGATTAACAGCTGTCATGAGCGTGACTAAAGATTGTTACAAATTAATAAAAGGTCATACCCTTGCGTGATAACTGTGAGTATGTCCAAGCGGTCTTCTAGAGTTGGAGGTGGGACATAAATAAGCCTGTCCATTCTTCCAGGTCTAAGCAAAGCCGAGTCAACAGATTCTGGTCTGTTGGTAGCACCGATTACAATCACTTTACACTCCATTGCACTATCGTCCTGAACATTAATTCAAGTCATAACTACTTATAATATAAAGATATTTTTCAAAAGACTAATAAAAATCAATACTAACCATTAAACTAGATTCAGCTTCAGCTTTGTAACCGACTCCATCCATTTCAATGAGAAAAGTAGAAAGGATTCTTTCCTGTGCACTTTTCTGCTTATCCCCACGGCTTCCCACAAGAGCATCTATATAAAGAAAATGATATGTTAAAGGTAGTTGAATTGTTCAATGTTTGTAACAATCATTTAATGTTTTATATTGAAAAAATAATTACCTATTTCGTCAACAAATAAGATTGTAGGTGCAGCATCCCTAGCTCTTTGGAAAAGGTTGGCAATTGTTATTTCTGAATCACCGACATAAGGTGAAAACAGATCGGCAGCAGAGACACAAAGAAATGTGATGTTTGAGCTGTTAGCAAGAGCTCGGACAAGACTTGTCTTAGCGCAGCCCGGTGGGCCGTACAGCAGAACACCTGGTATTGTAACATATTAGTTAAAAATCAAAAATATTTCTTTGTTTTAACATTTAATACACTTTAGACAACCTTAAAAAGAAACCAGTGACATTTTGTTTAATTACGGAAGAATGTCTAAGGGTAGCCTCAGTTTAAGTCTAAGATGGTAAATTTTCAATTGAATTTGGGTATCCACTTCAGGATGAGCATTAGGAAGTCGTTTCAAAGTACATTCATCAGCTAGCTCTCAGTGGAGCTGACTTCTATTTTGAACTAGGGAGCATTTAATGATATTCGTAGTATTTTTGTTTTGAACTCCTTGTAATTTAATGAATTAATTAGTATCAGCTCCTATCCACATAAGATGTCAAACGAGTTCCTTGTACAAGTGTAATGTTTCGAATTATGTTTGTTTGTACATGTGCGAACAGATGTACAAGTCGTGTGGGAACCTCAGTCAGTTTGTTTTAGATCCAGATCCAATTCAATTTTTTAAACATAAAATATAGTCTTGGGTTTGTGATAACTATGCCATTTGGTCTCACAGATAATGGCAGTATTTCTATTTTTGATGTCGGGAACCGTTTGCATTTTAAAGCCTCTTAGTGTGGTCCTGTTTTGTAAACCAGCCTGCTGTTATGTCAGTTCTTTGCTCCAACTTCACACTAGACTCATAGTCATTCGTTACCATATCATAAGAATGTACACGAGTAGATGAGTTTGTAGGTAGATTGACCTGGCGTGGTCAGGTTTTCATTCTTTGCCCATTAATAAACTTGATCAAAACCTAGCAACTATATTACATCAAACAAGGCCAATCTCCTTACAAACTCATCTAACAATGAACTCACAGAATATGAATATACTGTTATGATATTTTAATATGATGATTTTTAATGGTGTTTGTTTAAATAAACTCGGAAATAGCGAGCGTTGAAGAACATAATAACGATCTGTGGTTCATGCCTATGAAAGTTTTATTGTTGTCATATTAATTATTAATATTTATAATAAAAATAATATCATAATTAATATAAACATTTATTTTATAAACTATGTAAATTAAGCAATGTATAAATATCCGAAACAACTGGCATTAAATAACCAGTTGAAATATCAGTAAGGCAGCGGAGAGATGCGATATAAATGAACCGCCAGAGGACGAAAGGACTCTCTCTTTCATCAGGACCAGGCAGAGAAGGAAGCCCAGGTAGCGAGACACTACGGCCTTGTGGTGCATCACTTTCACCCGGCAAGAGAAGAAAGGACGCGCCAGATACACAAAGATACACTGGCCAGTAAAATACGTAAATTTAATCTAAACAGTATTCTTTTATTACGTATGTAATTTATTTGTACATCAATTTTTATATATTCAATGTGTGTAAATAAAACCATTATTCCTTTTGCCAGAAGTTTCCTATGAATTTATTAACAGAACCTTGAGTTAACGTTAAAGTTAAATATAAAGTTTTTAAATTATATGAAAAAATATATAAATAAAATATATCGAAATAACAAATATTTGAATAATACATAGATAGTCAGTGTACTATTTGAAATAACTGCAATGAACAAAGGAGCTGAATACTTTTACTAGTCCTATGTTCACTGTTACTTATTTCAAATTCGATTGCTAAACACCATGTAATGCTACTCTGCAGAGAGATAATGTTCATATCATAAGATTAACCAATGTATTTGAATATTATAAATAACAAAAAAAAAAATAAGCAACTTCAATATAAGCCAAAAGTTGAAAATTGAGTCTCTTGGTAACAAAAAATTACCACAAGGTTTTTTGATATTGAATCGCTTGAGGGCTTCCGGATACAGCAGAGGCCATTGTATGGATTGGGTTAGTTTATTCTTAATCTGCACAAGTCCTCCAAGCCCGTTGATATCTAGCTTCTGTGACCTAACAACACCGAGTTCTCCCCTCACTGAACTTGGTTCAATTAGGTAGACTGTTTCATTAAGGGCGTTAAATAGCTCGTCTTCACTGAAACTAAAATATATCATTTAAATTATATTTATAATTGTACAATTTTATATAAATAGCTCATATTCAAAAAAAATAAAAGGCATTTAATAAAGTTATTTCTAAAAGAACAAATTGTTGAGTTTACTAAAAAGAGATTATTTCATTAATATTGATAGTAAAATAATATTATTGTACAATTTGGTAATCTTTATGCCCATTCATTCCCCAAGGGTGTCAATTTATCCTGATAACTGTCCTTTATAAGAGGTGACTAATTGAACAGGAGAATTACAATTGGAGGAAAAAAAATTCATAATGCTGGAGAAACAGCCAGTAAGAAGGTTAACTTATATTGCATATCATGGAAGCATATATAACGATGGTCATATCATCAGGCTGCTTGAATCCCGATCACTATACTATGTAAGCTCACCTTGTCAATTGAGTGTTTTTTTCAATGATGATTTTCCTTTTGGCCTTTTTAACAAGTAGATCCAGATCAGCGATCACAAAGCCGTGAGTCCTGTGAACGATTTCCATTAACTTTTCTTTAGAAAGGACTTTTTCACACAGATCATTGAGCATCTCGTACCTTTCTTCTTCATTTGGTATACTAATGAAAACCTTAAAATTCATTCATAGCTAGTTAGACTTAGGACTATGTTGGCATAAGAATGGAAATGATAAATAATTATTATAACTGAATACCCTATACTGAAATCTTGTCGAAGTTCGAATCAATCTGTGTAATAGATTAGGAGATGACGTGGTCCCAATGACCACTAATGGCAATGATGGGTCGATTTTATCGAGAAGGTACAGAAATTGTGAATGGATACGCCCTTGCTTCGAGAAGAATGAATCAATTCTCAGTATCAGTATGATACAAGGCCCTAAAATAAAAGAAAGTCATTTAAAAAAAAAAACTTTGAAACTTATAGATAAAAATAGTAAATATGTTTTTACCTTGTTTGCAAAGCAGCTTGGCGTGCTCAAACTTTTCTTTTAATAAAAGTTCAGTTTCACCTGGTTGTGGTCTGCTCAGCTCAGGTCCATCTATTGTTAAGATTGTGGCTTTAAAATCCAATCCTAACCTATGAATTAAAGTTTTTTTACCACAGCCGTCAGGGCCAATAACTAAAATCTAAAATAATTTACAATTTTAAAATGTAGTGCTATAATAGGGCTAATATGATATATAAGAAGGGAAAAATACATTCGAGGAGCATTTATAAAATACATTGTACTTAAAACAGTTTACTAATGAAAAAAAAGTTATAATAACGGAATATTCTAATAGAACCAACAGTTTATTTAAGAGATTTAAAAAAAATCACATCCAAAATGTTTAGAAAATGAGTATATACTAATTTTGTACTTTTTTCTTTTTCCTGTGAACTTTATTATTGAACAGCTTAAATTAAAATTGGAATTGGAATTGTCAGATAGAAGTCGCAGCCAAAGATATAAATTGGATTGTGGCAACAAGAAGAAAGTGAAAATATAAATATGATTGAAGGTCTCAAAATAAGGTGATCAAAAGGAGGATAGTTTTCGTCAGGGTTCATTGAGCCTTGAAGTGGAAAATGAGTAGCTAGTAGAATAATTATGCAATGAATCTTTTTTACAATTAAAATAAAGGTTCCTCGTGAAACCTGCTAGCTTGAAGAAAATCCAACAACGCTCGCCGCTCCATTCAGTTGTTATGTGAAATTCAACACATCACCTTCTAATGAACAGTACATCCCTCCAAAGATTGTATTGTTGTAGATGTCTTTAGTATTATTATTAAACTAAAAAAAAAAGTACTCAATTTTTTTAATCTCTGGATTATTTTTAAAAGGATAATTATCAGTACTTTTATAAGGGCTGCAGGTTAAAGCACTCTCTCCCATGCTGATGGGCCAAGTTAAAATCCTGCCCTGGGAATAATTTTATTTTTGAATAAACCTATCTTTCCTGTGACATGAATTTCAGAAAAGGTTGCCGATGTACAGACCCAAGGTCTATTGACCAAATCCTCCTCCAGCCCTCAAAAAGCCTAAGGAATGAAACCGACTGACTTAATTATTTGTTCTGTTTATAATGGATAACAGAAGAATAGGTTAGCAGGCTAAAGTTTTTGAGAAAACTGAACTTAAAAGAATTACAGTTAAGAAAAGTGTCCCAAAAAATTATTTCTATGGCAATGTATTAAGAGTAAGAAACTAGGGAACGACCCACTGTTATTTAACAAATTAAAGGGTTGGTAAACTAAGGATTTGACACTACACTCTTCATGTTAATAAGCATACAGGCTGACTATAATTAGTTATAACATAATATTGACTTCATCTGTGACAAAAAAAATGTTTGTATAACTATACTACTGCAACATACAATCAATATATGGGATTAGGGGCCAAAAAAGTATACATGTATACACCAATTAAAGAAAAAATACTTATAAAATACCTACTTTTAAAGATGAAGTGAGGGTGAGAGTTGTATTCCGGGCTAATCTATTTACCATTGACGTAAGAAGTAGCTTTAGTTTTTCATAAGGGCCGTTCAATCCAGACAAATTGGCGAGTACAGAACTGTCCTCGAGCTGAGAATACCTTTCATAGCAAGTGATTTTGTCAATCACAATTTTTGTGGAATTGATAATCTTACCGGCTGGTATGTTTCCAACACTAGAGACAACAATTGAATGAAGGCCGATTAAATTGACGAAATCCAACTTCTCAACATCGATGATACTGTTGCTGACATGAACAAATAATTGTAAAATTTGTTTTATCATTTGTGTCAGAGCTTTTCTTTTATTTTCCCACACCTCTATTATCCAGGCAGATTTAAATATCACACATACATGAACTGTTTTGATACATTTCACCTGATTGATGATTGATATGTCTTGACATGTGGTTTGAGTATCATAAATCCCTCTCCCTCTTGGTAAACATTGAATAGTTTTGTCCAGTATACAAAAATTGTCTTGTAGGTAAGGTTTCACCAACACCCTGGCAAAGTATTTGTTCCCACTGCTCAGCGTTAGTACAGCATATCTTCCATAATGCTGCTCTGGAATGTTGTCAGGAAAATAACAACGCTGCAAACTTGATAAAGCCTGCTTACTCTCTATAACTTTATGAAACATTTCTTAATATTTATAACACAACTATTTAAATCATCACAAGTGCATGCCTGGGAGGTAATAATGATGTTATATATACAAATAAACACCAAGGAGGTTTTTTTTTTTTATTTCAAAACCACTTTATTGATCAAAAGTTTTACAATTGAAGGGTTTGCTGCAAAAAGGAGGTAGCTCCAATTTTTCCATTTGTTGGGAAACCAAACAAAACGTTTAAAAATTCAAATTTTAAGTTATGTAAAAATATTGTTGTTGCTTACTTTCAATTATGGTGTATACATATTACGATTGGAGCTGCATCCTTTTTGTGCCAAATAAAAGAGGTTTTTTTTTGACACAGGAAAGTGTTTCTAACTCCCAACAGCTATGGGATGGAGCTACCTCCTTTTTGCAGCAAACCCTTCAATTTACAGATTTCTCCATATCTGTGTATACATTCGAAGGAGGGTAGAATTACAATAACAATTTTCTATTTGAAGTTAAAATTACGAATCACTGGGTACAGGAATAGGTGATGGGGCTCACCTTCAGATTACAATGAAGGAACTACAAACTAAAACCTAACACTAGAACCTAAGACTAAATCGTTCCTGCCATCGATAGGGGAATGGACCGGGGGTTATCGTGTTAAACACCGGGTTTGCCAAGTACTGTAAGGAGTCAAAAAATTTGATATGTCTACGTTGGATGAATTCATCCACAGTAGGCAAATCAAAGACCTCGTGAAGCTCGCTGTTTCTCCGCTGCTCGAATGAAGTATGTCTGACCAGTTTTATCAGTATACCGTTTTGGAATTGTTGGAGTCGCCGAGCTGTCGTATACGTCAGATGACGAAAAAGCGGTGTACCATACAGCAGAGTAGGCCTGAGTACACTCTTGTAACTCAATAGCTTTAGACACAGTGATAGATTGGGGGAAGTCTATAAATGCGTAAGCCGGTGAGACTTCGTGCAAGTTTGCTTCATTTTCCACGCAAAATGGTTACTAAAATGGAGGTGTCTGTCCATTTTAGTAACCATTTCGCGTGGAAGTTGAAGCAAAATTGGAGAAATTGTATATCTAAAATTTGTAAATTGTAAAATTTATTGATCAATAAAGAAGTTTTGAAAAAAAAAAAGATCCTTCCTCTTCACGCAGCCTCTGTAAGAGGCTGGATGTGCCTCCTCGCAGTTTGACGTCAGCGGGGCACTGAGCCACTTCATGGGGTCGAACGGACTTAATTTTCCGGCCACAGAGATTGCGGGTATTGCCGAACTCCTGGCAACGGTAGTATTAAGGACCCCCCCTCCTGCTCCTTGAAGGTCTCCACTCTGATGATCACGCATTTGCTGATACGAGGACTGACCTAATATCTTGTTTTCTTCCGGTTTGGTACGTTTTTCTCAGTCACCGCACATCGACGACTCCTGGGTTCGCATCAATTATGGTGGTGGTGATCAAGTTGATATCCTCCTGGATATCCAGCCCAAGAATAAGATATTTCTTATTTTTGGTTCCACCTCTCGGGGCGAAAGTGTGCAATTCCTTTCCACCTGCCTGGAGCTATACCAAAATTTTCGCTCTTGCCTCCTTGAGTTTGGGATAAATAGTGACTTCCTCCTTCGTCTTCTTGAGGATGCACTTGGTGATATTTGCTCCTTTGAGATACAATTGTAGTCGTCTCACCTGAGACAATTACAGGTGGCGGCTTCTTTGTTAATGGAGCCACGGGTTGTGGACTTTCAGGTGCCTCGCTCGCAAGTACCTGAAATTTAATTCCGATCTTAGTCGGATTTGTCTTCTTTTTAGGTCTCTGGACCTTAACAGTAATTTTGGGGGAAGTGAAATTCCCTTTACTGTTCAATGATGGTGGCGGGGAAGCCGTTCGCTTACTGGAAGTCTCTAATTCCACCTCCATCTCCCAAAAGTTCAATACTTCGAACACAATACGGTAAAAATTATTTAACCGGGTACCGTTCCCATAGAACTACCACTGAGACTAAAATAAACTAAAAGTTACGTTAGGTATCACCTCTCACAAGGGTGGAAGAAACAAATGGCAGCAGACGATGTACACTTTTCCACTGAACTCATTGCCAGCGCCACATGTGGGTTAATTCCTATTGTTTCTAAGAGATAGCGCTGCTTGCCAATTTATTTATGGAAATACTTTTCTCTGCTTCAACTAGTTCTCTTTTCTCTCAACAGATGACACTGCAGTGCATATTTGCTGATTTTAAGAAGTCAGTTCCAAACAGATCATGCTGCCTGTCAACCATTTACATTAAATAATCTTGACCGTGAAATTTAAAATCATGAGTACAAAATATATCACTCAATCAGCAAACAACTTATTTATCATTAAAGTTTTAGTCTTATAATTTATGAGGTCCACACAATGATACTTGGAAGTTAAACATGTAACTATTATAAAAATATGAATTAAATAATGATTTTCATTTTCGTGCATTTCCACATTGATGATCTAAGGGATTTTTTTTTTTTTTTCAAAATTGAATGTTTTTGACCTATTTTCAAATTGATAACCTAAAGGATACTATTATTCCTAAAAAGGTTCAAAAGATCGAATCGAATCTAGTACTAGTTTCCGAGAGAAAAAATTACCCTTAGCATTCACAGCTCAATTTATATTATATTATTGTATATATTTCATTTTTTTTAAATATTCCAATAGGGGTTAAGAAACAAAAAAACATCATTATTTAAATATTTTTGGTCCCCAAGGTGAAAGTCACTTTTCTTTTCTGTTTTTCATGCTCGATTTATGTTTTAAATTATAAATATAAATGTTTGTTTATCTGTTATTAGTTTTAGATTATTTGTATATACAGCTTAATCTGTGATACAGCTTGCTTCGGGCAGGATCTAGTATTAGAAGATTTCATTCGTTATCTTTCAATTATTAACTTCTGGTGATGTTTCTAAAATTAGAAATTTATCAGTTCATATCATAGTTAAACTGATTTTTTTTTTTTTTAATTTTAAACTTAGATTTTTATAAGTGATATTTTTCATTTATTTTTCTTAGACATAAATACGCTTTCATATGTTTGAGAAGTTTTCTATAGTGATTAAGTATTTCAGAGATCACTAAGAACAATAAATTAGATAATCTTCATAATGTAATATAAATTATATAAGTAATTTTGTAAAAAAAAAATTTATTTCAACAAAAGTTATTTGACATGAGTATGTCTGAATATTTTAAAATTCAATGAACAAATAAACAAGTGTTGCAGTAAAAAAAACATTAGATAATGTACATTTCTAATTTAGCTTATTATTCATATACTTTCTTGAAGAGAAATTCATTCCAATAATAATTTGTTTTCTTGAACGATTTTAAACTCAATTCATTTTGGCTAAAATGATATTGAGAAAATAAATAGCAAGCATTTTAACTGATTCATGATATGATCCATGGACGGAAAGTGAATAAGAGAATAAGAAATTAAATAAGTTCAGTTAAACCGAATGCTATCAGCCAAATAAGTCTTATTATGTATGTACCATTATAGTTATCCTTAAATGTTTATTATTAGCTAAATAAAATATTTTTACTAGCATGATGATGTTTCAGTTTATTTATAGTAAAGACTACTGTTGTTAGGTTATGTGGTCCACAGCACTCAAAATTTTGTAAGGTTCTTGCGAACAGCAGAGTATCGTAAATAATATAAAATCATTTATTAATGTGATATGTCTAAATGATCCCTAACTAAAAAAATGGATTGTAGCACTTGGAAAACCATTGATTAACTAAGCAACTAGTTCTTAATTTGACATTGAACAATATTGAGAGCTCTTATTATAATCTATATGTTTGCTCTTATTTTTTTTTATTATTCTTTTTCCATTATGCTGTGCTATTTAGCATCTTTTATTAATATCTAATGTATACAAAATAGAGAAGTGTGGGAATATATTTGTTGACTCATTAAATAATAAAATATTTATGATAAAACTGACATACCTGAAAAGGGCAAGAGGCCTTCCCGAGTAATTTTAGTCCTGGATGGTAGTTTGTGATGAGGTATCAAAGAATCAATAACTTCTGCCAATGTTCTAGACTGGACTTGCTACTTCTATAATAAAGTACTCTTGTGTATAGTAAAATTCCTTGTGGGAGCCGGGAATCAAACTATTGTCGTCGTAGCTGGTAGTAAGGAGTAGTAATTAATAGATCACAGAGACGCTAATAGTCTATAAGGCAAAAAATTATAGAAATCAGCTAGAATTTTTATTTTTGTTTTAACGTTTCTGGAATTTTTATGAAATAATAGCGTTTAGAAAAATATCTACTGGTTCTATAGAGATTAAGAAGCAGTAGTTTAAAATATGACATAGAGCACAATTTTGAGAATTCCAAATAAATTTGTTACAGTAGTCAACTCACCAATCCAGTTGAATGATTGCAGCATTTAGGATCATTTTAGTTTTCGACCTCATCACGTTTTAATATAAAATTAATGTTTTCAACAATCTTTCTGTTGTTATGCAATAGAGTATGGAATGAGGCTCATGCAAGAAATACTCAAAAATAAGTTGTTAGGTAACACTGAACAGAACCTTACCAAATCAATTGCAAAAGATTAGAGAAACCAGTCTTTAAGCCCCCGATTTGAAATAATGATAATCTTTCGAACTAACGCTCAAGGAAAGTTATTACTCTACTTTAATCCTAAGAACCGTTCTCACTTTACCTAAACCAGAGAGCACTTGCATGGTTTTAAACGTTGCTTGATTTTGAGAGCTATTTAAAAGAAATGAAAATTATTTAGGTCTATTAGTTAATAACTGAAAAATCAGTTGAAATAACGTATCTTAAAACGGCTATACAAAAAAATGATAAATACACTTAAAAGCAGCTAGAGTGAATAACTAGATACAAATACTTCTACACCTAGATACAAACATGTTGATATTCATTATACAATAACATTACATAATACAACTTGCAAATGATTCCATTAATTAAGATAGATTTTGAAAAATGTATCATTACTATCTTAGGCTGATGTAACAGCATATTAATCACACACACAAAATAATCAAATTTGAATGTAAAATAAAATGCGTTTTATTTGATAATTGCTTGCTAAATAAAATTACTTGATTATGAAAATATCGTTAAAATCCTTTATATATTTCATATTGAATGAGATCACAATTAAATCAGACAAAATAACTACTGTTTGTCAAATAGTATTTAATAAAATGTGATATTTGAGTTTTATGTAAATTTATCAGAACTATTAGCAAGGCAGTTAATGACAGATGTTTTTTGGAAGGTAGGCAACATTTTCATTAAAGTTATATTTGCTATAAATGATTAACTAGTCTGCCGCATATAATTACAGCAAGAGTTATATAATACTAATTGTTAGCTGAAACATGTACTTCAGTTGAGACATATGGTCTCACTTTCCTTTGTTCTTTTACATCCCCTCCTAACCCTTTGCTACCTGCTAGGGCCTTCGACAAAACACTTGTGCTTTAGCCTTAGCCAAAGAATGTCCTAGTGCTGTAATTGATTGATATTTGTATATATACCAGTGTTTTGATTGTTATTCATAATAAAGTTTTTTAAAATACTCTCCTCAAACAAGATTATTTAACTGACGACACACTAAGCAACGGGTGCAGGTCAGCGTTCTTTACTTGTCGAGAGAGAACACTTATATGTTTCTGTTAGTTTCAAGTTCTTTACATAAATGAACGAATAACTTGAATAATATGGGTTGTGAGGTGATCAAAATTATACAAAAAATGAAATGAACTAGTATTGATCTTTATTAAAAACCTTGCAAGTGTACATATAATGTATATTATTTTGTTAAATTACGTACCTAACATTTAAATATTATTTAACACAATTGTTATTGACCTTTGAAATGAACTATTTTTTTCAGCTAGAAATGGTAATTCAGTGCAAAAGGATTCAGTGTTGTCAAGTTCTATCATGTTATCAAGTGAAGTTAATAAAAAATATAATTCTATTATCATATTTGCAGCTTCTGCTTAATTTGATTGGTTTACATGCGGATAAATTTCTTCGTTCTAGTACTGAAACAAATTTTCCAAATGCTGTCAATCAACCAATTTCTGTGATCTGTCTTCTCCAGCGGTTGAGAACTAGGGTGCTTATCAATTTACTTACCCGTTATGGGAGTAATGGCTGAGTTTTATAGGAACATATTAACTTTATTGTGATAAAATAACAATCTGCCTCATTGGGCAATAAGTAATTGTGATAAATGATCTCATTCATACCAATGGCTGAGTTAGTGTTTCAATGTGGTAGTCTTAAAAATTGTTGTGAGGTTCATATGATGAGTTGTAATCGAGACCAAAATTGACAGTTAAATTTAAATTTCATTTTTTATTGTTGCCATTTATTGCTTTCTCTTAGAACCTCCAACAGACTTGCTTTTGGATTAGATAAATTTATTTTATCTTCACTGTGGTTAATTTACTTCCAAATCCCAACCCAAGAAGGCATTGCGTTTCCACTGCTATATTTTTCTTAACGAGTGTCAAAACTCAAAAGCAGATTAATTTAACCCAACTTTTTTAACTGGTCTTGACTTATTTTGTCCATGGGTATACAGTTTAAAAAGTTTGTCCTGTTTTACAAATCTGTTATGCACGTTGAGCATACTATTGATACTAACATGATGATAACTAATATGGTTGTTATTGAAGCTGAAAATCAAAGTTTTAGATAAATATTATTTCATACAGTTGTTACATACCTATATAAAAGATGATAATAATGTCTATTTGTTCTGTAAGAGTTAATTTTTTTCCCGGGGATATGGACATTTTTTCTTCAAGAAGTAATAAGACCCATGAGTATTAGAAAAAGAAGAGGAATTTATGAATCGGCCGAGGAAAGCACTACTAATTCAAGATTGCTAAACACTAAGAAGAGAATCAGAATTTTGGAATTAATTGATTCAACGACCGACGAAGACGATGCTACTACTTTTCGATCACATTATGAAAATAATGATCAGAAGATTGGGAAATTTTTTAAAATTATAGTTGCCTACAGTTTAATCTTCAATACCCAAGTTCATTTCGAAATTACTCTACGGTCTAAGGAATTACAATTAAAGTACAATCCTATTCTTATTTTCATACTCTATAAATCCTTCCCTTCATAGTTTCAAAAGGCTAGTATATTTTATCACTTCTTCACCCTTCATGCAGACATTAATTAGTAAACGAATTTCGTATATGTATTTTTCTATAATTATCGTATATTAATTATTATTTGTTTTTTATATTCTCTTATTATTCTATTCAATTGTTATTCCTTCATACTTGTTTGCTCTGCTACAGTCTACTTAAAGCTATGTAGTATATATACATATATTTGGCTCAATGGGCACACGGAATATATTTTGTTCTTTAAAGAAGGCATGTTTAAACATTTATGCCTTCTTGTACCCCCGTCTGGTGCTGAAATGATCCCTTCCTCCTTTCCTTATCGAGAGGAATCCACTCATATTTATGCAGTGAAATGAATTAACTGTCTATGTAGACCTTCGAATCCAGAACTTTCATAGAATGAAGGAGTCACGCTAACAATTACTCCTCATAAGAAGCTTCAGTTTTTCCCCCCAAGTAAGGAATGAATGGAGTACCTTTGATCGACGTAAAGAAGTCAAGTTTAGTCCATCTATAAAGTGGTTGAGAGGCAGAAGTTGTTTCACTTCACGATGCCATTAATGATCGGGCGGGACTGGGCTGAAGGGGTTCACACAAGGAAACATACTCGTACAATTTACAATGATGACCACAGACCGTTCTCCACTTTAACTAGTTGGAGGCACATTATGATAGTCAGCTTGCCTAGGTAAAAGGAATTATCTTGACTCGACATCCAGGCGAATAATTAACCTAAGGCTTCATCGAGTCATGTCTCAGTACTGGGCCAGACTGCCAATACTATTGACAGTTGACGAACGTTTTGAAAGTAGCTAGAATGTACTTAATCTATTATCTTGTCTCTTTGGTATTATATCGTATAATGATCGACCCGAAGCAATCGGTTTGTCCTCAACAGCTCGATGCGTCTTGCCAATTAATTACTCCAGAAATTATTTTCTAATATAATTATAATGACTTTTGTTTTATGGAGTGTGTGTTGGCAATTACCGACATAACTATCGGACTGTACTTAAGAAAACGGGACTAATAACCACCCAAATAATATAACAGTTAAAAACTTCTCAAGATTAAGACGTGGATGGCACAAATGTTAACCTATTTATGATTTATTTTTTTCGTGGACAACTGGTTTCCATTTTCAGTTATGCCAAGTAAAATTGTAGTTAAATAACCTAACTGAAGAATTTGAAAATGGCGTCTTACATTAAAAAATGTAATATTTTATTTATTCTTATCTTAGGCATTTTTAAAGAAAAAAAAAAATATTTCGCGGTTTACCTAAGAGTTAATATTAAATACCGACGGAGTTCCTTGAAGGATTTTAATATTCCTCCTGCTTTTTTATTCCTTTAGTCCTTTTACCTCCTAGCAATGAAGAAAAAATGTTTTATTCTGCAGGAGTATTGTATTCCTTAAATAAATTAGTTTTTTGTTAATTGTATTAGGGTTTTATGATAATTATGGTGGCTTTTCGGCCTGTCCATTTCACTAAAGATTGTGATGAAATGTTTGTTTACAAGAACTTCAAACCTGAATATTCCGCTTCTACTCTCACTTACTAACTGTTGCTTGAGTATTCAGTCTTCGAATCAGTTTCGTAAGGTGAATTAGTCGGGTTTCGTAAATTGTGTTATAATTCGGCATGAATAAAACCAACTAATGATGTCCGTAAAATATGTTATAAGGGCCAACCTTGCCAATTTGAACACAGAATATTATGTTATTTCTTTTTAAAAAAGAACATTTATTAAACATTTGAATATAATACAATTAGCATTTTAAAAGAATAATTCCTTAAAGAAAAAAGCAGTTTTTAATTTTGAATTTCGATGATTGATTTTATTACCAATGATGAGACTTCTTGTTCTTCCGGCATTCTCTCGGTCTGCGAGGTTCGCAGATTGCGTCATGTGAATCGTTGCTCGTCAGATCGATAGTCACATCCGGTTCCGCTGTTTGGTCCTTCAAAAGTAAAATGTTTCTATGTAATAATGAATATTCTTAAAGAAAAAATGATAACGTTTTAATTATTTGTGTGATAAAAAAAAAACACGTTTTAAATAGTACATTAGTAATCTTAACGTATCTTAAGTAGAATCTTAACGTAAGCAAATCTTAGTGCCGGTTACAGGAGAATTCGTGTTCAATCACAAAATCGTCATATTTGTTCTTAAACGATGCAACAATAACACAATTAGGTATTGTAAAATTAATCCTTTTACCTTAGTACCTGGCAGGTGATGCCGTTTTTGCTTTAAAAGTTCGGTTTGTTGAAGTCCAAAAAGCGCTAACGAAAACAATTCTATTAAATTGCAAATCAGATGAAAGAAATGAAGCTGTTTCACTCAAAAAGAAGATAGAAAACTACAATTTTATTATGTTATTGGTTTTCCATTGCAAAATTCTACAAACCACCGATGCAGCTTCTAAAGCACTTCAGTCTAAAGCCACCGATCTTTCAAATGCCGTAAAACGTTTGAAAATTTGCCTAGAAGAATTGGAAAGGTATCGACATGAATTTGTAAATTTAAAAATGGAAGCAAACAGTGTAGCAGAAAAATGGTCGATCACCCCTGAATTTTCTTAAAATCGTCAGAGGAAGGTAAAACTTCATTTTGACGAACTTTGCGAAGATGAGCGTCTGCAAGATCCGGAAAGCTTGTTCAGAGTGAACATATTTTATCGAGTATTGGACATCATTATTAATCAACTGAAATCGCGTTTCCTTCCGATGAATGAAATTGTTTCCAATTTCAGTGGTTTGCAGCCTTTGACTCTGCGAAGTTTAAATGACGCAGATCTATTAAAAAAAGCTCTGAAATTTGTTGATACATATAAAAAAGACATATCTGAATCATTTGCCATGGGAAATTCTGAGTTTTAGGTCTACTTTCACTGACGAAATAGATAAGTGTTTGTCTATAAGAGACCTTGTTGATTTATTAATAATAAAGAATCATTTTATGTCCTGCAGCTTTCCCGAAGTATGCACTGCATTGATGTTATTTGTTACGATTACCGTGACTACAGCTAGTGCTGAGCGCTCATTTTCCAAACTTAAATTAATAAAAACGTATTTAAGAAACTCTATGGGCCAAGATAGGCTACGCAACTTAGCTATTCTGTCTATTGAAAATTCTACGGCCCGATCCTTAAACTTCGATGATGTTATAGATACTTTTGCGGAACAGAAAGCTCGGAAAAAAGATTTTTCTTAATAAATATCTTGTTGAAATTAAATTGTTATTTTATTGTAAATGTATAAACCCATGTTCTTTTCAATTGAAAATTGTTATTGGTTGTGGGTAACTAAACTAATCGTAAGTATAATAAAGCTTAATGATAGGGCCCCTATTAAAGGAATTTGCCACGGGCCCCAGATGATATAGTTACGCCACTGGTACCTGTTATGCTAGCTTAATCTTCTACATGTGGTAATCATAGCATGCTTGGTAAGCAAGGATGTGAGCGTTAACTGATTTCTAAACACCACTATAATATAAAACACTAAAATATCATTATAAAAGCATTGGTCCCTAAGGTACCACTTGGTTCCTGACAAAAATCGTAAAAATTCTACACAGATGATTTTAACCCGAAAAACCACTCCCTCAAAATGAACATAATTGTAATAAATAAATTGAATTTGATCATGTAAATATCATTGCAGAATATACGGCTATGGGTTAAACTACTATTCCCGCCCCATCCTTCTATATCCCACCTATTGCTCCATGGCCCAATTCTTTACCAATGCTGGAGATGGAAAATGCATGTATCATGAATCCAAACTTCCGTTTCAAACTTCAGATTTTGGTTAAGGTTTCGGGACTTTTTGGCAATCATTTCTCTAGTCTATTATCTGTAAATGAAAGGTCCGGGGAAAGTGTTTAGTAAAAGATGTTTTAGTGTTTGAACATATTTATATTCAGGTGGCCAAAAATTCACAATGTCATTTATTAATTGATTGAACAAATTATTACCGCTATTTCTATTGCGCCATAAAAATGAACACAAATATGAGTCTATCAAACTCAAAAGCGTCTCTATCTATCCTTTTCGCCTAGATAAAGTTTCATTTGACGGCCATTAGAACACATTTTTTCACTACGTAATACCCCTTTAGATTGAAGAAACAAAACCGCTTTTCCCTTCGTATCTACGTCAGCAGCTAAATCAAATAACGGCATGATCACAAAACTAAACTGAAATCTTATCAGGTACCAAGGTTTGCTTAAACGGGTCAAAGTAAACATAAATAAATATAAAAATATTACAGGAAAGGTAAAAGGTGGCAGAATAACCAAAACAGTGCTTGACATCAGTGGGGTCCCTATTCCCAAAAAGAGTTAAGGTACTAGTAAAGTCTAGATTTAAAGATCTAGAGAGTTGATGAACGGCGATTATCGATGGGAATGGAGTTCCAATGGTTTGTGGCATGAATAAGAAAAGAACGGTGAAGGAAGCAGATTTTCGGGATGGAAAGTACAGGTCGGAAGGGCGGGATCTGGCATTGCGAGATTTGATCGCTGATTTGGGTCGGAGAAAGTCGTGAAGGTAAAGGGGGCTTTTTAGTCATGGTAGTACTGAAGAGGAGGGTCCAATAAAGTGTTGGCGATGGTCGGAAGAGTACAATCATCCCAACTCGGTGCAGTGCAGCCAAAAGGAACCTACTCTACAGATTCCAAGTATAAATGTCAGGAAACAACTCATTAGGTGCTTTAATCGAGCTTCTAGGTACCATACTCTACACAACTCATGAGGTGCTTTAATCGAGCTTCTAGGTACCATACTCTACACAGCTCATGAGGTGCTTTAATCGAGCTTCTAGGTACCATACTCTACACAGCTCATGAGGTGCTTTAATCGAGCTTCTAGGTACCATACTCTACAAGGCTCATAAGGTGCTTTAATCGAGCTTCTAGGTACCATACTCTACAAGGCTCATAAGGTGCATTAATCGAGCTTCTAGGTACCATACTCTACACAGCTCATGAGGTGCTTTAATCGAGCTTCTAGGTACCATACTCTACAAGGCTCATAAGGTGCTTTAATCGAGCTTCTAGGTACCATACTCTACAAGGCTCATAAGGTGCATTAATCGAGCTTCTAGGTACCATACTCTACACAGTTCATGAAGTGCTTTAATCGAGCTTCTAGGTACCATACTCTACACAGCTCATGAGGTGCTTTAATCGAGCTTCTAGGTACCATACTCTACAAGGCTCATTAGGTGCTTTAATCGAGCTTCTAGGTACCATACTCTACAAGGCTCATTAGGTGCTTTAATCGAGCTTCTAGGTACCATACTCTACACAGCTCATGAGGTGCTTTAATCGAGCTTCTAGGTACCATACTCTACACAGCTCACGAGGTGCTTTAATCGAGCTTCTAGGTACCATACTCTACACAACTTTGTCCTATGAACGGTTTTGTTATTATTACTCCGCTTTTCTTATTATACTTAATGAAATGATTCTATAAGACTGATTTGTCGATATTGTCACTAACCTCTTCAAGACGACAAGCCGGAGTGGTGTAGAGGGCTGCGTGCTTGCGGCATAGCCTAGGCTTTTCCGTAGGGATGGAATCACTCCCTTCCACCATGTAGATGAGGAAGACGAAGATGACGGAAGGGAGAACGTACGACAAGAGGATGTGCCATACCATCCCCCAAGCCGATCCGCTCCACAGGAATCCAATTGTGTCTTTCACGTTCATTGTGGCTGCAATTAATTGCAATTTTGATGACGATCCTTTTATAGTTTATATTGATTTATCATTCCAAATGGATTATCTTTCAGCGAAACATATGGTTTAATCGATACCACATGACATGCTATTTGCTTTATTTTACTTTTTAGGCCCGGTCTTTTTATGACCTTCCCCGAACTTGGCTTTCGGATTGATCAAATTTAGAATTCACTCTAAAACTATAAGTATACTTTAAATTAGGGCCACAAGATAATTCTCAGCTTTTATGTTAAAAAAAAATGAACGAAAATTTCTTGCAATATAATTTTTTAAGCTTTAAATAACATTTTTTTTGTTTGTTGATCGTTTATTCAAAGTTGGTTCGGAATGATTTTTAGAAAATAAAACACATCAATGCCTCTTGAAATATGTATTATTTTCAAGAAAAAAAAAAAATACATACATGCTGATCCAGATACATCATTACAATAATTTTCAAAGTGGTTCTAAAAAAGCTTTAATTGTGTGTTGCACCACAGTTGACTTGATTTATTATTTATTTTTGACATAAAACATCCGTACTTTCGAGCCTCCATAATGTTAGTGTTATGTCTGTATAGTTTTAAATTTTCTCATAATCGTATTACATGGACCCAATAATGATTAATGTAGCATTCAATAAAGGTCTGACGTTGCTTACTAATTAGGTAAGAGGCGGAAACGCCACGGCTACTATGACGGGTGGTCGCTAAATAACTAACAATTGGCTGCTAAATCATGAAACATAATTATAACGGTATAATTATCTCCAACTTTGTAGTGCAACACGATGCATGGCTCTTGTTCAGAATTGACAACTGCTATTCTCAAAAAAACAAACAAACACTGTAATAACAACAGTTATTACAAAATTTTCCGTTTTCTATTTTCGGC
The DNA here is from genome assembly GCA_930367205.1 of Acanthosoma haemorrhoidale. Taxonomy (NCBI): domain Eukaryota; kingdom Metazoa; phylum Arthropoda; class Insecta; order Hemiptera; family Acanthosomatidae; genus Acanthosoma; species Acanthosoma haemorrhoidale. The sequence goes on along the minus strand of OV884014.1, from coordinate 110,586,319 downwards.
CTGATGAAAGTCCGGCATTCCGCCTGTGGTTCATTAACCGAGCGTGGTAATCATTTTTTTGGGGGGTTTAATCATGAAAAAGCATCCAATCTTCTCAGAATGGAGTCACAAAGAAAATGTTTCATTACACGCGAAAATTTCTTATTCCCCAGAGAGGTCTGAGTGAAGAATTGTAATTGTAAATATATACTTTCGCCGATAGATAGAAAACTATGTTTCATTATATGTTTATAATTTTTGTTTTATAAAATTACCTTTTTCGTACTTTATGAAAAAAAAATATATTCTAGGACTCTTTTACACTAGGAATAACATCATTTTCTTCTAGGCTTCTAATTTTCCCGGGTCAGTTTTGATACCTTTTGATGTTGCAATATGTCCTAGAAATGGTAATTCACTTTTGTCAAGTTGTATCATGTTATCAAGTCAAGTTAACAAAAAATATAATTCTATTATCAATGTATACTAATGAGTTAGGTGTATTACTAAGTAAACAATTTATGGCTCTTTTAAATGTTGGTAGTTTTTTTTTTAGTGTTAAAAGCCCATTATTTTATGTTTTATAATTGTCTGATTATCCTGCTTCAATAAAAGACCGATTATGGCGTAATTAAGACAAATGCTGAACGACAGTGACCAAAGAATTATCCCAGGTCAAATATGTTAGTCCGCCATCTTTGGAGGCCATTTAGGCATGGCGCATTTTGTAATTACTAGTTGCAAGAAATACAATTATGTGAATTTAATAGCGATGGGGGGGGGGGTCTTGCCCAGTAACTGCTAGGCCCTTCTGTCTATGTCTAAAACAGATTTGCTGCTGTTGGCGATTGGGGTCTGAGCTGTTTTTGTTTTTTTTGTTGTTTTTTTTCCCTCTATCTTTCAACTGGAAATATAGGATGTAGGAAAAATAAAGGAAATTATTTGGGATGATGGGTGCCTTTCACTGAGGGGAGTCCCATTTGAAAGAAGTATGAGAAGGATAGCATGGGGTGTGGGATTCCAAAGAGGTGGGTGGGGCTATGGGCGGGTCTTACATGGCCCCACCTCCTGGCAGCCATCAGCGGGTAGAGAGGGAGGGTACATGCGAAGGACACTTTCTTCCAAGTACTTCTGTCTCTAGGTTTTAGGTTTGGAATACATTTATTTGATGTAATGACAGTATTATTGACATTTTCTTGCTCCTGCCCATCCCAACTGGGAATCTCGAAGTGGGTAGGATCTTTATTGACCAATAGGCAAAACCTCTATTTACTTATGGAATGGGTTCGTTGACATTTCAATTCAGTATTTTTATTGACAATACGACAACCGCGACTTGGTAAAATATTTGGAAATCTATCATTTCACAAAAACATTGTGATGAACCTTCCTTAATTCCGATCTTATTCGTCCTCTAAGAAATGTCATAAAATAAATTTTTAAAAAGCAGTAGATTTCTTAGGAACTTGTGCCTTTAAAACAATAAGGGCTAAATCTCAACAAAAATAAATACTTGCTCATTCAAAAGTGTCATACTTTTTACTGATTATGGTCCATAATTTATCGAATTGTTAGATTTTATTTAGCAGGAAAGGGTATAGGAATGAGCAGGAGGAAACCACTCATAGAAAGAATTGACCGAGATGATTAACAGACGAGCGCGAAAGTAAATATCCTACTCAAGCTTGCTAGAACTTTGAAATCGGATTGTAGTTTATTAATTTATTTACAAGAATAGGATAATATATTTATAGGAATAGTAATCTATTAGGAAGAGGCTAAATACATTTTCTATCATTATGTATTATTCATTTGGTGTATAAGGTTTAGTAATTTTTTTTCTATTGTATATGTAATTTATGGGGAGACGAATTATACTACATTATAACAATAACTATGGACTACACTACAAAAACAAAATAGTATTATTTCCTACCAATTTCCTCTACCAAAGAGCTGATTGCAAATGTTATCAGTATAAAGTAAATCAAGCTTTAGATATTAGTTACATTTAATTGTACAAATTAATTTAGATTTATAACTGATCCATTAAAAGTACCATATTTCATCTTCCTCTAGATATAAATCATTGCCTGAAATTGTTACTTTACTTATTGTACTTCATTCGCAAATAAAAACATCTAAAGAAACTTGCCTGTTTATTGACTTGAAAGTACCAGATAAATCACTTGGTAATTATTTCTTTCAAGTTAAGCTATAACAAAGCCCTAGAAAGTTTCTTGCAAAGAAAAGTATAAGATATTGGTTAGGTCACCATCCAACTACCCTGTAGAATCAGAAGTGTCAACACTCCATTATGACATTTAAGCCCTGACGAGGAGGAACTGCAAGACTCCTAAGAATTAAAAGTTAAATTTTTTCTAAGGTTCGATGTAAAGGCAATAGGATCTTTTTCTGTTTCTTCTACAACGTGAAATATTATCTCTCCAAAATTTTTACATTCCCTAAAAACAGTTAAATAGTACTTATAACAATAAAAATATGTGTACACATATAGATGAGAAATATAAAAACATCTAAAAAAAATATAAATATATAAATTCAATCGCCGTATACCCAGTAATAAAAAGTTTATAAGATAGCAAATATTCTCAAATGTAAGGTTAAAAAATCGTCAAAAAAACAAAATACATAAATACAAGTATTAAATTAGTCAGACATTAACGCAGACTTGTAATGTCTCAATGGTCGTCCTACATTAAACGATCTTATTAAAGCACATTTAAAAGTATATTTCTACTTCCAGATTTTCTGTAATGTCTTGTTATCATTGATAGTCAAGGATCTATTATACAAATCCATTTACATGAACATTACCTAACTTTAGTGTTATCATAAAGTTATCACATAGTTAGGCAGGTTGGTTTAGAATTCGCTCGGAGATGTTGATGAAATGTTCCTGTTAAAAAATAGGGAGAACAGAAGTCAAGAGGGTTAACCATTTTAGTTTATTATGCCATTCTTTAAAATCCCTCATTATATTTGTAGTGTGATCATATTATTTATTATACAGTGGAATCCCGATCATTCGTATTTCTGGCTAATTAGTACAAATTTGCACAAAAGATATGGGCACACAAAATCGTACTGCCACCACCCTCCCAGGTGTGTAAAGTGCAGTGGGCAGCACAAAAGTGAATTGTGCAAAAAGCTCCTGCAATCGCCTGCGGTATGCGTGCTTTGCCACCAAGGACATCCGGCCAACTACAAGGGCTGCAAGGCTTACAGAACGCTGAAGTCCAGGACCAAACACCGTCGTCAGCCAGAAGAGGAAAAACTAGCAACAAGAAACGGCCCAGCCAGAAATTTGAGGCCTTCCGCCTCTTTTGTCTCTTTTGCCGATGCCGTTCGGAACAGAGAGCAGTCACAGGCACCACCCACTCCCTGTCCACAGGATCATCTTTCCCAGCATTCCATTCATCCCGTTAACCCTCAAACTCAATCCCATCCTCAACCACACATCTCGCATATTCCTCCACCTTCAAGCTCTTCGGATCTCACCAGCCTATTAACCTCATTCCTTACAGAGTTCAGAACCCTAATTACCCTTCTCATTTCCCTTCTTACAAATCTTGTCTCCTACCTTATCCCCGTTGAACAAAATCCATAAGTGGATCCTTCGGACTCCTTATCCATTCTCCTTTGGAATGCGAATGGTGTTCGCACCCACACTAACGAACTGACAGCACTACTCCATGACAAGAACATCGACGTAGCTCTCATTACTGAAACAAGACTTACGAGTAAACGACCATTTACCGTTCGACAGTACCAGACTTATCGAACTGATCACCCTGATGGAAGAGCTCATGCAGGTACCACTGTCATTGTCCATAACACCATATCCCATCACATAGTTCCTTTGGTAGCACATGATTTCCTTCAATCCACTGCAGTGTCAATCACCACCTTCACTTTTCCTCTTACACTAGCATCAGCCTACTGCCCTCCCAATAAATCTATTTCCGATTCCCATTTCATCTCCTTTCTAGACTCCATCGGACATTGTTGTAGTTTAGGAACACTAAACTATTCACTCATGCGACTCGATGACCTCACCTCCAATCATGGCCCTTTATTACTAACCATTCTTCTAAGACCAATCACAAACTGCCTCCTCTTTCATTTATTAAGGGCCCAGTCGATTAGGACCACTTCCGTCAGCTTCTTACAGGCTCCGTAGACCTCAAAGTGTCCCCTGAAAACATCCCCAGACCTTGACGGTGCAGTGCATTCTTTCACTACTCTGGTCCAGAAGTCAGCTTGGGAGGCATCGTCACTCCACCGTCATTTGAAAACTCACAATCAAAATCGTTTACCTTAGCATCTCAAAGACCTAATCCAATCCAAACGCCGTTCCAGAACAGTGTGGCAAAGATCCCGACATCCTGCTGATCGCCGCTTATACAATCCGTACTGCAGATTGGTAAAGCGGCAATTGGCGTCCTTCCGTTCCGACTCTTTCAATTCCCAAATCTCCTCTCTTTCTACCAGGGATACCGCCCTGTGTAATGTAACTAAAAAAATCCTTAAGTATCATCCTGTTTCACACCCACACCGTCGTGATGATGGGTCCTGGGTGGCTTCGGATGGGGATAGGTCGGAGGAATTTGCTCTGCATCTTACCCATACTTTCACACCTCACCTTTCTCATCAAAACCATACTCACAGCACAACTGTGGAAGATTTCCTCACTTTACCTATACCTCTCTCACTTCCACAAAAAGCCGTTAACCCCTCTTCAATAATAAATACCTTCTGAAATCTTACCTTACCGAAAATCCCCTGGATATGATCTCCTTACTCCTCAAATTCTCAAACAACTTCCTCCTAAAGCCATAACCTTCCTAACCTACATCTATAATTGCATTATCCGAACTACGCACTTTCCTCTCCTCTGAAAACACTTCATTATGGCCCTATTCGCCAAACCCGGAAAACCACCCAACGACGCCTCATCTTACCGTCCAATTAGCCTACTCCCTATCCTCTCAAAAATATTTGAGAAACTCCTACTAAAACGTCTACTGACTGAAGTTATGAACAAAATGGGGAAAAAAATAATGTGATTTTTTATAGTTCCGGAAAAAATTGGATGTGGCAAAGTTTAAATTCATAACCACACCTCAAAATACATAAGTGGGCAAATTTTCAGAACTTCTCTAAAATTTTTCTAGTAAAAATATCTTTTTAAATGTGCTTCAATAAGATCGTTTAATGTAGGTATACTGTGACCTAGCCACCCTTGGCGCATTTAAATGTTACAACAAAGTATTAATTAAGTTCATTATTATTTGGACGAGTGTATTTTTTAAGGTGAAATTGAAAACCGCTTTCAAAACATAATTCAATATAGCTACTAAAATTATCAAAGCTTGAATGCATTTGTATGTTACATGAAGTATGATGTGTGATATATTTGTAAACTACATCCCACATCTTATTTTTACCATCCATAGATTATCTCATATGAGGACCTTATGTATAATAATGATAATAATAGCATGCTATAACATATTTTATAAAGAAATATGATCACAGTAAATAGCAATAAAATCGTAAGCAATAAATGAAATCAAAGTGCTTTTTTTTCATTGACTATTATGATTTTGTTGAATAGGTTTTGATTGATGCCCTGGAGTCTGGAACTCTCCGGTCACCACAAGCCAGATGAAACACATCGAACCAATTTCAGAACGTGGTAAGTTAGTCGAGGTTTGGAGAAAATGGTGGAAAGTAGAACTATTTTTGGAAGGACTCGTTCTCTATTTCTCTGTATATATTTGTGATTAATAAAATATGTTATCTTTGTACCTCATGTTTTTATTTATTAAGGCTAATTCATTATTTTAACTTTTTTTATGTTTGATATTAAAATAGACATTTTTTGAGCTAAAAAAACATATGGTCACGTGAGATGAATTCGTTCCAATTACGCTATTTATCATGTTATTCATTTAAGAGAGAATTGGAACCTAAATAATAACGAACGTTGAAAATAAAAATAACAGTTTTTTCAACATAAAACTTTTATGATGTCCATCAAATCATGGAATCAAAGGCGGGAACTCTTATGGTGAATAATATATATTATAGTGAATTTAATAATTGGTGTATTAATAATATATTTTACCTGACATGAAAAAAATGAAATACATGACCACATGGCAACACCATGCACTCCTGCACGTGGGGACACCAACTACTTCGTAATAAATAAGTATATTAGGTTTGAATATGTATTAGTAAACGATTTCTTGATTATTGGTTTATTTATGAATCCACTATTTGGAGATGCAAGTTGGTAGAAACGACCCCCTTATTACGGTTATTGTATAAAACCACAACTGTCTCTTTAGTTCAAGTTGTGATTGTTTTTAGGGAAACTGAGATGCGCAGTTTCAGTAAGCAGTGCTGATCAATAGTGCCCTTAATCGCTGACAAATGATCCAATTTGTGTATTTGAACAGTTTGAATGAAAGGGCAGTGCTGGGAATATAGGTCATGCAGGCCTGTAATATATTGATCATTTAGTGTTCCTAGGCACTAACTAGACTAGTCCAGTCATAAGGTATTTTTACTTGGAAAGTTTTAGAGAAGTTCTGAAAAATGAAGTACTTGCGTTAACCTCTTAGAATTGTCAGTCAATACATGACCAATGCACTCCTGCACGTGGGGACACCAACTACTTCGTAATAAATAAGTATATTAGGTTTGAATATGTATTAGTAAACGATTTCTTGATCATTGGTTTATTTATGAATCCACTATTTGGGGATGCAAGTTGGTAGAAACGACCCTCTTATTACGGTTATTGTATAAAACCACAACTGTCTCTTCAGTTCAAGTTGTGATTGTTTTTAGGGAAACTGAGATGCGCAGTTTCAGTAAGCAGTGCTGATCAATTGTGCCCTTAATGGATGACAAATGATCCAATTTGTGAATTTGAACAGTTTGAATGAAAGGGCAGTGCTGGGGATATAGGTCATGCAGGCCTGTAATATATTGATCATTTAGTGTTCCTAGGCACTAACTAGACTAGTCCAGTCATAAGGTATTTTTACTTGGAAAATTTTAGAGAAGTTCTGAAAATTTTCTTAATTATGTTTTTTGGGGTGCTCATGAGGAATTTTAATTATGCCACCTGAAATATTTTCCGGAAGTATAAGAAAAATACAAACACATTTTTTTTTTCTTTCTGTTAATAACTCGAAAACCGAGCATTACTAACGTGACTTATTTCATATTAAATTAAACATGAGTAAATTAATTAACATTTTGTTTCATATATTTTGGTACTTTTTTTTAAGGGAGAGCTTGTCAAAATTGTAAGATGGAATGCACTGACTGGTGCCATCCTACCTGGCACCCTACAGGTAGCTGTCCAGGTAGAAAAATGTGAACCCCACAGGAGACTGCATTCCATCTGATTTTGCCAAATTCCATAAAATTGAAACATGGTCTCCCAGAAAGCGCCTTAACAACCAATTAAGTCGAAATTAAGAATTAAAAGACCTGCTGAAGAACAAATAAAGTTAGAGAATCGTACATCTGTTTTCTAAAGTGAACTGTGGGAATGACATTAAAGAAAATCTGGAAGTTGTATTAATATTGTATGTTTAAACTTATCTAATAGTTTATCTGACAGTAATTCATTGCGAAGGTTTAATCTGTGTTTGCGAAGGGTGGTTTGGCTTCGGGCCTATCGATGCCTAAAAAATGTTTAATAATTAATTTTAAAAAATAATTACCTATAGGGGCTGAGAAAAAAATGAATTAATTAACACAGCAGATTAAGCAGAACTTTGCACAGTCGATCCATAATAACATGTAGCTATGAATGACTCCCAGAGATGTACTGGCCAAGCATTAGAAATTTCTTTCCAAGGAAACATTTTCATTTATTTCTCCTTTCTTTTTTTTTATTCGGGACGATGCAGCATGTCGTCGTGCAAGGATATACTTTGCCCAGGGTGAAATGTTGTTTATAATCAAAAAATCAATTTTACAAACAAAATTGTTACTATTGTTGTATACCTAGGTTTTTTTCATCGTCGTATTGACGGAATCAATGTCAATCTGAAACTCCAACATCAAAATATTATGCACAATATTTTATGCGTAGACAAAAATCTTTAAACAAATTTAGCAACAAACAAAAAGGGGGAAGTAACACTTCCTTCAATAATTTTTTTTTTCAGTATTTTATTTCCCCCCTGGTGATTCTTATTGATAATAAAGCTAGGTAAATCTAAATAAATTTTTTGGAAAATTTCCAGAGCACCATTTTTTTTTGACTCGAGTGTACTTTTCAGGTAGTAAGTACCCAGGTCCTTCTACTTTCTATAATTTGTCAAGGTAAAACCATTTTACCAAAACTACTACTTCCTAAACCGTTGCGATCATTAATCAACCTTATCAAACGAAAAAAATTCCAATGTATAAAATATTGACATAAATAATTTTGGAATATCTTTCTAAAATTACTCTGTTTAGTGAGAAAATGGAGTAAAATTCTATTTTTTGTAGTCATCGTTTCATTCCGTGGTTTTATAATATGATTTGTGTCCACGGTTATGAATATATAAATATGCCGCCCCTCAAAAAAAAAAAAAATAATAAACATGAGCTATACCTTGATAAACCTTAAAAGTATTGGGACGTATGTCCAAAATTCGATTCTCGTTTTCTTTTCTTTTCATACCTCCTAATTATTTTTTTCAGATTGATTTAATCGTTTATAAGACTGCTGCCATAAAACTAAACGGGTCTGTCCGTATGTTAGACCCGCAACCTAAGCTTTTTTAATTTAGGCACTGAAATCGGGCAATAGACAAAAATATTGCAAATTAGGTTTGCCATAAAATTGGTCTGCTTCTGACCCCACCATTTGTAATAAAATCAAATTGTTCTCGAAAAAGAATATTTTGTCATACAATTTGTCTTCACGTTAATAATGAATAGTCATTCTTATTACCAAATAAATATTAATAATTATTCATTGACATTTTGCTAAGGGAGGATTACCGTGAATAAGAATAAATGGGACGTGGTGAATTAAGGAGCTTGATGTTTGAAATGGGGCTGGGGTCTTGTTGAAACGTCCGCGATTGTAACTGTCGATTGTTGAAAAATAGTCAATAGACAATCAATAATGGACAACAATTGATAAACCGATCCCCCCACCCTTTCACCTACATTTATAATTCATATTCTGCTAGGAAATCTACTTATAGAATAATCAATGAATTAAAAAACAACACTTCTTGTGCCTCTTAAAAATTGTTCTAGTTGAAAAAAAAGAAAAACATATGTGATTATCGAATAAATAATAAAGGTACCTATAACCAACAGTAAAAAAGATTTAAAACAAAAACCTTAAGGTGAATGAAAAAAAAATGGAATGAATGAGATTTCCTGACATTGGAAACTTTTTGGGGGAAAATTAAAGGTTGAATGAAAAAGTTAAGATCCGGACAGAGCAATACATAGCCTTAATACCCAATTGTCGGGATGTAAACATGCTGACTGTATATATAGAGGATTAGTAAGAAGAATTAAGCAGTCTTGTGACAACTATCTCAGGATCATTAACTGGTGCCCGAACCCGGGAGTGCTGGAGATAGTGAGTGATAGTGTGCGAACATAGAATTTTGTTTCCTCTTTTCTATTTTTTGTTCGAAAAAGGAGCGAGATGACGGAAGGAGGGCTACTCTGACAGTCGGCCTTAAATCTCGCGGAGAGTTCAGATGTCAGACGAGTAGGAACCATGCCTGAGGCTCATACTACGGCACTCGCGCTGATGATAGTTAAGGCTATGAACACTCAGGACTTGAGGAAATCCGTTGCAGAGCTGGAGAGCTTCACCGGAGAACTAGGTGAACTAAACCACTTTTTAAAAAGAGGAGACTGCCTCATAGCGTTGATCGAGGCGAAGGCAGGGGAAAACCTGATAGACTACAGAGACGCGGATCTATGAAGGCGGCCCTGACATCCAGAGTCAACAGGAGTATCCTTAACCAGGTTCAAGCTGACGAGGATACTCCATGGGAAGTGGTGAAATTGCGTCTGAAGAAAGCCTACGGAGGAAGAAGATGGACTCCCGAGGAGGACATACTTCAGATGTTTAGAGAAACGAAGTCCTCTAGGCAGAGCAACGGCCAATACACGGCGGACTTAATGATCAGATTCAATAAGGCGACGGACAAAATGTGAGAATCATTTCACTGGGCGAAAAGAAGGATTCCCCGAGGAGCGCGCGTTATGTGGGAACATTTTGCTTCATCGACTTTGATTTGCCATTGGTTGCACCAATACTCGATCTCATCAACGTAGTTTTAAAGGTTTTGGGATGCTTTATCAGGGTCTTAATGGGTTGACAGGACTGCAATGTCATCTGCAAATGTTTCCAAGAAGCTATTGGTGGTAGAGGGGACTTCAGCGGTATATAGATTGTAGAGGATGGGGCACAGGACGCTCCAGTGTGGAACTCCTTCTTTTATGGGATAGTAGTTAGAATATTCTAAACCACAGCAGACTTGGAAGAAGCGGTTTGAAAGGTAGGCCTGTAGGATTAGGGTCTGCGGTAAATATCCTCTGAGCTTGTAGAGCAAACCTGCGTCCCAGACCCTGTCAAAAGCTTAAGCTATATCAAGAAAGGCAGCAGTGCAATACTGTTTGGATTCAAGGGCTGAAGAGATGTGATCAGCAACGCGAAGGCCTTGTTGAGCAGTGAAATGTCGTTGACGGAAACCTAACTGGTGAGTGAGATAAAGGTTATTGGATTCAACAATTGGAAGTAGACGTTTTAATAGGAGTTTTTCAAAGATTTTTGAGAGGATAGGGAGTAGGCTAATTGGACGGTAAGATAAGGCGTCATTGAGTGGTTTACCGGGTTTGGCGAATATGACAATAATGAAATGTTTCCAGAGGAGAGGAAAGTGCGACGTTCGGATAATGCAATTATAAATGTAGGTTAGGAAGATTATGGCTTTAGGAGAAAGTTGTGGGAGGATTCGAGGAGTAAGGAGATTATATCCTGGAGATTTTCGGTGAGGTAATTTTTTCAGAAGATATTTGACCTCAGAGGGGTCAACGGCTTTTGGAGGAACTGAGAGAGGGACAGGTGAAGTGAGGAAATCTTCAACTCCCTCTCCTTCTGCCTAAATTAAAACATTTTAATTAATTTTTTTTATTTTCGTTTATTATTGTTGGATATTACTCAACTTACTAACTGGACATATAGTTTTTTAATTTTTTTTTCAACTCCATGTGGGGGGGATGAAGTAATTGAAATGAATGAATGTTGTCAGTTCATGAATCGAAATTGTTAAGATTCGAATCCAAATTTACTAACGGCAGACATTTCAAAACACTATTAGCGCTAAATTCAAGGTCATCATAATCCATTTCTTTGATTTCTAAAAAACTTTGATGACATGAACATTGCACATCACATCAATATTATTAATTATGTAGTATAATAGTATATAAGTAACGAACAAATAAAGTGATAATAATTATAATTGTAATATTCACATTGTATGACACAATTGAGTAACTAACGTCATACATTTGCATGAAAGATATAATTTACATAATCAAAACCGATAGCTAGCGATTGAGCCACATACTATGTTTTATTATATGTTTGAAGTGATGTAATAAATAGTTTAAAAATATAGATGGCTTGATAATATACAAATATGTAACAATATACAATTCCTAAAGGACTTAGAAAGTTCTTCAATGTAGATTATTTTCCAATCAGGAATAACTACTTACCATTATAATTCCAATATAAGTTGCTTTTTGGTTTTATATACTTATGTTCAATAAATTTTGATCTCTACTTGTTGCTACACCTTTTTCCTCAAGGGACTTAATATAAACATTATTTGTGTCCCTGCAGTCAGTAAAGATTCGTGGAATCCATTCCGCCATCAGGAATAACTACTTACCATTATAATTCCAATATAAGTTGCTACAGAACGACTATTTTGTCTGTTTATTATATTTCTCAAAATGTTTAAGCCGTTATTTTTAAATTACTCCAGTGAAATGTGTTAAGCATAATCATGAATTTATATTTATTAATTGCCACATGCTTTATTATAAGACAGAGATTATGATTGCTTTTACTTAACCAAATTGTTGATCCATCAAAAATCCTGTCCAGGTCATAGTCTGTAGATAAATGTATATCTAATAAATACTAATAGCCGGTTTTATATGCTTATGTTCAATAAAACTTTATCTCTAGTTTTTGCTACTCATTTTTCCTCAAGGGACTTAATATAAACATTATTTGTGTCCCTGCAGTCAGTAAAGATTCGTGGAATCCATTCCGCCATCAGGAATAACTACTTACCATTATAATTCCAATATAAGTTGCTACAGAACGACTATTTTGTCTGTTTATTATATTTCTCAAAATGTTTAAGCCGTTATTTTTAAATTACTCCAGTGAAATGTGTTAAGCATAATCATGAATTTATATTTATTAATTGCCACATGCTTTATTATAAGACAGAGATTATAAAAGCTTTTACTTAACCAAATTGTTGATCCATCAAAAATCCCTTCCAGGTCTTAGTCTGTAGATAAATGTATATCTAATAAATAGTAATAGCCGGTTTTATATACTTATGTTCAGTAAACCTTTATCTCTAGTTTTTGCTATTTATTTTTCCTCAAGGGACTTAATATAAACATTATTTGTGTCCCTGCAGTCAGTAAAGATTCGTGGAATCCATTCCACCATCAGAAATAACTACTTACCATTATAATTCCAATACAAGTTGCTACAGAACTACTATTTTGTCTGTTTATTATGTTTCTCAAAATGTTAAAGCCATTATTTTTAAATTACTCCAGTGAAATGTGTTAAGCATAATCATGAATTTATATTTATTAATTGCCACATGCTTTATTATAAGACAGAGATTATGATTGCTTTTACTTAACCAAATTGTTGATCCATCAAAAATCCCTTCCAGGTCTTAGTCTGTAGATAAATGTATATCTAATAAATAGTAATAGCCGGTTTTATATACTTATGTTCAATAAAACTTTATCTCTAGTTTTTGCTATTTATTTTTCCTCAAGGGACTTAATATAAACATTATTTGTGTCCCTGCAGTCAGTAAAGATTCGTGGAATCCATTCCACCATCAGAAATAACTACTTACCATTATAATTCCAATACAAGTTGCTACAGAACTACTATTATGTCTGTTTATTATGTTTCTCAAAATGTTTAAGCCGTTATTTTTAAATTACTCCAGTGAAATGTGTTAAGCATAATCATGAATTTATATTTATTAATTGCCACATGCTTTATTATAAGACAGAGATTATGATTGCTTTTGATTAACCAAATTGTTGATCCATCAAAAATCCTGTCCAGGTCATAGTCTGTAGATAAATGTATATCTAATAAATAGTAATAGCCGGTTTTATATGCTTATGTTCAATAAAACTTTATCTCTAGTTTTTGCTACTCATTTTTCCTCAAGGGACTAAATATAAACATTATTTGTGTCCCTGCAGTCAGTAAAGATTCGTGGAATCCATTCCACCATCAGAAATAACTACTTACCATTATAATTCCAATACAAGTTGCTACAGAACGACTATTTTGTCTGTTTATTATGTTTCTCAAAATGTTAAAGCCGTTATTTTTAAATTACTCCAGTGAAATGTGTTAAGCATAATCATGAATTTATATTTATTAATTGCCACATGCTTTATTATAAGACAGAGATTATGATTGCTTTTGATTAACCAAATTGTTGATCCATCAAAAATCCTGTCCAGGTCATAGTCTGTAGATAAATGTATATCTAATAAATACTAATAGCCGGTTTTATATGCTTATGTTCAATAAAACTTTATCTCTAGTTTTTGCTACTCATTTTTCCTCAAGGGACTTAATATAAACATTATTTGTGTCCCTGCAGTCAGTAAAGATTCGTGGAATCCATTCCGCCATCAGGAATAACTACTTACCATTATAATTCCAATATAAGTTGCTACAGAACGACTATTTTGTCTGTTTATTATATTTCTCAAAATGTTTAAGCCGTTATTTTTAAATTACTCCAGTGAAATGTGTTAAGCATAATCATGAATTTATATTTATTAATTGCCACATGCTTTATTATAAGACAGAGATTATAAAAGCTTTTACTTAACCAAATTGTTGATCCATCAAAAATCCCTTCCAGGTCTTAGTCTGTAGATAAATGTATATCTAATAAATAGTAATAGCCGGTTTTATATACTTATGTTCAATAAAACTTTATCTCTAGTTTTTGCTATTTATTTTTCCTGAAGGGACTTAATATAAACATTATTTGTGTCCCTGCAGTCAGTAAAGATTCGTGGAATCCATTCCACCATCAGAAATAACTACTTACCATTATAATTCCAATACAAGTTGCTACAGAACTACTATTTTGTCTGTTTATTATGTTTCTCAAAATGTTAAAGCCATTATTTTTAAATTACTCCAGTGAAATGTGTTAAGCATAATCATGAATTTATATTTATTAATTGCCACATACTTTATGATAAGACAGAGATTATAATTGCTTTTACTCAACCAAATTGTTGATCCATCAAAAATCCTTTCCAGGTCATAGTCTGTAGATAAATGTATATCTAATAAATAGTAATAGCCGGTTTTATATGCTTATGTTCAATAAAACTTTATCTCTAGTTTTTGCTACTCATTTTTCCTCAAGGGACTAAATATAAACATTATTTGTGTCCCTGCAGTCAGTAAAGATTCGTGGAATCCATTCTGCCATCAGAAATAACTACTTACCATTATAATTCCAATACAAGTTGCTACAGAACTACTATTTTGTCTGTTTATTATGTTTCTCAAAATGTTAAAGCCATTATTTTTAAATTACTCCAGTGAAATGTGTTAAGCATAATCATGAATTTATATTTATTAATTGCCACATGCTTTATTATAAGACAGAGATTATAAAAGCTTTTACTTAACCAAATTGTTGATCCATCAAAAATCCCTTCCAGGTCTTAGTCTGTAGATAAATGTATATCTAATAAATAGTAATAGCCGGTTTTATATACTTATGTTCAATAAAACTTTATCTCTAGTTTTTGCTATTTATTTTTCCTGAAGGGACTTAATATAAACATTATTTGTGTCCCTGCAGTCAGTAAAGATTCGTGGAATCCATTCCACCATCAGAAATAACTACTTACCATTATAATTCCAATACAAGTTGCTACAGAACTACTATTTTGTCTGTTTATTATGTTTCTCAAAATGTTAAAGCCATTATTTTTAAATTACTCCAGTGAAATGTGTTAAGCATAATCATGAATTTATATTTATTAATTGCCACATGCTTTATTATAAGACAGAGATTATAAAAGCTTTTACTTAACCAAATTGTTGATCCATCAAAAATCCCTTCCAGGTCTTAGTCTGTAGATAAATGTATATCTAATAAATACTAATAGCCGGTTTTATATACTTATGTTCAATAAAACTTTATCTCTAGTTTTTGCTATTTATTTTTCCTGAAGGGACTTAATATAAACATTATTTGTGTCCCTGCAGTTAGTAAAGATTCGTGGAATCCATTCTGCCATCAGGAATAACTACTTACCATTATAATTCCAATATAAGTTGCTACAGAACGACTATTTTGTCTGTTTATTATGTTTCTCAAAATGTTAAAGCCATTATTTTTAAATTACTCCAGTGAAATGTGTTAAGCATAATCATGAATTTATATTTATTAATTGCCACATGCTTTATTATAAGACAGAGATTATGATTGCTTTTACTTAACCAAATTGTTGATCCATCAAAAATCCTGTCCAGGTCTGTAGATAAATGTATATCTAATAAATACTAATAGCCGGTTTTATATACTTATGTTCAATAAAACTTTATCTCTAGTTTTTGCTATTTATTTTTCCTGAAGGGACTTAATATAAACATTATTTGTGTCCCTGCAGTTAGTAAAGATTCGTGGAATCCATTCTGCCATCAGGAATAACTACTTACCATTATAATTCCAATATAAGTTGCTACAGAACGACTATTTTGTCTGTTTATTATGTTTCTCAAAATGTTAAAGCCATTATTTTTAAATTACTCCAGTGAAATGTGTTAAGCATAATCATGAATTTATATTTATTAATTGCCACATGCTTTATTATAAGACAGAGATTATGATTGCTTTTACTTAACCAAATTGTTGATCCATCAAAAATCCTGTCCAGGTCTGTAGATAAATGTATATCTAATAAATACTAATAGCCGGTTTTATATACTTATGTTCAATAAAACTTTATCTCTAGTTTTTGCTATTTATTTTTCCTGAAGGGACTTAATATAAACATTATTTGTGTCCCTGCAGTCAGTAAAGATTCGTGGAATCCATTCCACCATCAGAAATAACTACTTACCATTATAATTCCAATACAAGTTGCTACAGAACGACTATTTTGTCTGTTTATTATGTTTCTCAAAATGTTAAAGCCATTATTTTTAAATTACTCCAGTGAAATGTGTTAAGCATAATCATGAATTTATATTTATTAATTGCCACATGCTTTATTATAAGACAGAGATTATGATTGCTTTTACTTAACCAAATTGTTGATCCATCAAAAATCCTGTCCAGGTCTGTAGATAAATGTATATCTAATAAATACTAATAGCCGGTTTTATATACTTATGTTCAATAAAACTTTATCTCTAGTTTTTGCTATTTATTTTTCCTGAAGGGACTTAATATAAACATTATTTGTGTCCCTGCAGTTAGTAAAGATTCGTGGAATCCATTCTGCCATCAGGAATAACTACTTACCATTATAATTCCAATATAAGTTGCTACAGTACGACTATTTTGTCTGTTTATTATGTTTCTCAAAATGTTAAAGCCATTATTTTTAAATTACTCCAGTGAAATGTGTTAAGCATAATCATGAATTTATATTTATTAATTGCCACATGCTTTATTATAAGACAGAGATTATGATTGCTTTTACTCAACCAAATTGTTGATCCATCAAAAATCCCTTCCAGGTCTTAGTCTGTAGATGAATGTATATCTAATAAATAGTAATAGCCGGTTTTATATGCTTATGTTCAGTAAACCTTTATCTCTAGTTTTTGCTATTTATTTTTCCTCAAGGGACTAAATATAAACATTATTTGTGTCCCTGCAGTTAGTAAAGATTCGTGGAATCCATTCTGCCATCAGGAATAACTACTTACCATTATAATTCCAATATAAGTTGCTACAGTACGACTATTTTGTCTGTTTATTATGTTTCTCAAAATGTTAAAGCCATTATTTTTAAATTACTCCAGTGAAATGTGATAAGCATAATCATGAATTTATATTTATTAATTGCCACATGCTTTATTATAAGACAGAGATTATGATTGCTTTTACTTAACCAAATTGTTGATCCATCAAAAATCCCTTCCAGGTCTTAGTCTGTAGATGAATGTATATCCAACCAATGTACACCAAACAAAGATAAGTCTTACTAAAGAAAACTGTGATGAAAATCCTCAGAATATCCTCAACTCCCAAAATGTAATAAAAATAAGACTTCTTGTAAAGTCTCTGAATAAAGGTTGTTTGGATTCATATTTCAACACACTGTCAAAAAATTTATAACCAGAATCTACTATCTAATATCTTTCTAGGGAATAAAGTAATAAAAAATAAACAACGATTATTAAGTACAATATTTATTCAAATTTAAATATTTAATAATAATAATAATAATAAGGGGCTCACCCACATCTTCTCATCCTTAGCCTCCTTTCATCAACTCTTGCGAGCTCCACTAACCTCTCTAATTCAGCTCTCCAGAGGTCCTCCACTTCCTGTCTTAACCTGGCGGCTTCCCTGGCGTCGTCCTCTTCTTCTCTCCTACGTCTTCTTTCCCCCTTTGTCGTCTTTCTGTCGCATCTGACTTTCTCATGTCTCTGTCTCATCGGCTGCCTCCCTCGCGTCCTTTTATTTTCACCAGTCTCCCTATTGCATACACTTCCTCCCTGGAGTCCATCTTTCTTATTTATTTCTCTTGCATCACCTGACTCTCTGACGTTCTCCTTCTCATTCCTGGTGTATCCCTCTTGCATACGCTTCCAGCCTGCTACCCTTCTCCTTCGTCTCTTTTCTTGCTCTTTCATCCACTCCCTCTCTGATGTCATCCTCCTCCGTTCTTCGATCTCCCACATGGGTCCTTCAACTAGTATAGTCTCCCTCAAATCTACAGCATCCCTGATGTCTTCACGTCCTACCATAGCCATGCTCATGATCTCACTACACTGACAACTGCTGATCGACTGCCCCTTACCTGCCATTACAAGGGGGTCCCGCAGGTAAACCCCCACTCTACGAAAAGCATCCCCTCCCACCCTCGTCAATGCTATAGGGTACCCCCACCCACTTCCTACATATTATTGAGTTCATTAATTTAATAATTTATACCATTAATTTAAGATTGACCTCATTAATTTACATAAGGTTGGACCTTTAAGGCGTCAAGTATAACTTTCGTCACCTTCAATAATGTAAGTGGGCTACAGAAAAATTGTGAACACACTATTAATTAAAATTT
The DNA here is from genome assembly GCA_930367205.1 of Acanthosoma haemorrhoidale. Lineage (NCBI taxonomy): Eukaryota > Metazoa > Arthropoda > Insecta > Hemiptera > Acanthosomatidae > Acanthosoma > Acanthosoma haemorrhoidale. The sequence goes on along the minus strand of OV884014.1, from coordinate 110,567,683 downwards.
GTATTCGTCACTAACAAAAGGCAGTTAATCACCTAATTTTTCAATAGGTCTATAAATTTAAATTATTTAGTGAACATTTCTCATCTCCCCGTCACAGTGCGAATCTTCCCACGTTGCCTTCCTTGGCTAATGAGTGGCTGAAGGGAATAGATATTAGTGAATAGCCGTTGGGGATAAATATTCAGAATGGAGGTCTGGGAAAAGAAAATAAGTTATTGATAATTACAAAAGAGCTGATTATAAGTTAAGAGATACAGTTCTTAGGATGTTATTGATAAACGTACAATTTGTTAATAATAAGATTATATAATATATTATATTACATAACTGCTGATCCTTTAAGATTGGAGCACCTGGGAGAACTCTGTTGTCTGTAACGAGATGGCTTCTATTGCTAGTAGTGCTGAAAGTTGCTGAAGCCTTGTTTTAAGGAATTTCCTTAAATCAGAATACTTGAGGTTTACTTAATACAAGAAAAGATTAAATACAATTATTAAACTTACAATTTGAATTATATTGGGAATTTCTATTTAATTACACCGTGTTAGAGGTACGAGGTTTATATTAGTTGGTACAACAAAAGATGGTTATTCATGAAAAGAGACATTGGTATGGTTAATTGTTAGTATTTCATGTGAAAATGATAGGAATGATATACTAATATCCCTATTACTAGTTATATTTATAAAAGATTCGTTATGTCTTAGCTTAATTACAGGAATTTGAGGAATAGGAATGGGTATAAATACATTTTGTTTAAGGCTAATACTTGTATGTTTAAATGCTGTATATACATCAATGTCTTCTATACATTTTATAATAGGTTGTTTGTTTCTTAAATTAACAGTTATACACGAATCTATATTATTTCTAATGGCTTTAGTTATACATACATTGGCAATAAGAGGTTGCATGTACAATAATATGGGTTTAATAGGAATACTAGCTGTTACATAAGTGTTTTCGTTCAGCGATGCTACAGGTAATAGCTATATTGTTTTCATTACTTCTCCTTTAAGTGGAATAGTTAGAATGTAATCTATTGTATTGTTTTTTATTGGACAATGTATTTTACTTGTTAAAAATAATGTTTCAATATCATCGCTAATATAATAATTTGGTTTTAGATCTGCTTGTTTGTTACGTGCGTTATCTGATATGAAAGCGTCATAAGAGTAACTAGTAAGAGCGTCCAAATCAATTTCCATTCTGCCATCATCTGTGACTAAAGCACATTTTCTCTTATTTTTCTTTCTTGGTCTTCTAATATTGTTAGTGTTTACTCTTATAGTCTTATTTTTGTCAAAAAATTGTCTAACAGGTTTATATCTTTTTTCATTTTTTGTTTTAGTACGAATTCTAACATAAGGTTGTTCCTCTAGATCTGGTGGGTCTTCGCGATTTATATATAACTTACCTGACCTAATTTCCTTTCCTTTTTCAATTTCTTGTTAGACTTTTTCGTGTACTACATTTAATCTTTCATTTTTGTACTAATTGGTCTCCAATCAGTACAAGTCCAATAATTTTTCAAAAATTATCTCGTTAGGTGCTAATTTTAAGTTTTTATTTAGTGTTTCATTAAAGGCCATTGTCGTGAAGTTTAAACTCGTTTCAGGTCCGTTTTATGGATTCTCTTCTTTTATTACTCTTAATAGCTCGATTAAAGTGGAATGGGTTTGATTTAGTATTCCTGAGGAGTTAGAATTATTTGATACTCTATAGTGACATTCTATACCGAGACTTTTAAAAAGATTCTGAATGAGATTGTTTTTATATTCAGGACCTTGATCCATTGCTATTTTAATGGGTGTCGGGAAGATTGCTAAGTATTTAGTTATTACATGAAATATGTTATTAGCGTTTTAATTCTTTCTGCATAAAGTCGTTTAGAGAAGGTGTCTATAATAGTTATTATAAAGGCTTGTTCATAATGTAAAGTATCTATCATTAAATATTCGAACGGTCTTTCCGGGGTGGGTGTTATTTGATATTTAGTTTTCACTGGTTTACGTTTATATTAAGTTTTAGCACATGTTGCACATTTATTGATAAAGTAGGTTATTATATCTTTCATATCGTTTTAGTTTCTCATATGTTTCCATTACACCGCTTCAGTGAAAGGATTTTTCTACTTGGTAATTCTGAATGAGTTCCTTTTTCTTTGTATCTTCTAGTACGTCTATCCGTTTACTAGTGTAACGTTTTATCTTGACTGTTGGGAATTTTCCTTCAACTATTCGCGATAAATTATTGAACATGTCTTCGTATTCATTTCGAACAGTCTGTATATTAGGTTGGCAATGCACGCCATATGCACAGTTCGGTTTAATAATTTCTAGTAATTTATTTTCGATGTCGTGTTTCCAAAAGTATGCTGATTCTATTTGGTACCCTAATTTATTAAAAGGTCGTTCTATTTGTAGTGGGCCACTACCTCTTGTTATGAAAATTTGATTTTTTCAAATGTTAATGGGTTTGTTGGTCACTATAGATATTTGATTGTAGCTACGTTGTTGAGAATGTTGGGTTGCCAAGCTCTCGGTTTCAACTAGTTCTTGGGGAAGTGGAAGGCTGTCTTTCATGTCTTTTAGGGTTTGTTGGTCACTAAAAATATTTGATTGTAGCTACGTTGTTGAGAATGTTGGGTTGCCAAGCTCTCGGTTTCAACTAGTTCTTGGGGAAGTGGAAGGCTGTCTTCTAAGTCTTTTAGGGTTTGTTCCAGTTTCAGTTAATAATTTGTCTAACTCTCCGTCTGTATCTATTTCTTCGATACCGTTTAATTATTATTTGTATTATTTTCAATTTTACACGACTCAATGCATCTGCTACAGTTAGTTCTTCCTTCTACATCATTAATTTCGAAATCAAACTTATTTATCAGGCAAATCCATTTCATTATCCTTGTGTTATTATTTTTCATAGAAAAAAATCGTTTGAATTATAAATCTCTGCCCATAAAGATATGGTTTAAAGGGTTTGCAAGCATAAGTAATAGTTTTTTTTTTTTTTTTTTTTTTTTTTTTTTTTTTTTTTTTTTTTTTTTTTTTTTTTTTTATTAAGATAAAATTACAATCTGCCTTTTATTAGGCAATGAGTAATTGAGATAAATGTCATCATTCATACTATATTTACAATTCATCATTCACTCGCTCATTCATACAATATTTACAAACAGCCCAGAGGCCCCCCAAGTCCACAAGGGTCACCTCCCTCACATGCGAAGGAGGAAGCGGAGTCTTGGGGAGTCCCCCACGCTCCTACGTCAGCCGCGTCACTGGATAAGCCAGCGGAGGCTGACCAAGAGCGCGAGAGCCACAGACGCTCAGGACATGATTAGAGGAACTGGCCATTGCCAGAACTCCCACTATCACTTAGTTATAGCAGGTCACGAGGCCACTGCCGTTTTAATCTCCGAAGAGGATTATAGGGGTGAGTGGTGCAGTGCAATGACTGTGCTAGGGAATTAGGGTGGTTGGATAGGTTACTATGGAATTTTATGAACTTGGAAGGGATGAGTTCAAGAATATAGGGTATATTCAGATCATTGTGAAGGGTTTTGTTGCTGACGTAATAAGGGGCATTTACTATTGTTCTTAGGACTTTTGATTGAAAGGATTGGATGCGCTTGATGTTCGACTTTTTTGCTGTCCCCCATAGCTCTATTCCGTATGTCCAGATTGGCTTAAGTATAACCTTGTAAATAAGTAGTTTGTTTTCTATTGAGAGGTGGGATGTCCTTCGAAGTAGTCTGTACAGTTGTCCAAAGCGTCTGTTTAGTTCTTGTCTTTTTAGCCTCGTGTGTGGGTTCCATGTCAGTCTTTTGTCGAGATGGAAGCCTAAATACCGTACTGTCTCAGACACAGGGAGAGGAATTGAATTTAAAAAGACTGGTGGACAGGACTTGCGGCACAGGGTAAAGGTTATGTGGGAACATTTTCCTTCATTGACTTTGATTCGCCATTGGTTGCACCAATACTAGATCTCGTCGAGGTGTTTTTGAAGGTTTTGGGATGCTATATTAGGGTCTGGATGGGTTGACAGGACTGCAGTGTCGTCTGCGAATGTTGCCAAGAAGGTATTGGTGGTAGAGGGGACATCAGCGGTGTATAGATTATAGAGGGTGGGACCCAGGACGCTGCCCTGTGGAACTCCTGCTTTAATGGGATAGTAGTTAGAATATTCTAAACCACAGCGGACTTGGAAGAAACGGTTTGAAAGGTAGGATTGTAGGATTAGGAATAGGGTTTGCGGTAAATATCCTTTGAGCTTGTAAAGCAAGCCTGCGTGCCAGACCCTGTCAAAAGCTTGAGCTATGTCCAGAAAGGCAGCAGTGCAATACTGTTTGGTTTCAAGGGCTGAGGATATGTGATCAACAACGCGAAGGCCATAAGTAATAGTAAAAAAAAAAAAAAAAAATTCCTTCTTGCATAGTTGAATATTTTGGTTCTGTCTTTAGTATTGTTTTAGAAGCAAAAGCGATTGGGTGATCCCTCCCTTCGGAAAGTTGAGAAACTACTGCTCCAACTGCCATATTACTTGCGTCGGTTGTTAAAATGATTTGCTCCAAAAAGTCGGGATATGTTTAGATTTGAGAATTGATCAATAATGCTTTAAGATTTTCAAACGCGTGTCTGTATGTCTCCGGATTTATAGTTTATTCCGATTTCCTTAAACATTATGACAGTGGTTGAGCTATGTGGCCATAACTGTTGATAAGTTTCCGATAATATCTTGTTAAGCTTAGAAATATTTTAATTTCTTTTTCAAGGGGACTTAATATCCTGGGCAAGGGGACTTTTTCAACAGTTTCTAATTTTCTCGGGCCAGTTTTTATACCTTCTGATGTTAGAATATGTCCTAGAAATGGTAATTCAGTTTGGTCAAGTTGTATCATGTTATCAAGTCAAGTTAACAAAAAATATAATTCTATTATCAAAGTATACTGATGAGTTAGGTGTATTACTAAGTAAAGAATTCATGGTTCTTTTAAATTTTGGTAGTGTTTTTTTAGTGTTAAAAGCCCATTATTTTATGTTTTATAATTATCTGACTATCCTGCTTCAATAAAAGACCGATTATGGCGTAATTAAGACAAACGCTGAAGGACAGTGACCAAAGAATTATCCTAGGTCAAATATGTTAGTCCGCCATCTTTGGAGGCCATTTACCGGTACCGAGTAGATGAAATGCATTGTTTTTATACCGTTTACCGGGATTTGCACTAGGGACTTATCCGGAAATAGGAATAATCGGGATTCCACTGTATAATAAATAATATGATCACACCACAAATATAATGAGGGATTTTAAAGAATGGGATAATAAACTAAAATGCTTAACCCTCTCAACTCTGTTCTTCCTATTTTTTAACAGGGAACGTTTCATCAACATCTCCGAGCAAATTCTAAACCAACCTGCCTAGTTATGTGATAACATTATGATAACACTAAAGTGAAGTAATGTTTATGCGAATTGATTTGTTGTAATTGACCCTAGACTATCAATGATAAAACAGTTGGTGACCCCAGCCTAAGGCAATGGAATACCACGTGGTAAAAAACTTTAACGGGTCTCATTATATCATCCATTAACAAGATAAATTGTTCATTTTTTATTCGTTTATTGTTTTATGATGTTTCTTATTTTACAATTATATTTTAAGGTGTATTCGTCTAAATATGTAAGTTAAAAATAGTCTATATAGGCGATATTAGGATTTTTAAAACTAGTACAATGTTCTAATTTACTATAATTAACAAGGTTAAATATGAAAGGATTTTTATAAAATGTAGGCTTGATGCAATAATAATGATTGAGACAAATATGTTTATTATATTGGATTTAATTGTACAGTGGAGTTTGCTCATTAACCATAAAACTTGAGGCTAATGTTACATTCTCGTATATGTTGTCACTTGTGACACTAATTCCTAGTTTGCACCATTCAAATGTCAGTGTTAAATCATTAATTTTATTATATACATGTCCAAGTATATATATAGAATGTACTTTACATGTCCAAGTATATATATAGAATGTACTTTACATGTCCAAGTATATATATAGAATGTAATTTACATGTCCAAGTATATATATAGAATGTACTTTACATGTCCAAGTATATATATAGAATGTACTTTACATGTCTTGAAAATCAGTTTCCTTATTTAATATTTCAACATTTCTTCGTCCTTTATTGAAGGGAACACTATTCATTGCTATGTCATTTTGATATAATTCCATTATATTTTTGTTAATATTTATTGTGGTTTCTATACTGTGTCCTGCTGCACAATTATTCTGTTCAATTTCTGTAATAACGTTATCATAATGCTGTTTGACATCATCATTCATATTGCCCCTCAACCAGCTGATGGCGGTTCCTAGCCCATTAATTAAAAATCTTTCAACCCTAGGGTTATTTATGTTCATAAGCTTTATTTTGTTTCGTGCATTGCTAATAATGTCAATGAATATTTGATACATAGTGTAAAAGACATGATACAATAGTGGATATATGATACAAAGGTTTGTGATAATTTTAAGGTTGGTTATTAATCAATTTTTCTTTAGCGGTGTTAAGTTGTAAAAATGATATGTTTTATGATAGTTTTAAATTTATTTCACGTTATTAAGTCTGTAGTTCTCAATGCGGTTATTTCAGTCCGTGCTGTAATCAGAAGTGGGGTGTTCTTTATGATCTGAAACAGTGGTTGGTTTTAAGTATTGTTTCCTTGGTCATTTTACCTGATTTATATGAGTTGTTTTAATAGTATAACTGGTTTATTGGGATTTTCATGTTTTCTGTGTTTTTATACTTATTTATTATACATATTTATACATAGGCTTTATAAATATTTGTTCGTCATTTAGCTGAGGAGGGTCTTCTTGTCCTTTTCATGGTTTATAACGTCAAGAATTATTTTATTTCCATCATGATATTTTTGAGCATAATGTTCCGTTATGGTGGTTTGAACATTGGCAATAATAGAAATATCAAATTTGATTTAGTCTAGTAGTTTAGAGTATTATTATGAGCAATAGTCGCTAATGCTAGTTTGTTTGTAATTGTAAGTGTAATTCGTTAAGTTTTGATTATTTAAGTTTGGTAATATTTCAATAAAAGTGCTGCGCTGTCTATTTAAGAGTCCTGAAGAGTTAGAGATCCTGGTGATGTCATTAACTTTTCTATAATCTGTAACAATACGATCTATTTTTTATTCCACATTTTCTTAGGGGATTTCCAAACAGGGGAGTTGTATGGTGAATTACTCTCGCGTATAATTTTGTTTTGTAATAATTTTTCCACTTGTTCATGAATTTGAGCCGAGAACTGGACAGGACAACTGTAGTTTCGGCAAAAAGTCCGCGCTTCATTTTTTGTGGTTATTTTATGTTTAATAAATTTGTGGAGCTCAATTTTTCTTCATCAATTTGTATTATTTCTCCCTATTTACTGATGAGATCAATTATAGCACTCTCTGTTCCTTCACCCCACTGGTGTTTTCGTGATAAATTCTTCGGAAATAATTTGACATCCTTTCGGTGAAGATGTCAGAAATATATGATTCTTAGACGCGCAAGTGTCAATAAGCCGTTTAGACCCGGTGTTGTTCTTCATTTGGGGCAATAAATCGGAGTAATTTAGGTCATATTCAGCTCTACATTGGACGGTGGATCTTTTCTCTGCGAAATTTAAAAAATGTTCAAATTTTGTTTTTAGATAATTTGGTTGATCGGTTATCTGTGCAATTGGCGTGTCTTTGTCATCGTTTTCTGTATAATGTATTATGCGCGGTTTTTTCTTTTGTAATTTGAATTGTTTGGTGTTGCATTGTTAGAATTGGTTCTATATGTTGTCTTTTGGACATCTAATATATCTGCACCATCACGCATGAGGGCATTTTTAAGTTGTCTGATGTTTGTTAATCTTTTACAAGTTGTTAAGAAGAATTTTTAGTCTTTAGGTAGTTTTTTCTTGCATTCGTTTGTGATTTCTTCGTGACAACAGGTGATCATTTTTATTTCGTCTCCTCCTGCTACCCGATCCTCAGTAAATATTCGTCTCGCATAAGTATGAGTTAGTGAATAGAACAACACGTGGTGTCCGCGTGGTTTCAAACTAGTGGCATAAATGTGTGACATACATGTTGCTAAGGTTTTATTGTCAAGAAATTCTTCAGCTTCTCCTACTGATTTGGTATTTATGTATGCTAATAATTGTTTTGCGTTATGCACTATGTTTGTATGAGAGTCCCTACATGTACTTTGTAGTACATAGTTAATAACATTTATAAATTGCACTATTTTTTGTAAATTCAGTTATTAACTTAAGATGCGATGGTCAAATTATATAATTTTCCATGTAAAAATTAGGATCAGAATCAATTGTAAAGTGCAATTAATTGCTAATATCTAAGGTAATTTAAGTATTTCAGTGTTTCTTATACTGGAAGAGTAAGAATAAGTCTTGCTTCTCATATTAATGTTAAACAGTCGTTTAAGGATATCATTAAAGGTCATGTATATAGGTGTAAGTCAATAAATCGGTACAGAAATATAATTACCAAAATGAAGGTTTCTTCAGTAATGTAAACTTCTTTTCTTCCTTCCAACTTTCTGTGAGATTTCTAGGCTCTTGAAAAACATCTTTACCCCAAACGAAATAATTTGTTTACGTCAAGATCGAAAATCAATGCTAATAATTTGAGCTCCATTTCGGAACAGAATTTACTGCCACGTTCGCAGTTCGATCCCCTCACTCTTGATGTTCCTCTCGTAAAATCAAATTTAGCTTTACACTCTTTTAGAAAAAATATCTTTCGACACGAGGTAAATATTAAGTCAATGCCTAGTACAAAAATCGAACTTTCGAACGGTCGTCAGTGGGCATAATATAGATTCGTCACCTGGGGGTTAGTCTCAATGAACTGGACAGACATTTTTCACCGACCCCCCACGGAAGCTAATACAATTTCAACCCTCGACAAGAGTTTTAAAAATTATAGCTCTATTTTAGAAGGTCGTCTTTCAAACATCACGTTTCATCAACATCTCCGAGCGAATTCTAAACCAACCTGCCTAACTATGTGATAACTTTATGATAACACTAAAGTTAAGTAATGTTCATGTGAATGGATTTGTATAATAGACCCTTGACTATAACTGATAAAACAGTTAATGACCCCAGCCTAAGGCAATGGAATACCACGTGGTAAAAAACTTTAACTGGTCTCATTATATCATTATTTAAGAAGATAAATTGTTCATTTTGTATTCATTGATTGTTTTATAATGTTTTTTATTTTACAATCATGTTTTTAAAACTATTTTCAATTTTATTTTATCAATGAAGACAAAATCCAATCTAGTGAAAGCGGCAATAGACTAAAACCATCTACCTGGCACCTTCCATTCTGTACCTGCACTGGGGAGACTTGACAGAGGTTGTTTTGTACGTGTTGGTTCACTGCAGGGGGTTTCGAGAGAAGATGTTTTAAAAGGTGGGTACAAGATAAGAGACTACCATGCACTCCTGGCGCCGACAAGCCCATGAATGAACACGGTTAACGGTATTGCTGGAAAGACTCCAGTAAATAACTTTAAAATAATTTCCCATGAGGCCATGCTCTCACCTAGTCCAGCCTTAGTCCCCCTCCTGTTGTTTCTTTGTCTTGTTTACTCGCTGGCTCTTGAAGCATTTCGTACGGTTAGGTTTGATATTTTATAAAAATGATATCATGGGATAAACAAGTATAATGATACACATTATACGTGACTGGACTGAACTGACTCTAATAAAGGTGATGGGGCTCACCATTTTGATCAAACTTAAAACTAACATACTAATTCTTAATCTAATTTTTTCCCGACAGTCTGTTGCCATTAATGTGGGAGGGTTGGTGGGGCCATAGTGCTAAACACTGGGTTTGTGAGGTGCTGCAACTCACCTACCGACGGCACACCAAGCAACGCGTGCAGGTCAGCGTTCTTTAATTCTCGAGAGAGGTATGTCGGAACACTTATATGTTTCTGTTAGTTTCAAGTTCTTTACATAAATGAACGAATAATTTGAATAATATGGGTTGCGAGGTGATAAAAATTATACAAAAAATGAAATAAACTAGTATTGATCTTTATTAAAAACCTTGAAAGTGCACATATAATGTACATTTTATTAAATTACGTATAAATAACATTTAAATATTATTATTTAACACATTTGTTATTGACCTCTGAAATGAACTATTCAGCTTCTGCCTAATCTGGTTTAGGTCGCGGATAAATTTCTTTGTTCTAGTACTGAGACAAATTTTCCAAATGCTTTCATTTTTCATTTTCGGTTGAGAACTAGGGTGTTTACCAATTTACGTACCCATTATGGGAGTAATGGCTGAGTTTTATAGGAACATATTAAGTTTATTGTGATAAAATAACAATCTGCCTCATTGGGCAATAAGTAATTGTGATAAATGATCTCATTCACACCAATGGCTGAGTTAGTCTTTCAATGTGGTAGTCTTAAAAATTGTTGTGAGGTTCATATCCTCGACGAGTTTTAATCGAGACCAAAATTGACATTTAAATTTAAATTTCATTTTTTATTGTCGATGGTGATGGCCATTAAACGTTCTTCATATCCTATTCTCCTACCCAGGCTTCACACAACCTTCCCTCCAATGTATTCCACAAGATCAAGAACTGATGTTGAAAAACTGGAATTTTTTCTTCATTGCTTTCTCTTGGAACCTCCACTAGACTTGTTTTTGGATTAGATAAATTTATTTTATCTTCACTTTGGTTAATTTACTCCCAATCCAAGAAGGCATTGCGTTTCCACTGCTATATTTTTCTTAACGAGTGTCAAAACTCAAAAGCAGATGGGTTATCATTATCACTTCCTCTCTTTCTCATTTATCCCAACTTTTTTAACTGGTCTTGACTTATTTTGTCCATGGGTATACAGTTTAAAAAGTTTGTCCTGTTTTACAAATCTGTCATGCACGTTGAGCATACTATTGATACTAACATGATGATAATTAATATGATTGTTATTGAAGCTGAAAATCAAAGTTTTAGATAAATATTATTTCATACAGTTGTTACACACCTATATAAAAGATGATAATAATGTCTATTTGTTCTGTAAGGGTTAATTTTTTTCCCGGGGATATTGAAATTTTTTCTTTATAGAAATAAGACCCATGAGTATTAGAAAAAGAAGAGGAATTTATGAATCGGCCTATCAAACTTAATTCTCCTTTACAGTTAGCATAGTGAAGTAGTCATGGTAAATAGGTGGAATGTGAGCCAGTAAACTCATCATATCGCTGTATTTGTCTTTTGTTGTAGGTCTTGAAGTTTTATACAGTGGCAAGAGTAATTTTCCTGAGGTTTTTAGGTCTTCCTTTTTTCAAAATAAAAATTATTTTAAATGGAGCATTTTCTTCCATACTAGTTTTGTAAAAATGTTCGTGCGGTTCATCCGTTTTAAACCTCATCCAACATATTTCCTTTAGGAAATCGCTTTTTTCTCATGTATCTTTATGTGGGTGATGAAAACTTTAATTAAAATTATTCTTAAAAATGTTCCTTTATATTTGCTTTTTTGACATACAAGTTGTACATTTTTCTTAAGTTGAAATCAGAACTCAGGTATTTTCTGTTTGGATTTTCAGAACGCGTGTAATGGCTTTCATAGCGTGGGAAATGTTTTATTTGATCTTTTACGGCATCCACTAGTTTCTCATTACTCTTTCTGCAAGATCCTTTCATTTTCCCACCTAAGTCTTTTCCTATTACCGTTGCTTTGACAGCCCTATGTAGTCTGCCTATAGTTATATCGAATGTTTCTGTAAAGAACTTTTTACGTACCGCAATGCTTTCTTTTTTCATATTATAAAAGTATTTACAACTACAATCTCTGGCTGATCCTTTAAAATTTCTGCCTCGTTTTGTTTTTATTGGCCAGCGTATGGTGAGTAAATGCGCTCAAGAATGTATTTTGTTTGTTGAAATCCCCCATTTCCCAAATAAATTAATACAGGATATTGGATCACGCTCTGTAATATTTACGAATCTTGCACACTATCTTACATTTGAAATCCTTATTTTCGAATTTCTTAGCAGGAATAATAATATTTCCAGTTTTTGTATAATATTTTTTTTATTTCCTATACTTTTCCTAATCTTCTGATCTTTATTTTCATAATGTGATCGAAAATTAGTAACATCGTCTTCGTCGGTCGTTGAATCGATTAATTCCCAAATTCTAATTCTCCTCTTAGTGTTTAGCAATCTTGAATTAGTAGTGCTTTCCTCGGCCGATTCATAAATTCCTCTTCTTTTTCTAATACTCATGGGTCTTATTTCTATAAAGAAAAAATTTCAATATCCCCGGGAAAAAAATTAACCCCCTCAGAACAAATAGACATTATTATCATCTTTTATATAGGTATGTAACAACTGTATGAAATAATATTTATCTAAAAATTTGATTTTCAGCTTCAATAACAATCATATTGGTTATCATCATGTTAGTATCAATAGTATGCTCAACGTGCATGACAGATTTGTAAAACAGGATAAACTTTTTAAACTGTATACCCATGGACAAAATAAGTCAAGACCAGTTAGAAAAGTTGTTGGGTAAATGAGAAAGAGAGGAAGTGATAATGATAACCCATCTGCTTTTGAGTTTTGACACTCGTTAAGAAAAATATAGCAGTGGAAACGCAATGCCTTCTTGGGTTGGGATTTGGGAGTAAATTAACCACAGTGAAGATAAAATAAATTTATCTAATCATAAAACAAGTCTGTTGGAGGTTCCAAGAGAAAGCAATGATTACGAAAAAACTCCAGTTTTTCAACATCAGTTCTTGATCTTGTGGAATACATTGAAGGAAAGGTTGTGTGAAGCCTGGGTAGGAGAATAGGATATGAAGAACGTTTAATGGCCATCACCATCGACAATAAAAAATGAAATTTAAATTTAACTGTCAATTTTGGTCTCGATTAAAACTCGTCGAGGATATGAACCTCACAGCAATATTTAAGACAAACGCTAACTCAGCCATATGTATGAATGAGATCATTTATCACAATTACTTATTGCCCAATGAGGCAGATTGTTATTTTATCACAATAAAGTAAGTCTTCCTATAAAACTCCTATAGCGACCGCTAACTATATATGTAAATTACCCTACAATCTGGTTCATACTGTATTATAATATAATGTAAATCTTGTAAGCTTCTTTGGAATAAATCAGGGTCGCGGCACGTAGTAGGAACAGGTAGACATACGGACACCGACAGACGGTAATAAATCACAGAGAGGTTGGAAGTAGTAGACAAGTAGCCCAGAGGGCCCCACCAATAAACCTAGGCCAAGCACACCTGCCCCTAATAAAATAGTCCTTCAGTCACGTTCCCACGGCCATGTAACAAGTGGTCACCACGTATCATAAAACATGCCCCTGTCAGCAACTGCACCTCTCGCGAGGGAGGGGAGATGATATAAAAAGGTCAGGAAATAAGGAGTAAACACTACTCTCTCTCCCTGCTGTCCTATGAGTCGTCACGCTGTCTGACAGTCTTCAGACCACCTACCCTCAGTCTACTACGCTGCCGTGCCCCGTTTGAACTCTGAACCGGTAATATCATTTATGCTACCTCTCTACCTTTTTCTTTTGAACAAAGTGTCTTGTCGGGACACATTCCTATCAATAAATGGAGTCAGATATTAAATGCCGACATGGAACAATGGTCCATGTTATAAACTACATCGATCCGCACTTGTCACCAGGGCTAGAGTGATCAGGCACTCCCCTAGTGACGCCCCCGACAATTGGTAACCGTCGACGTGAATGAGAAGCTCAACGCGATTAAGCCACCGCGACAACTGGTGAACCCGCCGCGAGAAACCACCGTGATCTCAGAAGAAACCTTTTCTTACGATGGCCAACTCACCAGCTCCGCCCGACGAATCATGCTGTGCGACCGTACACGCCATTTCTCGGACGTGCAAACTGCCGGAATTTTATGAAGAAGACCCAAGACTGTGGTTCCTGCAGGTCGAAAATATTTTTTTAACGAGCTAGATCTCTTCGCCTAAGGCCAAATCGGAGCATATTTACGCTCAGCTTCCGTTCAAGGTACTAACACAGGTCGCAGACCTAGCGTATTCTCCAAGCGATAGTCCCTACGAAGACTTAAAGGCTCGGCTTATCGAAACATACAGCCAGAGCCACTATAGACGACTGATCCGGTTATTGGAAGAGACACACCTCGGAGACCAGAAACCTTCACATCTCCTGCGGCAAATGCAAGCACTGGCAGGACCCACGACCTTTGAGGACGTCATTCGCACCCTCTGGCTTCGCGCCTTGCCAGACAGGGTCCGCGAAATACTGGCATCGCACTACGAGGCGAAATTATCGAAACTGACGTTAATAGTGGACAAAATCATGGACTTAAGTTCAACAACCGCGATACACGCAGTCCAGCCCGCATCGACTCACGAGGCCCGCCTGCCACGCTCCAGCTGTGATTGCCAGACAGCCATCGCACAGCTCACCCAACAAGTAACTGTGCTGGCCAATTCCATGAACAGACGAGAAGAAAACGGGCCCACTCGGCGATACCAGCGACCGAAACCAACTACCGGATCTAGTAATAAGGGCTTATGCTTCTACCACGACAGATTTGGTAAGGAAGCATATCGATGTCGCAGGCCCTGTAGGTGGGTTGATAAAGCTACCACACCGACGAGGAAACTAAAAGTCGCCACGGTCAAAGCGGTACCCATGGCAGGCCTAACCTTTCGCCGCCTATTCGTGACAGACGTCCGCACTCGGCAGCATTATCTGATAGATACGGGAGCAGTATAGGATCTCCGTACTTCCACCACCCAAGGTAAAAAAGGCTATACCCTCCGACTACCAGCTCTACGCCGCTAACGGCAGCGCCATTCCAACGTATGGAGAAGTCAACAGGAACCTCGACCTAGGCCTGCAACGGATCTTCAAATGGAACTTCATTATGACAGAAGTCCAGCAGCCAATCCTAGGTGCCGACTTCCTGGCTCATTATCACCTACTGGTAGATCTTCAGCATCGCCAGCTGATCGATGGCATGACCGGTCGTCATACCACGGGAAGAACACACGTCGCTACGCTCTCCGTGATATCAAACATACCACCCGGCAACAAATACGCCGGCCTCTTACGGCGCTACCCTCAGCTAACACGACCACAACAACCTATGGGCTCAATTCCGCCGACAAAGGTAGAGCACTACATAGACACTCGGGGACCGCCCGTATGCAGCAAGGCTCGTCGATTAGCGCCAGCAAAATATCAGGCCGCCAAGGAAGAATTCCGGCGTATGATGGACGAAGGAATTTGTCGGCCCTCCAACAGCCCGTGGGCCAGCCCCCTTCACATTGTTATGAAAAAGGACGGAACAATACGCCCCTGCGGAGACTACCGACAACTGAACAATAAAACCATCCCCGACCGTTATGGTGTGCCCAATATTTCAGACTTTAACAACCAGTTGTTTGGCACTACCATATTTTCAACACTTGACATCAAAAGGGCTTACCATCACATTCCGGTAAACCCTCAGGACATCCCCAAAACGGCTATTATCACACCCTTCGGACTTTTTGAATTCCTCCGAATGACGTTCGGACTTCGCAACGCTGCCCAGTCGTTCTGAGGTATATGGACAACATTTTTAGAGATCTACAATTTGTGTTCGTATACCTCGATGACATTCTAATCGCTTCGGCCAACGAAGAGGAACACCAGCGTCACCTGGAAACAGTCTTCGGTCGTCTGGCTGCTCATAGTCTAACCCTTAACATCGCGAAATGCGTGCTAGGACAGCCCGAGGTCGGATTCCTAGGGTACCATGTCTCACCCCAGGGCATCGTGCCATCGCCAGCTAAAGTACAGGTGATCTTAGACTACCCCCGACCTACTACGATACGAGACCTCAGACGTTTTCTCGGTATGATCAACTTTTATCGCCGGTGCTTACCTAACGCAGCGGAACACCAGAGGGTACTTAACGCCTACCTACAAGGGGCCAAGAAAAATGACCGTACCATAATCGACTGGACCGAAGAAGCTGCTAGCGCCTTCGAGGAAACCCGCAGGACTCTGGCAAACGCCGCCCATCTTGCTCATCCATCAACAGACGGGCAGCTCATCCTAGCCGCTGACGCCAGCGACACAGCTATGGGTGCGGCACTACAACAGATGGAGGGACGCGCTCTAAGGCCCATCGGCTTCTTCAGCCGCGCTTTCAACACTGCTCAGTCGAAATACAGCACCTTCGATAGAGAGCTATTAGCTATCTACGAAGCAGTCAAATATTTTCGACAGCATCTCGAAGCGCGGGAAGTAATCATTTATACAGACCACAAGCCGCTCACACACGCCATGGCACAACAAAGTGACACTTCCTGCCCACGACGCATGCGATACCTAAATTACATAGCTCAATTCACGACAGAAATACGCTATTGTAAGGGCGAGGACAACGTCGTGGCGGATGCCCTCTCGCGAATAGAAGCCGTCTGTGTACCTGAAAATTTTCAAAAATTACACACGGCTCAAGTAGAAGATCACGAATTAACACTCTTCAGGGAACAGAACACCACATGCAGGCTAGAGCCCGTTAACATCCCCGGCAGCGACATTTCTCTCATCTGCGAGACCTCACTGGGGGAGCCTAGGCCGTACTTGCCTTCGGGTTTTCGAAGATCCACCTTCGACCAGCTGCACAGCCTAAGCCACCCTGGAGTAAGAGCAAGTCGGAAGATGATGAGCCAGAGGTTTTTTTGGCCGGGTATGAACGCTGACGTGGCTCGATGGGCGCGATGTTGTATAGCATGCCAGACCTCAAAAATACACCGTCACACCATCACAGGCTAACTCGCCTCCTGGGTGTCGAGAGAATACGGACTACCGTCTACCATCCACAGTCAAACGGCCGAATTAAACGATGGCACCGCTCGCTTAAAGCCGCACTAACCGCCCATTCACAACACCGTCAATGGACGCGAAGCCTACCAGCAGTCCTGCTCGGCCTACGAAGTGTAATCAAAGAGGACCTAGGGTGCAGTGTCGCCGAGCGAACATACCAAAAACCCTTACGCCTTCCTGGAGAATACTTTACACCAACACGAGTAGATCTTGACGTCCGACGCGACATCACTCAACACCGGAAAGACACGAGGAAGACGTTCGTCAGCAAGGACCTCAACGACTGCACTCACGTTTTCGTTCGACAGGAACACCGGCGTAGCCTAGAACCGGCTTATACGGGCCCGCACCTCGTAGTCAGCAGGAAAAATAAAACCTTGGTCATAAGGGCAGATAATAAAGAGACTCGCATCTCCCTTGACCGTGTAAAGCCAGCCTATTTGCTAGACACAGCCGAAAGTTTACCTACACCGGGTGAACCAGAGACATTAGGAAACCCTCCACCACCATACCTCTGCACAAGGAGTGCGGTAGCACGACGGTAAATATAAAATGAACTCACTGATAAAATATAATTAATAATATTTTTTTTCTCTCTGTTGTAGGTTGTTTCGAAAGATACGCTATAATAATTTTTATTAGGACCGAAAGTTCGCACTGGCTCCTGTAACTCAATTTATATCATATAGTTGCATGACGACAATGACTACTAAACATTGGCTAATCCATGTTAAGACCTCCCCCTATAAATAGGCTGAGCCTGCGGCTCTCGCCCTCATTCCATTATCAGTTAGTCACGCGTCACAGCTCAAAGTCATTCATAGTTATCTTTCAAGTTTTAAACCTTTTGTATTTTGTGCTTCAATAAAGTGATCTTTTTAAAAAGCCTTTCTCTTCGTGGTCTGATTTAATTGGCGCCCGAACTTAGGGACCTGAGGGCTGTTCAGACAACCAGAATTTTATTCAATTATAGACGATTCAATAAAATTCCGACCGTCGCTACTCTTGCGAGAAGAACGTCACTGTGGAGCAAGACTCAACACACCGACTTCAAGGAGGAACTGCCGGTATTTTCAAATATCCTAAGCTCAGGTCAACGAAGATTATCAACCACCGGAGTATAGAAGCCTTAAGACACCGCTTAGGACGAAGTACTCTACACCAAGGTTTGAAATTATTTTCTTTATTTTGTATTTTTTAATGTATGTCTATAACAGACAGGATAAGTACAAATATGGAGAGGAACCGAAGGAAACATAACAGAGAGAATAACCATAATCGAAGGAATTACCGACCGAAAGATAACAGACAAAATAACCAAACATATTACGATCAACCTCAACCAGACTATTATCAGAGGCAAGACCAATATGACTATTTTAACCAAACATATTACGATCAACCTCAACCAGACTATTGTCAGAGGCAAGACCAATATGACCATTTTAACCAAACATATTACGATCAACCTCAACCAGACTATTGTCAGAGACAAGACCAATATGACTATTTTAACCAAACATATTACGATCACGAACAACATGGGGATCATCAAGCGCATCATTTAAAAGATGACCGTGATTGTAGAATAAGGAAATTGACAGAGAGACTAGATCGACTTGAGCAATATGCTAAAACACGTGATGAAGTAAATGTGAAATATGGTGAAATGAATTCCACAAATAATTATCCGCAGATCACGGATGTAGAAGATTATTTCATAGAAGATGACCAGTATCTTATTTTAAGGAAATTAAAAGAGAGAGTAGATCGGATAGAGGAATATAGTAAAACATGTGATGAAGTAAATATGAAATATGGTTTTACAAATAATTATCCACAGATCTCGGATGAAATAAATATTATAGAAAATCAGAAAGATGATTTTAAAGAAGAAATAAATCACGATTTAGAAGATTATTTAGCAGAATATGACCAGGATCGTAATACAAGAGAATTAAGAATGTTAGATCAATATTATGAAATAGAATTTACAAATAATTTTCCGCAGATCACGGATGAAATAAATGTAATAGAAAATCAGAAAGATGATTTCAAAGAAGAAATAGATCAATCGCAAAATATTATTTTAGATAATAAACAATCCACCTCCCTTATAGGAGCAGGACCAACCTTAGGTAATAATAAAAGAGACCAAACATACTCGGAAAATAGAGACCAAACATACTCGGAAAATAGAGACCAAACGTACTCGGAAAATAGAGACCAAACGTACTCGGAAAATGGAGACCAAACATACTCGGAAAATAAGTTAGGAAATACTAATAAGCAAAATACGGATGAAATAAATATTATAGAAAATCAGATAGATGATTTCAAAGAAGAAATAAATCAATCGCAAAATATTATTTTAGAAAACAAACAAACAATAAAAACAAATAAAGAAGAAATGTTCACAATGCAAAACAAAGTTTTGGAATATGAAGAAATATTACGAAGTAATGGAAAAGAAATAAATAAAATGTGTAATCAAATATCGGATTATAAAGATACAATTAAGGATAATAAAAATACAATAAATATGTTGCAAACAAAAATTTCTGATAATGAACTCATAATATCTGAAAAAATACTAGCAATTGAAACATCTTCGCAAACATCAATTGATTCATTACTAATGATGGCCAATAGTAAATTGTTGCTTTTAGAAAATACAGTTTCAGAAAATGAAAGGAGGATCACGAACAGTGAAGAGAATGTAATTGTACTACAAAATAAAGTAACAGAGTATGAAAAATCAATTGCACAGAGTACACAATTAATTAATTTACTGCAAAATGAAATTTTAGATCAGAAAAACACAATTAAAATAAATGAAAAAGAAATTAATGAACCGCAAAAGAAGGTTTCCGATTATGAAGGAGATCTTAAGGATAATGAAGAGAAATTGATTTCATTGAATTATGATGAACAGAGGATTGCAGATAACTATGATGAGTGTACCTCACATCAACATGATCTAGATGTCTATAATCAAACATTGCTTAAATGTGAAGAAAATATAGTTTTATTAAAAGATAAAGCCATTGATTATGAACAAGCGATCAGAAACAATAATGAACAAATTTTACTTTTAGGTGATAAAGTCACCCAACTTGATCTAATAAGGCTTAACTATGAAAATAATATGAGTTTGTTAGAAAGTAGACTTTCAGAATATAAACAAGAGTTAAATAACATGAAAGAGAAAAATATTTTATTACAAAATAAAGTTTTGGATGTGAAGAATTTGGAATTTCAGATTCCAACTCATCTTGATGAAATTTCTTTTTGCGTGAACAACATTAAATTTATTGAATGGGAGGAATTTAAAAATAGCTTCAGGAATGTTTTTTGTGCGATAGAATACGACTTTAAAAAGAAGAAAAAATATTTTTTCTTTTATTATTTTCATTTAATAATGAAAATAATTCTAGTCGGATGACTTATAAACTTTAGGAAGTTTATACAAAAAGACTATTATTATAATCAGTAAACTTAGTACAGCCTATGAATTATCGTCAAGTGAAGCTTTCTGTCATAATCACTTAATCCATTTAGTTTATTGATTTATTATTATTGTATAATGGTAAATGTGCTATTAATGATATTTGTTTATATATGTGTATGGCTCATATACATTCATAATTTGAATATTATATCGGTATATTGGAGATTTACCACTCGAAAACTTTTATTATTATAAATAAAATATAGGACTACAAATCATGATATTAAGCATTAATCTGATATATTATTTTGTTTGAGCAGAAGAATATGATGTATTGTTTCAAATCAACAATTCCTTATTTTGCATTGTATTTTATTACGCTTCGATAAATTTGATTATGTCTAATGTTATTATTTGTATAATTATTCCTAAAAGGAAAGGCTATTTTTCAATAAGTATTATTTTTACGTATACGATATCTATTTCCTATCGTTTAAAGGAATTAATCAATTGTTTACTTTATGCTAGTATTAGCCTTGGAGCTAGTTGCCTTGATTTTAAGCTATTATGGCTTTGTTTTTGTGAACGTATAATGTAATATGATATACAATGACGTATAATGTAATATGATATATAACGACGTATAATGTAATATGATATGTAATAACGCATAAAAGTAATGATTTATTTCACGTGTTAGCCTATCACGCAAATATTCTTATCGTGTAATTTTTCCTTATAAAGGATTTGTTCTGATTTAATTGCCTGGTTACACAATTAAGTGTTCTAACTAATTTTTGTTTGTACGCTCACACTTTTCTAGATTAAATTAACCACCTTATTTGCATTATTATAGAAGTAAATTACTGTTTTCCTTGTGATAAAAGTTTTCTTTTGCGCAATAATATATTTCAAAAACGTGGAAACTTTAAGTTATATTAGGCATTGAAATGTCGAAAGAAATGTAGTGATATTATTGTTTTATTTGTATTTGATTTTTTTGATAGATGAACTTAAGGTTATGGGAATAATGACCAATTATTATTTTCCAAAGAGAAGATAATAAATTTTATATAAGCATAGTTTTGTTATTTTAACGATGAATGTTAAATTTATTTTGAGTAGAATTTTATATTGTATTCAGAGGTTGGTAATTTAGCAATACGATCTTCCATATTTTTGTATGTGTAGCAGTGAGTATCACTTTTTAAAGTTGCATTGCGCAATTTAGTACAAAAAGTTATTTTCTTTCTTTTCATCAAAATTTCAGTTTCAGCTTAATAAGTATATGAAATCCCAAGTGGACATTAATGGTCATTAGTACTAATTTATGTTGTAGTCTATAATTATTTCCCATGGTAAGGAGTTCAACAACATCTTGATTCAACAATTTTGCAAAGCAACGAATATAGAAATCCATTATACAAGTAAAAACTATTCGAATTCATTAGGGATACTAAACAAATGCCATGCCACCTTCAACGAAATAATGAGGATAAACATTAATCAAAACAAGAAGATTAACTTCGAAAGAATCGTACAAACAAGCACAATAGCTTACAATAATACTCTTAACCAAAATTTAAAATTAACTCCAAATGAGATAACATTCGGAAAAACAAAAGACTCATATGATATACAAGACATACAGGAGGTACACGTCAATAATTATTTCCAACAACTAAAAGACTTACATACGGAAGTAAAACAGAAAGTAGAATTCATTAAAGAAACCCGTAACGAAAAATTGAATCAAAATCGTGAGGAACCTCCTGAGCTTGACTCGGAAGGATTCGTTAAAACACCCCGGATCAAACCAAAAAAGAGTTTACTATACAACAAAATAAAAATAGGCGACACGCACATAAACAACATTAAAAGACCGAATAAGCAGAAGAAAAAATATTTTGTTACGGACAATGACGAGGACACTCATCATGATCCAGGTCCTAGTAGCCGCCGCAGTAAGTAATAAACAAGACTTAATAGATATTGACGAAATTGATAAAATTAATGAAGTATAATCAAATAAATCATGATCAAACGATATCAATTAATTATAGAGGAAATTTGTGAATGGGTTATATTTCGATTGGCTAATCTAACGTCATAATGTTCAGTAGAAAAATTTATTTATATTATATTTACGTATATTATCCGTTTCTAAAGAATTTGTTTTTTTGGCAAGAGAGATTGGAAGTTACATTTATATTGGTTGTATCTAAAAGACAAATTTATTATATGTCTTAATATTAATTATTCTTTATATTAGTTTATAATGAATGTAGTTGTGAAAACATTTCAGCCACCGGCTATAACATTAGATAATTTAATTTGTATTAAGTTGATCAACTGTTCTTTAAAGGTAGTTATAAATCAAAATGAAGAGCACGAAATTGTTTTAAATATTTTAAGTTTGTTGTGTGCTGTCCAGTATAAGAGCTATTCACTCACATATACACCAGAGCGAATTATGTTAATTCCATTTATAAACAATTACCTACAGATCATTTAAGGTACAAAGAATCTGCTATTTAGAGATTATAGCAAATTTAGAATTTGGCTATGTTTTATTTCTTGGATTAAGTTGTTTACCGCTTAAGAATTAAAAGTCAAATAATTGCACTCCTCCAGAATCAAACTAGGCGATGTTTAAACCTTTACATCTAATCAGCTTTGTGAATTTAAATATTTACTTTTAGTTTAAAATACGTATCTGATTATTCGTCATTTAAGCTTCAGTTACATACAAGGTACGTACGCTGAAGGATTATTACCTAAGCCAACAACTATTAAGCATTAGACTAATTGTCAATTGTTTATTCTCCATAGAATCTAACTATAATAATTATCCATATGTGTAATTAAGTAAGAACTATTAATTATAAGTGGAACAAACCTTTCCATTACAATGTAACCATAAAATATTTCTATAATATACTCTGAGCAACAAGTTTACTTGTAATTAATATTTTATATACATTAACCGGTTAACGAGATATAATTTAAGGAACTAATAATTTTAATTATTCTTGTATAGGTATAAATGATTGAATAATTAATGAAGTTATTTTTCTGGTATTTAAGCGTTTACCAATGTTATAAGAATAAAGCAGATTAATATTGATTTAATAAGAAAATGTTATTTTAATTTTTGTATTTATAATTTGATTCATTAAGACCACAGATTGATAATAGTAATTTTCATTTCATACCGTATATCTTGATAATGCCATATCAAATACAGTACGATACCATTTAATATCTTTGCTACATTTTGTATAGTATAATTTCTTTAATATTTAATCAAATCGAGGAACCAATAGTAATAATACTATGTTAAGTATAAGTTTCCTCTTACATTTCTAAGCTATTTCTTATGAAATTTTATGTTCTCTTTATGCACCTTTATAAAAATTATTGTACCTTTGTAACTATACGCATACTGCAAACCTGAATTTACATGCTATAAGGATTCTTATTAACTGAGAATTAATAATGCTAGAGCAATGTGACTTCAAGTGTGGTATCCATTTAAAATTTTCTTATCATTAATACTTTCAACTGAATGTTACTCTGTAAAAACAACTGTGAATGCTCTGAGTGTGTGCCAAATATCTTGTTAAGTAAAATTAGATTTCTTTTTGCACATTTCCGGAGCAATGCTTAATCTTCGGGAGGGAGGAGTTACATGACGACAATGACTACTAAACATTGGCTAATCCATGTTAAGACCTCCCCCTATAAATAGGCTGAGCCTGCGGCTCTCGCCCTCATTCCATTATCAGTTAGTCACGCGTCACAGCTCAAAGTCATTCATAGTTATCTTTCAAGTTTTAAACCTTTTGTATTTTGTGCTTCAATAAAGTGATCTTTTTAAAAAGCCTTTCTCTTCGTGGTCTGATTTAATTATATGTTTTTTTTTGTTTTTCTCGTCGTAAATGTTAACAGCGATCAATAGAGTAAAATTATGTCAGTCAAATGTGTACGTAAATATGTGTATCTTAATACTTTTAACTGTTTGTAATTGTTACATTGTAATGAGCTAACTTGGTACGTAATCAAGTAAAATATGAATTCTTTTATTGTCACCCATGTGAAAGATAATTGTTTTTTGTAGTATAACATATATTTAATTGTTTATTAGTAATAATTGTTCGACAAATAATTTCCAATATACACACAAGTGTAAGCATTTAAGAAAAATTGATAAAAATCTGTTTGTATCATGTACGTATTATGTAATGTAAGCAATGTAAAAAAAAACAAAAAAAAACTGTCAATAATTACCGAGTGTAGGGCAATTTGGGGGAGCTCTATAGCGACCGCTAACTATATATGTAAATTACCCTACACTCTGGTTCATACTGTATTATAATATAATGTAAATCTTGTAAGCTTCTTTGGAATAAATCAGGGTCGCGGCACGTAGTAGGAACAGGTAGACATACGGACACCGACAGACGGTAATAAATCACAGAGAGGTCGGAAGTAGTAGACAAGTAGCCCAGAGGGCCCCACCAATAAACCTAGGCCATATAACAAAGTGGTCACCACGTATCATAAAACATGCCCCTGTCAGCAACTGCACCTCTCGCGAGGGAGGGGAGATGATATAAAAAGGTCAGGAAATAAGGAGTAAACCCTACTCTCTCTCCCTGCTGTCCTATGAGTCGTCACGCTGTCTGACAAGTCTTCAGACCACCTGCCACCTCAGTCTACTACGCTGCCGTGCCCCGTTTGAACTCTGAACCGGTATTATCATTTATGCTACCTCTCTACCTTTTTCTTTTGAACATAGTGTCTTGTCAGGACACATTCCTATCAATAAATGGAGTCAGATATTAAAATGCCGACATGGAACAATGGTCCATGTTATAAACTACAACAATCCGCACTTGTCACCAGGGCTAGAGTGATCAGCACTCCCCTAGTGACGCCCCCGACAGCAATTTTATAAACTTTTTATTACTGGGTATACGGCGATTGAATTTATGTTTTAGTTTTTTATATTTCTCATCTATATGTGTACACGTATTTTTATTGTTATAAGTACTATTTAACTGTTTTTGGGGAATGTAAAAGTTTTGGAGAGATAATATTTCACGTTGTAGAAGAAACAGAAAAAGGTCCTATGGCCTTTAAATCGACCTTAGGACCTTACCTTTTCATTCTTAGGAGTCTTTCAGTTCCTCCTCGTCAGGGCTTAAATGTCATAATGGAGTGTTGACACTTTTGATTCTACAGGGTAGTTGGATTGTGACCCAACCAATATCTTATTCTTCATAAATAAACGATGTTTTTAGCTCCAAATGGACTTATTCCACCTTCAAAAATAACATATTATAAGAAATAAAAACAAGAGTAAATTAAAGTCCATATTTTTATAGACATGTGGATTTTCAATGTAAAAAAATAATAAGTAAAATGAAAACATTGAAATACAAGAGTAACCAAGGTTATTAAGAATTAATTTCAGTTATATTAAAAAGGCGATATAAATAAACAAGTGTAAAATGTAAATAACTCCATTAAGATAACAAAAAAATAAATTTAAACTTAATTCTCCTTTACAGTTAGCATAGTGAAGTAGTCATGGTAAATAGGTGGCATGTAAGCCAGTAAACTCATCATATCGCTGTATTTGTCTTTTGTTGTAGGTCTTGAAGTTTTATACAGTGGCAAGAGTAATTTTCCTGAGGTTTTTAGGTCTTACTTTTTTCAAAATAAAAATTATTTTAAATGGAGCACTTTCTTTTATACTAGTTTTGTAAAAAGGTTCGTGCGGTTCATCCCTTTTAAACCTCATCCAACATATTTCCTTCGTCTTGAGCAGTATATAACTGATCCGTTTTCTTTAATGCTGTTTCCACAACTCTAATATCTCTGTCGTTTGGAAGAAATGATGAGATATGATTCAATAAAAGTTTGTGGTCAATAACGTTTATGTTATTATCAGCTGATTGAACCATCCTCAACCACTTCAGTGGGAGCTAAATATTTCGGTTCTGTCCAGCACACATGTCACTGTATGCTACAATATGATCTTGGTCTGTAACATTCTGAATGTGCTTCAGGCAGCAAGAAGCTGTTTCGTCCGCATCTCTAGATGCTACAGTTTCCTCCTATGCATACATATCAATTCTGTTGTCAAGAAAATTATGGAAACCTTCATTAAGAACATACATATTTCGCTGATAGTATTCAACAGAAACCCATAATTTTGGATATGGAAGTGCCTTTTGTAGATCAAAGTTAATATTTATCTGGGTTCGTTGATGCTAAGCTTGATCTTCCTTTAAAGCTTTTCGAGCCAGTTCTGTATTGCTTAAATGTATGCTATGTTCTTCTAAAAGGCTGCTTTCTTCATTAAGGTCTTCGGTAACTTTAATTTTTATATTTAGGAAATCGCTTTTTTCTCATGTATCTTTATGTGGGTGATGAAAACTTTAATTAAAATTATTCTTAAAAATGTTCCTTTATATTTGCTTTTTTGACATACAAGTTGTACATTTTTCTTAAGTTGAAATCAGAACTCAGGTATTTTCTGCTTGGATTTTCAGAACGCGTGTAATGGCTTTCATAGCGTGGGAAATGTTTTATATGATCTTTTACGGCATCCACTAGTTTCTCATTACTCTTTCTGCAAGATCCTTTCATTTTCCCACGTAAGTCTTTTCCTATTACCGTTGCTTTGACAGCCCTATGTAGTCTGCCTATAGTTATATCGAATGTTTCTGTAAAGAACTTTTTACGTACCGCAATGCTTTCTTTTTTCATATTCTAAAAGTATTTACAACTACAATCTCTGGCTGATCCTTTAAAATTTCTGCCTCGTTTTGTTTTTATTGGCCAGCGTATGGTGAGTAAATGCGCTCAAGAATGTATTTTGTTTGTTGAAATCCCCCATTTCCCAAATAAATTAATACAGGATATTGGATCACTCTCTGTAATATTTACGAATCTTACATTTTAAATCCTTATTTTCGAATTTCTTAGCAGGAATAATAATATTTCCAGGTTTTGTATCATATTTTTTTTATTTCCTATACTTTTCCTAATCTTCTGATCTTTATTTTCATAATGTGATCGAAAATTAGTAACATCGTCTTCGTCGGTCGTTGAATCAATTAATTCCATAATTCTAATTCTCCTCTTAGTGTTTAGCAATCTTGAATTAGTAGTGCTTTCCTCGGCCGATTCATAAATTCCACTTCTTTTTCTAATACTCATGGGTCTTATTTCTATAAAGAAAAAATTTCAATATCCCCGGGAAAAAAATTAACCCTTACAGAACAAATAGACATTATTATCATCTTTTATATAGGTATGTAACAACTGTATGAAATAATATTTATCTAAAACTTTGATTTTCAGCTTCAATAACAATCATATTAGTTATCATCATGTTAGTATCAATAGTATGATCAACGTGCATGACAGATTTGTAAAACAGGATAAACTTTTTAAACTGTATACCCATGGACAAAATAAGTCAAGACCAGTTAGAAAAGTTGTTGGGTAACTGAGAAAGAGAGGAAGTGATAATGATAACCCATCTGCTTTTGAGTTTTGACACTCTTTAAGAAAAATATAGCAGTGGAAACGCAATGCCTTCTTGGATTGGGAGTAAATTAACCTCAGTGAAGATAAAATAAATTTATCTAATCATAAAACAAGTCTGTTGGAGGTTCCAAGAGAAAGCAATGATTACGAAAAAACTCCAGTTTTTCAACATCAGTTCTTGATCTTGTGGAATACATTGAAGGAAAGGTTGTGTGAAGCCTGGGTAGGAGCATAGGATATGAAGAACGTTTAATGGCCATCACCATCGACAATAAAAAATGAAATTTAAATTTAACTGTCAATTTTGGTCTCGATTAAAACTCGTCGAGGATATGAACCTCACAGCAATATTTAAGACAAACGCTAACTGAGCCATATGTATGAATGAGATCATTTATCACAATTACTTATTGCCCAATGAGGCAGATTGTTATTTTATCACAATAAAGTAAGTCTTCCTATAAAACTCCCATAATGGGTAAGTAAATTGATAAACACCGTAGTTCTCACCCGCTGGAGAAGACAGATCACGGAAACTGGTTGATTGAAAGTACGAAAAAATTTATCCGTGACCTAAACCAATCAAATTAGGCAGAAGCTGCATGGTGTGAAAAAGAAAACATTATAAAAATATGAATAATTTATTTTCTTAAAGAATGATATAATGAGACCCGTTAAAGTTTTTTACCACGTGGTATTCCATTGCCTTAGGCTGGGGTCTATAATTGTTTTTATCATTTATAGTCGAGGGTCTATTACAACAAATCCATTTGCATGAACATTACTTAACTTTAGTGTTATCATAAAGTTATCACATAGTTAGGCAGGTTGGTTTAGAATTCGCTCGGAGATGTTGATGAAATGTTCCTGTTAAAAAATAGGAAGAACAGAAGTTGAGAGGGGATTACCATTTTAGTTTATTATCCCATTCTTTAAAATCCCTCATTATATTTGTGGTGTGATCATATTATTTATTATACAGTGGAATCCCGATTATTCGTATTTCCGGATAATTTGTACAAATTTGCCGCTCCTTAAAGAAAATCCCAGTAAGTGTTATGAAAACAATGTATTTCAGTCCCCTCGGTAATCTGTATTATTTTTATGCTCGAGGGCAATTAAAACGTCTTATAATACGTATTTACAGCTTAAAGACCTCGTCTTTCGCATGTCCCGTCCCTCTTGGGGAGTGGGGCAGGATTTCCAAGAGCAGCAAATCTGTTTTAGACATAGACACTGCAAGGGCCTAGCAGTTGCTGAGAAAGACCCCCTCCCCCCATCGCTATAAAATTCACATAATTGTATTTCTTGCAACTATTAATTACAAAAAATTAACTAATGCGGTCGTACCATGCCTAAATGGCCTCCAAAGATGGCGGACTAACATATTTGACCTGGGATAATTTTTTGGTCACTGTCGTTCAGCATTTGTTTTAATTACGCCATAATCGGTCTTTTATTGAAGCAGGATAGTCAGATAATTATGAAACATAAAATAATGGGCTTTTTTTTACAAACAGCCCAGGGGCCCCCTTTCTACTAAGTCTTTACTTAGTAATACACCTAACTCATCAGTATACTTTGATAATAGAATTATATTTTTTGTTAACTTGACTTGATAACATGATACAACTTGACAAAACTGAATTACCATTTCTAGGACATATTCTAACATCAAAAGGTATAAAAACTTGCCCGAGAAAATTAGAAACTGTTGAAAAAGTCCCCTAGCCCAGGATATTAAGTCCCCTTGAAAAAAAAATTAATCAATTCCTAAGCATAACAAAATATTATCGGAAAATTATTAAAATTTATGCCCACATAGCTCAACCACTGTCATAATATTTAAGGAAATCTGAAGAAACTATAAATCCGGAGACATACAGACACGCGTTTGAAAATCTTAAAGCATTATTGATCAATTCTCAAATCTAAACATATCCCGACTTTTCGGAGCAAATCATTTTAACAACCGACGCAAGTAATATGGCAGTTGGAGCACTAGTTTCTCAACTTTCCGAAGGGAGGGATCACCCAATCGCTTTTGCTTCTAAAACAATACTAAAGACAGAACCAAAATATTCAACTATGCAAGAAGAATTGTTTACTATTACTTATGCTTGCAAACCCTTTAAACCATATCTTTATAGGCAGAGATTTATAATTCAAACGATTTTTTTCTATGAAAAATAATAACACAAGGATAATGAAATGGATTTGTCTGATAAATAAGTTTTATTTCGAAATTAATGATGTAGAAGGAAGAACTAACTGTAGCAGATGCATTGAGTCGTGTAAAATTGAAAATAATACAAATAATAATTAAACGGTATCGAAGAAATAGATACAGACGGAGAGTTAGACAAATTATTAACTGAAACTGGAACAAACCCTAAAAGACTTAGAAGACAGCCTTCCACTTCCCCAAGAACTAGTTGAAACCGAGAGCTAAGCAACCCAACATTCTCAACAACGTATCTACAATCAAATATTTATAGTGACCAACAAACCCATTAACATTTGAAAAAATCAAATTTTCATAACAAGAGGCAGTGGCCCACTACAAATAGAACTACCCTTTAATAAATTAAGGTACCAAATAGAACCGGCATACCCTTGGAAAAACGACATCGAAAATAAATTACTTGAAATTATTATAATAATTCTCAATAATAATAAATCATGCGTTGCCCTCTGAGAAGTCTCCTACTTACACATATATTTAATAAAATATAATTTAAACAAATACCAGTTTTGTATATATATTTTTTTTCAAAGCATAAAAAAAAGGCATCAAGGCAGTGGGAATAACTTAACAGCATTTAGAAATAAGCTAGTTTATTTGAATAAGAGATATTACAGATCTTAATATAATTTTATTTACATTTACAAGTTACCTTATCTTAAAATATATATATTTCATCTTCTTATTATTCACTTTTTGCCTTCGCCTTTCTAGTTTCTTCTTTCGGGCGATCTCAATGCGGGCCATCTTATGCTCGTTCTTCATTACAGTGTAGGTTCTTTTCCTTCCACCTATTAAAATAATACAAAGCAGGTTAAAGAATAGAAAATTTAAGATATAAATCCTATATTAATTTCGTTATTAGTACTAAATATAACCTACTAGAGGCAAATGGATAAAAGTTAAGGTAGCCCATATAAAAAATATATTAGATTAGACATTAGTGTACAGGGATTCATTAAAACGCTCTTTGTAATTCTTCCACAATAGTTTAAGAGACTAGCATACAATTTGATAAGGACTTCTATTTGATTCCCTCATGATGCTAAAACAATAGCAATACTTTAAAATATAATCATGCTTAGTTAAATAATTAACAAATGGATGTAATGTATTCATGACTGATATTGAACAGTTCAATGGAAGGGTGGCCACAAATGCAACTCAAGGAGACGAAGTTCAATTAAAAAGATGGTCCTACGTTGCGAACACTTTTCAAAAAACTCACTGAATAAAAATTGAAACTTACTTTCCGTCGTACCCGCTTGTGGATCACGTCCTTCCACAACCTTTTGGGCCTTGCTGTCTTATGCAGCTGCAGGTAACACCCACAGCTATTGCAGAGCAGCTCCTTGTTTGGGTGTCTCCTCCATACACTTGTCTTTTTTGTTCCGCAATTGGAACAATTTTTCTGAAACCATTAATAAAAATATTATTATAAACTAATTTTTGCTTATAATTTAACTTTTTTAGAACAATTGATATTGTTTATGCTACTATAGTTTTGTTAATGACATAAACAATAAACACTGTTCATGCGAGCTCATGTCTTATGGTTACTCTACCGTAATTCCAACACTTTTTTAGCACGGGCTCGTATAAACAAAAATATATTGAAAAGTGCACATCTTGAAAATGACCACGTATGATATATATTAAATAAATTAAAGAAAGCATTAAAAGATAATAACAAAAGAAAATAACAAATGATTACCATGTCCGCCGACGATCTTCCGCCAAAAGCGGCTGCTGCTGCGAGGAGGTGAAGGCCGTCCTCCACGGCCACTGACAGGTCTCCCTGGAATTTCTGTTAACAATAAAGAAATTATTTTATAAAATTTGAAGAAAAATATATCTTTTATATATTTGATTCTCATCCGTGCACTAGATCCCCTGCAAATGACAATCTCCATCAAGAATGGAAGTAATCTAGATTACTTGATGCTTCGGTGTTCTTTTGTATTCTCTTTTTTGGCCTGATAAATAAATAATATGAACAAATACGTGGACCTCTTTTCAACCGACCAAACCAGACATATAAAATATTATTTATACAGGGAAAAGTGCTTGAGCGAAATTATTTAAAATTATTTCGATGGGGGAACCTAACAATATTTATAGTTAATAGCACAAAACATAATTTATGTCCCTCAACTTCCTTTTAATGTTTTAAAATTAATAATTATTGCAAATTGAGTAAAAAACCACGTTTTTATATAAATTTCTTTGAATTATTTCAAATACATATGTACTCCGTGGTTGATACATCTACTCTCACTAACCGAATTGGAGGGCCCGATTCACTAGCATTTTACTGTTAGGTATATTGCAAGAATAACAACTAGTACACTAAACATTTAAACTCTTAGAAGACTGAAAAAGTTAAGTTTTTATTTAAGTTACTCATCGATTACATGTTCTCATCTAATTCGTTTTGTCTGTTGTTACTATGAAAGAAATCATCAGGCAGTAATAAGTTTGAAATAAATTAATTAGTAATAATTAAAGAAGTATTTGTTTATCTAGTGTGTAAAGGTTTACTCAAAAAGTTTGTCCAAAATTAATCTAGATACATCGCTTTAAAGTTGTCCTAGATGATAACAGAAATACTAACAGTTTTAGTTACTTTATGAAAATTAAATTCAATCTAAAATGTTATCACCGCAGTATAAGCAACAGTCAAATTGAGTGATTTGCTTATAAGTAAGGGAAATAACGACAAATATAACACAAACTGTTTCCTATATATCGCCAGTTCTAATTTATCAACTGAGTACTTACTGGCAGTTTATAAGCCTGGAAAACCCCTTAATTAAAATTTTAGAAACAAAAACATTCCTATGAAATAATATTTGAACACAATAAGACTGCAAAATACTTACATCCTCTCCCAAATGTCTGATGACGAAAGCCAAAGCCTGGTGCAGGTTGGCGCTGGTGGTTTCCGTACCATCAAAAGCCATCTTCGATAATAAGACTTCGAAACCAATGCCACCCCAACCCCCAAGTTACCCCCACCCCTCCAGTTACCCCTACCCCTCCTGTTACCCCCACCCCTCCTGTTTATTAATTTTGTAAACTAATTATAGTATAAGTAAGGTGGGTAGCCTGCGATCTTATTCTGATAAGCCACTCCTGCATTAAAGTCTCTAAGAATCAGAAACATTAACGTAGCATTCACGTTCCTAATTATTCTAGCAAACTTTGTCAGATCACCTTTCAGTAAACACATTTTCTTATTTCTAATAACCTACCAATTTTTTAACGAGAATTTAACGAAAACACGATTGAAACTAGGTTCAAAATTTTTATCCAGCAGCCCTAAAACAGAATTACGTTGTAGGTGGTTGCAATTTGAAAACTGACTGAATTTCAAAATCTGAGTTGCTAATATTCAACGAAAAAGCTCGCATTTCATGTATTGGAATAAAATTACCAAAATCTTATTAACTGACATCTTAAAAGTACTCAAAATTTGAAAATTGGCTCTTCAAATTCTTGCGTACATTAACCGAAAGGCCTTAAAATTTACAGGGAGCACTAAATACTAAACGTGTTTTCAAAAGGGTACTAAGTAAAATAACTTAGTCAGTTTTAATTTTTGTTTTTTTCAAATCCATACAGATCGATTATTACAGATTCTACAATAAGGAATCTTTGCATAAATTTACAGTTATAATGAAGCAAAACAATAAACACACTTCAAGTATTAAAATTACTAAATCAAAAGTCAAAAATGTCTTTATAAGAACTTGGCTCCTGATTATAATCAGTTATAATGGTTGAAAAACCCCAACCATCCCCAATGGATATATGGGAACAGACAAAAATCAAAATACATGAAGTGAAAAGTACCTTATTTTCCTGAAATTACTTCTAAAGTTTATAGAGATTTTTTTTTTTTTGAAAACCTGAAAAGTGAATTAATATTGCTTTGTTTCTAATATAAAGACTAAGATTTAGTTATTTTTTGCAATAAGGGTTTGTTTCAGAAAAGTTGAAAGGTTAGGCTGAGTTTCCTGGTAGGTTAGAACCGAAAAGTACATCCCATGTTATAATTTCGACTCCCTCTCACTTAAAAAACCAAATGCCCAACAAAAAAATATATGAAACCAAATTTTAGTTAATTAACTCATGTCTAATTTAATATGAAATGATTCACGTTAGTTATGCACGGTTTTTTTAAGTTATGAACAAAAAGGGAAAAAAAATAATGTGATTTTTTATAGTTCCGGAAAAAATTGGATGTGGCAAAGTTTAAATTCATAACCACACCTCAAAATACATAAGTGGGCAAATTTTCAGAACTTCTCTAAAATTTTTCTAGTAAAAATATCTTTTTAAATGTGCTTCAATAAGATCGTTTAATGTAGGTATACTGTGACCTAGCCACCCTTCGCGCATTTAAATGTTACAACAAAGTATTAATTAAGTTCATTATTATTTGGACGAGTGTATTTTTTAAGGTGAAATTGAAAACCGCTTTCAAAACATAATTCAATATAGCTACTAAAATTATCAAAGCTGGAATGCATTTGTATGTTACATGAAGTATAATGAGTGATATATTTGTAAACTACATCCCACATCTTATTTTTACCATCCATAGATTATCTTATATGAGGATCTTATGTATAATAATGATAATAATAGCATGGCATAACATCTTTTATAAAGAAATATGATCACAGTAAATAGCAATAAAATCATAAGCAATAAATGAAATCAAAGTGCTTTTTTTTCATTGACTAGTATGATTTTGTTGAATAGGTGTTGATTGATGCCCTGGAGTCTGGAACTCTCCGGTCACCACAAGCCAGATGAAACACATCGAACCAATTTCAGAACGTGGTAAGTTAGTCGAGTTTGGAGAAAATGGTGGAAAGTAGAACTATTTTTGGAAGGACTCGTTATCTATTTCTCTGCATATATTTGTGATAAATAAAATATGTTATCTTTGTACCTCATGTTTTTATTTATTTAGCCTAATTCATTATTTTAAATTTTTTTATGTTTGATATTAAAATAGACATTTTTTGAACTAAAAAAACATATGGTCACGTGAGATGAATTATAAAATTAAAGTTTTCGTTCCAATTACGCTATTTATCAAGTGATTCATTTAAGAAAGATTTGGAACCTAAATAATAACGAACGTTGAAAATAAAAATAACAGTTTTTTCAACATAAAACTTTTATAATGTCCATCTAATCATGGAATCCAAAGCGGGAACTCGTATGGTGAATAATATATATTATAGTGAATTTAATAATTGGTGTACTAATAATATATTTTACCTGACATGAAAGAAATTCAATACATGACCACATGGCAACACCATGCACTCCTGCACGTGGGGACACCAACTACTTCGTAATAAATAAGTATATTAGGTTGCAATATGTATTAGTAAACGATTTCTTGATCATTGGTTTATTTATGAATCCACTATTTGGAGATGCAAGTTGGTAGAAACGACCCCCTTATTACGGTTATTGTATAAAACCACAACTGTCTCTTTAGTTCAAGTTGTGATTGTTTTTAGGGAAACTGTGATGCGCAGTTTCAGTATGCAGTGCTGATCAATTGTGCCCTTAATCGCTGACAAATGATCCAATTTGTGAATTTGAACAGTTTGAATGAAAGGGCAGTGCTGGGAATATAGGTCATGAAGGCCTGTAATATATTGATCATTTAGTGTTCCTAGGCACTAACTAGACTAGTCCAGTCATAAGGTATTTTTACTTGGAAAATTTTGGAGAAGTTCTGAAAATTTTTTTAATTGTGTTTTTTGGGGTGCTCATTATGAATTTTAATTATGCCACCTGAAATATTTTCCGGAAGTATAAAAAAAATACAAACACAAGTTGTTTTTTTTTCTTTTCTGTTAATAACTCGAAAACCGAGCATTACTAACGTGACTTATTTCATATTAAATTAAAAATGAATAAATTAACTAACACTTTGATTCCTTTTATTTTTTGTTTGGTACTTTTTTTTAAGGGAGAGCTTGTCGAAATCGTAAGATGGAATGCACTGACTGGTGCCATCCTACCTGGCACCCTACAGGTAGCTGTCCAGGTAGGAAAATGTGAACCCCACAGGAGACAGCATTCCATCTGATTTTGCCAAATTCCATAAAATTGTAACATGCTCTCACAGAAAGCGCCTTAACAACCAATTAAGTCGAAATTAAGAATTAAAAGACCTGCTGAAGAACAAATAAAGTTAGAGAATCGTACATCTGTTTTCTAAAGTGAACTGTGGGAATGACATTAAAGAAAATCTGGAAGTTGTATTAATATTGTATGTTTAAACTTATCTAATAGTTTATCTGACAGTAATTCATTGCGAAGGTTTATTCTGTGTTCGCGAAGGGTGGTTTGGCTTCGGGCCTGTCGATGTCTAAAAAAAGTTTGAATCATTCACTAATCCGACAAGTCAGTTTTTTAGTTCGTGTTTCTTGTCTTCTAAATGATCCACGTGGTTGCCTCTCACAGTTCGCATTGATACCGTATTTCGCAAATTAGAATAAAAAGGTTTTGAAGGGAAGTTACCATCGTCCTTAGCTTTCTGTCGCCAGTTTTTCAAGAATAATATAAGGTTTTTCTCTTTTTGGTGGGATTATATGTTTTAATAAATTGGTTTTATTTAATTTGTTATCTTGTGTCTTTATTATTCTCAGATATCTGTTAATTAAGTCTACTACTTCGTTTTAAGCTTTATCACCTAAAGGATTGACGCGTATTTCCGTTCCGTCGGGCTCAGAACTTGAGGTTATATAATTTATCTCTGAGTCTGTATCAACTAGCCATGTCTGTCCTTTTAAATTAGTAAAATGTAGTAATCCATTGCGAAGGTTTAATCTGTGTTCGCGAAGGGTGGTTTGGCTTCGTGCCTGTTGATGTCTAAAAAATGTTTGAATCATTCACTAATCCGACAAGTCAGTTTTTTAGTTCGTGATTCTTGTCTTCTAAATGATCCACGTGGATACCTCTCACAGTTCGCATTGATACCGTATTTCGCAAATTAGAATAAAAAGGTTTTGAAGGGAAGTTACCATCGTCCTTAGCTTTCTGTCGCCAGTTTTTCAAGAATAATATAAGGGTTTTCTCTTTTTGGTGGGATTATATGTTTTAATAAATTGGTTTTATTTAATTTCTTATCTTGTGTCTTTATTATTCTCAGATATCTGTTTAATAAGTCTACTACTTCGTTTTAAGCTTTATCACCTAAAGGATTGACGCGTTTTTCCGTTCCGTCGGGTTCAGAACTTGGTGTTATATAATTTATCTCTGAGTCTGTATCAACAAGCCATGTCTGTCCTTTTAAATTGGTAAAATGTAGTAATTCATTGCGAAGGTTTAATCTGTATTCGCGAAAGGTGGTTTGGCTTCGGGCCTGTCGATGTCTAAAAAATGTTTAATAATTAATTTTAAAAAATAATTACTTATAGGGGCTGAGAAAAAAAATGAATTAATTAACACGGCAGATAAAGCAGAACTTTGCACAGTCGAGCCATAATAACATGTAGCTATGAATGACTCCCAGAGATGTACTGACCAAGCATCAGAAATTTCCTTCCAAGGAAACATTTTCATTTATTTCTCCTTTCTTTTTATTTTTTCGGGACGATGCAGCATGTCGTCGTGCAAGGATATACTTTGCCCAGGGTGAAATGTTGTTTATAATGAAAAAATCAATTTTACAAACAAAATTGTTACTAGTGTTGTATACCTAGGTTTTTTTCATCGTCGTATTGACGGAATCGATGTCAATCTAAAACTCCAATATCAAAATATTATGCACAATATTTTATGCGTAGACAAAAATCTTTAAACAAATTTAACAACAAACGAAAAGGGGGAATTATCACTTCCTTCAATGATTTTTTATTTATAAAGATTTTTCATTTTTGTTTCAGTATTATATTTTATTTCCCCCCTGGTGATTCTTATTGATAATAAAGCTAGGTAAATCTAAATAAATTTTTTGGAAAATTTCCAGAGCACCATTTTTTTTTTACTCGAGTGTACTTTTCAGGTAGTAAGTACCCAGGTCCTTCTACTTTCTATAATTCGTCATGGTAAAACCATTTTACCAAAACTACTACTTCCTAAACCGTTGCGATCATTAAAATTGAAATCAACCTTATCAAACGAAAAAAATTCCAATGCATAAAATATTGACATAAATAATTTTGGAATAGCTTTCTAAAATTACTCTGTTTTATGAGAAAATGGAGTAAAATTCTATTTTTTGTAGTCATCATCTCATTCCGTGGTTTTATTATATGATTTGTGTCCACGGTTATGAATATATAAATATGCCGCCGCTCAAAAAAAAAAAAAAAAAAATAAACATGAGCTATACCTTAATAAACCTTAAAAGTATTGGGACGTATGTCCAAAATTCGATTCCCGTTTTTTTTCTTTTCATACTTTCTAATTGTTTTTTTCAGATTGATTTAATCGTTTATAAGACTGCTGCCATAAAACATACGGACAGACCCGTTTAGTTAGACCCGCAACCTAAGCTTTTTTAATTTAGGCACGGAAATCGGGCAATAGACAAAAATATTGCATATTTAGGTTTGCCATAAAATTGGTCTGCTTCTGACCCCACCATTTGTAATAATATCAATTTGTTCTTGAAAAAGAATATTTTGTCATACAATTTGTCTTCACGTTAATAATGAATAGTCATTCTTATTACTAAATAAATATTAATAATTATTCATTGACATTTTGCTAAGGAAGGATTACCGTGAATAAGAATAAATGGGACGTGGTGAATTAAGGAGCTTGATGTTTGAAATGGGGCTGGGGTCTTGTTGAAACGTCCGCGATTGTAACTATCGATTGTTGAAAAATAGTCAATAGACAATCAATAATGGACAACAATTGATAAATCGATTCCCCCCACCCTTTCACCTACATTTATAATTTCGATATAGATATGCCCGGGACCTTTCGGCGGGAAAAAAAAATGATAACAATATACGGATATTTAATGAACATTCTGTCCGGAGCTAAAATGGTTCTATTAATAATTAATGGAGAGATGTAGCCAAACGAGAAGAAGTAATTGGCTTGCTTGTTTGCCGTCTGACGAGGGATTTAAATCTGCGATATTATAAGTTTAACATATGGATTGTTGCAACTAAACTTGAAACATTCAAAAAGGTTATCTTATCTTGAAATTAACCTAGCTCTCGTTCTGTCAAAACTGCATGCATAGTTTCTGAACAACAAGAGACGCTATCCATCTTCCATTGTGTCAAGAACTCAAATCTGGTAAAGTTTTGATATTTTAGTCAGTGGCGCTTTGTTCCCTTGAAGACAGGTGAGTCTTTTTAATTATTACAAGTGAGGCTCTCCCCCTTAACTGGGACGTGCGTCGCACGGACCTTTGTAGGGCATGGAAAGCAGTAGGGACCCCAAAGGTGATGAGTTTCATCATCCAAAGAGAGTATGCCGAAAGCGTACTCTACCACAAGCCCCCGGAGTAAGTACCTCCAATTCCTTCACCCCCCTAAACTCGAAAGCTCAGTCCGAGGCCAGCACATCCACCGCCCCTGTTGCCCCCAAATCACCACCCCCCCCTAATATTAGGGCGGATTAACAGCTACGACCTCACGAGGTTACTAGCTGATAATAACGTTAAGAACTTTAAAATAGTACAGACACAGCAGAACAGAAAGGTGCTCTGCCACAGCGTGCATGACCAACAGCAAACAATTGCTGCAATTAGGGAATCAAAAATCCCCTTTCATACGTTCGCCCCCCGTGGTACTAAGCCCAACAAGAAGTACTTGCTACACGGTTTCGATCTCTCTCACCCGATTGAGGAGATAAAAGCCCACATTAATAGCGTGGGTAGCAATATAATCGATGTATATCGATTGAGGCGCTCTGACCAAAATGGCGGGAAGACGGAGATCGAGCCGATTCTCGTAATCGGCGACCATACTCTCAAGGCGGAGAACTTAAAGCAACTCCGTCATATAAATAATGTACTCTTTAGAGTGAGCACCTTTCATGACAAAAGAGGCATTCCGATGTGCCTTAACTGTCAGGAATACGGCCATACAAGACGGTACTGCTTTAAGCAGGCCAAGTGCGTGAGGTGCAGCCAACCTCACGACATAAAAGACTGCCCCAGGGACGCTTCCATTCCTCTCAAATGCGCCAATTGCGGGGGAAATCATGTCGCGTCGTACCGACAGTGCCCGTACAGGATTAAACTCCTAGAGACTGCAGAAATCAAGAAACAGGCACAGAATTTCACAGCCGGGCCGAGAAAAGCCACATTTATGAGTGCCCCCCCCCACCACCACGACAGACTGCCTCCTATGCGCAGATGGCGTCAGGTAACACCAGGGCTCCGGAAGTAGCACTCCCAGCACCTCTACCTCAGCCCGCTAACAACAATGATGCTATAATGAGTATGATGAGCGCTATGCTCACGACCATGAACAATCTCGCCGCACTGGTAGAGCTGCTATTAACACAGTCTGACCGGGTATCCAAATGATGGGTCATAGTATATTAAATTACAACGTTTGCGGCCTTCGGCCCAAACAAGCTGACGTAGAGACACTTCTACGGTGCCATTCACCAGACGTCGCTGTCCTGACAGACACCCGACTGAAGAAGATTCATTTCTGCCGATTCGCGGGATATACCGCCTACCGCCACGACACTGAGACCATCTCTGGAGGAGTACCAGT
This sequence comes from Acanthosoma haemorrhoidale, assembly GCA_930367205.1. Lineage (NCBI taxonomy): Eukaryota > Metazoa > Arthropoda > Insecta > Hemiptera > Acanthosomatidae > Acanthosoma > Acanthosoma haemorrhoidale. The sequence continues at coordinate 110,526,689 of OV884014.1, read as the reverse complement.
GTTAGTGAGGAACGGAGTGCCCTGTAGGAGACTACCCCCACCCGTGACCCTAGGCCCCTCCCACTACATCGTAACGCTCCAGTTACGGCTCACAAAAAACATGATAGTGTCAGGAGTCTACAGAAGACCGAGAGCCAATTGCGACTCTGACAAGCTCCTGCTCACTACAATAGCTCAGGACCCAAGACACGCCATCGTGGGTGACCTAAATGCGAACCACAGTTGGTGGAGCAGTACGAGGGCTAACGCCCTCGGCCGTTACATCACAAAGACACCATTTACGGTCATCCACCCAGGATTGCCAACCTTCCGTCACTTCGTGAACCCCGACAGGACCTCCACGCCCGATCTACTCCTGACTCAACAGCCACACCGAGTCACTGGGTGCTCCGCCTTGGACTTTACCACCTCCGACCATCGGCCTGTGCTCTACGAACTAGAAGGCGACATGCCAGAGCCGCCTGCTTCTAGATACAGGTACGATGAGGCCAAGTGGGACCTCTACAAGCATCTCATCAAGACCGAATTGCCCACAATTGCGCCCCTGAGACACACTTGGGACATAGATTACGCTGTCTATCAGCTACAGGACGTCATCGATCGAGCTGCCAATGCATCGATCCCGACATTTTCTCCGAAGCCCCCTTCTCTGAGAAAACCTCCGGATCACATCCTACAACTGATTAGACAGCGTAATAACATCAAGAACAGGTGGTTTAGGACCAAAAACAGGGACCTAAAACCGGTTTTAAATGCTCTCACAAACCAAGTTAAGTCCCTGATGGCCCAGTGGAAAAATTCGATTTGGGAAGATCGCCTCACCAGTCTCCACGGTGACCACAAGCAATTGTGGAAGCTTGTGAAGACCTGCAGGTCCAAAAAGAACGGTGTAAGGCTGGCCGTAAACGGGCAGTTCATTCCCACCAACGAGCAAGCGGACATCTTGGCGTCCCATTATGAGGAAGTCAGTCGTGGCCAGGGACAGCCAATAAGAGCCCTCGACCCTCCCTCCCCCACCCTCCCCACCACAACCGAAATCTACACCTCACACCGGCAATGCGCTGCATTCATTCGAAGAACGACCGGCAAGAAGGCCCCAGGTCAGGATTCCATCCAGAACATCCTGCTCAAGCAGCTGCCGAGGAAAGGAATCTCATTCATAACGAACGTGTTGAACTCCTGCTTCAGGCTGCACTATTTCCCCCAGAACTGGAAGCACGCTGTAGTGGTCCCCCTTCTGAAACCAGCGAAAAGCGGTTATGAGCCATCTCATTACCGACCCATCAGTCTGCTGACTCAACTCTCGAAGCTGTTCGAGAAAATCATCCACGTACATCTCTCAGGGCACTGCGAGTCACACGAAGTCATCCCACCAGAGCAGACTGGTTTCAGCACAGGCTTAAGTGCGAACAACAACCTGGTGAGATTGCAACACCACGTCGCATCGACCGTCCGGAGCAACAGAGCTACCGCTATGATTTCACTGGACTGTTCGAAAGCTTTCGACTCTGTCGACCACTACATCCTACTCCAACGTCTGAGGGAATATGAATTCTCGGATCAGCTGCAGAACCTGATGAGATCCTATCTTACAGGCAGAACTTTTTCGGTTCGTATAGGCACTACGTCTACGACCCGAAGAAATTACACTGCCGGTGTCCCCCAAGGATCGGTGCTAGGCCCCCTGCTGTTCAACATTTACACCGCCCACATCGTAGGAGCCTCGTACCCCAACTGCGAGGTATCGGCTTATGCAGACGACATTGGTGTTTAAAGCACTAGCATCAATCCCACCAGAGCCCTGAAATTCGCTGAGAGCGCCAGTCAACAGATCGCCGAGAAACTCGATACCGTCCACATTAAATCCGGAAAAAAGAAGCTCCCGAAATCCTTCGTCTTAAACGGCAAAGAGTGCCATGTAAGCAACAAGCTATGCTACCTTGGGATCACCCTCGGTAGACACTTGTCGTTCACAACACATCTCGGCAAGAAGTTAAAGAGTGTTAGGAAGAAATTCTTCAGCCCGGCTTTATCGGTACGCCTCAAGCTGCTGATATACCAGAGCGTCCTAAGACCTGCTTTGATGTATGGGACCCCTCTCTTCAAGTATCTGACTCCTAACACTCTCAAAACGCTCCAGCAATTTCAGAACAGAGTTCTCCGCACCTCCCTCAAACATACCCCGATCGACCGAATGAAGGCAGACGAGATGCATAAAAAATTTGAAGTGCTCACCATTCAAGATTTCATCAAGAGAAGACACATCAAATTTTTTGACTCACTCCGACACAGCCACAACCCACTATTCTCCGACCTTCAACCACCACCAATGCCCGTCAGATGGAAGCACTGCTGGACCGCTGAAGCTTGGAGACAGATGGACGTGATCGAACCCTAGCCCCCTGACGGAGACTGAAGATCTACACCCAGCCGAGAGATCGAGGCCGATCTCCCGGCCGACTCAACCGAAGCTACAAGACCCCATCTACCTGTTTAAGCAGGGTAGACCTTCCGGCCGAGTGGCCGACTTATTTCAGGCCCCTGCCGGGTATCATTCTCATACATCCTTCAAATGAGGGACTCCCCTTAGTGAAAGGCACTCATTAGCCCAAAATAATTTTCCCACATCCTATTTTATAAGTTTGAGAGCTAAGAAAAAAAAAAAAAAAAAAAAAAAAAAAGTTTAACATATTACACTGTTTTGTGTTCAAGTCTCGCCAGAAAAAAACTACACATCGCACAGTTCATATTTAATAGTGCTAAAATGATTATTTCCACAATTCATATTCTGCTAGGAAATCTACTTATAGAATAATCAATGAATTAAAAAACAACACTTTATTGTGCCTCTTAAAAATTCTTCTAGTTGAAAAAAAAGAAAAACATATGTGATTATTGAATAAATAATAAAGATACCTATAACCAACAGTAAAAAAGATTTAAAACAAAAACCTTAAGGTGAATGAAAAAAAAATGGAATGAATGAGATTTCCTGACATTGGAAACTTTTTGGGGGAAAATTAAAGGTTGAATGAAAAAGTTAAGATCCGGACAGAGCAATACATAGCCTTAATACCCAATTGTCGGGATGTAAACCTGCCGACTGTATATATAGAGGATTAGTAAGAAGAATTAAGCAGTCTTGTGACAACTATCTCAGGATCATTAACTGGTGCCCAAACCCGGGAGTGGTGGAGATAGTGAGTGATAGTGTGCGAACATAGAATTTGGTTTCCTCTTTTCTATTTTTTGTTCGAAAAAGGAGCGAGATGACGGAAGGAGGGCTACTCTGACAGTCGGTCTTAAATCTCGCGGAGAGTTCAGATGTCAGACGAGTAGGAACCATGCCTGAGGCTCATACCACGGCACTCGCGCTGATGAGAGTTAAGGCTATGAGCACTCAGGACTTGAGGAAATCCGTTGCAGAGATGGAGAGCTTCACCGGAGAACTAGGTGAACTAAACCACTTTTTAAAAAGAGGAGACTGCCTCATAGCGTTGATCGAGGCGAAGGCGGAGGAAAACCTGATAGACTACAGAGACATCTATGAAGGCGGCCCTGACATCCAGAGTCAAGAGGAGTATCCTTAACCAAGTTCAAGCTGACGAGGATACTCCATGGGAAGTGGTGAAATTGCGTCTGAAGAAAGCCTACGGAGGAAGAAGATGGACTCCCGAGGAGGACATACTTCAGATGTTTAGAGAAACGAAGTCCTCTAGGCAGAGCAACGGCCAATACACGGCGGACTTAGTGATCAGATTCAATAAGGCGACGGACAAAATGTGAGAATCATTTCACTGGGCGAAAAGAAGGATTCCCCGAGGAGCGCGCGTTATGTGGGAACATTTTGCTTCATTGACTTTGATTGGCCATTGGTTGCACCAATACTCGATCTCATCAACGTATTTTTGAAGGTTTTGGGATGTTATATCAGGGTCTTAATGGGTTGACAGGACTGCAATGTCATCTGCAAATGTTTCCAAGAAGCTATTGGTGGTAGAGGGGACTTGACGGAAACCTAACTGGTGAGTGGGATAAAGGTTATTGGATTCAACAATTGGAAGTAGGCGTTTTAATAGGAGTTTTTCAAAGATTTTTGAGAGGATAGGGAGTAGGCTTATTGGACGGTAAGATGAGGCGTCATTGAGTGGTTTACCGGGTTTGGCGAATATGACAATAATGAAATGTTTCCAGAGGAAAGGAAAGTGCGACGTTCGGATAATGGAATTATAAATGTAGGTTAGGAAGATTATGGCTTTAGGAGGAAGTTGTGGGAGGATTCGAGGAGTAAGGAGATTATATCCTGGAGACTTTCTTTGAGTTAATTTTTTCAGAAGATATTTGACCTCAGAGGGGTCAACGGCTTTTGGAGGAAGTGAGCGAGGGACAGGTGAAGTGAGGAAATCTTCAACTACCTCTCCCTCTGTCTAAATTAAAACATTTTATTTAATTTTTTTTATTTAAGTTTATTGTTGGATATTACTCAACTTACTAACTGGACATATAGTTTTTTAATTTTTCTTTCAATTCCATGTGGGGGGGGGATGAAGTAATTGAAATAAATGAATAATGTCAGTTCATGAATTGAAATTGTTTAGATTCGAATCTAAATTTACTAACGGCAGACATTTCAAAACACTATTAGTGCTATATTCAAGGTCATCATAATCCATTTCTTTGATTTCTAAAAAACTTTGATGACATGAACATTGCACATCACATCAATATTATTAATTATGTAGTATAATAGTATATATAGTAACGAACAAATAAAGTGATAATAATTATAATTGTAATATTCACATTGTATGACATAATTGAGTAACTAACGTCATACTTTTGCATAAAAGATATAATTTACATAATCAAAACCGATAGCCAGCGATTGAGCCACATGCTATGTTTTATTATATGTTTGAAGAGATGTAATAAACAGTTTAAAAATATAGATGGCTTGATAATATACAAATATGTTACAATATAGGATAAAGATAATATACAAATATGTTACAATATAGGATAGAGATAATATACAAATATGTTACAATATAGGATAAAGATAATATACAAATATGTTACAATATAGGATAGAGATAATATACAAATATGTTACAATATAGGATAGAGATAATATACAAATATGTTACAATATAGGATAAAGATAATATACAAATATGTTACAATATAGGATAGAGATAATATACAAATATGTTACAATATAGGATAGAGATAATATACAAATATGTTACAATATAGGATAGAGATAATATACAAATATGTTACAATATAGGATAAAGATAATATACAAATATGTTACAATATAGGATAGAGATAATATACAAATATGTTACAATATAGGATAGAGATAATATACAAATATGTTACAATATAGGATAGAGATAATATACAAATATGTTACAATATAGGATAGAGATAATATACAAATATGTTACAATATAGGATAGAGATAATATACAAATATGTTACAATATAGGATAGAGATAATATACAAATATGTTACAATATAGGATAGAGATAATATACAAATATGTTACAATATAGGATAGAGATAATATACAAATATGTTACAATATAGGATAGAGATAATATACAAATATGTTACAATATAGGATAGAGATAATATACAAATATGTTACAATATAGGATAGAGATAATATACAAATATGTTACAATATAGGATAGAGATAATATACTGGCAGAATCCGGGATTCGAACTCCTTGCCCTCGTCATTCTTGCTCCCGACTATCCGTCCTCGCACTGTTTCCTTCTTTCCTAATACTTTTGAAGGAAAAAAAACTTCATTCATTTACATAAAATGAACAATAGATAAACTTGAGTCTTATTTTTAATACTTAGACACCTGGCTACCGATGTACACTCGACCTTACGTCATTAGGATAATATGTATTCAGTATAAAAATTATTATTGTAAATTAGTGATGTAACCTGGATAAAGCTGCATCCAGGTGTTTTTGTCCTTCAAGCAATTAAATATTAATTACACTTCAAGCTTGAGAAACAATAAATAAAAATTACACATTTAAGATCTCAATAACATTTTTCTTTTCAACATTTACTCATTCCATTAGCTGCTTTTAATTCCTAAAGGACTTAGAAAGTTCTTCAATGTAGATTATTTTCCAATCATGGATTCTTAATATTCCAACCAACGGTCAATAAATAAATTTATAACCAGACCTAACTATCTAATAACTTTTTTTTTGTTTATCTGCTTATTTAATAATAAATTTTTATTTACCAACTAAATTAAGTATGATCCATGAATATTCCTCCCCTTTAAATAAATTCATTTCAGTTTATCATTTTTTGCTACAGAATGACTATTTTGTCTGTTTATTATGTTTCTCAAAATGTTTAAGCCGTTATTTTTAATTTACTCCAGTGAAATGTGATAAGCATAATCATGAATTTATATTTATTAATTGCCACATGCTTTATTATAAGACATAGATTATAATTGCTTTTACTTAACCAAATTGTTGATCCATCAAAAATCCTATCCAGGTCATAGTCTGTAGATAAATGTATATCTAATAAATAGTAATAGCCGGTTTTATATGCATATGTTCAATCAATTTTGATCTCTACTTGTCGCTACTCATTTTTCCTCAAGGGACTAAATACAAACATTGTTTGTGTCTCTGCAGTTAGTAAAGATTCGTGGAATCCATTCTGCCATCAGGAATAACTACTTACCATTATAATTCCAATATAAATTTCTACAGAACGACTATTTTGTCTGTTTATTATGTTTCTCAAAATGGTTAAGCCATTATTTTTAAATTACTCCAGTGAAATGTGATAAGCATAATCATGAATTTATATTTATTAATTGCCACATGCTTTATTATAAGACATAGATTATAATTGCTTTTACTTAACCAAATTGTTGATCCATCAAAAATCCTGTCCAGGTCATAGTCTGTAGATAAATGTATATCTAATAAATAGTAATAGCCGGTTTTATATGCATATGTTCAATCAATTTTGATCTCTACTTGTCGCTACTCATTTTTCCTCAAGGGACTAAATATAAACATTGTTTGTGTCTCTGCAGTTAGTAAAGATTCGTGGAATCCATTCTGCCATCAGGAATAACTACTTACCATTATAATTCCAATATAAATTTCTACAGAACGACTATTTTGTCTGTTTATTATGTTTCTCAAAATGGTTAAGCCATTATTTTTAAATTACTCCAGTGAAATGTGATAAGCATAATCATGAATTTATATTTATTAATTGCCACATGCTTTATTATAAGACATAGATTATAATTGCTTTTACTTAACCAAATTGTTGATCCATCAAAAATCCTGTCCAGGTCATAGTCTGTAGATAAATGTATATCTAATAAATAGTAATAGCCGGTTTTATATGCATATGTTCAATCAATTTTGATCTCTACTTGTCGCTACTCATTTTTCCTCAAGGGACTAAATATAAACATTGTTTGTGTCTCTGCAGTTAGTAAAGATTCGTGGAATCCATTCTGCCATCAGAAATAACTACTTACCATTATAATTCCAATATAAATTTCTACAGAACGACTATTTTGTCTGTTTATTATGTTTCTCAAAATGGTTAAGCCATTATTTTTAAATTACTCCAGTGAAATGTGATAAGCATAATCATGAATTTATATTTATTAATTGCCACATGCTTTATTATAAGACATAGATTATAATTGCTTTTACTTAACCAAATTGTTGATCCATCAAAAATCCTGTCCAGGTCATAGTCTGTAGATAAATGTATATCTAATAAATAGTAATAGCCGGTTTTATATGCATATGTTCAATCAATTTTGATCTCTACTTGTCGCTACTCATTTTTCCTCAAGGGACTAAATATAAACATTGTTTGTGTCTCTGCAGTCAGTAAAGATTCGTGGAATCCATTCTGCCATCAGGAATAACTACATACCATTATAATTCCAATATAAATTTCTACAGAACTACTATTTTGTCTGTTTATTATGTTTCTCAAAATGGTTAAGCCATTATTTTTAAATTACTCCAGTGAAATGTGATAAGCATAATCATGAATTTATATTTATTAATTGCCACATGCTTTATTATAAGACATAGATTATAATTGCTTTTACTTAACCAAATTGTTGATCCATCAAAAATCCTGTCCAGGTCATAGTCTGTAGATAAATGTATATCTAATAAATAGTAATAGCCGGTTTTATATGCATATGTTCAATCAATTTTGATCTCTACTTGTCGCTACTCATTTTTCCTCAAGGGACTAAATATAAACATTGTTTGTGTCTCTGCAGTTAGTAAAGATTCGTGGAATCCATTCTGCCATCAGGAATAACTACTTACCATTATAATTCCAATATAAATTTCTACAGAACGACTATTTTGTCTGTTTATTATGTTTCTCAAAATGTTTAAGCCATTATTTTTTATATATTACTCCAGTGAAATGTGATAAGCATAATCATGAATTTATATTTATTAATTGCCACATGCTTTATTATAAGACAGAGATTATAATAGTTTTCACTTAACCCAATTTTTGATCGATCCAAAATCCCTTCCAGGTCTTAGTCTGTAGATGAATGTATATCCAACCAATGTACACCAAACAAAGATAAGTCTTACTAAAGAAAACTGTGATAAAAATCCTCAAAATATCCTCATTTCCCAAAAAGTAATAAAAATAAGACTTCTAGTAAAGTCTTTGAATAAAGGTTGTTTGGATTCATATTTCAACACACTGTCAATAAATTTATAACCAGAATCTACTATCTAATATTTTTCTAGGGAATAAAGTAATAAAAAATAAACAACGATTATTAAGTACAATGTTTATTTAAATTTAAATATTTAATAATAATAATAATAATAAGGGGCTCACCCACATCTTCTCATCCTTAGCCTCCTTTCATCAACTCTTGCGAGCTCCACTAACCTCTCTAATTCAGCTCTCCAGAGGTCCTCCACTTCCTGTCTTAACCTGGCGGCTTCCCTGGCGTCGTCCTCTTCTTCTCTCCTACGTCTTCTTTCCCCCTTTGTCGTCTTTCTGTCGCATCTGACTTTCTCATGTCTCTGTCTCATCGGCTGCCTCCCTCGCGTCCTTTTATTTTCACCAGTCTCCCTATTGCATACACTTCCTCCCTGGAGTCCATCTTTCTTATTTATTTCTCTTGCATCACCTGACTCTCTGACGTTCTCCTTCTCATTCCTGGTGTATCCCTCTTGCATACGCTTCCAGCCTGCTATCCTTCTCCTTCGTCTCTTTTCTTGCTCTTTCATCCACTCCCTCTCTGATGTCATCCTCCTCCGTTCTTCGATCTCCCACATGGGTCCTTCAACTAGTATAGCCTCCCTCAAATCTACAGCATCCCTGATGTCTTCACGTCCTACCATAGCCATGCTCATGATCTCACTACACTGACAACTGCTGATCGACTGCCCCTTACCTGCCTTTACAAGGGGGTCCCGCAGGTAAACCCCCACTCTACGAAAAGCATCCCCTCCCACCCTCGTCAATGCTATAGGGTACCCCCACCCACTTCCTACATATTATTGAGTTCATTAATTTAATAATTTATACCATTAATTTAAGATTGACCTCATTAGTTTACATAAGGTTGGACCTTTAAGGCGTCAAGTATAACTTTCGTCACCTTCAATAATGTAAGGCTACAGAAAAATTGTGAACACACTATTAATTAAAATTTGTATTAGTCACTAACAAAAGGCAGTTAATCACCTAATTTTTCAATAGGTCTATAAATTTAAATTATTTAGTGAACATTTCTCATCTCCCCGTCACAGTGCGAATCTTCCCACGTCGCCTTCCTTGGCTAATGAGTGGCTGAAGGGAATAGATATTAGTGAATGGCCGTTGGGGATAAATATTCAGAATGGAGGTCTGGGAAAAGAAAATAAGTTATTGATAATTACAAAAGAGCTGATTATAAGTTAAGAGATACAGTTCTTAGGATGTTATTGATAATCGTACAATTTGTTAATAATAAGATTATATATATTACATAACTGCTGATCCTTGAAGATTGGAGCACCTGGGAGAACTCTGTTGTCTGTAACGAGATGGCTTCTATTGCTAGTAGTGCTGAAAGTTGCTGAAGCCTTGTTTTAAGGAATTTCCTTAAATCAGAATACTTGAGGTTTACTTAATACAAGAAAAGATTAAATACAATTATTAAACTTACAATTTGAATTATATTGGGAATTTCTATTTAACTATACCGTGTTAGAGGTACGAGGTTTATATTAGTTGGTACAACAAAAGATGGTAATTCATGAAAAGAGACATTGGTATGGTTAATTGTTAGTATTTCATGTGAAAATGATAAAATGATAGGGGTGATATACTAATATCCTTATTACTAGTTATATTTATAAAAGATTCGTTATGTCTTAGCTTAATTACAGGAATTTGAGGAATAGGAATGGGTATAGATACATTTTGTTTAAGGCTAATACTTGTATGTTTAAATGCTGTATATACATCAATATCTTCTATAGATTTTACAATAGGTTCTTTGTTTCTTAAATTAACAGTTATACACGAATGTATATTATTTCTAATGGCTTTAGTTATACATACATTGGCTATAAGAGGTTGCATGTACAATAATATGGGTTTAATAGGAATACTAGCTGTTACATAAGTGTTTTCGTTCAGCGATGGTACAGGTAATAGCTATATTGTTTTCATTACTTCTCCTTTAAGTGGAATAGTTAGAATGTAATCTATTGTATTGTTTTTTATTGCACAATGTATTTTACTTGTTAAAAATAATGTTTCAATATCATCGCTAATATAATAATTTGGTTTTAGATCTGTTTGTTTGTTAGGTGCGTTATCTGATATGAAAGCGTCATTGGAGTAACTAGTAAGAGCGTCCAAATCAATTTCCATTCTGCCACCATCTGTGACTAAAGCACATTTTCTCTTATTTTTCTTTCTTGGTCTTCTAATATTGTTAGTGTTTACTCTTTAGTCTTATTTTGGTCAAAAAATTGTCTAACAGGTTTATATCTTTTTTCATTTTTGTTTTAGTACGAATTCTAACATAAGGTTGTTCCTCTAGATCTGGTGGGTCTTCGCGATTTATATATAACTTACCTGACCTAATTTCCTTTCCTTTTTCAATTTCTTGTTAGACTTTTTCGTGTACTACATTTAATCTTTCATTTTTGTACTAATTGGTCTCCAATCAGTACAAGTCCAATAATTTTTCAATAATTATCTCGTTAGGTGCTAATTTTAAGTTTTTATTTAGTGTTTCATTAAAGGCCATTGTCGTGAAGTTTAAACTCGTTTCAGGTCCGTTTTATGGATTCTCTTCTTTTATTACTCTTAATAGCTCGATTAAAGTGGAATGGGTTTGATTTAGTATTCCTGAGGAGTTAGAATTATTTGATACTCTATAGTGACATTCTATACCGAGACTTTTAAAAAGATTCTGAATGAGATTGTTTTTATATTCAGGACCTTGATCCATTGCTATTTTAATGGGTGTCGGGAAGATTGCTAAGTATTTAGTTATTACATGAAATATGTTATTAGCGTTTTAATTCTTTCTGCATAAAGTCGTTTAGAGAAGGTGTCTATAATAGTTATTATAAAGGCTTGTTCATAATGCAAAGTATCTATCATTAAATATTCGAATGGTCTTTCCCGGGGTGGGTGTTATTTGATATTTAGTTTTCACTGGTTTACGTTCATATTTAGTTTTAGCACATGTTGCACATTTATTGATAAAGTCGGTTATTATATCTTTCATATCGTTTTAGTTTCTCATATATTTCCATTAAACCGCTTCAGTGAAAGGATTTTCCTACTTGATAATTCTGAATGAGTTCCTTTTTCTTTGTATCTTCTAGTACGTCTATCAGTTTACTAGTGTAACGTTTTATCTTGACTGTTGGGAATTTTCCTTCAACTATTCGCGATAAATTATTGAACATGTCTTCGTATTCATTTCGAACAGTTTCTATATTAGGTTCGCAATGCACGACATATGCACAGTTCGGTTTAATAATTTCTAGTAATTTATTTTCGATGTCGTGTTTCCAAAAGTATGCTGATTCTATTTGGTACCCTAATTTATTAAAAGGTCGTTCTATTTGTAGTGGGCCACTACCTCTTGTTATGAAAATTTGATTTTTTCAAATGTTAATGGGTTTGTTGGTCACTATAGATATTTGATTGTAGCTACGTTGTTGAGAATGTTGGGTTGCCAAGCTCTCGGTTTCAACTAGTTCTTGGGGAAGTGGAAGGCTGTCTTCTAAGTCTTTTAGGGTTTGTTCCAGTTTCAGTTAATAATTTGTCTAACTCTCCGTCTGTATCTATTTCTTCGATACCGTTTAATTATTATTTGTATTATTTTCAATTTTACACGACTCAATGCATCTGCTACAGTTAGTTCTTCCTTCTACATCATTAATTTCGAAATCAAACTTATTTATTAGATAAATCCATTTCATTATCCTTGTGTTATTATTTTTCATAGAAAAAAATCGTTTGAATTATAAATCTTTGCCCATACAGATATGGTTTAAAGGGTTTGCAAGCATAAGTAATAGTAAAAAATTCTTCTTGCATAGTTGAATATTTTGGTTCTGTCTTTAGTATTGTTTTAGAAGCAAAAGCGATTGGGTGATCCCTCTCTTCGGAAAGTTGCGAAACTACTGCTCCAACTGCGTATTACTTGCGTCGGTTGTTAAAATCATTTGCTCCGAAAAGTCGGGATATAAGATTTTCAAACGCGTGTCTGTATGTCTCCGGATTTATAGTTTCTCCAGATTTCCTTAAATATTATGACAGTGGTTGAGCTATGTGGGCATAACTGTTGATAAGTTTCCGATAATATCTTGTTAAGCTTAGAAATTGTTTAATTTCTTTTTCAAGGGGACTTAATATCCTGGGCAAGGGGACTTTTTCAACAGTTTCTAATTTTCTCGGGCCAGTTTTTATACCTTCTGATGTTAGAATATGTCCTAGAAATGGTAATTCAGCGTGAAAGAATTCAGTTTTGTCAAGTTGTATCATGTTATCAAGTCAAGTTAACAAAAAATATAATTCTATTATCAAAGTATACTGATGAGTTAGGTGTATTACTAAGTAAAGAATTCATGGTTCTTTTAAATTTTGGTAGTGTTTTTTTAGTGTTAAAAGCCCATTATTTTATGTTTTATAATTATCTGACTATCCTGCTTCAATAAAAGACCGATTATGGCGTAATTAAGACAAACGCTGAAGGACAGTGACCAAAGAATTATCCTAGGTCAAATATGTTAGTCCGCCATCTTTGGAGGCCATTTACCGGTACCGAATAGATGAAATGCATTGTTTTTATACCGTTTACCGGGGTTTGCACTAGGGACTTATCTGGAAATAGGAATAATCGGGATTCCACTGTATAATAAATAATATGATCACACCACAAATATAATGAAAGATTTTAAAGAATGGGATAATAAAATAAAATGCTTAACCCTCTCAACTCTGTTCTTCCTATTTTTTAACAGGGAACGTTTCATCAACATCTCCGAGCGAATTCTAAACCAACCTGCCTAGTTATGTGATAACATTATGATAACACTAAAGTGAAGTAATGTTTATGCGAATGGATTTGTTGTAATAGACCCTAGACTATCAATGATAAAACAGTTGGTGACCCCAGCCTAAGGCAATGGAATACCACGTGGTAAAAAACTTTAACGGGTCTCATTATATCATCCATTAAGAAGATAAATTGTTCATTTTTTATTCGTTTATTGTTTTATGATGTTTCTTATTTTACAATTATGTTTTTAGGTGTATTCGTCAAGTTAAAAATTGTCTATATAGGCGATATTAGGATTTTTAAAACTAGTACAATGTTTTAATTTACTATAATCAACAAGGTTAAATATGAAAGGATTTTTATAAAATGTAGGCTTGATGCAATAATAATGATCGATTAAATATAGAAAGGTGGATTTCATTGATTGTTTTTCATAATAACAATAATTTTTGTAATACTCAAAGTGTTCATTTCTCTTCATAGTTGCTGGAAATGAGACAAATATGTTTATTATATTGGATTTAATTGTACAGTGGAGTTTGCTCATTAACCATAAAACTTGAGGCTTTTATAGGCTTATTATATGTTGTCACCTGTGACACTAATTCCTAGTTTGCACCATTAAAAAGTCAGTGTTAAATCATTAATTTTATTATATACATATTCAAGTATATATAAAGAATGTACTTTACATGTCCAAGTATATATATAGAATGTTCTTTACATGTCCAAGTATATATATAGAATGTACTTTACATGTCCAAGTATATATATAGAATGTACTTTATATGTCCAAGTATATATATAGAATGTACTTTACATGTCCAAGTATATATATAGAATGTACTTTACATGTCTTGAAAATCAGTTTCCCTTATTTAATATTTCAACATTTCTTCGTCCTTTATTGAAGGGAACACTATTCATTGCTATGTCATTTTGATATGATTCCATTATATTTTTGTTAATATTTATTGTGGTTTCTATACTGTGTGGATTTTCTGTGTTTTTGTACTTATTTATTATACATATTTATACATAGGCTTTATAAATATTTGTTCGTCATTTAGCTGAGGAGGGTCTTCTTGTCCTTTTCATGGTTTATAACGTCAAGAATTATTTTATTTCCATCATGATATTTTTGAGCATAATGTTCCGTTATGGTGGTTTGAATATTGGCAACAATAGAAATACCAAATTTTATTTAGTCTAGTAGTTTAGAGTATTATTATGAGCAATAGTCGCTAATGTTAGTTTGTTTGTAATTGTAAGTGTAATTCGTTAAGTTTTGATTATTTAAGATTGGTAATATTTCAATAAAAGTGCTGCGCTGTCTATTCAAGAGTCCTGAAGAGTTAGAGATCCTGGTGATGTCATTAACTTTTCTATATTCTGTAACAATATGATCTCTTTTTTATCCCACATTTTCTTAGCGGATTTCCAAACAGGGGAGTTGTATGGTGAATTACTCTCGCGTATAATTCTGTTTTGTAATACTTTTTCCACTTGTTCATGAATTTGAGCCGAGAACTGGACAGGACAACGGTAGTTTCGGCAATAAGTCCGCGCTTCATTTTTTGTGGTAATTTCATGTTTAATAAATTTGCGGAGCTTAATTTTTCTTCATCAATTCGTATTATTTTTCCCTATTTACTGATGAGATCAATCATAGCACTCTCTGTTCCTTCACCCCACTGGTGTTTTCGTGATAAATTCTTCGGAAATAATTTGACATCCTTATGGTAAAGATGTCAGAAATATATGATTCTTAGACGCGCCAGTTTCAATAAGCCGTTTAGACCCGGTGTTGTTCTTCATTTGGGGCAATAAATCGGAGTAATTTAGGCCATATTCAGCTCTACATTGGACGGTGGATCTGTTCTCTGAGAAATTTAAAAAATGTTCAAATTTTTTTTCTAGATAATTTAGTTAGTCGGTTATCTGTGCAATTGGCGTGTCTTTGTCATCGTTTTCTGTATAATGTATTATTCGCGGTTTTTTCTTTTGTAATTTGAATTGTTTGGTGTTGCATTGTTAGAATTGGTTCTATATGTTGTCTTTTGGACATCTTATATATGTGCACCATCACGCATGAGGGTATTTTTAAGTTGTCTAATGTTTGTTAATCTTTTACAAGTCGCTAAGAAGAATTTTTAGTCTTTAGGTAGTTTTTTCTTGCATTCGTTTGTGATTTCTTCGTGACAACAGGTCATCATTTTTATTTTGTCTCCTCCTGCTACCCGATCCTCAGTAAATATTCGTCTCGCATAAGTATGAGTTAGTGAATAGAACAACACGTGGTGTCCGCGTGGTTTCAAACTAGTGGCATAAATGTGTGACATACATGTTGCTAAGGTTTTATTGTCAAGAAATTCTTCAGCTTCTCCTACTGATTTGGTATTTATGTATGCTAATAATTATTTTGCGTTATGCACTATGTTTTTATGAGAGTCCCTACAAATATATCGAAAAAATATACACAAATATATACAAATCGAAAAAATATCTTTCGACACGAGGTAAATATTAAGTCAATGCCCAGTACAAAAATCGAACTTTCGAACGGTCGACAGAGGGCATAATATAGATTCGTCACCTGGGGGTTAGTCTCAATGAACTGGACAGACATTTTGCTCCGACCCCTCACGAAGGCTAATACAATTTCAACCCTCGAGAATTGTTTTAAAAATTATAGCTCTATTTTAGAAGGTCGTCTTTCAAACATCACATTTTATCAAAATCTCCGAGTGAATTCTAAACCAACCTGCCTAACTATGTGATAACTTTATGATAACACTAAAGTTAAGTAATGTTCATGTAAATGGATTTGTATAATAGACCCTTGACTATAACTGATAAAACAGTTGGTGACCCCAGCCTAAGGCAATGGAATACCACGTGGTAAAAAACTTTAACTGGTCTCATTATATCATCCATTAAGAAGATAAATTGTTCATTTTGTATTCATTGATTGTTTTATACTGTTTTTTATTTTACAATCATGTTTTTAAAACTATTTTCAATTTTATTTTATCAATGAAGACAAAATCCAATCTAGTGAAAGCGGCAATAGACTAAAACCATCTACCTGGCACCTTCCATTCTGTACCTGCACTGGGGAGACTTGACAGAGGTTGTTTTGTAAGTGTTGGTTCACTGCAGGGGGTTTCGAGAGAAGATGTTTTAAAAGGAACAGATGGGTACAAGATAAGAGACTACCATGCACTCCTGGCGCCGACAAGCCCATGAATGAACATTGGTAAGAGTATTGCTGGAAAGACTCCAGTAAATAACTTTAAAATAATTTCCCATGAGGCCATGCTCTCACCTAGTCCAGCCTTAGTCCCCCTCCTGTTGTTTCTTTGTCTTGTTTACTCGCTGGCTCTTGAAGCATTTCTTACGGTTAGGTTTGATATTTTATAAAAATGATATCATGGGATAAACAAGTATAATGATACACATTATACGTGACTGGACTGAACTGACTCTAATAAAGGTGATGGGGCTCACCATTTTGATCAAACTTAAAACTAACATACTAATTCTTAATCTAATTTTTCCCCGACAGTCTGTTGCCATCAATGTGGGAGGGTTGGTGGGGTTATAGTATTAAACACTGGGTTTGTGAGGTGCTGCAACTCACCTACCGACGGCACACCAAGCAACACGTGCAGGTCAGCGTTCTTTAATTCTCGAGAGAGGTATGTCGGAACACTTATATGTTTCTGTTAGTTTCAAGTTCTTTACATAAATGAACGAATAACTTGAATAATATGGGCTGCGAGGTGATAAAAATTATACAAAAAATGAAATAAACTAGTATTGATCTTTATTAAAAACCTTGCAAGTGCACATATAATGTACATTTTATTAAATTACGTATAAATAACATTTAAATATTATTATTTAACACATTTGTTGTAGACCTTTGAAATGAACTATTCAGCTTCTGCCTAATCTGGTTTAGGTCGGGGATAAATTTCTTCGTTCTAGTACTGAGACAAATTTTCCAAATGCTTTCAATTTCTGTGATCTGTCTTCTCCAGTGGTTGAGAACTAGGGTGTTTACCAATTTACGTACCCATTATGGGAGTAATGGCTGAGTTTTATAGGAACATATTAAGTTTATTGTGATAAAGTAACAATCTGCCTCATTGGGCAATAAGTAATTGTGATAAATGATCTCATTCACACCAATGGCTGAGTTAGTCTTTCAATGTGGTAGTCTTAAAAATTGTTGTGAGGTTCATATCCTCGACGAGTTTTAATCGAGACCAAAATCGACATTTAAATTTAAATTTCATTTTTTATTGTCGATGGTGATGGCCATTAAACGTTCTTCATATCCTATTCTCCTACCCAGGCTTCACACAACCTTTCCTCCAATGTATTCCACAAGATCAAGAACTGATGTTGAAAAACTGGAATTTTTTCGTCTTCATTGCTTTCTCTTGGAACCTCCACCAGACTTGTTTTTGGATTAGATAAATTTATTTTATCTTCACTTTGGTTAATTTACTCCCAATCCAAGAAGGCATTGCGTTTCCACTGCAATATTTTTCTTAACGAGTGTCAAAACTCAAAAGCAGATGGGTTATCATTATCACTTCCTCTCTTTCTCATTTAACCCAACAAATCTAACTGGTCTTGACTTATTTTGTCCATGGGTATACAGTTTAAAAAGTTTGTCCTGTTTTACGAATTTGTCATGCACGTTGAGCATGATGATAACTAATATGATTGTTATTGAAGCTGAAAATCAAAGTTTTAGATAAATATTATTTCATACAGTTGTTACATACCTATATAAAAGATGATAATAATGTCTATTTGTTCTGTAAGAGTTAATTTTTTTCCCGGGGATATCGAAATTTTTTCATTATAGAAATAAGACCAATGAGTATTAGAAAAAGAAGAGGAATTTATGAATCGGCCTATCAAACTTAATTCTCCTTTACAGTTAGCAAAGTGAAGTAGACATGGTAAATAGGTGGAATGTAAGCCAGTAAACTCATCGTATCGCTGTATTTGTCTTTTGTTGTAGGTCTTGAAGTTTTATACAGTGGCAAGAGTAATTTTCCTGAGGTTTTTAGGTCTTCCTTTTTTCAAAATAAAAATTATTTTAAATGGAGCACTTTCTTCCATACTAGTTTTGTAAAAATGTTCGGGCGGTTCATCCGTTTTAAACCTCATCCAGCATATTTCCTTTAGGAAATCGCTTTTTTCTCATGTATTTTTATGTGGGTGATGAAAACTTTAATTAAAATTATTCTTAAAAATGTTCCTTTATATTTGCTTTATTGACATACAAGTTGTACATTTTTCTTAAGTTGAAATCAGAACTCAGGTATTTTCTGCTTGGATTTTCAGAACGCGTGTAATGGCTTTCATAGCGTGGGAAATTTTTTATATGATCTTTTACGGCATCCACTAGTTTCTCATTACTCTTTCTGCAAGATCAAAGAAATATAAAAAATGTTCAAATTTTGTTTCTAGATAATTTGGTTGGTCGGTTATCTGTGCAATTGGCATGTCTTTGTCATCGTTTTCTGTATAATGTATTATCCGCGGTTTTTGTATACTATTTTTTTTATTTCTTATACTTTTCCTAATCTTCTGATCATTATTTTCATAATGTGATCAAAAATTAGTAGCATCGTCTTCGTCGGTCGTTGAATCAATTAATTCCCAAATTCTAATTCTCTTCTTAGTGTTTAGCAATCTTGAATTAGTAATGCTTTCCTCGGCCGATTCAGAAATTCCTCTTCTTTTTCTAATACTCATGGGTCTTATTTCTATAATGAAAAAATTTCGATAACCCCGGGAAAAAAATTAACTCTTACAGAACAAATAGACATTATTATCATCTTTTATATAGGTATGTAACAACTGTATGAAATAATATTTATCTAAAACTTTGATTTTCAGCTTCAATAACAATCATATTAGTTATCATCATGCTCAACGTGCATGACAAATTCGTAAAACAGGACAAACTTTTTAAACTGTATATGAATGAGATCATTTATCACAATTACTTATTTCCCAATGAGGGAGATTGTTATTTTATCACAATAAAGTTAATATGTTCCTATAAAACTCAGCCATTTCTCCTATAATGGGTAAGTAAATTGATAAACACCTTAGTTCTCAACCGCTGGAGAAGACAGATCACGGAAACTGGTTGATTGAAAGCTAAACCTAAACCTAAACCTAAACCAATCAAATTAGGCAGAAGCTGAATGGTGTGAAATACAAAACATTATAAAATTTTGAATAATTTATTTTCTTAATGGATGATATAATGAGACCCGTTAAAGTTTTTTACCACGTGGTATTCCATTGCCTTATGCTGGGGTCATTAACCGTTTTATCAGTTATAGTCCAGGGTCTATTACAACAAATCCATTCGCATAAACATTACTTAACTTTAGTGTTATCATAATGTTATCACATAACTAGGCAGGTTGGTTTAGAATTCGCTCGGAGATGTTGATGAAACGTTCCCTGTTAAAAAATAGGAAGAACAGAGTTGAGAGGGTTAAGCATTTTAGTTTATTATCCCATTCTTTAAAATCCCTCATTATATTTGTGGTGTGATCATATTATTTATTATACAGTGGAATCCCGATTATTCGTAATTCCGGATAATTCGTACAAATTTGCCGGTCCCTAGTGAAAATCCCGGTAAACGGCTTAAAAACAATGCATTTCAGTCCCCTCGGTAATCCGTATTATTTTTATGCCCGAGGGCAATTAAAACGTCTTATAATACGTATTTCCAGCTTAAAGACCTGGTCCTTCGCATGTACCCTCCATCTTTAGCCGCTGATGCTGATGGCTGCCAGGAGGTGGAGCAGGATTTCCAAGAGCAGCAAATCTGTTTTAGACATAGACACTGCAAGGGCCTAGCAGTTACTGGGACAGACCCCCCCCCCCATCGCTATAAAATTCACATAATTGTATTGCTTGCAACTATTAATTACAAAAAATAAACTAATGCGGTCGTACCATGCCTAAATGGCCTCCAAAGATGGCGGACTAACATATTTGACCTGGGATAATTCTTTGATCACTGTCGTTCAGCATTTGTCTTAATTACGCCATAATCGGTCTATTAT
Organism: Acanthosoma haemorrhoidale; assembly: GCA_930367205.1. Taxonomy (NCBI): domain Eukaryota; kingdom Metazoa; phylum Arthropoda; class Insecta; order Hemiptera; family Acanthosomatidae; genus Acanthosoma; species Acanthosoma haemorrhoidale. The sequence goes on along the minus strand of OV884014.1, from coordinate 110,505,964 downwards.
TGAAGCAGGATAGTCAGATAATTATGAAACATAAAATAATGGGCTTTTTTTTACAAACAGCCCAGAGGCCCCCTTTCTACTAAGTCTTTACTTAGTAATACACCTAACTCTTTAGTATACATTTAACTTGTCTTGATAACATGATATAACTTGACAAAAGTGAATTCTTTCACGCTGAATTACCGTTTCTAGGACATATTCTAACATCAGAAGGTATAAAAACTGGCCCGAGAAAATTAGAAACTGTTGAAAAAGTCCCCTAGCCCAGGATATTAAGTCCCTTTGAAAAAAAAATTAATCAATTCCTAAGCTTAACAAGATATTAACGGAAACTTATCAACAGTTATGCCCACATAGCTCAACCACTGTCATTATATTTAAGGAAATCTGGAGAAACTATAAATCCGGAGACATACAGACACGCGTTTGAAAATCTTATATCCCGACTTTTCGGAGCAAATCATTTTAACAACCGACGCAAGTAATATGGCAGTTGGAGCAGTAGTTTCTCAACTTTCCGAAGGGAGGGATCACCCAATCGCTTTTGCTTCTAAAACAATACTAAAGACAGAACCAAAATATTCAACTATGCATGAAGAATCTTTTACTATTACTTATGCTTGCAAACCCTTTAAACCATATCTTTATGGGCAGAGATTTATAATTCAAACGATTTTTTTCTATGAAAAATAATAACACAAGGATAATGAAATGGATTTGCCTGATAAATAAGTTTGATTTCGAAATTAATGATGTAGAAGGAAGAACTAACTGTAGCAGATGCATTGAGTCGTGTAAAATTGAAAATAATACAAATAATAATTAAACGGTATCGAAGAAATAGATACAGACGGAGAGTTAGACAAATTATTAACTGAAACTGGAACAAACCCTAAAAGACTTAGAAGACAGCCTTCCACTTCCCCAAGAACTAGTTGAAACCGAGAGCTAAGCAACCCAACATTCTCAACAACGTATATACAATCAAATATTTATAGTGACCAACAAACCCATTAACATTTAAAAAAAACAAATTTTCATAACAAGAGGCAGCGGCCCACTACAAATAGAACGACCCTTTAATAAATTAAGGTACCAAATAGAACCGGCATACCCTTGGAAAAACGACATCGAAAATAAATTACTTGAAATTATTATAATAATTCTCAATAATAATAAATCATGCGTTACCCTCTGAGAAGTCTCCTACTTACACATGTATTTAATAAAATATAATTTAAAACAAATACCAGTTTTGTATATATATTTTTTTTCAAAGCATAAAAAAAAGGCATCAAGGCAGTGGGAATAACTTAACAGCATTTAGAAATAAGCTAGTTTATTTGAAAAAGAGATAATACAGATCTTAATATAATTTTATTTACATTTACAAGTTACCTTATCTTAAAATATACTAAACAAAAAAAAAGTAATAACTATCTTCTAACTAAAAAGATAAAAATCCTAGTAATGAACTACAAGAGTGATACATAATTAATGATCAGTTACTCTCTCCCTCCATGGGCAGTATTAAAGATTACATACTTAAATATAAATGATAATGACAAATAGTCCAGCCATAGTCAAAAAGTACAATTACAAGCTCAATCGTTCTTTCTCTTAATAGTGCAAGCTGTTTATCGAGCTTATCTAATTTTGCCGAATTAACATTTCTTTTCAATTCATTGGCTATTTTTGCATCTAATTTCTAATCACTTTTTGCCTTCGCCTTTCTAGTTTCTTCTTTCGGGCGATCTCAATGCGGGCCATCCTATGCTCGTTCTTCATTTCACTGTAGGTTCTTTTCCTTCCACCTATTAAAATAATACAAAGCAGGTTAAAGAATAGAAAATTTATGAATCTATTTTAAAAAGATATAAATCCTATATTAATTTCGTTATTAGTACTAAATATAACCTACTAGAGGCAAATGGATAAAAGTTAAGGTAGCCCATATAAAAAATATATTAGATTAGACATTAGTGAACAGGGATTCATTAAAACGCTCTTTGTAATTCTTCCACAATAGTTTAAGAGACTAGCATACAATTTGATAAGGACTTCTATTTGATTTCCTCATGATGCTAAAACAATAGCAATACTTTAAAATATAATCATGCTTAGTTAAATAATTAACAAATGGATGTAATGTATTCATGACTGAGATTGAACAGTTCAATGGAAGGGTGGCCACAAATGCAACTCAAGGAGACGAAGTTCAATTAAAAAGATGGTCCTACGTTGCGAACACTTTTCAAAAAACTCACTGAATAAAAATTGAAACTTACTTTCCGTCGTACCCGCTTGTGGATCACGTCCTTCCACAACCTTTTGGGCCTTGCTGTCTTATGCAGCTGCAGGTAACACCCACAGCTATTGCAGAGCAGCTCCTTATTTGGGTGTCTCCTCCATACACTTGTCTTTTTTGTTCCGCAATTGGAACAATTTTTCTGAAACCATTAATAAAAATATTATTATAAACTAATTTTTGCTTATAATTTAACTTTTTTAGAACAATTGATATTGTTTATGCTACTATAGTTTTGTTAATGACATAAACAATAAACACTGTTCATGCGAGCTCATGTCTTATGGTTACTCTACCGTAATTCCAACACTTTTTTAGCACGGGCTCGTATAAACAAAAATATATTGAAAAGTGCACATCTTGAAAATGACCACGTATGATATATATTAAATAAATTAAAGAAAGCATTAAAAGATAATAACAAAAGAAAATAACAAATGATTACCATGTCCGCCGACGATCTTCCGCCAAAAGCGGCTGCTGCTGCGAGGAGGTGAAGGCCGTCCTCCACGGCCACTGACAGGTCTCCCTGGAATTTCTGTTAACAATAAAGAAATTATTTTATAAAATTTGAAGAAAAATATATCTTTTATATATTTGATTCTCATCCGTGCACTAGATCCCCTGCAAATGACAATCTCCATCAAGAATGGAAGTAATCTAGATTACTTGATGCTTCGGTGTTCTTTTGTATTCTCTTTTTTGGCCTGATAAATAAATAATATGAACAAATACGTGGACCTCTTTTCAACCGACCAAACCAGACATATAAAATATTATTTATACAGGGAAAAGTGCTTGAGCGAAATTATTTAAAATTATTTCGATGGGGGAACCTAACAATATTTATAGTTAATAGCACAAAACATAATTTATGTCCCTCAACTTCCTTTTAATGTTTTAAAATTAATAATAATTGAAAATTAAGAAAAAAAGCACGTTTTTATATAAATTTCTATGAATTATTTCAAATACATATGTACTCCATGGTTGATACATCTACTCTCACTAACCGAATCGGAGGGCCCGATTCACTAGCATTTTACTGTTAGGTATATTGCAAGAATAACAACTAGTACACTAAACATTTAAACTCTTAGAAGACTGAAAAAATTAAGTTTTCATTTAAGTTACTCATCGATTACATGTTCTCATCAAATTCGTTATGTCTGTTGTTACTATGAAAGAAATCATCAGGCAGTAATCAGTTTGAAATTTTAAAGAAATGTCCTACAACATGTTTTATAAAAATACTGATTTATTATTTTTACACTATACTGGGTCATGTAAACAAACACTACCCGTTTATTTCGATTTTGAAGAAAATAATTTATTCGAGAAAGTTCAATCAAATTCAAAAAATGGACAAAAAAGCAATTTAATAAAAAGGTCTTTAATAAATTAATTAGTAATAATTAAAGAAGTATTTTTCTGTCTAGTGTGTAAAGGTTTATTCAAAAAGTTTGTCCAAAAATTAATCTAGATACTTCGCTTTAAAGTTTTCCTCGATGATAACAGAAATACTAACAGTTTTAGTTACTTTATGAAAATTAAATTCAACCTAAAATGTTATCACCGCAGTATAAGCAACAGTCAAATTGAGTGAATTGCTTATAAGTAAGGGAAATAACGACAAATATAACACAAAATGTTTCCTATATATCGCCAGTTCTAATTTATCAACTGAGTACTTACTGGTAGTTTATAAGCCTGGAAAACCCCTTAATTAAAATTCTAGAAACAAAAACATTCCTATGAAATAATATTTGAACACAATAAGACTGCAAAATACTTACATCCTCTCCCAAATGTCTGATGACGAAAGCCAAAGCCTGGTGCAGGTTGGCGATGGTGGATTCCTTACCATCAGAAGCCATCTTCGATAATAAGACTTCGAAACCATTGCCACCCCAACCCCCAAGTTACCCCCACCCCTCCAGTTACCCCTACCCCTCCTGTTACCCCCACCCCTCCTGTTTATTAATTTTGTAAACTAATTATAGTATAAGTAAAGTGGGTAGCCTGCGATCTTATTCTGATAAGCCACTCCTGCATTAAAGTCTCTAAGAATCAGAAACATTAACGTAGCATTCACGTTCCTAATTATTCTAGCAAATTTTGTCAGATCACCTTTCAGTAAACACATTTTCTTATTTCTAATAACCTACCAATTTTTTAACAAGAATTTAATGAAAACACGATTGAAACTAGGTTCAAAATTTTTATCCAGCAGCTCTACAACAGAATTACGTTGTAGGTGGTTGCAATTTGAAAACTGACTGAATTTCAAAATCTGAGTTGCTAATATTCAACGAAAAAGCTCGCATTTCATGTATTGGAATAAAATTACCAAAATCTTATTAACTGACATCTTAAAAGTACTCAAAATTTGAAAATTGGCTCTTCAAATTCTTGCGTACATTAACTGAAAGGCCTTAAAATTTACAGGGAGCACTAAATACTAAACGTGTTTTCAAAAGGGTACTAAGTAAAATAACTTAGTCAGTTTTAGTTTTTTTCAAATCCATACAGATCGATTATTGCAGATTCTACAATAAGAAATCTTTGCATAAATTCACAGTTATAATGAAGCAAAACAATACACACTTCAAGTATTAAAATTACTAAATCAAAAGTCAAAAATGTCTTTATAAGAACTTGCTCCTGATTATAATCAGTTATAATGGTTGAAAAACCCCAACCATCCCCAATGGATATATGGGAACAGACAAAAATCAAAATACATGAAGTGAAAAGTACCTTATTTTCCTGAAATTACTTCTAAAGTTTATAGAGATTTTTTTTTTTTTTAAAACCTGAAAAATGAATAATTATTGCTTTGTTTCTAATTTAAAGACTAAGATTTAGTTATTTTTTGCAATAAGGGTTTGTTATAAAAAAGTTGAAAGGTTAGGCTGAGTTTCCTGGTAGGTTAGAACCGAAAAGTGCATCCCATGTTATAATTTCGACTCCCTCTCACTTAAAAAACCAAATGCCCAACAAAAAAAATATATGAAACCAAATTTTAGTTAATTAACTCATGTCTAATTTAATATGAAATGATTCACGTTAGTTATGCACGGTTTTTTTAAGTTATGAACAAAATGGGAAAAAAAATAATGTGATTTCTTATAGTTCCGGCAAAAATTGGATGTGGCAAAGTTTAAATTCATAACCACACCTCAAAATACATAAGTGGGCAAATTTTCAGAACTTCTCTAAAATTTTTCTAGTAAAAATATCTTTTTAAATGTGCTTCAATAAGATCGTTTAATGTAGGTATACTGTGACCTAGCCACCCTTGGCGCATTTAAATGTTACAACAAAGTATTAATTAAGTTCATTATTATTTGGACGAGTGTATTTTTTAAGGTGAAATTGAAAACCGCTTTCAAAACATAATTCAATATAGCTACTAAAATTATCAAAGCTGGAATGCATTTGTATGTTACATGAAGTATGATGTGTGATATATTTGTAAACTACATCCCACATCTTATTTTTACCATCCATAGATTATCTCATATGAGGACCTTATGTATAATAATGATAATAAGAGCATGCCATAACATCTTTTATAAAGAAATATGATCACAGTAAATAGCAATACAATCATAAGCAATAAATGAAATCACAGTGTTTTTTTTTCATTGACTAGTATGATTTTGTTGAATAGGTGTTGATTGAAGCCCTGGAGTCTGGAACTCTCCGGTCACCACAAGCCAGATGGAACACATCGAACTAATTTCAGAACGTGGTAAGTTAGTCGAGGTTTGGAGAAAATGGTGGAAAGTGGAACTATTTTTGGAAGGACTCGTTCTCTATTTCTCTGCATATATTTGTGATGAATGAAATATGTTATCTTTGTACCTCATGTTTTTATTTATTTAGCCTAATTGATTATTTTAACTTTTTTTATGTTTGATATTAAAATAGACATTTTTTGAACTAAAAAAACATATGGTCACGTGAGATGAATTATAAAATTTAAGTTTTCGTTCCAATTACGCTACTTATTATGTTATTCATTTAAGAGAGATATGGAACCTAAATAATAATGAACGTTGAAAATAAAAATAAGTATATTAGGTTTGAATATGTATTAGTAAACGATTTCTTGATCATTGGTTTATTTATGAGTCCACTATTTGGAGATGCAAGTTGGTAGAAACGACCCCCTTATTACGGTTATTGTATAAAACCACAACTGTCTCTTTAGTTCAAGTTGTGATTGTTTTTAGGGAAACTGAGATGCGCAGTTTCAGTAAGCAGTGCTGATCAATTGTGCCCTTAATGGATGACAAATGATCCAATTTGTGAATTTGAAAAGTTTGAAGCGACAGAGCAGTGCTGGGAACATAGGTCATGAAGGCCTGTAATATATTGATCGTTTAGTCTCCCTAGATATCAGGTATTTTTACTAGAATTTTTGAAGAATTTCTGAAAATTTGCTTAATTATGATTTTTGGGGTGCTCATTACGGATTTAAATTATGCCACCTCAGATCTTTTCCGGAAGTATAAAAAAAATGTCGAAATTGTAAGAGGAAATGCACTGCCTAGTTCCTTGAAGGTTCCTACCTGTATCCCGCAGGCAGCTGTCCAGGTAGGTTGGGAAAATGCCAACCCCAACAGCAGACAGTGCATTCGATGAAATTTCAACACGCTCTCGGAGAATGCGCCAAAATAACAGAATTAAGTCTTATTTCAAGGATTTATAGAAAAGTATACAGGTAGAAAAATACCTGAACAAAGCACTATAATTAACACTATTTCCAAAACATTTATTTAATAAACGAGGTTCTGTCACAAGTTGATTTTGATTCCTCAGTGGCAGTGAAATAGGCCAAATTATTTATGGATAATCCTACCTTCAGGGATCTGACGTAAGGTTCTGAAGTTCTTAGCCGGTTCTGAAATGTAGTTTTTATTTTGTCCAAATATTAGCTAATAACAATTGTTTTGACTTACTGAAATGGCAATGGTCAGTAAGCAAGTAAAAATCGTTTTCGTTATAAATGCATATAAATCCAAAATTAATCAATTAGTTTTCAAAAATCTTCAGTATTAAAAAAAGAAGTGGAAAAAACCTGCACCCATTGCTTGGTGTGCCGTCGGTGGACGAGTTCATCTACCGGAGACACGTCGTTTTTTGGCTCGTTGCAGAACCTCACAAACCCAGTGTTTATCACTACGACCCCACCACCCTTCCCATATCGATAGCAATAGAATGTCAGGGAAAATTAAGTAAAGATTTAGTTTATGTTTTTATTGTTAGGTGTAAGTCAGTTTTTAGTCTATAATAAACAAGGGAGCCCTAACACTTTTAATAGAGTGAGTCCATTGATGTATAATGTACATCATTATAATTTTGTACTACGCAGATCACTATTAGTAGAAAACAGAATTTGTGTACAATCTACAGGAAATATAATGAAGCAATTGTAAATAGATTCGTTTGTAGAATCTTATAGTGTTCCTATATTAAATTTTTCAAAACTGACATTTGCATTCTTATTTTCATATTTCAATGGTGTTATCTTCGTATCCAAATTTATTATCGTTTTATATTTATTTAAAACATCTACTCCTACTATAACGTCATATGTTATACCGGGTACTATTAAAAAATTAATATCAAATTCACATTTGTCAATTTTTATTTTCATAAAAAGTTGTTTATTTGCACAGGCTGTATTTTTTCCTGATACTGATATAATGTTGGTTTTAGTTAACGGTAACAGTTTCAAATTTCTAAGTTTTGATTTATTTTTTTTTTAAATTTGTTTATTTATTACTGAAATTTCGGCTACTGTATCAATTAGTACTTGATTATTTTATCTGGCCAATATTAATATTTATTATTAGACATTATTTTTTACAACTTTCACAATTGGTTCATCAATTAACAAATTATCTTCAAAAAGGTTATTTAATACAAAATCTTCATTACCAAATTCATATAGTCAGTCAAATTCATTTGGTTTGGGGTTCTGTTGTACCTTAGCATGTGTTGTCAATTTTAATTTTTTGTATCACTGTATCGTTTTCATTTCTAATTACTTCAATATTGTCGAAATTAGATTGATTATTATTATTCTGCAATTCAATTCTATTACATTGAATTTGTCGTTCAATTATTTCGTGATTTTGTTCAAATTCCTCATCTTTTCTCATTCCCTCTCTACCTTGACCATAATTCTTTTGTTAATAGGGTCTTCTGTCAAATTTTGTTTCTCTATTTGTAAACCCGCTTTTAAATCCCGATTGTTGGCAATTTTCAAATTGGTTTTGACTATTACCATTTTTAAAATTACTACTTTAATAAACCCTTAATTTGTTTCTAATTCTCCATTAAAATTCTAATATGGTCTGTTGAATCGACTATTTTGTATCTCATTTGTTTGTATATTTTGATAATATTCATATTTTTTATCTTGCTCACAATTATTATCTTGCACTTTGTCATAAATACAATGTTGAATAATTCAACCACTTTTTCAACGTTTCGGCTGATGCAAAGGTTATAGACCGATTGACCAAAATGTCTTATGAACATTTGACAAGTGGATTCTTCATTTAAAATATCCATTGTTATAATACATGTAGAGAATTCTGATAAAAATTCTTGCGGATTTAAATATTTGAAATTTAAATAACTACCCTTTAATATTGAAATCAAGTATTCCTTATGATCCTTACCACAAAAAACATCCCTAAAATTACTTTCAAAATCCTTCTATTTATTAAACTTCAATTTGTTCATATTGAACCAGCAAAAGGAGATTTCACTTAAATGAGCTGAAACCTGACCTGTTGTCTTACCTTTGTTATAGCTTTACTTGAAAGAAATAATTACCAAGTGATTTATCTGGTACTTTCAAGTCAATAAACAGGCAAGTTTCTTCAGATGTTTTTATTAGCGAATGAAGTACGGTAAGTAAAGTAACAATTTCAGGCAATGATTTATATCTAGACCAAGATGAAATATCGTACTTTTAATGGATCAGTTAAAAATCTAAATTAATTTGTACAATTAAATGTAATTAATATCTAAAGCTTGATTTCCTTTATACTGATAACATATGCAATCAGCTCTTTGGTAGAGGAAATTGGTAGGAAGTAATACAATTTTTGTTTTGTAGTGGAGTCCATAATTATTGTTATAATGTAGTATAATTCGTCTCCCCATAAATTACATATACAATTGAAAAAAAATTACTAAACCTTATACACCAAATGAATAATACATAATGATAGAAAATGTATTTAGCCTCTTCCTAATAGATTACTATTCCTATAAATATATTATCCTATTCTTGTAAATAAATTAATAAACTACAATCCAATTTCAAAGTTCTACCAAGCTTGTGTAGGAGATTTACTTTCGCGCTCGTCTGTTAATCATCTCAGTCAATTCTTTCTGTTCTCCCTAGTTTTCTATTCAGCGAAAAAAAATATACCCTTGAGTAAATAAATAATTTACATATATTAAATACAAAATCAGTATATACAATTCAATGTATTCATTGCTGTATGCATTTTAGTAGCACATTTTTGCACGTTTTAATACATTTAATTTTTTTTTAATTGTGTACGTTTTCAACACTTTTATGTAATGTAAAAATCAACATTACAACATCAAACAAAAACAAACCAAAAACCAGTCTTCTGCATTTTGACATATGACTGGACTAGTCTAGTTAGTTCCTAGGAACACTAAATGATCAATATATTACAGGCCTTCATGACCTATATTCCCAGCACTGCCCTTTCATTCAAACTGTTCAAATTCACAAATTGGATCATTTGTCAGCGATTAAGGGCACAATTGATCAGCACTGCATACTGAAACTGCGCATCTCAGTTTCCCTAAAAACAATCACACCTTGAACTAAAGAGACAGTTGTGGTTTTATACAATAACCGTAATAAGGGGGTCGTTTCTACCAACTTGCATCTCCAAATAGTGGATTCATAAATAAACCAATGATCAAGAAATCGTTTACTAATACATATTCAAACCTAATATACTTATTTATTACGAAGTAGTTGGTGTCCCCACGTGCAGGAGTGCATGGTGTTGCCATGTGGTCATGTATTGACTGACATTTCTAAGAGGTTAGCGTAAGTACTTCATTTTTCAGAACTTCTCTAAAACTTTCCAAGTAAAAATACCTTATGACTGGACTAGTCTAGTTAGTGCCTAGGAACACTAAATGATCAATATATTACATGCCTTCATGGCCTATATTCCCAGCACTGCCCTTTCATTCAAACTGTTCAAATACACAAATTGGATCATTTGTCATCCATTAACGGCACAATTGATCAGCACTGTTTACTGAAACTGCGCATCTCAGTTTCCCTAAAAACAATCACAACTTGAACTGAAGAGACAGTTGTGGTTTTATACAATAACCGTAATAAGGGGGTCGTTTCTACCAACTTGCATCTCCAAATAGTGGATTCATAAATAAACCAATGATCAAGAAATCGTTTACTAATACATATTCAAACCTAATATACTTATTTATTACGAAGTAGTTGGTGTCCCCACGTGCAGGAGTGCATGGTGTTGCCATGTGGTCATGTATTGACTTACAATTCTAAGAGGTTAACGTAAGTACTTCATTTTTTTCATGTCAGGTAAAATATATTATTAATACACCAATTATTAAATTCACTATAATATATATTATTCACCATAAGAGTTTCCGCTTTGGATTCCATGATTAGATGGACATTATAAATGTTTTATGTTGAAAAATCTGTTATTTTTATTTTCAACGTTCGTTATTATTTTGGTTCCAAATTTCTCTTAAATGAATGACATAATAAATAGCGTAATAGGAACGAAAACTTTAATTTTATAATTCATCTCACGTGAACATATGTTTTTTTAGTTCAAAAAATGTCTATTTTAATATCAAACATAAAAAAAGTTAAAATAATCAATAAGGATAAATAAATAAAAATATGAGGTACAAAGATAACATATTTTTTTTATCATACATATATACAGATAAATAGAGATTGAGTCCTTCCAAAAATAGTTCCACTTTCCACCATTTTCTTGGAACCTCGACTAACTTACCACGTTCTGAAATTGGTTCGATGTGTTTCATCTGGCTTGTGGTGACCGGAGAGTTCCAGACTCCAGGGCGTCAATCAACACCTATTCAACAAAATCATGCTAGTCAATGAAAAAAAAAACACTGTGATTTCATTTATTGCTTATGATTTTATTCCTATTTACTGTGATCATATTTCTTTATAAAAGATGTTATGGCATGCTATTATTATCATTATTATACATAAGATCCTCATATGAGATAATCTATGGATGGTAAAAATAAGATGTGAGATGTAGTTTACAAAGATATCACACATCATACTTCCATCTACAGCCCATCTCATAACTCTTCCTGATTGAATTTTTAAACGCATTCCAGCTTTGATAATTATAGGTAAATTAAATTAAGTTTTGAAAGCTGTTTTCAATTTTGCGTTAAAAGATACACTCATCAAAATAACAATGAACTTAATTAAGAGTGGCTAGATGACAGAAAGCGTATTGGTGGCTTTAGAGAAACCGTTAATGGAGTATGTAACATATAAAGAACATTTATTGCTATTGTTTGAATATTGTTTTATAAATACGTCAAAGAAAAAAAAGAAATAGAAGCTTTGTAATTTTTTTTGATGAACCACTCGTACTTAGAGTTTACGAAACTGGAGGTGACTCTCAGCTCATTCTGTAACAAACCTCTAAATTAACACGGACTTAAAGCTTATTAACCAATGAAGTTTTTCTAAAAATGGGGAATCTGTAGTACAGTAAGAGGCTGATATGAAAATATTCGAGTAATCCATGATTTTTCGAAAAACTGGGTAATTTAGCCCCTTTAAAAAGGGGGCTCTACAAATTCGTCTCGTTTGAGAGAAAATTTTGTTTAGTTTACGATGCTGCAATTTTGAAATACTTCATAATAAGGTAGTTTTTCATTTTCATGATTTATTGGTTTTCGTTTCTAATTGTCAATCCTAAAAAGACCCTGGTTCCTTTTTTATGTCGGTTTTATATTCTAATTCAGTTGTAATTATTTATCCTATTTCCGTTGAAGAAAAGAGATGTGCGACAGGAAGTGAGCCAGAGGCAGGAGAGTACTTGAAGTAAAAATGATACGGGACATTGGCAAGGATATCTGATGAAGTTGACTGAATGATTTAGGGCTCAGTGGCATGGTCCTAGCTCTAGGTGCACTCCAGCAAGGGGGCACTATTTCCTGGAGGATCGTACCCTAAATCTCCAGGTAACTAGCGTACTTGTACTTGTGGTGCACATTGTACTCTATTTTAACAATGCAAGGTGGAACGAATCGAATTTCCCTTTACATTTGTATTTATGGTGCGGTATCGCACTGTAAGAATTTAAGGCTTTTTCTTTAACATTCCTTTTGGGTGTTCCTATTATTGTTTTTTTTTTGCGAAAAGTATATATATCCATTAGAACCGTTAACAAAATGTACAAAAACGTACGCTGCACGTTTACACGATTTGAAGAATGTTTGTTCATCAGGTATATATATTCAACTGAATATGTTAAATGAACCACTATAGAACTATAATAAATTGAAAAAATGATTTGGTATAGCTAATATTATTGCCGAGATAATTGTGTACGAATTTACTGACAAAAAGCAAAAACTGCTCTTTCTTGGTTGTTACTCGTTACACTAGCAGACTGTCTGAGAGAGCTCACCTGACGTGACAAGTGCTGGGCGTCGAAGAACGGTTTGTGAACTACGATCACTGTGCAAACCTGCCCCGGTCTACTTTACTGTACAGTTTCACTTTCGTCTTCCAATCTCTAAAGACAACTCGTCGAGATATTTAAGAAAAAATGAAAAAAGTTTATTATCACGCAATAAATGATTAGATCGTAAACTGCTCTAGAAAGAGTGAGATTGAACAGTTCAATGGAAGGGTGGCCACAAATGCAACTCAAGGAGACGAAGATCAATAAAAAAGATGTTCCTACGTTGCAACACTTTTCAAAAAATTCACTGAATAAAAATTGAAACTTACTTTCCGTCGTACCCGCTTGTGGATCATGTCCTTCCACAACCTTTTGGGCCTGGCTATTTTGTGCAGCCTGAGGTAGCACCCACAAGCGTTGCAAATAATGTTGCAGTGTTCGTCTCTCCTCCAGACGCTCGTTCTGTCTGTCCTACAGTTACTGCAGACGTTCTGAAACCATTAATGAAAATATTATTATATACTAATTTTTGCTTATAGTTTAACTTTTTTTAGAACAATTGATATTGTTTAAGCTACTATACTTTTGTTAATGGCATAAACAATAAACAATGTTCATGCGAGCTCACGTCTTAGTGTTACTCTACCATAATTCCAACACTTTTTGAGCACGTGCTCGTATAAACAAAAATACATTGAAAAGTGCACATCTTGAAAATGACCACGTATGATATATATTAGATAAATTAAAGAAAGCATTAAAAGATAATAACAAATGATTACCATGTCCGCGGGCGATCTTCCGCCAAAAGCGGCTGCTGCTGCGAGGAGGTGAAGGCCGTCCTCCACGGCCACTGACAGGTCTCCCTGGAATTTCTGTTAACAGTAATGAAATTATTTTATAAAATTTGAAGAAAAATATATCTTTTATATATTTGATTCTCATCCGTGCACTAGATCCCCTGCAAATGACAACCTCCATCAAGAATGGAAGTAATCTAGATTACTTGATGCTACGGTGTTCTTTTGTATTCTCTTTTTTGGCCTGATAAATAAATAATATGAACAAAAACGTTGACCTCTTTCCAACCCACCAAACCAGACATATAAAATATTATTTATACAGGGAAAAGTGCTTGAGCGAAATTATTTAAAATTATTTCGATGGGGGAACCTAATCATATTTATAGTTAATAGCACAAAACATAATTTATGTCCCTCAACTTCCTTTTAATGTTTTAAAATTAATAATTATTGCAAATTGAGTAAAAAAGCCCGTTTTTATATAAATTTCTTTGAATTATTTCAAATACATATGTACTCCGTGGTTGATACATCTACTCTCACTAACCGAATCGGAGGGCCCGATTCACTAGCATTTTACTGTTAGGTATATTGCAAGAATAACAACTAGTACACTAAACATTTAAACTCTTAGAAGAAGAAAAAATTAAGTTTTCATTTAAGTTACTCATCGATTACATGTTCTCATCAAATTCGTTTTGTCTATTGTTACTATGAAAGAAATCATCAGGCAGTAATCAGTTTGAAATTTTAAAGAAATGTCCTACAACATGTTCTATAAAAATACTGATTTATTATTTTTACACTATACTGGGTCATGTAAACAAACACTACCCGTTTATTTCGATTTTGAAGAAAATAATTTATTCGAGAAAGTTCAATCAAATTAAAAAAATGGACAAAAAAGCAATTTAATAAAAAGGTCTTTAATAAATTAATTAGTAATAATTAAAGAAGTATTTTTCTGTCTAGTGTGTAAAGGTTTACTATAAAAGTTTGTCCAAAATTAATCTAGATACTTCGCTTTAAAGTTTTCCTCGATGATAACAGAAATGCTAACAGTTTTAGTTACTTTATGAAAATTAAATTCAATCTAAAATGTTATCACCGCGGTATAAGCAACAGTCAAATTGAGTGATTTGCTTATAAGTAAGGGAAATAACGACAAATATAACACAAAATGTTTCCTATATATCGCCAGTTCTAATTTATCAACTGAGTACTTACTGGCAGTTTATAAGCCTGGAAAATCCCTTCATTAAAATTTTAGAAACAAAAACATTCCTATGAAATAATATTTGAACACAATAAGACTGCAAAATACTTACATCCTCTCCCAAATGTCTGATGACGAAAGCCAAAGCCTGGTGCAGGTTGGCGTTGGTGGATTCCTTACCATTAGAAGCCATCTTCGATAATAAGACTTCGAAACCATTGCCACCCCAACCCCCAAGTTACCCCCACCCCTCCAGTTACCCCTACCCCTCCTGTTACCCCCACCCCTCCTGTTTATTAATTTTGTAAACTAATTACAGTATAAGTAAGGTGGGTAGCCTGCGATCTTATTCTGATAAGCCACTCCTGCATTAAAGTCTCTAAGAATCAGAAACATTAACGTAGCATTCACGTTCCTAATTATTCTAGCAAATTTTGTCAGATCACCTTTCAGTAAACACATTTTCTTATTTCTAATAACCTAACAATTTTTTAACGAGAATTTAACGAAACCACGATTGAAACTAGGTTTCAAAAAAATTTTATCCAGCAGCCCTACAACAGAATTACGTTGTAGGTGGTTGCAATTTGAAAACTGACTGAATTTCAAAATCTGAGTTGCTAATATTCAACGAAAAAGCTCGCATTTCATGTATTGGAATAAAATTACCAAAATCTTATTAGCTGACATCTTAAAAGTACTCAAAATTTGAAAATTGGCTCCTCAAATTCTTGCGTACATTAACTGAAAGGCCTTAAAATTTAAAGGGAACACTAAATACTAAACGTGTTTTCAAAAGGGTACTAAGTAAAATAACTTAGTCAGTTTTAATTTTTGTTTTTTTCAAATCCATACAGATCGATTATTACAGATTCTACAATAAGGAATCTTTGCAAAAATTCACAGTTATAATGAAGCAAAACAATGAACACACTTCAAGTATTAAAATTACTATATCAAAAGTCAAAAATGTCTTTACAAGAACTTGGCTCCTGAATATAATCAGTTATAATGGTTGAAAAACCCAAACCATCCCCAATGGATATATGGGAACAGACCAAAATCAAAATACATGAAGTGAAAAGTACCTTATTTTCCTGAAATTACTTCTAAAGTTTATAGAGATTTTTGTTTTTTTGAAAACCTGAAAAGTGAATTAATATTGCTTTGTTTCTAATATAAAGACTAAGATTTAGTTATTTTTTGCAATAAGGGTTTGTTTCAGAAAAGTTGAAAGGTTAGGCTGAGTTTCCTGGTAGGTTAGAACCGAAAAGTGCATCCCATGTTATAATTTCGACTCCCTCTCACTTAAAAAACCAAATGCCCAACAAAAAAATATATGAAACCAAATTTTAGTTAATTAACTCATGTCTAATTTAATATGAAATGATTCACGTTAGTTATGCACGGTTTTTTTTTAAGTTATGAACAAAAAGGGAAAAAAAATAATTTGATTTTTTATAGTTCCGGAAAAAATTGGATGTGGCAAAGTTTAAATTCATAACCACACCTCAAAATACATAAGTGGGCAAATTTTCAGAACTTCTCTAAAATTTTTCTAGTAAAAATATCTTTTTAAATGTGCTTCAATAAGGTCGTTTAATGTAGGTATACTGTGACCTAGCCACCCTTCGCGCATTTAAATGTTACAAAAAAGTAATAATTAAGTTCATTATTATTTGGACGAGTGTATTTTTTAAGGTGAAATTGAAAACCGCTTTCAAAACATAATTCAATATAGCTACTAAAATCATCAAAGCTGGAATGCATTTGTATGTTACATGAAGTATGATGTGTGATATATTTGTAAACTACATCCCACATCTTATTTTTACCATCCATAGATTATCTCATATGAGGACCTTATGTATAATAATGATAATAAGAGCATGCCATAACATCTTTTATAAAGAAATATGATCACAGTAAATAGCAATACAATCATAAGCAATAAATGAAATCACAGTGTTTTTTTTTCATTGACTAGTATGATTTTGTTGAATAGGTGTTGATTGAAGCCCTGGAGTCTGGAACTCTCCGGTCACCACAAGCCAGATGAAACATATCGAACCCATTTCAGAACGTGGTAAGTTAGTCGAGGTTTGGAGAAAATGGTGGAAAGTAGAACTATTTTTGGAAGGACTCGTTCTCTATTTCTCTGCATATATTTGTGATGAATGAAATATGTTATCTTTGTACCTCATGTTTTTATTTATTTAGCCTAATTTATTATTTTAACTTTTTTTATGTTTGATATTTAAATAGACATGTTTTGAACTAAAAAAACATATGGTCACGTGAGATGAATTATAAAATTTAAGTTTTCGTTCCAATTACGCTATTTATTATGTTATTCATTTAAGAGAGATTTGGAACCTAAATAATAACGAACATTGAAAATAAAAATAAGTATATTAGGTTTGAATATGTATTAGTAAACGATTTCTTGATCATTGGTTTATTTATGAGTCCACTATTTGGAGATGCAAGTTGGTAGAAACGACCCCCTTATTACGGTTATTGTATAAAACCACAACTGTCTCTTTAGTTCAAGTTGTGATTGTTTTTAGGGAAACTGAGATGCGCAGTTTCAGTAAGCAGTGCTGATCAATTGTGCCCTTAATGGATGACAAATGATCCAATTTGTGAATTTGAAAAGTTTGAAGCGAAAGAGCAGTGCTGGGAACATAGGTCATGAAGGCCTGTAATATATTGATCGTTTAGTCTCCCTAGATATCAGGTATTTTTACTAGAATTTTTGAAGAATTTCTGAAAATTTGCTTAATTATGATTTTTGGGGTGCTCATTACGGATTTAAATTATGCCACCTCAGATCTTTTCCGGAAGTATAAAAAAAATGTCGAAATTGTAAGAGGAAATGCACTGCCTAGTTCCTTGAAGGTTCCTACCTGTATCCCGCAGGCAGCTGTCCAGGTAGGTTGGGAAAATGCCAACCCCAACAGCAGACAGTGCATTCGATGAAATTTCAACACGCTCTCGGAGAATGCGCCAAAATAACTGAATTAAGTCTTATTTCAAGGATTTATAGAAAAGTATACAGGTAGAAAAATACCTGAACAAAGCACTATAATTAACACTATTTCCAAAACATTTATTTAATAAACGAGGTTCTGTCACAAGTTGATTTTGATTCCTCAGTGGCAGTGAAATAGGCCAAATTATTTATGGATAATCCTACCTTCAGGGATCTGACGTAAGGTTCTGAAGTTCTTAGCCGGTTCTGAAATGTAGTTCTTATTTTGTCCAAATATTAGCTAATAACAATTGTTTTGACTTACTGAAATGGCAATGGTCAGTAAGCAAGTAAAAATCGTTTTCGTTATAAATGCATATAAATCCAAAATTAATCAATTAGTTTTCAAAAATCTTCAGTATTAAAAAAATAAATGGAATAAACCTGCACCCATTGCTTGGTGTGCCGTCGGTGGACGAGTTCATCCACCGGAGAAAAGTCGTTTTTTGGCTCGTTGCAGAACCTCACAAACCCAGTGTTTATCACTATGACCCCACCACCCTTCCCATATCGATAGCAATAGAATGTCAGGGAAAATTAGGTAAAGATTTAGTTTATGTTTTTATTGTTAGGTGTAAGTCAGTTTTTAGTCTATAATAAACAAGGGAGCCCTAACACTTTTAATAGAGTGAGTCCATTGATGTATAATGTACATCATTATAATTTTGTACTACGCAGATCACTATTAGTAGAAAACAGAATTTGTGTACAATCTACAGGAAATATAATGAAGCAATTGTAAATAGATTCGTTTGTAGAATCTTATAGTGTTCCTATATTAAATTTTTCAAAACTGACATTTGCATTCTTATTTTCATTTTTCAATGGTGTTATCTTCGTATCCAAATTTATTATCGTTTTATATTTATTTAAAACATCTACTCCTACTATAACGTCATATGTTATACCGGGTACTATTAAAAAATTAATATCAAATTCACATTTGTCAATTTTTATTTTCATAAAAAGTTGTTTATTTGCACAGGCTGTATTTTTTCCTGATACTGATATAATGTTGGTTTTAGTTAACGGTAACAGTTTCAAATTTCTAAGTTTTGATTTATTTTTTTTTTAAATTTGTTTATTTATTACTGAAATTTCGGCTCCTGTATCAATTAGTACTTGATTATTTTATCTGGCCAATATTAATATTTATTATTAGACATTATTTTTTACAACTTTCACAATTGGTTCATCAATTAACAAATTATCTTCAAAAAGGTTATTTAATACAAAATCTTCATTACCAAATTCATATAGTCAGTCAAATTCATTTGGTTTGGGGTTCTGTTGTACCTTAGCATGTGTTGTCAATTTTAATTTTTTGTATCACTGTATCGTTTTCATTTCTAATTACTTCAATATTGTCGAAATTAGATTGATTATTATTATTCTGCAATTCAATTCTATTACATTGAATTTGTCGTTCAATTATTTCGTCATTTTGTTCAAATTCCTCATCTTTTCTCATTCCCTCTCTACCTTGACCATAATTCTTTTGTTAATAGGGTCTTCTGTCAAATTTTGTTTCTCTATTTGTAAACCCGCTTTTAAATCCCGATTGTTGGCAATTTTCAAATTGGTTTTGACTATTACCATTTTTAAAATTACTACTTTAATAAACCCTTAATTTGTTTCTAATTCTCCATTAAAATTCTAATATGGTCAGTTGAATCGACCATTTTGTATGTCATTTGTTTGTATATTTTGATAATATTCATATTTTTTATCTTGCTCACAATTATTATCTTGCACTTTGTCATAAATACAATGTTGAATAATTCAACCACTTTTTCAACGTTTCGGCTGATGCAAAGGTTATAGACCGATTGACCAAAATGTCTTATGAACATTTGACAAGTGGATTCTTCATTTAAAATATCCATTGTTATAATACGTGTAGAGAATTCTGATAAATATTCTTGCGGATTTAAATATGTGAAATTTAAATCACTACCCTTTAATATTGAAATCAAGTATTCCTTATGATCCTTACCACAAAAAACATCGCTAAAATTACTTTCAAAATCCTTCTATTTATTAAACTTCAATTTGTTCATATTGAACCAGCAAAAGAAGATTTCACTTAAATGAGCTGAAACCTGACCTGTTTGTTGTCTTACCTTTGTTATAGCTTAACTTGAAAGAAATAATTACCAAGTGATTTATCTGGTACTTTCAAGTCAATAAACAGGCAAGTTTCTTCAGATGTTTTTATTAGCGAATGAAGTACGGTAAGTAAAGTAACAATTTCAGGCAAAGATTTATATCTAGACCAAGATGAAATATCGTACTTTTAATGGATCAGTTAAAAATCTAAATTAATTTGTACAATTAAATGTAATTAATATCTAAAGCTTGATTTCCTTTATACTGATAACATATGCAATCAGCTCTTTGGTAGAGGAAATTGGTAGGAAGTAATACAATTTTTGTTTTGTAGTGGAGTCCATAATTATTGTTATAATGTAGTATAATTCGTCTCCCCATAAATTACATATACAATTGAAAAACAATTACTAAACCTTATACACCAAATGAATAATACATAATGATAGATAATGTATTTAGCCTCTTCCTAATAGATTACTATAACTATAAATATATTATCCTATTCTTGTAAATAAATTGATAAACTACAATCCAATTTCAAATTTCTACCAAGCTTGTGTAGGATATTTACTTTCGCGCTCGTCTGTTAATCATCTCAGTCAATTCTTTCTGTTCTCCCTAGTTTTCTATTCAGCGAAAAAAAATATACCCTTGAGTAAATAAATAATTTACATATATTAAATACAAAATCAGTATATACAATTCAATGTATTCATTGCTGTATGCATTTTAGTAGCACATTTTTGCACGTTTTAATACATTTAATTTTTTTTTAATTGTGTACGTTTTCAACACTTTTATGTAATGTAAAAATCAACATTACAACATCAAACAAAAACAAACCAAAAACCAGTCTTCTGCATTTTGACATATGACTGGACTAGTCTAGTTAGTTCCTAGGAACACTAAATGATCAATATATTACAGGCCTTCATGACCTATATTCCCAGCACTGCCCTTTCATTCAAACTGTTCAAATTCACAAATTGGATCATTTGTCAGCGATTAAGGGCACAATTGATCAGCACTGCATACTGAAACTGCGCATCTCAGTTTCCCTAAAAACAATCACACCTTGAACTAAAGAGACAGTTGTGGTTTTGTACAATAACAGTAATAAGGGGGTCGTTTCTACCAACTTGCATCTCCAAATAGTGGATTCATAAATAAACCAATGATCAAGAAATCGTTGACTAATACATATTCAAACCTAATATGCTTATTTATTACGAAGTAGTTGGTGTCCCCACGTGCAGGAGTGCATGGTGTTGCCATGTGGTCATGTATTGACTGACAATTCTAAGAGGTTAAAGTAAGTACTTCATTTTTTTAATGTCAGGTAAAATATATTATTAGTACACCAATTATTAAATTCACTATAATAAATATTATTCACCATAAGAGTTTCCGCTTTGGATTCCATGATTAGATGGACATTATAAAAGTTTTATGTTGAAAAAACTGTTATTTTTATTTTCAACGTTCGTTATTATTTTGGTTCCAAATTTCTCTTAAATGAATGACATAATAAATAGCGTAATTGGAACGAAAACTTTAATTTTATAATTCATCTCACGTGACCATATGTTTTTTTAGTTCAAAAAATGTCTATTTTAATATCAAACATAAAAAAAGTTAAAATAATCAATTAGGCTAAATAAATAAAAACATGAGGTACAAAGATAACATATTTTATTTATCACACATATATACAGATAAATAGAGATTGAGTCCTTCCAAAAATAGTTCCACTTTCCACCATTTTCTTGGAACCTCGACTAACTTACCACGTTCTGAAATTGGTTCGATGTGTTTCATCTGGCTTGTGGTGACCGGAGAGTTCCAGACTCCAGGGCGTCAATCAAGACCTATTCAACAAAATCATGCTAGTCAATGAAAAAAAAAACACTGTGATTTCATTTATTGCTTATGATTTTATTGCTATTTACTGTGATCATATTTCTTTATAAAAGATGTTATGGCATGCTCTTATTATCATTATTATACATAAGGTCCTCATATGAGATAATCTATAGATGGTAGAAATAAGATGTGAGATGTAGTTTACAAATATATCACACATCATACTTCCATCTACAGCCCATCTCATAACTCTTCCTGATTGAATTTTTAAACGCATTCCAGCTTTGATAATTATAGGTGAATTAAATTAAGTTTTGAAAGCTGTTTTCAATTTTGCGTTAAAAAATACACTCATCAAAATAACAATGAACTTAATTAAGAGTGGCTAGATGACAGAAAGCGTATTGGTGGCTTTAGAGAAACCATTATTGGAGTATGTGACATATAAAGAACATTTATTGCTATTGTTTGAATATTGTTTTATAAATACGTCAAAGAAAAAAAAAGAAATAGAAGCTTTGTAATTTTTTTTGATGAACCACTCGTACTTAGAGTTTACGAAACTGGAGGTGACCCCAGCTTATTCTGTAACAAACCTCTAAATTAACACGGACTTAAAGCTTATTAACCAATGAAGTTTTTCTAAAAGTGGGGAATGTGTAGTACAGTAGGAGGCTGGAAAAAGAAAATTCGAGTAATCTATGATTTTTCGAAAAAACTGGGTAATTTAGCCGCTTTAAAAAGGGGGCTTTACAAATTGGTCTCGTTTTAGAAAGAAATTTGTTTACTTTACATTTATGGTGCGGTATCGCACTGTAAGAATTTAAGGCTTTTTCTTTAACATTCCTTTTGGGTGTTCCTATTATTGTTTTTTTTGCGAAAAGTATATATATCCATTAGAACCGTTAACAAAATGTACAAAAACGTACGCTGCACGTTTACACGATTTGAAGAATGTTTGTTCATCAGGTATATATATTCAACTGAATATGTTAAATGAACCACTATAGAACTATAATAAATTGAAAAAATGATTTGGTATAGCTAATATTATTTCCGAGATAATTGTGTACAAATTTACTGACAAAAAGCAAAAACTGCTCTTTCTTGGTTGTTACTCGTTACACTGGCAGACTGTCTGAGAGAGCTCACCTAACGTGACAAGTGCTGGGCGTCGAAGAACGGTTTGTAAACTACGATCACTGTTAAACCTGCCCCGATCTACTTTAGTGTACAGTTTCACTTTCGTCTTCCAATCTCTAAAGACAACTCGTCGAGATATTTAAGAAAAAATGAAAAAAGTTTATTATCACGCAATAAATGATTAGATCGTAAACTGCTCTAGAAAGAGTGAGATTGAACAGTTCAATGGAAGGGTGGCCACAAATGCAACTCAAGGAGACGAAGATCAATAAAAAAGATGTTCCTACGTTGCGAACACTTTTCAAAAAATTCACTGAATAAAAATTGAAACTTACTTTCCGTCGTACCCGCTTGTGGATCACGTCCTTCCACAACCTTTTGGGCCTTGCTGTCTTATGTAGCTGCAGGTAACACCCGCAGCTATTGCAGAGCAGCTCCTTATTTCGGTCTCTCCTCCAGACCGACGTTTTTCTTGTTCCACAATTGGAACAATTTTTCTGAAACCATTAATAAAAATATTATTATAAACTAATTTTTGCTTATAATTTAAATTTTTTAGAACAATTGATATTGTTTAAGCTACTATACTTTTGTTAATGGCATAAACAATAAACACTGTTCATGCGTCCTCACTTCTTATGGTTACTCTACCATAATTCCAACACTTTTTGAGCACGTGCTCGTATAAACAAAAATATATTGAAAAGTGCACATCTTGAAAATGACCACGTATAATATATCAGATAAATTAAAGAAAGCATTAAAAGAAAATAACAAATGATTACCATGTCCACCGACGGGCTATTAAAAGCGGCTGCTGCTGCTAACAGCAGAAGGCCGTCCTCCACGGCCACTGTTAGGTCTCCCTGGAATTTCTGTTAACAGTAAAGAAATTGTTTTATAAAATTTGAAGAAAAATATATCTTTTATGTATTTGATTCTCATAGGTTCCCCCATCCTAACAATATTTATAGTTAATAGCACAAAACATAATTTATGTCCCTCAACTTCCTTTTTATGTTTTAAAATTAATAATTATTGCAAATTGAGTAAAAAAGCACGTTTTTATATAAATTTCTTTGAATTATTTCAAGTACATATGTACTCCGTGGTTGATACATCTACTCTCACTAACCGAATCGGAGGGCCCGATTCACTAGCATTTTACTGTTAGGTATATTGCAAGAATAACAACTAGTACACTAAACATTTAAACTCTTAGAAGACTGAAAAAATTAAGTTTTCATTTAAGTTACTATTTGGTTACATGTTCTCATCAAATTCATTTTGTCTGTTGTTACTATGAAAGAAATCATCAGGCAGTAATGAGTTTGAAATTTTAAAGAAATGTCCTACAACATGTTCTATAAAAATACTGATTTAATATTTTTACACTATACTGGGTCATGTAAACAAACACTACCCGTTTATTTTGATTTTGAAGAAAATAATTTATTCGAGAAAGATCAATCAAAATTCAAAAATTGGACAAAAAAGCAATTCGATAAACAAAGTCTTTAATAAATTAATTAGTAATAATTAAAGAAGTATTTTTCTATCTAGTTTGTAAAGGTTTATTATAAAAGTTTGTCCAAAATTAATCTAGATACTTCGCTTTAAAGTTTTCCTCGATGATAACAGAAATGCTAACAGTTTTAGTTACTTTATGAAAATTAAATTCAACCTAAAATGTTATCACCGCAGTATGAGCAACAGTCTAATTGAGTGATTTGCTTATAAGTAAGGGAAATAACGACAAATATAACACAAAGTGTTTCCTATATATCGCCAGTTCTAATTTATCAACTGAGTACTTACTGGCAGTTTATAAGCCTGGAAAACCCCTTAATTAAAATTTTAGAAACAAAAACATTCCTATGAAATAATATTTGAACACAATAAGACTGCAAAATACTTACATCCTCTCCCAAATGTCTGATGACGAAAGCCAAAGCCTGGTGCAGGTTGGCGCTGGTGGTTTCCTTACCATCAGAAGCCATCTTCGATAATAAGACTTCGAAACCAATGCCACCCCAACCCCCAAGTTACCCCCACCCCTCCAGTTACCCCTACCCCTCCTGTTACCCCCACCCCTGCTGTTTATTAATTTTGTAAACTAATTAAAGTATAAGTAAGGTGGGTAGCCTGCGATCTTATTCTGATAAGCCACTCCTGCATTAAAGTCTCTAAGAATCAGAAACATTAACGTAGCATTCACGTTCCTAATTATTCTAGCAAATTTTGTCAGATCACCTTTCAGTAAACACATTTTCTTATTTCTAATAACCTACCAATTTTTTAACAAGAATTTAATGAAAACACGATTGAAACTAGGTTCAAAATTTTTATCCAGCAGCCCTAAAACAGAATTACGTTGTAGGTGGTTGCAATTTTAAAACTGACTGAATTTCAAAATCTGAGTTGCTAATATTCAACGAAAAAGCTCGCATTTCATGTATTGGAATAAAATTACCAAAATCTTATTAGCTGACATCTTAAAAGTACTCAAAATTTGAAAATTGGCTCCTCAAATTCTTGCGTACATTAACTGAAAGGCCTTAAAATTTAAAGGGAACACTAAATACTAAACGTGATTTCAAAAGGGTACTAAGTAAAATAACTTAGTCAGTTTTAATTTTTGTTTTTTTCAAATCCATACAGATCGATTATTGCAGATTCTACAATCAGGAATCTTTGCAAAAATTCACAGTTATAATGAAGCAAAACAATGAACACACTTCAAGTATTAAAATTACTATATCAAAAGTCAAAAATGTCTTTACAAGAACTTGGCTCCTTAATATAATCAGTTATAATGGTTGAAAAACCCAAACCATCCCCAATGGATATATGGGAACAGACCAAAATCAAAATACATGAAGTGAAAAGTACCTTATTTTCCTGAAATTACTTCTAAAGTTTATAGAAATTTTTTTTTTTTTTGAAAACCTGAAAAATGAATAATTATTGCTTTGTTTCTAATTTAAAGACTAAGATTTAGTTACTTTTTTGCAATAAGGGTTTGTTTTAGAAAAGTTGAAAGGTTAGGCTGAGTTTCCTGGTAGGTTAGAACCGAAAAGTGCATCCCATGTTATAATTTCGACTACCTCTCACTTAAAAAACCAAATGCCCAACAAAAAAATATAAGAAACCAAATTTTAGTTAATTAACTCATGTCTAATTTAATATGAAATGATTCACGTTAGTTATGCACGGTTTATTTAAAGTTATGAACAAAATGGGAAAAAAAATAATGTGATTTTTTATAGTTCCGGGAAAAATTGGATGTGGCAAAGTTTAAATTCATAACCACACCTCAAAATACATAAGTGGGCAAATTTTCAGAACTTCTCTAAAATTTTTCAAGTAAAAATACCTTGTTTTTTGTTAAATAGGAAGCGATAACTAAAATTATTTAATTTAGTATTTCAAAATTG
Organism: Acanthosoma haemorrhoidale; assembly: GCA_930367205.1. NCBI lineage: Eukaryota > Metazoa > Arthropoda > Insecta > Hemiptera > Acanthosomatidae > Acanthosoma > Acanthosoma haemorrhoidale. The sequence continues at coordinate 110,479,288 of OV884014.1, read as the reverse complement.
CAGCATTGTAAAGTAAACAAATTTCTTTCTAAAACGAGACCAATTTGTAAAGCCCCCTTTTTAAAGCGGCTAAATTGCCCAGTTTTTTCGAAAAATCATAGATTACTCGAATTTTCTTTTTCCAGCCTCCTACTGTACTACACATTCCCCACTTTTAGAAAAATTTCATTGGTTAATAAGCTTTAAGTCCGTGTTAATTTAGAGGTTTGTTACAGAATAAGCTGAGAGTCACCTCCAGTTTCGTAAACTCTAAGTACGAGTGGTTCATCCAAAATAATTACAAAGCTTCTATTTTTTTTTTTTTTTTCTTTGACGTATTTATAAAACAATATTCAAACAATAGCAATAAATGTTTTTTACATGTCACATACTCCAATAATGGTTTCTCTAAAGCCACGCTTTCTGTGACCTAGCCACCCTTCACGCATTTAAATGTTACAAAAAAGTAACAATTAAGTTCATTATTATTTGGCTGAGTGTATTTTTTAACGCGAAACTGAAAAAAGTTTTCAAAACATAATTTTATTTAGCTACTAAAATTATCAAAGCTGGAATGCGTTTAAATTCAATCAGGAAGAGTTATGAGATGGGCTGTAGATGGAAGTATGATGTGTGATATATTTGTAAACTACATCCCACATCTTATTTTTACCATCCATAGATTATCTCATATGAGGATCTTATGTATAATAATAGCATGGCATAACATCTTTTATAAATAAATATGATCACAGTAAATAGCAATACAATCATAAGCAATGAATGAAATCACAGTGTTTTTTTTTCATTGACTAGTATGATTTTGTTGAATAGGTGTTGATTGATGCCCTGGAGTCTGGAACTCTCCGGTCACCACAAGCCAGATGAAACACATCGAACCAATTTCAGAACGTGGTAAGTTAGTCGAGGTTTGAAGAAAATGGTGGAAAGTAGAACTATTTTTGGAAGGACTCGTTTTCTATTTCTCTGTATATATTTGTGAATTATAAAATATGTTATCTTTGTACCTCATGTTTTTATTTATTTAGACTAATTCATTATTTTAACTTTGTTTATGTTTGATATTAAAATAGACATTTTTTGAACTAAAAAAACATATGGTCACGTGAGATGAATTATAAAATTTAAGTTTTCGTTCCAATTACGCTATTTATCAAGTTATTCATTTAAGAGAGATTTGGAACCTAAATAATAACGAACGTTGAAAATAAAAATAACAGTTTTTTCAACATAAAACTTTTATAATGTCCATCTAATCATGGAATCCAAAGCGGGAACTCTTATGGTGAATAATATATATTATAGTGAATTTAATAATTAGTGTACTAATAATATATTTTACCTGACATGACAGAAATTCAATACATGACCACATGGCAACACCATGCACTCCTGCACGTGGGGACACCAACTACTTCGTAATAAATAAGTATATTAGGTTTGAATATGTATTAGTAAACGATTTCTTGATCATTAGTTTATTTATGAATCCACTATTTGGAGATGCAAGTTGGTAGAAACGACCCCCTTATTACGATTATTGCATAAAACCACAACTGTCTCTTCAGTTCAAGTTGTGATTGTTTTTAGGGAAACTGAGATGCGCAGTTTCAGTAAGCAATGCTGATCAATTGTGCCCTTAATGGATGACAAATGATCCAATTTGTGAATTTGAACAGTTTGAATGAAAGGGCAGTGCTGGGAATATAGGTCATGCAGGCCTGTAATATATTGATCATTTAGTGTTCCTAGGCACTAACTAGACTAGTCCAGTCATAAGGTATTTTTACTTGGAAAATTTTGGAGAAGTTCTAAAAATTTTCTTAATTGTGTTTTTTGGGGTGCTCATTATGAATTTTAATTATGCCACCTGAAATATTTTCCGGAAGTATAAAAAAATGCAAACACAAGTTGTTTTTTTTTCTTTTCTGTTAATAACTCGAAAACCGAGCATTACTAACGTGACTTATTTCATATTAAATTAAAAATGAATAAATTAACTAACATTTTGATTCCTTTTATTTTTTTTGTTTGGTACTTTTTTTTAAGGGAGAGCTTGTCGAAATCGTAAGATGGAATGCACTGACTGGTGATCCTACCTGGCCATCCTACCTGGCACCCTACAGGTAGCTGTCCAGGTAGGAAAATGTGAACCCCACAGGAGACAGCATTCCATCTGATTTTACCAAATTCCATAAAATTGAAACATGGTCTCCCAGAAAGCGCCTTAACAACCAATTAAGTCGAAATTAAGAATTAAAAGACCTGCTGAAGAACAAATAAAGTTAGAGAATCGTACATCTGTTTTCTAAAGTGAACTGTGGGAATGACATTAAAGAAAATCTGGAAGTTGTATTAATATTGTATGTTTAAACTTATCTAATAGTTTATCTGACAGTAATTCATTGCGAAGGTTTAATCTGTGTTCGCGAAGGGTGGTTTGGCTTCGGGCCTATCGATGTCTAAAAAATGTTTGAATCATTCATTAATCCGGCAAGTCAGTTTTTTTAGTTCGTGATTCTTGTCTTCTAAATGATGCACGTGGTTGCCTCTCACAGTTCGCATTGATACCGTATTTCGCAAATTAGAATAAAAAGGTTTTGAAGGGAAGTTACCATCGTCCTTAGCTTTCTGTCGCCAGTTTTTCAAGAATAATATAAGGTTTTTCTGTTTTTAGTGGGATTATATGTTTTAATAAATTGGTTTTATTTAATTTCTTATCTTGTGTCTTTATTATTCTCAGATATCTGTTTAATAAGTCTACTACTTCGTTTTAAGCTTTATCACCTAAAGGATTGACGCGTATTTCCGTTCCGTCGGGTTCAGAACTTGGTGTTATATAATTTATCTCTGACTCTGTATCAACTAGCCATGTCTTTCCTGTTAAATTGGAAAAATGTAGTAATTTATTGCGAAGGTTTAATCTGTGTTCGCGAAGGGTGGTTTGGCTTCGGGCCTATCGATGTCTAAAAAATGTTTGAATCATTCATTAATCCGGCAAGTCAGTTTTTTAGTTCGTGATTCATGTCTTCTAAATGATGCACGTGGTTGCCTCTCACAGTTCGCATTGATACCGTATTTCGCAAATTAGAATAAAAAGGTTTTGAAGGGAAGTTACCATCGTCCTTAGCTTTCTGTCGCCAGTTTTTCAAGAATAATATAAGGTTTTTCTGTTTTTAGTGGGATTATATGTTTTAATAAATTGGTTTTATTTAATTTCTTATCTTGTGTCTTTATTATTCTCAGATATCTGTTTAATAAGTCTACTACTTCGTTTTAAGCTTTATCACCTAAAGGATTGACGCGTATTTCCGTTCCGTCGGGTTCAGAACTTGGTGTTATATAATTTATCTCTGACTCTGTATCAACTAGCCATGTCTGTCCTTTTAAATTGGTAACATGTAGTAATTCATTGCGAAGGTTTAATCTGTGTTCGCGAAGGATGGTTTGGCTTCGGGCCTGTCGATGTCTAAAAAATGTTTAATAATTAATTTTAAAAAATAATTACTTATAGGGGCTGAGAAAAAAAATTAATTAATTAACACGGCAGATAAAGCAGAACTTTGCACAGTCGAGCCATAATAGCATGTAGCTATGAATGACTCCCAGAGATGTACTGACCAAGCATCAGAAATTTCCTTCCAAGGAAACATTTTCATTTATTTCTCCTTTCTTTTTATTTTTTTGGGACGATGCAGCATGTCGTCGTGCAAGGATATACTTTGCCCAGGGTGAAATGTTGTTTATAATGAAAAACTCAATTTTACAAACAAAATTGTTACTAGTGTTGTATACCTGAAACTCCAATATCAAAATATTATGCACAATATTTTATGCGTAGACAAAAATCTTTAAACAAATTTAGCAACAAACGAAAAGGGGGAAGTATCACTTCCTTCAATAATTTTTTATTTATAAAGATTTTTCATTTGTGTTTCAGTATTATATTTTATTTCCCCCCTGGTGATTCTTATTGATAATAAAGCTAGGTAAATCTAAATAAATTTTTTGGAAAATTTCCAGAGCACCATTTTTTTTTTACACGAGTGTACTTTTCAGGTAGTAAGTACCCAGGTCCTTCTACTTTCTATAATTCGTCAAGGTAAAACCATTTTACCAAAACTACTACTTCCTAAACCGTTGCGATCATTAATCAACCTTATCAAACGAAAAAAATTCCAATGTATAAAATATTGACATAAATAATTTTGAAATATCTTTCTAAAATTACTCTGTTTAATGAGAAAATGGAGTAAAATTCTATTTTTTGTAGTCATCATCTCATTCCGTGGTTTTATTATATGATTTGTGTCCACGGTTATGAATATATAAATATGCCGCCCCTCAAAAAAAAAAAAATAAAATAAACATGAGCTATACCTTGATAAACCTTAAAAGTATTGGGACGTATGTCCAAAATTCGATTCTCGTTTTCTTTTCTTTTCATACTTCCTAATTATTTTTTTCAGATTGATTTAATCGTTTATAAGACTCCTGCCATAAAACATACGGACAGACCCGTTTAGTTAGACCCGCAACCTAAGCTTTTTTAATTTAGGCACTGAAATCGGGCAATAGACATTATGTCCGGAGCTAAAATGGTTCTATTAATAAATAATGGAGAGATGTAGCCAAACGAGAAGAAGTAATTGGCTTGCTTGTTTGCCGTCTGACGAGGGATTTAAATCTGCGATATTAAAAGTTTAACATATTACACTGTTTTGTGTTCAAGTCCCGCCAGAAAAAAACTACACATCGCACAGTTCATATTTAATAGTGCTAAAATGAGCATTTCCACAACTCATATTCTGCTAGGAAATCTACTTATAGAATAATTAATGAATTAAAAAACAACACTTTATTGTGCCTCTTAAAAATTCTTCTAGTTGAAAAAAAAGAAAAACATATGCGATTATCGAATAAATAATAAAGATACCTATAACCAACAGCAAAAGATTGTCGGGATGTAAACCTGCCGACTGTATATTATAGAGGATTAGTAAGAAGAATTAAGCAGTCTTGTGACTATCTCAGGATCATTAACTAGTGCCCAAACCCGGGAGTGGTGGAGATAGTGAGTGATAGTGTGCGACCATAGAATTTTGTTTCCTCTTTTCTATTTTTTGTTCGAAAAAGGAGCGAGATGACGGAAGGTGGGCTACTCTGACAGTCGGTCTTAAAACTCGCGGAGAGTTCAGATATCCGACGAGTAGGAACCATGCCTGAGGCTCATACTACGGTACTCGCGCTGATGAGAGTTAAGGCTATGAGCACTTAGGACTTGAGGAAATCCGTTGCAGAGATGGAGAGCTTCACCGGAGAACTAGGTGAACTAAACCACTTTTTAAAAGGAGGAGACTGCCTCATAGCGTTGATCGTGGCGAAGGCGGAGGAAAACCTGATAGACTACAGAGACGCAGATCTATGAAGGCGGCCCTGACATCCAGAGTTAACAGGAGTATCCTTAACCAGGTTCAAGCTGACGAGGATACTCTATGGGAAGTGGTGAAATTGCGTCTGAAGAAAGCCTACGGAGGAAGAAGATGGACTCCCGAGGAGGACATACTTTAGATGTTTAGAGAAACGAAGTCCTCTAGGCAGAGCAACGGCCAATACACGGCGGACTTAGTGATCAGATTCAATAAGGCGACGGACAAAATGTGAGAATCATTTCACTGGGCGAAAAGAAGGATTCCCCGAGGAGCGCGCGTTATGTGGGAACATTTTACTTCATTGACTTTACTCGATCTCATCAACGTATTTTTAAAGGTTTTGGGATGCTATATCAGGGTCTTAATGGGTTGACAGGACTGCAATGTCATCTGGAAATGTTTCAAAGAAGCTAGGATAGTAGTTAGAATATTCTAAACCACAGCGGACTTGGAAGAAGCGGTTTGAAAGGTAGGCCTGTAGGATTATGGTCTGCGGTAAATATCCTCTGAGCTTGTAGAGCAAACCTGCGTGCCAGACCCTGTCAAAAGCCTGAGCTATATCAAGAAAGGCAGCAGTGCAATACTGTTTGGATTCAAGGGCTGAAGAGATGTGATCAGCAACGCGAAGGCCTTGTTGAGCAGTGAAATGTCGTTGACGGAAACCTAACTGGTGAGTGGGATAAAGGTTATTGGATTCAACAATTGGAAGTAGACGTTTTAATTGGAGTTTTTCAAAGATTTTTGAGAGGATAGGGAGTAGGCTTATTGGACGGTAAGATGAGGCGTCATTGAGTGGTTTACCGGGTTTGGTGAATAGGACAATAATGAACTGTTTCCAGAGGAGAGGAAAGTGCGTCGTTCGGATAATGCAATTATATATATAGGTTAGGAAGATTATGGCTTTAGGAGAAAGTTGTGGGAGGATTCGAGGAGTAAGGAGATTATATCCTGGAGATTTTCGGTGAGGTAATTTTTTCAGAAGATATTTGACCTCAGAGGGGTCAACGGCTTTTGGAGGAACTGAGAGAGGGACAGGTGAAGTGAGGAAATCTTCAACTCCCTCTCCCTCTGTCTAAATTAAAACATTTTATTTAATTTTTTTTATTTTAGTTTATTGTTGGATATTACTCAACTTACTAACTGGACATGTAGTTTTTTAATTTTTTTTTCAATTCCATGTGGGGGGGATGAAGTAATTGAAATAAATGAATGTTGTCAGTTCATGAATCGAAATTGTTAAGATTCGAATCCAAATTTACTAACGGCAGACATTTCAAAACACTATTAGCGCTATATTCAAGGTCATCATAATCCATTTCTTTGATTTCTAAAAAACTTTGATGACATGAACATTGCACATCACATCAATATTATTAATTATGTAGTATAATAGTATATATAGTAACGAACAAATAAAGTGATAATAATTATAATTGTAATATTCACATTGTATGACATAATTGAGTAACTAACGTCATACTTTTGCATAAAAGATATAATTTACATAATCAAAACCGATAGCCAGCGATTGAGCCACATGCTATGTTTTATTATATGTTTGAAGAGATGTAATAAATAGTTTAAAAATATAGATGGCTTGATAATATACAAATATGTTACAATATAGGATAAAGATAATATACAAATATGTTACAATATAGGATAGAGATAATATACAAATATGTTACAATATAGGATAAAGATAATATACAAATATGTTACAATATAGGATAAAGATAATATACAAATATGTTACAATATAGGATAGAGATAATATACAAATATGTTACAATATAGGATAGAGATAATATACAAATATGTTACAATATAGGATAGAGATAATATACAAATATGTTACAATATAGGATAGAGATAATATACAAATATGTTACAATATAGGATAAAGATAATATACAAATATGTTACAATATAGGATAGAGATAATATACAAATATGTTACAATATAGGATAGAGATAATATACAAATATGTTACAATATACTCATTTTTCCTCAAGGGACTAAATATAAACATTATTTGTGTCCCTGCAGTCAGTGAAGATTCGTGGAATCCATTCTGCCATCAGGAATAACTACTTACCATTATAATTCCAATATAAATTTCTACAGAACGACTATTTTGTCCGTTTATTATGTTTCTCAAAATGTTTAAGCCATTATTTTTAAATTACTCCAGGGAAATGTGATAAGCATAATCATGAATTTATATTTATTAATTGCCACATGCTTTATGATAAGACAGAGATTATAATTGCTTTTACTCAACCAAATTGTTGATCCATCAAAAATCCTGTCCAGGTCATAGTCTGTAGATAAATGTATATCTAATAAATAGTAATAGCCGGTTTTATATGCATATGTTCAATAAATTTTGATCTCTACTTGTCGCTACTCATTTTTCCTCAAGGGACTAAATATAAACATTGTTTGTGTCACTGCAGTTAGTACAGATTCGTGGAATCCATTCTGCCATCAGAAATAACTACTTACCATTATAATTCCAATATAAATTTCTACAGAACGACTATTTTGTCTGTTTATTATGTTTCTCAAAATGGTTAGGCCATTATTTTTAAATTACTCCAGTGAAATGTGATAAGCATAATCATGAATTTATATTTATTATTTGCCACATGCTTTATTATAAGACAGAGATTATAATTGCTTTCACTTAACCAAATTGTTGATCCATCAAAAATCCTGTCCAGGTCATAGTCTGTAGATAAATGTATATCTAATAAATAGTAATAGCCGGTTTTATATGCATATGTTCAATAAATTTTGATCTCTACTTGTCGCTACTCATTTTTCCTCAAGGGACTAAATATAAACATTATTTGTGTCCCTGCAGTTAGTAAAGATTCGTGGAATTTATTCGGCCATCAGGAATAACTACATACCATTATAATTCCAATATAAATTTCTACAGAACGACTATTTTGTCTGTTTATTATGTTTCTCAAAATGTTTAAGCCATTATTTTTAAATTACTCCAGTGAAATGTGATAAGCATAATCATGAATTTATATTTATTAATTGCCACATGCTTTATTATAAGACAGAGATTATAATTTCTTTCACTTAACCAAATTGTTGATCCATCAAAAATCCTGTCCAGGTCTGTAGATAAATGTATATCTAATAAATAGTAATAGCCGGTTTTATATGCATATGTTCAATAAATTTTGATCTCTACTTGTCGCTACTCATTTTTCCTCAAGGGACTAAATATAAACATTGTTTGTGTCACTGCAGTTAGTACAGATTCGTGGAATCCATTCTGCCATCAGAAATAACTACTTACCATTATAATTCCAATATAAATTTCTACAGAACGACTATTTTGTCTGTTTATTATGTTTCTCAAAATGGTTAGGCCATTATTTTTAAATTACTCCAGTGAAATGTGATAAGCATAATCATGAATTTATATTTATTATTTGCCACATGCTTTATTATAAGACAGAGATTATAATTGCTTTCACTTAACCAAATTGTTGATCCATCAAAAATCCTGTCCAGGTCATAGTCTGTAGATAAATGTATATCTAATAAATAGTAATAGCCGGTTTTATATGCATATGTTCAATAAATTTTGATCTCTACTTGTCGCTACTCATTTTTCCTCAAGGGACTAAATATAAACATTATTTGTGTCCCTGCAGTTAGTAAAGATTCGTGGAATTTATTCGGCCATCAGGAATAACTACATACCATTATAATTCCAATATAAATTTCTACAGAACGACTATTTTGTCTGTTTATTATGTTTCTCAAAATGTTTAAGCCATTATTTTTAAATTACTCCAGTGAAATGTGATAAGCATAATCATGAATTTATATTTATTAATTGCCACATGCTTTATTATAAGACAGAGATTATAATTTCTTTCACTTAACCAAATTGTTGATCCATCAAAAATCCTGTCCAGGTCTGTAGATAAATGTATATCTAATAAATAGTAATAGCCGGTTTTATATGCATATGTTCAATAAATTTTGATCTCTACTTGTCGCTACTCATTTTTCCTCAAGGGACTAAATATAAACATTATTTGTGTCCCTGCAGTTAGTAAAGATTCGTGGAATCCATTCTGCCATCAGGAATAACTACTTAACATTATAATTCCAATATAAATTTCTACAGAACGACTATTTTGTCTGTTTATTATGTTTCTCAAAATGTTTAAGCCATTATTTTTTATATATTACTCCAGTGAAATGTGATAAGCATAATCATGAATTTATATTTATTAATTGCCACATTCTTTATTATAAGACAGAGATTATAATTGCTTTCACTTAACCAAATTGTTGATCCATCAAAAATCCTGTCCAGGTCATAGTCTGTAGATAAATGTATATCTAATAAATAGTAATAGCCGGTTTTATATGCATATGTTCAATAAACTTTGATCTCATCTTGTCGCTACTCATTTTTCCTCAAGGGACTAAAAATAAACATTATTTGTGTCCCTGCAGTTAGTAAAGATTCGTGGAATCCATTCTGCCATCAGGAATAACTACTTACCATTATAATTCCAATATAACTTTCTACAGAACGACTATTTTGTCTGTTTATTATGTTTCTCAAAATGTTTAAGCCATTATTTTTTATATATTACTCCAGTGAAATGTGATAAGCATAATCATGAATTTATATTTATTAATTGCCACATTCTTTATTATAAGACAGAGATTATAATTGCTTTCACTTAACCAAATTGTTGATCCATCAAAAATCCTGTCCAGGTCATAGTCTGTAGATAAATGTATATCTAATAAATAGTAATAGCCGGTTTTATATGCATATGTTCAATAAATTTTGATCTCTACTTGTCGCTACTCATTTTTCCTCAAGGGACTAAATATAAACATTATTTGTGTCCCTGCAGTTAGTAAAGATTCGTGGAATCCATTCTGCCATCAGGAATAACTACTTAACATTATAATTCCAATATAAATTTCTACAGAACGACTATTTTGTCTGTTTATTACGTTTCTCAAAATGTTTAAGCCATTATTTTTTATATATTACTCCAGTGAAATGTGATAAGCATAATCATGAATTTATATTTATTAATTGCCACATGCTTTATTATAAGACAGAGATTATAATTGCTTTTACTTAACCAAATTGTTGATCCATCAAAAATCCTGTCCAGGTCATAGTCTGTAGATAAATGTATATCTAATAAATAGTAATAGCCGGTTTTATATGCATATGTTCAATAAACTTTGATCTCATCTTGTCGCTACTCATTTTTCCTCAAGGGACTAAAAATAAACATTATTTGTGTCCCTGCAGTTAGTAAAGATTCGTGGAATCCATTCTGCCATCAGGAATAACTACTTACCATTATAATTCCAATATAACTTTCTACAGAACGACTATTTTGTCTGTTTATTATGTTTCTCAAAATGTTTAAGCCATTATTTTTTATATATTACTCCAGTGAAATGTGATAAGCATAATCATGAATTTATATTTATTAATTGCCACATACTTTATGATAAGACAGAGATTATAATAGTTTTTACTTAACCAAATTGTTGATCCATCAAAAATCCTGTCGAAGTCATAGTCTGTAGATAAATGTATATCTAATAAATAGTAATAGCCGGTTTTATATGCATATGTTCAATAAATTTTGATCTCTACTTGTCGCTACTCATTTTTCCTCAAGAGACTAAATATAAACATTATTTGTGTCCCTGCAGTTAGTAAAGATTCGTGGAATCCATTCCGCCATCAGAAATAACTACTTACCATTATAATTCCAATATAAGTTGCTACAGAACGACTATTTTGTCTGTTTATTATGTTTCTCAAAATGTTTAAGCCATTATTTTTAAATTACTCCAGTGAAATGTGATAAGCATAATCATGAATTTATATTTATTAATTGCCACATGCTTTATTATAAGACAGAGATTATAATTGCTTTTACTCAACCAAATTGTTGATCCATCAAAAATCCTGTCCAGGTCATAGTCTGTAGATAAATGTATATCTAATGAATAGTAATAGCCGGTTTTATATGCATATGTTCAATAAATTTTGATCTCTACTTGTCGCTACTCATTTTTCCTCAAGGGACTAAATATAAACATTATTTGTGTCCCTGCAGTTAGTAAAGATTCGTGGAATTTATTCGGCCATCAGGAATAACTACTTACCATTATAATTCCAATATAAATTTCTACAGAACGACTATTTTGTCTGTTTATTATGTTTCTCAAAATGTTTAAGCCATTATTTTTAAATTACTCCAGGAAAATGTGATAAGCATAATCATGAATTTATATTTATTAATTGCCACATTCTTTATTATAAGACAGAGATTATAATTGCTTTTACTTAACCAAATTGTTGATCCATCAAAAATCCTGTCCAGGTCATAGTCTGTAGATAAATGTATATCTAATAAATAGTAATAGCCGGTTTTATATGCATATGTTCAATAAATTTTGATCTCTACTTGTTGATACTCATTTTTCCTCAAGGGACTAAATATAAACATTATTTGTGTCTCTGCAGTTAGTAAAGATTCGTGGAATCCATTCTGCCATCAGGAATAACTACTTACCATTATAATTCCAATATAAATTGCTTCAGAACGACTATTTTGTCTGTTTATTATGTTTCTCCAAATGTTTAAGCCATTATTTTTTATATATTACTCCAGTGAAATGTGATAAGCATAATCATAAATTTATATTTATTAATTGCCACATGCTTTATTATAAGACAGAGATTATAATAGTTTTCACTTAACCCAATTTTTGATCGATCCAAAATCCCTTCCAGGTCTTAGTCTGTAGATAAATGTATATCTAATAAATAGTAATAGCCGGTTTTATATGCATATGTTCAATAAATTTTGATCTCTGCTTGTCGCTACTCATTTTTCCTCAAGGGACTAAATATAAACATTATTTGTGTCTCTGCAGTTAGTAAAGATTCGTGGAATCCATTCTGCCATCAGGAATAACTACTTACCATTATAATTCCAATATAAATTTCTACAGAACGACTATTTTGTCTGTTTATTATGTTTCTCAAAATGTTTAAGCCATTATTTTTTATATATTACTCCAGTGAAATGTGATAAGCATAATCATGAATTTATATTTATTAATTGCCAGATGCTTTATTATAAGACAGAGATTATAATAGTTTTCACTTAACCCAATTTTTGATCGATCCAAAATCCCTTCCAGGTCTTAGTCTGTAGATGAATGATTATCCAACTAATGTACACCAAACAAAGATAAGTCTTACTAAAGAAAATTGTGATAAAAATCCTCAAAATATCCTCAACTCCCAAAAAGTAATAAAAATAAGACTTCTAGTAAAGTCTTTGAATAAAGGTTGTTTGGATTCATATTTCAACACACTGTCAATAAATTTATAACCAGAATCTACTATCTAATATTTTTCTAGGGAATAAAGTAATAAAAAATAAACAACGATTATTAAGTACAATATTTATTCAAATTTAAATATTTAATAATAATAATAATAATAATAAGGGGCTCACCCACATCTTCTCATCCTTAGCCTCCTTTCATCAACTCTTGCGAGCTCCACTAACCTCTCTAATTCAGCTCTCCAGAGGTCCTCCACTTCCTGTCTTAACCTGGCGGCTTCCCTGGCGTCGTCCTCTTCTTCTCTCCTACGTCTTCTTTCCCCCTTTGTCGTCTTTCTGTCGCATCTGACTTTCTCATGTCTCTGTCTCATCGGCTGCCTCCCTCGCGTCCTTTTATTTTCACCAGTCTCCCTATTGCATACACTTCCTCCCTGGAGTCCATCTTTCTTATTTATTTCTCTTGCATCACCTGACTCTCTGACGTTCTCCTTCTCATTCCTGGTGTATCCCTCTTGCATACGCTTCCAGCCTGCTATCCTTCTCCTTCGTCTCTTTTCTTGCTCTTTCATCCACTCCCTCTCTGATGTCATCCTCCTCCGTTCTTCGATCTCCCACATGGGTCCTTCAACTAGTATAGCCTCCCTCAAATCTACAGCATCCCTGATGTCTTCACGTCCTACCATAGCCATGCTCATGATCTCACTACAATGACAACTGCTGATCGACTGCCCCTTACCTGCCTTTACAAGGGGGTCCCGCAGGTAAACCCCCACTCTACGAAAAGCATCCCCTCCCACCCTCGTCAATGCTATAGGGTACCCCCATACACTTCCTACATATTATTGAGTTCATTAATTTAATAATTTATACCATTAATTTAAGATTGACCTCATTAATTTACATAAGGTTGGACCTTTAAGGCGTCAAGTATAACTTTCGTCACCTTCAATAATGTAAGTGGGCTACAGAAAAATTGTGAACACACTATTAATTAAAATTTGTATTCGTCACTAACAAAAGGCAGTTAATCACCTAATTTTTCAATAGGTCTATAAATTTAAATTATTTAGTGAACATTTCTCATCTCCCCGTCACAGTGCGAATCTTCCCACGTCGCCTTCCTTGGCTAATGAGTGGCTGAAGGGAATAGATATTAGTGAATGGCCGTTGGGGATAAATATTCAGAATGGAGGTCTGGGAAAAGAAAATAAGTTATTGATAATTACAAAAGAGCTGATTATAAGTTAAGAGATACAGTTCTTAGGATGTTATTGATAAACGTACAATTTGTTAATAATAAGATTATATAATATATTATATTACATATTTGCTGATCCTTAAAGATTGGAGCACATTTTGTTTAAGGCTAATACTTGTATGTTTAAATGCTGTATATACATCAATATCTTCTATAGATTTTACAATAGGTTCTTTGTTTCTTAAATTAACAGTTATACACGAATGTATATTATTTCTAATGGCTTTAGTTATACATACATTGGCAATAAGAGGTTGCATGTACAATAATATGGGTTTAATAGGAATACTAGCTGTTACATAAGTGTTTTCGTTCAGCGATGCTACAGGTAATAGCTATATTGTTTTCATTACTTCTCCTTTAAGTGGAATAGTTAGAATGTAATCTATTGTATTGTTTTTTATTGCACAATGTATTTTACTTGTTAAAAATAATGTTTCAATATCATCGCTAATATAATAATTTGGTTTTAGATCTGTTTGTTTGTTAGGTGCGTTATCTGATATGAAAGCGTCATTGGAGTAACTAGTAAGAGCGTCCAAATCAATTTCCATTCTGCCACCATCTGTGACTAAAGCACATTTTCTCTTATTTTTCTTTCTTGGTCTTCTAATATTGTTAGTGTTTACTCTTATAGTCTTATTTTGGTCAAAAAATTGTCTAACAGGTTTATATCTTTTTTCATTTTTGTTTTAGTACGAATTCTAACATAAGGTTGTTCCTCTAGATCTGGTGGGTCTTCGCGATTTATATATAACTTACCTGACCTAATTTCCTTTCCTTTTTCAATTTCTTGTTAGACTTTTTCGTGTACTACATTTAATCTTTCATTTTTGTACTAATTGGTCTCCAATCAGTACAAGTCCAATAATTTTTCAAAAATTATCTCGTTAGGTGCTAATTTTAAGTTTTTATTTAGTGTTTCATTAAAGGCCATTGTCGTGAAGTTTAAACTAGTTTCAGGTCCGTTTTATGGATTCTCTTCTTTTATTACTCTTAATAGCTCGATTAAAGTGGAATGGGTTTGATTTAGTATTCCTGAGGAGTTAGAATTATTTGATACTCTATAGTGACATTCTATACCGAGACTTTTAAAAAGATTCTGAATGAGATTGTTTTTATATTCAGGACCTTGATCCATTGCTATTTTAATGGGTGTCGGGAAGATTGCTAAGTATTTAGTTATTACATGAAATATGTTATTAGCGTTTTAATTCTTTCTGCATAAAGTCGTTTAGAGAAGGTGTCTATAATAGTTATTATAAAGGCTTGTTCATAATGTAAAGTATCTATCATTAAATATTCGAATGGTCTTTCCCGGGGTGGGTGTTATTTGATATTTAGTTTTCACTGGTTTACGTTCATATTTAGTTTTAGCACATGTTGCACATTTATTGATAAAGTCGGTTATTATATCTTTCATATCGTTTTAGTTTCTCATATATTTCCATTAAACCGCTTCTGTGAAAGGATTTTCCTACTTGATAATTCTGAATGAGTTCCTTTTTCTTTGTATCTTCTAGTACGTCTATCAGTTTACTAGTGTAACGTTTTATCTTGACTGTTGGGAATTTTCCTTCAACTATTCGCGATAAATTATTGAACATGTCTTCGTATTCATTTCGAACAGTTTCTATATTAGGTTCGCAATGCACGACATATGCACAGTTCGGTTTAATAATTTCTAGTAATTTATTTTCGATGTCGTGTTTCCAAAAGTATGCTGATTCTATTTGGTACCCTAATTTATTAAAAGGTCGTTCTATTTGTAGTGGGCCACTACCTCTTGTTATGAAAATTTGATTTTTTCAAATGTTAATGGGTTTGTTGGTCACTATAGATATTTGATTGTAGCTACGTTGTTGAGAATGTTGGGTTGCCAAGCTCTCGGTTTCAACTAGTTCTTGGGGAAGTGGAAGGCTGTCTTCTAAGTCTTTTAGGGTTTGTTCCAGTTTCAGTTAATAATTTGTCTAACTCTCCGTCTGTATCTATTTCTTCGATACCGTTTAATTATTATTTGTGTTATT
Organism: Acanthosoma haemorrhoidale; assembly: GCA_930367205.1. Taxonomy (NCBI): domain Eukaryota; kingdom Metazoa; phylum Arthropoda; class Insecta; order Hemiptera; family Acanthosomatidae; genus Acanthosoma; species Acanthosoma haemorrhoidale. The sequence continues at coordinate 110,463,179 of OV884014.1, read as the reverse complement.
TATAAGCGATTGGGTGATCCCTCCCTTCGGAAAGTTGAGAAACTACTGCTCCAACTGCCATATTACTTGCGTCGGTTGTTAAAATGATTTGCTCCAAAAAGTCGGGATATGTTTAGATTTGAGAATTGATCAATAATGCTTTAAGATTTTCAAACGCGTGTCTGTATGTCTCCGGATTTATAGTTTATTCCGATTTCCTTAAACATTATGACAGTGGTTGAGCTATGTGGGCATAACTGTTGATAAGTTTCCGATAATATCTTGTTAAGCTTAGAAATATTTTAATTTATTTTTCAAGGGGACTTAATATCCTGGGCAAGGGGACTTTTTCAACAGTTTCTAATTTTCTCGGGCCAGTTTTTATACCTTCTGATGTTAGAATATGTCCTAGAAATGGTAATTCAGCGTGAAAGAATTCAGTTTTGTCAAGTTGTATCATGTTATCAAGTCAAGTTAACAAAAAATATAATTCTATTATCAAAGTATACTGATGAGTTAGGTGTATTACTAAGTAAAGAATTCATGGTTCTTTTAAATTTTGGTAGTGTTTTTTTAGTGTTAAAAGCCCATTATTTTATGTTTTATAATTATCTGACTATCCTGCTTCAATAAAAGACCGATTATGGCGTAATTAAGACAAACGCTGAAGGACAGTGACCAAAGAATTATCCTAGGTCAAATATGTTAGTCCGCCATCTTTGGAGGCCATTTACCGGTACCGAATAGATGAAATGCATTGTTTTTATACCGTTTACCGGGATTTGCACTAGGGACTTATCCGGAAATAGGAATAATCGGGATTCCACTGTATAATAAATAATATGATCACACCACAAATATAATGAAAGATTTTAAAGAATGGGATAATAAAATAAAATGCTTAACCCTCTCAACTCTGTTCTTCCTATTTTTTAACAGGGAACGTTTCATCAACATCTCCGAGCGAATTCTAAACCAACCTGCCTAGTTATGTGATAACATTATGATAACACTAAAGTTAAGTAATGTTTATGCGAATGGATTTGTTGTAATAGACCCTTAACTATCAATGATAAAACAGTTGGTGACCCCAGCCTAAGGCAATGGAATACCACGTGGTAAAAAACTTTAACGGGTCTCATTATATCATCCATTAAGAAGATAAATTGTTCATTTTTTATTCGTTTATTGTTTTATGATGTTTCTTATTTTACAATTATGTTTTTAGGTGTATTCGTCAAGTTAAAAATTGTCTATATAGGCGATATTAGGATTTTTAAAACTAGTACAATGTTTTAATTTACTATAATCAACAAGGTTAAATATGAAAGGATTTTCATATGTTCATATTCATATGTCATTCAAATGTGTTAAGCATAATCATGAATTTATATTTATTAATTGCCACATGCTTTATTATAAGACAGAGATTATAATTGCTTTTACTTAACCAAATTGTTGATCCATCAAAAATCCTGTCCAGGTCTGTAGATAAATGTATATCTAATAAATAGTAATAGCCGGTTTTATATGCTTATGTTCAATAAACCTTTATCTCTAGTTTTTGCTACTTATTTTTCCTCAAGGGACTAAATATAAACATTGTTTGTGTCTCTGCAGTTAGTAAAGATTCGTGGAATCCATTCTGCCATCAGAAATAACTACTTACCATTATAATTCCAATATAAATTTCTACAGAACGACTATTTTGTCTGTTTATTATGTTTCTCAAAATGTTTAAGCCATTATTTTTAATTTACTCCAGTGAAATGTGATAAGCATAATCATGAATTTATATTTATTAATTGCCACATGCTTTATTATAAGACAGAGATTATAATTGCTTATACTCAACCAAATTGTTGATCCATCAAAAATCCTTTCCAGGTCATAGTCTGTAGATAAATGTTTATCTAATAAATAGTAATAGACGGTTTTATATGCATATGTTCAATAAATTTTGATCTCTACTTGTCGCTACTCATTTTTCCTCAAGGGACTTAATATAAACATTATTTGTGTCCCTGCAGTTAGTAAAGATTCGTGGAATCCATTCTGCCATCAGGAATAACTACTTACCATTATAATTCCAATATAAATTTCTACAGAACGACTATTTTGTCTGTTTATTATGTTTCTCAAAATGTTTAAGCCATTATTTTTAATTTACTCCAGTGAAATGTGATAAGCATAATCCTGAATTTATATTTATTAATTGCCACATGCTTTATTATAAGACAGAGATTATAATTGCTTTTACTCAACCAAATTGTTGATCCATCAAAAATCCTTTCCAGGTCATAGTCTGTAGATAAATGTTTATCTAATAAATAGTAATAGCCGGTTTTATATGCATATGTTCAATAAATTTTGATCTCTACTTGTCGCTACTCATTTTTCCTCAAGGTACTTAATATAAACATTATTTGTGTCCCTGCAGTTAGTAAAGATTCGTGGAATCCATTCTGCCATCAGGAATAACTACATACCATTATAATTCCAATATAAATTTCTACAGAACGACTATTTTGTCTGTTTATTATGTTCTCAAAATGTTTAAGCCATTATTTTTAAATTACTCCAGTGAAATGTGATAAGCATAATCATGAATTTATATTTATTAATTGCCACATACTTTATGATAAGACAGAGATTATAATTGCTTTTACTCAACCAAATTGTTGATCCATCAAAAATCCTTTCCAGGTCATAGTCTGTAGATAAATGTATATCTAATAAATAGTAATAGACGGTTTTATATGCATATGTTCAATAAATTTTGATCTCTACTTGTTGCTACTCATTTTTCCTCAAGGGACTAAATATAAACATTATTTGTGTCCCTGCAGTTAGTAAAGATTCGTGGAATCCATTCTGCCATCAGGAATAACTACTTACCATTATAATTCCAATATAAATTTCTACAGAACGACTATTTTGTCTGTTTATTATGTTTCTCAAAATGTTTAAGCCATTATTTTTAATTTACTCCAGTGAAATGTGATAAGCATAATCCTGAATTTATATTTATTAATTGCCACATGCTTTATTATAAGACAGAGATTATAATTGCTTTTACTCAACCAAATTGTTGATCCATCAAAAATCCTTTCCAGGTCATAGTCTGTAGATAAATGTTTATCTAATAAATAGTAATAGCCGGTTTTATATGCATATGTTCAATACATTTTGATCTCTACTTGTCGCTACTCATTTTTCCTCAAGGTACTTAATATAAACATTATTTGTGTCCCTGCAGTTAGTAAAGATTCGTGGAATCCATTCTGCCATCAGGAATAACTACATACCATTATAATTCCAATATAAATTTCTACAGAACGACTATTTTGTCTGTTTATTATGTTCTCAAAATGTTTAAGCCATTATTTTTAAATTACTCCAGTGAAATGTGATAAGCATAATCATGAATTTATATTTATTAATTGCCACATACTTTATGATAAGACAGAGATTATAATTGCTTTTACTCAACCAAATTGTTGATCCATCAAAAATCCTTTCCAGGTCATAGTCTGTAGATAAATGTATATCTAATAAATAGTAATAGCCGGTTTTATATGCATATGTTCAATAAATTTTGATCTCTACTTGTTGCTACTCATTTTTCCTCAAGGGACTAAATATAAACATTATTTGTGTCCCTGCAGTTAGCAAAGATTCGTGGAATCCATTCGGCCATCAGGAATAACTACATACCATTATAATTCCAATATAAATTTCTACAGAACGACTATTTTGTCTGTTTATTATGTTTCTCAAAATGTATAAGCCATTATTTTTAAATTACACCAGTGAAATGTGATAAGCATAATCATGAATTTATATTTATTAATTGCCACATACTTTATGATAAGACAGATATTATAATTGCTTTTACTCAACCAAATTGTTGATCCATCAAAAATCCTTTCCAGGTCATAGTCTGTAGATAAATGTATATCTAATAAATAGTAATAGCCGGTTTTATATGCATATGTTCAATAAATTTTGATCTCTACTTGTTGCTACTCATTTTTCCTCAAGGGACTAAATATAAACATTATTTGTGTCCCTGCAGTTAGCAAAGATTCGTGGAATCCATTCGGCCATCAGGAATAACTACTTACCATTATAATTCCAATATAAATTTCTACAGAACGACTATTTTGTCTGTTTATCATGTTTCTCAAAATGTTTAAGCCATTATTTTTTATATATTACTCCAGTGAAATGTGATAAGCATAATCATGAATTTATATTTATTAATTGCCACATGCTTTATTATAAGACAGAGATTATAATTGCTTTTACTTAACCAAATTGTTGATCCATCAAAAATCCTGTCAAGGTCATAGTCTGTAGATAAATGTATATCTAATAAATAGTAATAGCCGGTTTTATATGCATATGTTCAATAAATTTTGATCTCTACTTGTCGCTACTCATTTTTCCTCAAGGGACTAAATATAAACATTGTTTGTGTCTCTGCAGTTAGTAAAGATTCGTGGAATCCATTCTGCCATCAGAAATAACTACTTACCATTATAATTCCAATATAAATTTCTACAGAACGACTATTTTGTCTGTTTATTATGTTCTCAAAATGTTTAAGCCATTATTTTTAAATTACTCCAGTGAAATGTGATAAGCATAATCATGAATTTATATTTATTAATTGCCACATACTTTATGATAAGACAGAGATTATAATTGCTTTTACTCAACCAAATTGTTGATCCATCAAAAATCCTTTCCAGGTCATAGTCTGTAGATAAATGTATATCTAATAAATAGTAATAGCCGGTTTTATATGCATATGTTCAATAAATTTTGATCTCTACTTGTTGCTACTCATTTTTCCTCAAGGGACTAAATATAAACATTATTTGTGTCCCTGCAGTTAGCAAAGATTCGTGGAATCCATTCGGCCATCAGGAATAACTACATACCATTATAATTCCAATATAAATTTCTACAGAACGACTATTTTGTCTGTTTATTATGTTTCTCAAAATGTATAAGCCATTATTTTTAAATTACACCAGTGAAATGTGATAAGCATAATCATGAATTTATATTTATTAATTGCCACATACTTTATGATAAGACAGAGATTATAATTGCTTTTACTCAACCAAATTGTTGATCCATCAAAAATCCTTTCCAGGTCATAGTCTGTAGATAAATGTTTATCTAATAAATAGTAATAGCCGGTTTTATATGCATATGTTCAATAAATTTTGATCTCTACTTGTCGCTACTCATTTTTCCTCAAGGTACTTAATATAAACATTATTTGTGTCCCTGCAGTTAGTAAAGATTCGTGGAATCCATTCTGCCATCAGGAATAACTACATACCGTTATAATTCCAATATAAATTTCTACAGAACGACTATTTTGTCTGTTTATTATGTTCTCAAAATGTTTAAGCCATTATTTTTAAATTACTCCAGTGAAATGTGATAAGCATAATCATGAATTTATATTTATTAATTGCCACATACTTTATGATAAGACAGAGATTATAATTGCTTTTACTTAACCAAATTGTTGATCCATCAAAAATCCTTTCCAGGTCATAGTCTGTAGATAAATGTATATCTAATAAATAGTAATAGCCGGTTTTATATGCATATGTTCAATAAATTTTGATCTCTACTTGTTGCTACTCATTTTTCCTCAAGGGACTAAATATAAACATTATTTGTGTCCCTGCAGTTAGCAAAGATTCGTGGAATCCATTCGGCCATCAGGAATAACTACATACCATTATAATTCCAATATAAATTTCTACAGAACGACTATTTTGTCTGTTTATTATGTTTCTCAAAATGTATAAGCCATTATTTTTAAATTACACCAGTGAAATGTGATAAGCATAATCATGAATTTATATTTATTAATTGCCACATACTTTATGATAAGACAGAGATTATAATTGCTTTTACTCAACCAAATTGTTGATCCATCAAAAATCCTTTCCAGGTCATAGTCTGTAGATAAATGTATATCTAATAAATAGTAATAGCCGGTTTTATATGCATATGTTCAATAAATTTTGATCTCTACTTGTTGCTACTCATTTTTCCTCAAGGGACTAAATATAAACATTATTTGTGTCCCTGCAGTTAGCAAAGATTCATGGAATCCATTCGGCCATCAGGAATAACTACTTACCATTATAATTCCAATATAAATTTCTACAGAACGACTATTTTGTCTGTTTATCATGTTTCTCAAAATGTTTAAGCCATTATTTTTTATATATTACTCCAGTGAAATGTGATAAGCATAATCATGAATTTATATTTATTAATTGCCACATACTTTATGATAAGACAGAGATTATAATTGCTTTTACTCAACCAAATTGTTGATCCATCAAAAATCCTTTCCAGGTCATAGTCTGTAGATAAATGTATATCTAATAAATAGTAATAGCCGGTTTTATATGCATATGTTCAATAAATTTTGATCTCTACTTGTTGCTACTCATTTTTCCTCAAGGGACTAAATATAAACATTATTTGTGTCCCTGCAGTTAGCAAAGATTCGTGGAATCCATTCGGCCATCAGGAATAACTACTTACCATTATAATTCCAATATAAATTTCTACAGAACGACTATTTTGTCTGTTTATCATGTTTCTCAAAATGTTTAAGCCATTATTTTTTATATATTACTCCAGTGAAATGTGATAAGCATAATCATGAATTTATATTTATTAATTGCCACATACTTTATGATAAGACAGAGATTATAATTGCTTTTACTCAACCAAATTGTTGATCCATCAAAAATCCTTTCCAGGTCATAGTCTGTAGATAAATGTATATCTAATAAATAGTAATAGCCGGTTTTATATGCATATGTTCAATAAATTTTGATCTCTACTTGTTGCTACTCATTTTTCCTCAAGGGACTAAATATAAACATTATTTGTGTCCCTGCAGTTAGCAAAGATTCGTGGAATCCATTCGGCCATCAGGAATAACTACATACCATTATAATTCCAATATAAATTTCTACAGAACGACTATTTTGTCTGTTTATTATATTTCTCAAAATGTATAAGCCATTATTTTTAAATTACACCAGTGAAATGTGATAAGCATAATCATGAATTTATATTTATTAATTGCCACATACTTTATGATAAGACAGAGATTATAATTGCTTTTACTCAACCAAATTGTTGATCCATCAAAAATCCTTTCCAGGTCATAGTCTGTAGATAAATGTATATCTAATAAATAGTAATAGCCGGTTTTATATGCATATGTTCAATAAATTTTGATCTCTACTTGTTGCTACTCATTTTTCCTCAAGGGACTAAATATAAACATTATTTGTGTCCCTGCAGTTAGCAAAGATTCGTGGAATCCATTCGGCCATCAGGAATAACTACTTACCATTATAATTCCAATATAAATTTCTACAGAACGACTATTTTGTCTGTTTATCATGTTTCTCAAAATGTTTAAGCCATTATTTTTTATATATTACTCCAGTGAAATGTGATAAGCATAATCATGAATTTATATTTATTAATTGCCACATGCTTTATTATAAGACAGAGATTATAATTGCTTTTACTTAACCAAATTGTTGATCCATCAAAAATCCTGTCCAGGTCATAGTCTGTAGATAAATGTATATCTAATAAATAGTAATAGACGGTTTTATACGCTTATGTTCAGTAAACCTTTATCTCTAGTTTTTGCTACTCATTTTTCCTCAAGGGACTTAATATAAACATTATTTGTGCCCCTGCAGTCAGTAAAGATTCGTGGAATCCATTCCACCATCAGAAATAACTACTTACCATTATAATTCCAATATAAGTTGCTACAGAACGACTATTTTGTCTGTTTATTATGTTTCTCAAAATGTTTAAGCCATTATTTTTAAATTACTCCAGGGAAATGTGATAAGCATAATCATGAATTTATATTTATTAATTGCCACATGCTTTATGATAAGACAGAGATTATAATTGCTTTTACTCAACCAAATTGTTGATCCATCAAAAATCCTGTCCAGGTCATAGTCTGTAGATAAATGTATATCTAATAAATAGTAATAGCCGGTTTTTATATGCTTATGTTCAATAAATTTTGATCTCTACTTGTTGCTACTCATTTTTCATCAAGGGACTTAATATAAACATTATTTGTGTCTCTGCAGTTAGTAAAGATTCGTGGAATCCATTCGGCCATCAGGAATAACTACTTACCATTATAATTCCAATATAAAATTCTACAGAACGACTATTTTGTCTGTTTATTATGTTTCTCAAAATGTTTAAGCCATTATTTTTAAATTACTCCAGTGAAATGTGATAAGCATAATCATGAATTTATATTTATTAATTCCACATGCTTCATTATAAGACAGAGATTATAATTGCTTTTACTTAACCAAATTGTTGATCCATCAAAAATCCTGTCCAGGTCATAGTCTATAGATAAATGTATATCTAATAAATAGTAATAGCCGGTTTTATATGCTTATGTTCAATAAACCTTTATCTCTACTTTTTGCTACTCATTATTCCTCAAGGGACTAAATATAAACATTATTTGTGTCCCTGCAGTCAGTAAAGATTCGTGGAATCCATTCTGCCATCAGGAATAACTACTTACCATTATAATTCCAATATAAATTGCTACAGAACGACTATTTTATCTGTTTATTATGTTTCTCAAAATGTTTAAGCAATTATTTTTAAATTACTCCAGTGAAATGTGATAAGCATAATCATGAATTTATATTTATTAATTGCCACATGCTTTATTATAAGACAGAGATTATAATTGCTTTTACTTAACCAAATTGTTGATCCATCAAAAATTCTGTCCAGGTCATAGTCTGTAGATAAATGTATATCTAATAAATAGTAATAGCCAGTTTCATATGCTTATGTTCAATAAACCTTTATCTCTACTTTTTGCTACTCATTATTCCTCAAGGGACTAAATATAAACATTATTTGCGTCCCTGCAGTCAGTAAAGATTCGTGGAATCCATTCTGCCATCAGGAATAACTACTTACCATTATAATTCCAATATAAATTGCTACAGAACGACTATTTTGTCTGTTTATTAGGTTTCTCAAAATGTTAAAGCCATTATTTTTAAATTACTCCCGTGAAATGTGATAAGCATAATCATGAATTCATATTTAATTATTGCCACATGCTTGATTATGAGACAGAGATTATAATAGTTTTTACTTAACCAAATTGTTGATCCATCAAAAATCCTGTCCATGTCATAGTCTGTAGATAAATGTATATCTAATAAATAGTAATAGACGGTTTTATATGCATATGTTCAATAAATTTTTATCTCTACTTGTCGCTACTCATTTTTCCTCAAGGGACTAAATATAAACATTATTTGTGTCCCTGCAGTTAGTAAAGATTCGTGGAATCCATTCTGCCATCAGGAATAACTACTTACCATTATAATTCCAATATAAATTTCTACAGAACGACTATTTTGTCTGTTTATTATGTTTCTCAAAATGTTTAAGCCATTATTTTTAATTTACTCCAGTGAAATGTGATAAGCATAATCATGAATTTATATTTATTAATTGCCACATGCTTTATTATAAGACAGAGATTATAATTGCTTTTACTCAACCAAATTGTTGATCCATCAAAAATCCTTTCCAGGTCATAGTCTGTAGATAAATGTTTATCTAATAAATAGTAATAGACGGTTTTATATGCATATGTTCAATAAATTTTGATCTCTACTTGTCGCTACTCATTTTTCCTCAAGGGACTTAATATAAACATTATTTGTGTCCCTGCAGTTAGTAAAGATTCGTGGAATCCATTCTGCCATCAGGAATAACTACTTACCATTATAATTCCAATATAAATTTCTACAGAACGACTATTTTGTCTGTTTATTATGTTTCTCAAAATGTTTAAGCCATTATTTTTAATTTACTCCAGTGAAATGTGATAAGCATAATCCTGAATTTATATTTATTAATTGCCACATGCTTTATTATAAGACAGAGATTATAATTGCTTTTACTCAACCAAATTGTTGATCCATCAAAAATCCTTTCCAGGTCATAGTCTGTAGATAAATGTTTATCTAATAAATAGTAATAGCCGGTTTTATATGCATATGTTCAATAAATTTTGATCTCTACTTGTTGCTACTCATTTTTCCTCAAGGTACTTAATATAAACATTATTTGTGTCCCTGCAGTTAGTAAAGATTCGTGGAATCCATTCTGCCATCAGGAATAACTACATACCATTATAATTCCAATATAAATTTCTACAGAACGACTATTTTGTCTGTTTATTATGTTCTCAAAATGTTTAAGCCATTATTTTTAAATTACTCCAGTGAAATGTGATAAGCATAATCATGAATTTATATTTATTAATTGCCACATACTTTATGATAAGACAGAGATTATAATTGCTTTTACTCAACCAAATTGTTGATCCATCAAAAATCCTTTCCAGGTCATAGTCTGTAGATAAATGTATATCTAATAAATAGTAATAGCCGGTTTTATATGCATATGTTCAATAAATTTTGATCTCTACTTGTTGCTACTCATTTTTCCTCAAGGGACTAAATATAAACATTATTTGTGTCCCTGCAGTTAGCAAAGATTCGTGGAATCCATTCGGCCATCAGGAATAACTACATACCATTATAATTCCAATATAAATTTCTACAGAACGACTATTTTGTCTGTTTATTATGTTTCTCAAAATGTATAAGCCATTATTTTTAAATTACACCAGTGAAATGTGATAAGCATAATCATGAATTTATATTTATTAATTGCCACATACTTTATGATAAGACAGAGATTATAATTGCTTTTACTCAACCAAATTGTTGATCCATCAAAAATCCTTTCCAGGTCATAGTCTGTAGATAAATGTATATCTAATAAATAGTAATAGCCGGTTTTATATGCATATGTTCAATAAATTTTGATCTCTACTTGTTGCTACTCATTTTTCCTCAAGGGACTAAATATAAACATTATTTGTGTCCCTGCAGTTAGCAAAGATTCGTGGAATCCATTCGGCCATCAGGAATAACTACTTACCATTATAATTCCAATATAAATTTCTACAGAACGACTATTTTGTCTGTTTATCATGTTTCTCAAAATGTTTAAGCCATTATTTTTTATATATTACTCCAGTGAAATGTGATAAGCATAATCATGAATTTATATTTATTAATTGCCACATGCTTTATTATAAGACAGAGATTATAATTGCTTTTACTTAACCAAATTGTTGATCCATCAAAAATCCTGTCCAGGTCATAGTCTGTAGATAAATGTATATCTAATAAATAGTAATAGCCGGTTTTATATGCATATGTTCAATAAATTTTGATCTCTACTTGTCGCTACTCATTTTTCCTCAAGGGACTAAATATAAACATTGTTTGTGTCTCTGCAGTTAGTAAAGATTCGTGGAATCCATTCTGCCATCAGAAATAACTACTTACCATTATAATTCCAATATAAATTTCTACAGAACGACTATTTTGTCTGTTTATTATGTTTCTCAAAATGGTTAAGCCATTATTTTTAAATTACTCCAGTGAAATGTGATAAGCATAATCATGAATTTATATTTATTAATTGCCACATGCTTTATTATAAGACAGAGATTATAATTGCTTTCACTTAACCAAATTGTTGTTCCATCAAAAATCCTGTCCAGGTCATAGTCTGTAGATAAATGTATATCTAATAAATAGTAATAGCCGGTTTTATATGCATATGTTCAATAAATTTTGATCTCTACTTGTCGCTACTCATTTTTCCTCAAGGGACTAAATATAAACATTATTTGTGTCTCTGCAGTTAGTAAAGATTCGTGGAATCCATTCTGCCATCAGGAATAACTACTTACCATTATAATTCCAATATAAATTTCTACAGAACGACTATTTTGTCTGTTTATTATGTTTCTCAAAATGTTTAAGCCATTATTTTTTATATATTACTCCAGTGAAATGTGATAAGCATAATCATGAATTTATATTTAATATTGAATATTTAAATATTTAATAATATTAATAAATGAATTGCCACATGCTTTATTATAAGACAGAGATTATAATAGTTTTCACTTAACCCAATTTTTGATCGATCTAAAATCCCTTCCAGGTCTTAGTCTGTAGATGAATGATTATGCAACTAATGTACACCAAACAAAGATAAGTCTTACTAAAGAAAACTGTGATAAAAATCCTCAAAATATCCTCATTTCCCAAAAAGTAATAAAAATAAGACTTCTAGTAAAGTCTTTGAATAAAGGTTGTTTGGATTCATATTTCAACACACTGTCAATAAATTTATAACCAGAATCTACTATCTAATATTTTTCTAGGGAATAAAGTAATAAAAAATAAACAACGATTATTAAGTACAATGTTTATTCAAATTTAAATATTTAATAATAATAATAATAATAAGGGGCTCACCCACATCTTCTCATCCTTAGCCTCCTTTCATCAACTCTTGCGAGCTCCACTAACCTCTCTAATTCAGCTCTCCAGAGGTCCTCCACTTCCTGTCTTAACCTGGCGGCTTCCCTGGCGTCGTCCTCTTCTTCTCTCCTACGTCTTCTTTCCCCTTTTGTCGTCTTTCTGTCGCATCTGACTTTCTCATGTCTCTGTCTCATCGGCTGCCTCCCTCGCGTCCTTTTATTTTCAGTAGTCTCCCTATTGCATACACTTCCTCCCTGGAGTCCATCTTTCTTATTTATTTCTCTTGCATCACCTGACTCTCTGACGTTCTCCTTCTCATTCCTGGTGTATCCCTCTTGCATACGCTTCCAGCCTGCTATCCTTCTCCTTCGTCTCTTTTCTTGCTCTTTCATCCACTCCCTCTCTGATGTCATCCTCCTCCGTTCTTCGATCTCCCACATGGGTCCTTCAACTAGTATAGCCTCCCTCAAATCTACAGCATCCCTGATGTCTTCACGTCCTACCATAGCCATGCTCATGATCTCACTACACTGACAACTGCTGATCGACTGCCCCTTACCTGCCTTTACAAGGGGGTCCCGCAGGTAAACCCCCACTCTACGAAAAGCATCCCCTCCCACCCTCGTCAATGCTATAGGGTACCCCCACCCACTTCCTACATATTATTGAGTTCATTAATTTAATAATTTATACCATTAATTTAAGATTGACCTCATTAGTTTACATAAGGTTGGACCTTTAAGGCGTCAAGTATAACTTCCGTCACCTTCAATAATGTAAGGCTACAGAAAAATTGTGAACACACTATTAATTAAAATTTGTATTAGTCACTAACAAAAGGCAGTTAATCACCTAATTTTTCAATAGGTCTATAAATTTAAATTATTTAGTGAACATTTCTCATCTCCCCGTCACAGTGCGAATCTTCCCACGTCGCCTTCCTTGGCTAATGAGTGGCTGAAGGGAATAGATATTAGTGAATGGCCGTTGGGGATAAATATTCAGAATGGAGGTCTGGGAAAAGAAAATAAGTTATTGATAATTACAAAAGAGCTGATTATAAGTTAAGAGATACAGTTCTTAGGATGTTATTGATAATCGTACAATTTGTTAATAATAAGATTATATATATTACATAACTGCTGATCCTTGAAGATTGGAGCACCTGGGAGAACTCTGTTGTCTGTAACGAGATGGCTTCTATTGCTAGTAGTGCTGAAAGTTGCTGAAGCCTTGTTTTAAGGAATTTCCTTAAATCAGAATACTTGAGGTTTACTTAATACAAGAAAAGATTAAATACAATTATTAAACTTACAATTTGAATTATATTGGGAATTTCTATTTAACTATACCGTGTTAGAGGTACGAGGTTTATATTAGTTGGTACAACAAAAGATGGTAATTCATGAAAAGAGACATTCGTATGGTTAATTGTTAGTATTTCATGTGAAAATGATAGGAATGATATACTAATATCCTTATTACTAGTTATATTTATAAAAGATTCGTTATGTCTTAGCTTAATTACGGAAATTTTAGGAATAGGAATGGGTATAGATACATTTTGTTTAAGGCTAATACTTGTATGTTTAAATGCTGTATATACATCAATATCTTCTATAGATTTTACAATAGGTTCTTTGTTTCTTAAATTAACAGTTATACACGAATGTATATTATTTCTAATGGCTTTAGTTATACATACATTGGCTATAAGAGGTTGCATGTACAATAATATGGGTTTAATAGGAATACTAGCTGTTACATAAGTGTTTTCGTTCAGCGATGGTACAGGTAATAGCTATATTGTTTTCATTACTTCTCCTTTAAGTGGAATAGTTAGAATGTAATCTATTGTATTGTTTTTTATTGCACAATGTATTTTACTTGTTAAAAATAATGTTTCAATATCATCGCTAATATAATAATTTGGTTTTAGATCTGTTTGTTTGTTAGGTGCGTTATCTGATATGAAAGCGTCATTGGAGTAACTAGTAAGAGCGTCCAAATCAATTTCCATTCTGCCACCATCTGTGACTAAAGCACATTTTCTCTTATTTTTCTTTCTTGGTCTTCTAATATTGTTAGTGTTTACTCTTATAGTCTTATTTTGGTCAAAAAATTGTCTAACAGGTTTATATCTTTTTTCATTTTTGTTTTAGTACGAATTCTAACATAAGGTTGTTCCTCTAGATCTGGTGGGTCTTCGCGATTTATATATAACTTACCTGACCTAATTTCCTTTCCTTTTTCAATTTCTTGTTAGACTTTTTCGTGTACTACATTTAATCTTTCATTTTTGTACTAATTGGTCTCCAATCAGTACAAGTCCAATAATTTTTCAAAAATTATCTCGTTAGGTGCTAATTTTAAGTTTTTATTTAGTGTTTCATTAAAGGCCATTGTCGTGAAGTTTAAACTAGTTTCAGGTCCGTTTTATGGATTCTCTTCTTTTATTACTCTTAATAGCTCGATTAAAGTGGAATGGGTTTGATTTAGTATTCCTGAGGAGTTAGAATTATTTGATACTCTATAGTGACATTCTATACCGAGACTTTTAAAAAGATTCTGAATGAGATTGTTTTTATATTCAGGACCTTGATCCATTGCTATTTTAATGGGTGTCGGGAAGATTGCTAAGTATTTAGTTATTACATGAAATATGTTATTAGCGTTTTAATTCTTTCTGCATAAAGTCGTTTAGAGAAGGTGTCTATAATAGTTATTATAAAGGCTTGTTCATAATGTAAAGTATCTATCATTAAATATTCGAATGGTCTTTCCCGGGGTGGGTGTTATTTGATATTTAGTTTTCACTGGTTTACGTTCATATTTAGTTTTAGCACATGTTGCACATTTATTGATAAAGTCGGTTATTATATCTTTCATATCGTTTTAGTTTCTCATATATTTCCATTAAACCGCTTCTGTGAAAGGATTTTCCTACTTGATAATTCTGAATGAGTTCCTTTTTCTTTGTATCTTCTAGTACGTCTATCAGTTTACTAGTGTAACGTTTTATCTTGACTGTTGGGAATTTTCCTTCAACTATTCGCGATAAATTATTGAACATGTCTTCGTATTCATTTCGAACAGTTTCTATATTAGGTTCGCAATGCACGACATATGCACAGTTCGGTTTAATAATTTCTAGTAATTTATTTTCGATGTCGTGTTTCCAAAAGTATGCTGATTCTATTTGGTACCCTAATTTATTAAAAGGTCGTTCTATTTGTAGTGGGCCACTACCTCTTGTTATGAAAATTTGATTTTTTCAAATGTTAATGGGTTTGTTGGTCACTATAGATATTTGATTGTAGCTACGTTGTTGAGAATGTTGGGTTGCCAAGCTCTCGGTTTCAACTAGTTCTTGGGGAAGTGGAAGGCTGTCTTCTAAGTCTTTTAGGGTTTGTTCCAGTTTCAGTTAATAATTTGTCTAACTCTCCGTCTGTATCTATTTCTTCGATACCGTTTAATTATTATTTGTGTTATTTATAAGCGATTGGGTGATCCCTCCCTTCGGAAAGTTGAGAAACTACTGCTCCAACTGCCATATTACTTGCGTCGGTTGTTAAAATGATTTGCTCCAAAAAGTCGGGATATGTTTAGATTTGAGAATTGATCAATAATGCTTTAAGATTTTCAAACGCGTGTCTGTATGTCTCCGGATTTATAGTTTATTCCGATTTCCTTAAACATTATGACAGTGGTTGAGCTATGTGGGCATAACTGTTGATAAGTTTCCGATAATATCTTGTTAAGCTTAGAAATATTTTAATTTATTTTTCAAGGGGACTTAATATCCTGGGCAAGGGGACTTTTTCAACAGTTTCTAATTTTCTCGGGCCAGTTTTTATACCTTCTGATGTTAGAATATGTCCTAGAAATGGTAATTCAGCGTGAAAGAATTCAGTTTTGTCAAGTTGTATCATGTTATCAAGTCAAGTTAACAAAAAATATAATTCTATTATCAAAGTATACTGATGAGTTAGGTGTATTACTAAGTAAAGAATTCATGGTTCTTTTAAATTTTGGTAGTGTTTTTTTAGTGTTAAAAGCCCATTATTTTATGTTTTATAATTATCTGACTATCCTGCTTCAATAAAAGACCGATTATGGCGTAATTAAGACAAACGCTGAAGGACAGTGACCAAAGAATTATCCTAGGTCAAATATGTTAGTCCGCCATCTTTGGAGGCCATTTACCGGTACCGAATAGATGAAATGCATTGTTTTTATACCGTTTACCGGGATTTGCACTAGGGACTTATCCGGAAATAGGAATAATCGGGATTCCACTGTATAATAAATAATATGATCACACCACAAATATAATGAAAGATTTTAAAGAATGGGATAATAAAATAAAATGCTTAACCCTCTCAACTCTGTTCTTCCTATTTTTTAACAGGGAACGTTTCATCAACATCTCCGAGCGAATTCTAAACCAACCTGCCTAGTTATGTGATAACATTATGATAACACTAAAGTTAAGTAATGTTTATGCGAATGGATTTGTTGTAATAGACCCTAGACTATAACTGATAAAACAGTTAATGCCCCCAGCCTAAGGCAATGGAATACCACGTGGTAAAAAACTTTAACGGGTCTCATTATATCATCCATTAAGAAGATAAATTGTTCATTTTTTATTCGTTTATTGTTTTATGATGTTTCTTATTTTACAATTATGTTTTTAGGTGTATTCGTCAAGTTAAAAATTGTCTATATAGGCGATATTAGGATTTTTAAAACTAGTACAATGTTTTAATTTACTATAATCAACAAGGTTAAATATGAAAGGATTTTCATATGTTCATATTCATATGTCATTCAAATGTGTTAAGCATAATCATGAATTTATATTTATTAATTGCCACATGCTTTATTATAAGACAGAGATTATAATTGCTTTTACTTAACCAAATTGTTGATCCATCAAAAATCCTGTCCAGGTCTGTAGATAAATGTATATCTAATAAATAGTAATAGCCGGTTTTATATGCTTATGTTCAATAAACCTTTATCTCTAGTTTTTGCTACTTATTTTTCCTCAAGGGACTTAATATAAACATTGTTTGTGTCTCTGCAGTTAGTAAAGATTCGTGGAATCCATTCTGCCATCAGAAATAACTACTTACCATTATAATTCCAATATAAATTTCTACAGAACGACTATTTTGTCTGTTTATTATGTTTCTCAAAATGTTTAAGCCATTATTTTTAATTTACTCCAGTGAAATGTGATAAGCATAATCATGAATTTATATTTATTAATTGCCACATGCTTTATTATAAGACAGAGATTATAATTGCTTTTACTTAACCAAATTGTTGATCCATCAAAAATCCTGTCCAGGTCTGTAGATAAATGTATATCTAATAAATAGTAATAGCCGGTTTTATATGCTTATGTTCAATAAACCTTTATCTCTAGTTTTTGCTACTTATTTTTCCTCAAGGGACTAAATATAAACATTGTTTGTGTCTCTGCAGTTAGTAAAGATTCGTGGAATCCATTCTGCCATCAGAAATAACTACTTACCATTATAATTCCAATATAAATTTCTACAGAACGACTATTTTGTCTGTTTATTATGTTTCTCAAAATGTTTAAGCCATTATTTTTAATTTACTCCAGTGAAATGTGATAAGCATAATCATGAATTTATATTTATTAATTGCCACATGCTTTATTATAAGACAGAGATTATAATTGCTTATACTCAACCAAATTGTTGATCCATCAAAAATCCTTTCCAGGTCATAGTCTGTAGATAAATGTTTATCTAATAAATAGTAATAGACGGTTTTATATGCATATGTTCAATAAATTTTGATCTCTACTTGTCGCTACTCATTTTTCCTCAAGGGACTTAATATAAACATTATTTGTGTCCCTGCAGTTAGTAAAGATTCGTGGAATCCATTCTGCCATCAGGAATAACTACTTACCATTATAATTCCAATATAAATTTCTACAGAACGACTATTTTGTCTGTTTATTATGTTTCTCAAAATGTTTAAGCCATTATTTTTAATTTACTCCAGTGAAATGTGATAAGCATAATCCTGAATTTATATTTATTAATTGCCACATGCTTTATTATAAGACAGAGATTATAATTGCTTTTACTCAACCAAATTGTTGATCCATCAAAAATCCTTTCCAGGTCATAGTCTGTAGATAAATGTTTATCTAATAAATAGTAATAGCCGGTTTTATATGCATATGTTCAATAAATTTTGATCTCTACTTGTCGCTACTCATTTTTCCTCAAGGTACTTAATATAAACATTATTTGTGTCCCTGCAGTTAGTAAAGATTCGTGGAATCCATTCTGCCATCAGGAATAACTACATACCATTATAATTCCAATATAAATTTCTACAGAACGACTATTTTGTCTGTTTATTATGTTCTCAAAATGTTTAAGCCATTATTTTTAAATTACTCCAGTGAAATGTGATAAGCATAATCATGAATTTATATTTATTAATTGCCACATACTTTATGATAAGACAGAGATTATAATTGCTTTTACTCAACCAAATTGTTGATCCATCAAAAATCCTTTCCAGGTCATAGTCTGTAGATAAATGTATATCTAATAAATAGTAATAGACGGTTTTATATGCATATGTTCAATAAATTTTGATCTCTACTTGTTGCTACTCATTTTTCCTCAAGGGACTAAATATAAACATTATTTGTGTCCCTGCAGTTAGTAAAGATTCGTGGAATCCATTCTGCCATCAGGAATAACTACTTACCATTATAATTCCAATATAAATTTCTACAGAACGACTATTTTGTCTGTTTATTATGTTTCTCAAAATGTTTAAGCCATTATTTTTAATTTACTCCAGTGAAATGTGATAAGCATAATCCTGAATTTATATTTATTAATTGCCACATGCTTTATTATAAGACAGAGATTATAATTGCTTTTACTCAACCAAATTGTTGATCCATCAAAAATCCTTTCCAGGTCATAGTCTGTAGATAAATGTTTATCTAATAAATAGTAATAGCCGGTTTTATATGCATATGTTCAATAAATTTTGATCTCTACTTGTCGCTACTCATTTTTCCTCAAGGTACTTAATATAAACATTATTTGTGTCCCTGCTGTTAGTAAAGATTCGTGGAATCCATTCTGCCATCAGGAATAACTACATACCATTATAATTCCAATATAAATTTCTACAGAACGACTATTTTGTCTGTTTATTATGTTCTCAAAATGTTTAAGCCATTATTTTTAAATTACTCCAGTGAAATGTGATAAGCATAATCATGAATTTATATTTATTAATTGCCACATACTTTATGATAAGACAGAGATTATAATTGCTTTTACTCAACCAAATTGTTGATCCATCAAAAATCCTTTCCAGGTCATAGTCTGTAGATAAATGTATATCTAATAAATAGTAATAGCCGGTTTTATATGCATATGTTCAATAAATTTTGATCTCTACTTGTTGCTACTCATTTTTCCTCACGGGACTAAATATAAACATTATTTGTGTCCCTGCAGTTAGCAAAGATTCGTGGAATCCATTCGGCCATCAGGAATAACTACATACCATTATAATTCCAATATAAATTTCTACAGAACGACTATTTTGTCTGTTTATTATGTTTCTCAAAATGTATAAGCCATTATTTTTAAATTACACCAGTGAAATGTGATAAGCATAATCATGAATTTATATTTATTAATTGCCACATACTTTATGATAAGACAGATATTATAATTGCTTTTACTCAACCAAATTGTTGATCCATCAAAAATCCTTTCCAGGTCATAGTCTGTAGATAAATGTATATCTAATAAATAGTAATAGCCGGTTTTATATGCATATGTTCAATAAATTTTGATCTCTACTTGTTGCTACTCATTTTTCCTCAAGGGACTAAATATAAACATTATTTGTGTCCCTGCAGTTAGCAAAGATTCGTGGAATCCATTCGGCCATCAGGAATAACTACTTACCATTATAATTCCAATATAAATTTCTACAGAACGACTATTTTGTCTGTTTATCATGTTTCTCAAAATGTTTAAGCCATTATTTTTTATATATTACTCCAGTGAAATGTGATAAGCATAATCATGAATTTATATTTATTAATTGCCACATGCTTTATTATAAGACAGAGATTATAATTGCTTTTACTTAACCAAATTGTTGATCCATCAAAAATCCTGTCAAGGTCATAGTCTGTAGATAAATGTATATCTAATAAATAGTAATAGCCGGTTTTATATGCATATGTTCAATAAATTTTGATCTCTACTTGTCGCTACTCATTTTTCCTCAAGGGACTAAATATAAACATTGTTTGTGTCTCTGCAGTTAGTAAAGATTCGTGGAATCCATTCTGCCATCAGAAATAACTACTTACCATTATAATTCCAATATAAATTTCTACAGAACGACTATTTTGTCTGTTTATTATGTTCTCAAAATGTTTAAGCCATTATTTTTAAATTACTCCAGTGAAATGTGATAAGCATAATCATGAATTTATATTTATTAATTGCCACATACTTTATGATAAGACAGAGATTATAATTGCTTTTACTCAACCAAATTGTTGATCCATCAAAAATCCTTTCCAGGTCATAGTCTGTAGATAAATGTATATCTAATAAATAGTAATAGCCGGTTTTATATGCATATGTTCAATAAATTTTGATCTCTACTTGTTGCTACTCATTTTTCCTCAAGGGACTAAATATAAACATTATTTGTGTCCCTGCAGTTAGCAAAGATTCGTGGAATCCATTCGGCCATCAGGAATAACTACTTACCATTATAATTCCAATATAAATTTCTACAGAACGACTATTTTGTCTGTTTATCATGTTTCTCAAAATGTTTAAGCCATTATTTTTTATATATTACTCCAGTGAAATGTGATAAGCATAATCATGAATTTATATTTATTAATTGCCACATGCTTTATTATAAGACAGAGATTATAATTGCTTTTACTTAACCAAATTGTTGATCCATCAAAAATCCTGTCAAGGTCATAGTCTGTAGATAAATGTATATCTAATAAATAGTAATAGCCGGTTTTATATGCATATGTTCAATAAATTTTGATCTCTACTTGTCGCTACTCATTTTTCCTCAAGGGACTAAATATAAACATTGTTTGTGTCTCTGCAGTTAGTAAAGATTCGTGGAATCCATTCTGCCATCAGAAATAACTACTTACCATTATAATTCCAATATAAATTTCTACAGAACGACTATTTTGTCTGTTTATTATGTTCTCAAAATGTTTAAGCCATTATTTTTAAATTACTCCAGTGAAATGTGATAAGCATAATCATGAATTTATATTTATTAATTGCCACATACTTTATGATAAGACAGAGATTATAATTGCTTTTACTCAACCAAATTGTTGATCCATCAAAAATCCTTTCCAGGTCATAGTCTGTAGATAAATGTATATCTAATAAATAGTAATAGCCGGTTTTATATGCATATGTTCAATAAATTTTGATCTCTACTTGTTGCTACTCATTTTTCCTCAAGGGACTAAATATAAACATTATTTGTGTCCCTGCAGTTAGCAAAGATTCGTGGAATCCATTCGGCCATCAGGAATAACTACATACCATTATAATTCCAATATAAATTTCTACAGAACGACTATTTTGTCTGTTTATTATGTTTCTCAAAATGTATAAGCCATTATTTTTAAATTACACCAGTGAAATGTGATAAGCATAATCATGAATTTATATTTATTAATTGCCACATACTTTATGATAAGACAGAGATTATAATTGCTTTTACTCAACCAAATTGTTGATCCATCAAAAATCCTTTCCAGGTCATAGTCTGTAGATAAATGTTTATCTAATAAATAGTAATAGCCGGTTTTATATGCATATGTTCAATAAATTTTGATCTCTACTTGTCGCTACTCATTTTTCCTCAAGGTACTTAATATAAACATTATTTGTGTCCCTGCAGTTAGTAAAGATTCGTGGAATCCATTCTGCCATCAGGAATAACTACATACCATTATAATTCCAATATAAATTTCTACAGAACGACTATTTTGTCTGTTTATTATGTTCTCAAAATGTTTAAGCCATTATTTTTAAATTACTCCAGTGAAATGTGATAAGCATAATCATGAATTTATATTTATTAATTGCCACATACTTTATGATAAGACAGAGATTATAATTGCTTTTACTCAACCAAATTGTTGATCCATCAAAAATCCTTTCCAGGTCATAGTCTGTAGATAAATGTATATCTAATAAATAGTAATAGCCGGTTTTATATGCATATGTTCAATAAATTTTGATCTCTACTTGTTGCTACTCATTTTTCCTCAAGGGACTAAATATAAACATTATTTGTGTCCCTGCAGTTAGCAAAGATTCGTGGAATCCATTCGGCCATCAGGAATAACTACATACCATTATAATTCCAATATAAATTTCTACAGAACGACTATTTTGTCTGTTTATTATGTTTCTCAAAATGTATAAGCCATTATTTTTAAATTACACCAGTGAAATGTGATAAGCATAATCATGAATTTATATTTATTAATTGCCACATACTTTATGATAAGACAGAGATTATAATTGCTTTTACTCAACCAAATTGTTGATCCATCAAAAATCCTTTCCAGGTCATAGTCTGTAGATAAATGTATATCTAATAAATAGTAATAGCCGGTTTTATATGCATATGTTCAATAAATTTTGATCTCTACTTGTTGCTACTCATTTTTCCTCAAGGGACTAAATATAAACATTATTTGTGTCCCTGCAGTTAGCAAAGATTCGTGGAATCCATTCGGCCATCAGGAATAACTACTTACCATTATAATTCCAATATAAATTTCTACAGAACGACTATTTTGTCTGTTTATCATGTTTCTCAAAATGTTTAAGCCATTATTTTTTATATATTACTCCAGTGAAATGTGATAAGCATAATCATGAATTTATATTTATTAATTGCCACATGCTTTATTATAAGACAGAGATTATAATTGCTTTTACTTAACCAAATTGTTGATCCATCAAAAATCCTGTCAAGGTCATAGTCTGTAGATAAATGTATATCTAATAAATAGTAATAGCCGGTTTTATATGCATATGTTCAATAAATTTTGATCTCTACTTGTCGCTACTCATTTTTCCTCAAGGGACTAAATATAAACATTGTTTGTGTCTCTGCAGTTAGTAAAGATTCGTGGAATCCATTCTGCCATCAGAAATAACTACTTACCATTATAATTCCAATATAAATTTCTACAGAACGACTATTTTGTCTGTTTATTATGTTCTCAAAATGTTTAAGCCATTATTTTTAAATTACTCCAGTGAAATGTGATAAGCATAATCATGAATTTATATTTATTAATTGCCACATACTTTATGATAAGACAGAGATTATAATTGCTTTTACTCAACCAAATTGTTGATCCATCAAAAATCCTTTCCAGGTCATAGTCTGTAGATAAATGTATATCTAATAAATAGTAATAGCCGGTTTTATATGCATATGTTCAATAAATTTTGATCTCTACTTGTTGCTACTCATTTTTCCTCAAGGGACTAAATATAAACATTATTTGTGTCCCTGCAGTTAGCAAAGATTCGTGGAATCCATTCGGCCATCAGGAATAACTACATACCATTATAATTCCAATATAAATTTCTACAGAACGACTATTTTGTCTGTTTATTATGTTTCTCAAAATGTATAAGCCATTATTTTTAAATTACACCAGTGAAATGTGATAAGCATAATCATGAATTTATATTTATTAATTGCCACATACTTTATGATAAGACAGAGATTATAATTGCTTTTACTCAACCAAATTGTTGATCCATCAAAAATCCTTTCCAGGTCATAGTCTGTAGATAAATGTATATCTAATAAAAAGTAATAGCCGGTTTTATATGCATATGTTCAATAAATTTTGATCTCTACTTGTTGCTACTCATTTTTCCTCAAGGGACTAAATATAAACATTATTTGTGTCCCTGCAGTTAGCAAAGATTCGTGGAATCCATTCGGCCATCAGGAATAACTACTTACCATTATAATTCCAATATAAATTTCTACAGAACGACTATTTTGTCTGTTTATCATGTTTCTCAAAATGTTTAAGCCATTATTTTTTATATATTACTCCAGTGAAATGTGATAAGCATAATCATGAATTTATATTTATTAATTGCCACATGCTTTATTATAAGACAGAGATTATAATTGCTTTTACTTAACCAAATTGTTGATCCATCAAAAATCCTGTCCAGGTCATAGTCTGTAGATAAATGTATATCTAATAAATAGTAATAGACGGTTTTATACGCTTATGTTCAGTAAACCTTTATCTCTAGTTTTTGCTACTCATTTTTCCTCAAGGGACTTAATATAAACATTATTTGTGTCCCTGCAGTCAGTAAAGATTCGTGGAATCCATTCCACCATCAGAAATAACTACTTACCATTATAATTCCAATATAAGTTGCTACAGAACGACTATTTTGTCTGTTTATTATGTTTCTCAAAATGTTTAAGCCATTATTTTTAAATTACTCCAGGGAAATGTGATAAGCATAATCATGAATTTATATTAATTAATTCCACATGCTTCATTATAAGACAGAGATTATAATTGCTTTTACTTAACCAAATTGTTGATCCATCAAAAATCCTGTCCAGGTCATAGTCTATAGATAAATGTATATCTAATAAATAGTAATAGCCGGTTTTATATGCTTATGTTCAATAAACCTTTATCTCTACTTTTTGCTACTCATTATTCCTCAAGGGACTAAATATAAACATTATTTGTGTCCCTGCAGTCAGTAAAGATTCGTGGAATCCATTCTGCCATCAGGAATAACTACTTACCATTATAATTCCAATATAAATTGCTACAGAACGACTATTTTATCTGTTTATTATGTTTCTCAAAATGTTTAAGCAATTATTTTTAAATTACTCCAGTGAAATGTGATAAACATAATCATGAATTTATATTTATCAATTGCCACATGCTTTATTATAAGACAGAGATTATAATTGCTTTTACTTAACCAAATTGTTGATCCATCAAAAATTCTGTCCAGGTCATAGTCTGTAGATAAATGTATATCTAATAAATAGTAATAGCCAGTTTCATATGCTTATGTTCAATAAACCTTTATCTCTACTTTTTGCTACTCATTATTCCTCAAGGGACTAAATATAAACATTATTTGCGTCCCTGCAGTCAGTAAAGATTCGTGGAATCCATTCTGCCATCAGGAATAACTACTTACCATTATAATTCCAATATAAATTGCTACAGAACGACTATTTTGTCTGTTTATTAGGTTTCTCAAAATGTTAAAGCCATTATTTTTAAATTACTCCCGTGAAATGTGATAAGCATAATCATGAATTCATATTTAATTATTGCCACATGCTTGATTATGAGACAGAGATTATAATAGTTTTTACTTAACCAAATTGTTGATCCATCAAAAATCCTGTCCATGTCATAGTCTGTAGATAAATGTATATCTAATAAATAGTAATAGACGGTTTTATATGCATATGTTCAATAAATTTTTATCTCTACTTGTCGCTACTCATTTTTCCTCAAGGGACTAAATATAAACATTATTTGTGTCCCTGCAGTTAGTAAAGATTCGTGGAATCCATTCTGCCATCAGGAATAACTACTTACCATTATAATTCCAATATAAATTTCTACAGAACGACTATTTTGTCTGTTTATTATGTTTCTCAAAATGTTTAAGCCATTATTTTTAATTTACTTCAGTGAAATGTGATAAGCATAATCATGAATTTATATTTATTAATTGCCACATGCTTTATTATAAGACAGAGATTATAATTGCTTTTACTTAACCAAATTGTTGATCCATCAAAAATCCTTTCCAGGTCATAGTCTGTAGATAAATGTTTATCTAATAAATAGTAATAGACGGTTTTATATGCATATGTTCAATAAATTTTGATCTCTACTTGTCGCTACTCATTTTTCCTCAAGGGACTTAATATAAACATTATTTGTGTCCCTGCAGTTAGTAAAGATTCGTGGAATCCATTCTGCCATCAGGAATAACTACTTACCATTATAATTCCAATATAAATTTCTACAGAACGACTATTTTGTCTGTTTATTATGTTTCTCATAATGTTTAAGCCATTATTTTTAATTTACTCCAGTGAAATGTGATAAGCATAATCCTGAATTTATATTTATTAATTGCCACATGCTTTATTATAAGACAGAGATTATAATTGCTTTTACTCAACCAAATTGTTGATCCATCAAAAATCCTTTCCAGGTCATAGTCTGTAGATAAATGTTTATCTAATAAATAGTAATAGCCGGTTTTATATGCATATGTTCAATAAATTTTGATCTCTACTTGTCGCTACTCATTTTTCCTCAAGGTACTTAATATAAACATTATTTGTGTCCCTGCAGTTAGTAAAGATTCGTGGAATCCATTCTGCCATCAGGAATAACTACATACCATTATAATTCCAATATAAATTTCTACAGAACGACTATTTTGTCTGTTTATTATGTTCTCAAAATGTTTAAGCCATTATTTTTAAATTACTCCAGTGAAATGTGATAAGCATAATCATGAATTTATATTTATTAATTGCCACATGCTTTATTATAAGACAGAGATTATAATTGCTTTTACTTAACCAAATTGTTGATCCATCAAAAATCCTGTCCAGGTCATAGTCTGTAGATAAATGTATATCTAATAAATAGTAATAGACGGTTTTATACGCTTATGTTCAGTAAACCTTTATCTCTAGTTTTTGCTACTCATTTTTCCTCAAGGGACTTAATATAAACATTATTTGTGTCCCTGCAGTCAGTAAAGATTCGTGGAATCCATTCCACCATCAGAAATAACTACTTACCATTATAATTCCAATATAAGTTGCTACAGAACGACTATTTTGTCTGTTTATTATGTTTCTCAAAATGTTTAAGCCATTATTTTTAAATTACTCCAGGGAAATGTGATAAGCATAATCATGAATTTATATTTATTAATTCCACATGCTTCATTATAAGACAGAGATTATAATTGCTTTTACTTAACCAAATTGTTGATCCATCAAAAATCCTGTCCAGGTCATAGTCTATAGATAAATGTATATCTAATAAATAGTAATAGCCGGTTTTATATGCTTATGTTCAATAAACCTTTATCTCTACTTTTTGCTACTCATTATTCCTCAAGGGACTAAATATAAACATTATTTGTGTCCCTGCAGTCAGTAAAGATTCGTGGAATCCATTCTGCCATCAGGAATAACTACTTACCATTATAATTCCAATATAAATTGCTACAGAACGACTATTTTATCTGTTTATTATGTTTCTCAAAATGTTTAAGCAATTATTTTTAAATTACTCCAGTGAAATGTGATAAACATAATCATGAATTTATATTTATCAATTGCCACATGCTTTATTATAAGACAGAGATTATAATTGCTTTTACTTAACCAAATTGTTGATCCATCAAAAATTCTGTCCAGGTCATAGTCTGTAGATAAATGTATATCTAATAAATAGTAATAGCCAGTTTCATATGCTTATGTTCAATAAACCTTTATCTCTACTTTTTGCTACTCATTATTCCTCAAGGGACTAAATATAAACATTATTTGCGTCCCTGCAGTCAGTAAAGATTCGTGGAATCCATTCTGCCATCAGGAATAACTACTTACCATTATAATTCCAATATAAATTGCTACAGAACGACTATTTTGTCTGTTTATTAGGTTTCTCAAAATGTTAAAGCCATTATTTTTAAATTACTCCCGTGAAATGTGATAAGCATAATCATGAATTCATATTTAATTATTGCCACATGCTTGATTATGAGACAGAGATTATAATAGTTTTTACTTAACCAAATTGTTGATCCATCAAAAATCCTGTCCATGTCATAGTCTGTAGATAAATGTATATCTAATAAATAGTAATAGACGGTTTTATATGCATATGTTCAATAAATTTTTATCTCTACTTGTCGCTACTCATTTTTCCTCAAGGGACTAAATATAAACATTATTTGTGTCCCTGCAGTTAGTAAAGATTCGTGGAATCCATTCTGCCATCAGGAATAACTACTTACCATTATAATTCCAATATAAATTTCTACAGAACGACTATTTTGTCTGTTTATTATGTTTCTCAAAATGTTTAAGCCATTATTTTTAATTTACTTCAGTGAAATGTGATAAGCATAATCATGAATTTATATTTATTAATTGCCACATGCTTTATTATAAGACAGAGATTATAATTGCTTTTACTCAACCAAATTGTTGATCCATCAAAAATCCTTTCCAGGTCATAGTCTGTAGATAAATGTTTATCTAATAAATAGTAATAGACGGTTTTATATGCATATGTTCAATAAATTTTGATCTCTACTTGTCGCTACTCATTTTTCCTCAAGGGACTTAATATAAACATTATTTGTGTCCCTGCAGTTAGTAAAGATTCGTGGAATCCATTCTGCCATCAGGAATAACTACTTACCATTATAATTCCAATATAAATTTCTACAGAACGACTATTTTGTCTGTTTATTATGTTTCTCAAAATGTTTAAGCCATTATTTTTAATTTACTCCAGTGAAATGTGATAAGCATAATCCTGAATTTATATTTATTAATTGCCACATGCTTTATTATAAGACAGAGATTATAATTGCTTTTACTCAACCAAATTGTTGATCCATCAAAAATCCTTTCCAGGTCATAGTCTGTAGATAAATGTTTATCTAATAAATAGTAATAGCCGGTTTTATATGCATATGTTCAATAAATTTTGATCTCTACTTGTCGCTACTCATTTTTCCTCAAGGTACTTAATATAAACATTATTTGTGTCCCTGCAGTTAGTAAAGATTCGTGGAATCCATTCTGCCATCAGGAATAACTACATACCATTATAATTCCAATATAAATTTCTACAGAACGACTATTTTGTCTGTTTATTATGTTCTCAAAATGTTTAAGCCATTATTTTTAAATTACTCCAGTGAAATGTGATAAGCATAATCATGAATTTATATTTATTAATTGCCACATACTTTATGATAAGACAGAGATTATAATTGCTTTTACTCAACCAAATTGTTGATCCATCAAAAATCCTTTCCAGGTCATAGTCTGTAGATAAATGTATATCTAATAAATAGTAATAGCCGGTTTTATATTTATATGTTCAATAAATTTTGATCTCTACTTGTTGCTACTCATTTTTCCTCAAGGGACTAAATATAAACATTATTTGTGTCCCTGCAGTTAGCAAAGATTCGTGGAATCCATTCGGCCATCAGGAATAACTACATACCATTATAATTCCAATATAAATTTCTACAGAACGACTATTTTGTCTGTTTATTATGTTTCTCAAAATGTATAAGCCATTATTTTTAAATTACACCAGTGAAATGTGATAAGCATAATCATGAATTTATATTTATTAATTGCCACATACTTTATGATAAGACAGAGATTATAATTGCTTTTACTCAACCAAATTGTTGATCCATCAAAAATCCTTTCCAGGTCATAGTCTGTAGATAAATGTATATCTAATAAATAGTAATAGCCGGTTTTATATGCATATGTTCAATAAATTTTGATCTCTACTTGTTGCTACTCATTTTTCCTCAAGGGACTAAATATAAACATTATTTGTGTCCCTGCAGTTAGCAAAGATTCGTGGAATCCATTCGGCCATCAGGAATAACTACTTACCATTATAATTCCAATATAAATTTCTACAGAACGACTATTTTGTCTGTTTATCATGTTTCTCAAAATGTTTAAGCCATTATTTTTTATATATTACTCCAGTGAAATGTGATAAGCATAATCATGAATTTATATTTATTAATTGCCACATGCTTTATTATAAGACAGAGATTATAATTGCTTTTACTTAACCAAATTGTTGATCCATCAAAAATCCTGTCCAGGTCATAGTCTGTAGATAAATGTATATCTAATAAATAGTAATAGCCGGTTTTATATGCATATGTTCAATAAATTTTGATCTCTACTTGTCGCTACTCATTTTTCCTCAAGGGACTAAATATAAACATTGTTTGTGTCTCTGCAGTTAGTAAAGATTCGTGGAATCCATTCTGCCATCAGAAATAACTACTTACCATTATAATTCCAATATAAATTTCTACAGAACGACTATTTTGTCTGTTTATTATGTTTCTCAAAATGGTTAAGCCATTATTTTTAAATTACTCCAGTGAAATGTGATAAGCATAATCATGAATTTATATTTATTAATTGCCACATGCTTTATTATAAGACAGAGATTATAATTGCTTTCACTTAACCAAATTGTTGTTCCATCAAAAATCCTGTCCAGGTCATAGTCTGTAGATAAATGTATATCTAATAAATAGTAAAACCGGTTTTATATGCATATGTTCAATAAATTTTGATCTCTACTTGTCGCTACTCATTTTTCCTCAAGGGACTAAATATAAACATTATTTGTGTCTCTGCAGTTAGTAAAGATTCGTGGAATCCATTCTGCCATCAGGAATAACTACTTACCATTATAATTCCAATATAAATTTCTACAGAACGACTATTTTGTCTGTTTATTATGTTTCTCAAAATGTTTAAGCCATTATTTTTTATATATTACTCCAGTGAAATGTGATAAGCATAATCATGAATTTATATTTAATATTGAATATTTAAATATTTAATAATATTAATAAATGAATTGCCACATGCTTTATTATAAGACAGAGATTATAATAGTTTTCACTTAACCCAATTTTTGATCGATCTAAAATCCCTTCCAGGTCTTAGTCTGTAGATGAATGATTATGCAACTAATGTACACCAAACAAAGATAAGTCTTACTAAAGAAAACTGTGATAAAAATCCTCAAAATATCCTCATTTCCCAAAAAGTAATAAAAATAAGACTTCTAGTAAAGTCTTTGAATAAAGGTTGTTTGGATTCATATTTCAACACACTGTCAATAAATTTATAACCAGAATCTACTATCTAATATTTTTCTAGGGAATAAAGTAATAAAAAATAAACAACGATTATTAAGTACAATGTTTATTCAAATTTAAATATTTAATAATAATAATAATAATAAGGGGCTCACCCACATCTTCTCATCCTTAGCCTCCTTTCATCAACTCTTGCGAGCTCCACTAACCTCTCTAATTCAGCTCTCCAGAGGTCCTCCACTTCCTGTCTTAACCTGGCGGCTTCCCTGGCGTCGTCCTCTTCTTCTCTCCTACGTCTTCTTTCCCCTTTTGTCGTCTTTCTGTCGCATCTGACTTTCTCATGTCTCTGTCTCATCGGCTGCCTCCCTCGCGTCCTTTTATTTTCAGTAGTCTCCCTATTGCATACACTTCCTCCCTGGAGTCCATCTTTCTTATTTATTTCTCTTGCATCACCTGACTCTCTGACGTTCTCCTTCTCATTCCTGGTGTATCCCTCTTGCATACGCTTCCAGCCTGCTATCCTTCTCCTTCGTCTCTTTTCTTGCTCTTTCATCCACTCCCTCTCTGATGTCATCCTCCTCCGTTCTTCGATCTCCCACATGGGTCCTTCAACTAGTATAGCCTCCCTCAAATCTACAGCATCCCTGATGTCTTCACGTCCTACCATAGCCATGCTCATGATCTCACTACACTGACAACTGCTGATCGACTGCCCCTTACCTGCCTTTACAAGGGGGTCCCGCAGGTAAACCCCCACTCTACGAAAAGCATCCCCTCCCACCCTCGTCAATGCTATAGGGTACCCCCACCCACTTCCTACATATTATTGAGTTCATTAATTTAATAATTTATACCATTAATTTAAGATTGACCTCATTAGTTTACATAAGGTTGGACCTTTAAGGCGTCAAGTATAACTTCCGTCACCTTCAATAATGTAAGGCTACAGAAAAATTGTGAACACACTATTAATTAAAATTTGTATTAGTCACTAACAAAAGGCAGTTAATCACCTAATTTTTCAATAGGTCTATAAATTTAAATTATTTAGTGAACATTTCTCATCTCCCCGTCACAGTGCGAATCTTCCCACGTCGCCTTCCTTGGCTAATGAGTGGCTGAAGGGAATAGATATTAGTGAATGGCCGTTGGGGATAAATATTCAGAATGGAGGTCTGGGAAAAGAAAATAAGTTATTGATAATTACAAAAGAGCTGATTATAAGTTAAGAGATACAGTTCTTAGGATGTTATTGATAATCGTACAATTTGTTAATAATAAGATTATATATATTACATAACTGCTGATCCTTGAAGATTGGAGCACCTGGGAGAACTCTGTTGTCTGTAACGAGATGGCTTCTATTGCTAGTAGTGCTGAAAGTTGCTGAAGCCTTGTTTTAAGGAATTTCCTTAAATCAGAATACTTGAGGTTTACTTAATACAAGAAAAGATTAAATACAATTATTAAACTTACAATTTGAATTATATTGGGAATTTCTATTTAACTATACCGTGTTAGAGGTACGAGGTTTATATTAGTTGGTACAACAAAAGATGGTAATTCATGAAAAGAGACATTCGTATGGTTAATTGTTAGTATTTCATGTGAAAATGATAGGAATGATATACTAATATCCTTATTACTAGTTATATTTATAAAAGATTCGTTATGTCTTAGCTTAATTACGGAAATTTTAGGAATAGGAATGGGTATAGATACATTTTGTTTAAGGCTAATACTTGTATGTTTAAATGCTGTATATACATCAATATCTTCTATAGATTTTACAATAGGTTCTTTGTTTCTTAAATTAACAGTTATACACGAATGTATATTATTTCTAATGGCTTTAGTTATACATACATTGGCTATAAGAGGTTGCATGTACAATAATATGGGTTTAATAGGAATACTAGCTGTTACATAAGTGTTTTCGTTCAGCGATGGTACAGGTAATAGCTATATTGTTTTCATTACTTCTCCTTTAAGTGGAATAGTTAGAATGTAATCTATTGTATTGTTTTTTATTGCACAATGTATTTTACTTGTTAAAAATAATGTTTCAATATCATCGCTAATATAATAATTTGGTTTTAGATCTGTTTGTTTGTTAGGTGCGTTATCTGATATGAAAGCGTCATTGGAGTAACTAGTAAGAGCGTCCAAATCAATTTCCATTCTGCCACCATCTGTGACTAAAGCACATTTTCTCTTATTTTTCTTTCTTGGTCTTCTAATATTGTTAGTGTTTACTCTTATAGTCTTATTTTGGTCAAAAAATTGTCTAACAGGTTTATATCTTTTTTCATTTTTGTTTTAGTACGAATTCTAACATAAGGTTGTTCCTCTAGATCTGGTGGGTCTTCGCGATTTATATATAACTTACCTGACCTAATTTCCTTTCCTTTTTCAATTTCTTGTTAGACTTTTTCGTGTACTACATTTAATCTTTCATTTTTGTACTAATTGGTCTCCAATCAGTACAAGTCCAATAATTTTTCAAAAATTATCTCGTTAGGTGCTAATTTTAAGTTTTTATTTAGTGTTTCATTAAAGGCCATTGTCGTGAAGTTTAAACTAGTTTCAGGTCCGTTTTATGGATTCTCTTCTTTTATTACTCTTAATAGCTCGATTAAAGTGGAATGGGTTTGATTTAGTATTCCTGAGGAGTTAGAATTATTTGATACTCTATAGTGACATTCTATACCGAGACTTTTAAAAAGATTCTGAATGAGATTGTTTTTATATTCAGGACCTTGATCCATTGCTATTTTAATGGGTGTCGGGAAGATTGCTAAGTATTTAGTTATTACATGAAATATGTTATTAGCGTTTTAATTCTTTCTGCATAAAGTCGTTTAGAGAAGGTGTCTATAATAGTTATTATAAAGGCTTGTTCATAATGTAAAGTATCTATCATTAAATATTCGAATGGTCTTTCCCGGGGTGGGTGTTATTTGATATTTAGTTTTCACTGGTTTACGTTCATATTTAGTTTTAGCACATGTTGCACATTTATTGATAAAGTCGGTTATTATATCTTTCATATCGTTTTAGTTTCTCATATATTTCCATTAAACCGCTTCTGTGAAAGGATTTTCCTACTTGATAATTCTGAATGAGTTCCTTTTTCTTTGTATCTTCTAGTACGTCTATCAGTTTACTAGTGTAACGTTTTATCTTGACTGTTGGGAATTTTCCTTCAACTATTCGCGATAAATTATTGAACATGTCTTCGTATTCATTTCGAACAGTTTCTATATTAGGTTCGCAATGCACGACATATGCACAGTTCGGTTTAATAATTTCTAGTAATTTATTTTCGATGTCGTGTTTCCAAAAGTATGCTGATTCTATTTGGTACCCTAATTTATTAAAAGGTCGTTCTATTTGTAGTGGGCCACTACCTCTTGTTATGAAAATTTGATTTTTTCAAATGTTAATGGGTTTGTTGGTCACTATAGATATTTGATTGTAGCTACGTTGTTGAGAATGTTGGGTTGCCAAGCTCTCGGTTTCAACTAGTTCTTGGGGAAGTGGAAGGCTGTCTTCTAAGTCTTTTAGGGTTTGTTCCAGTTTCAGTTAATAATTTGTCTAACTCTCCGTCTGTATCTATTTCTTCGATACCGTTTAATTATTATTTGTGTTATTTATAAGCGATTGGGTGATCCCTCCCTTCGGAAAGTTGAGAAACTACTGCTCCAACTGCCATATTACTTGCGTCGGTTGTT
Source organism: Acanthosoma haemorrhoidale (assembly GCA_930367205.1). Taxonomy (NCBI): domain Eukaryota; kingdom Metazoa; phylum Arthropoda; class Insecta; order Hemiptera; family Acanthosomatidae; genus Acanthosoma; species Acanthosoma haemorrhoidale. Next base: position 110,427,869 of record OV884014.1, on the reverse strand, counting down.
AAAATGATTTGCTCCAAAAAGTCGGGATATGTTTAGATTTGAGAATTGATCAATAATGCTTTAAGATTTTCAAACGCGTGTCTGTATGTCTCCGGATTTATAGTTTATTCCGATTTCCTTAAACATTATGACAGTGGTTGAGCTATGTGGGCATAACTGTTGATAAGTTTCCGATAATATCTTGTTAAGCTTAGAAATATTTTAATTTATTTTTCAAGGGGACTTAATATCCTGGGCAAGGGGACTTTTTCAACAGTTTCTAATTTTCTCGGGCCAGTTTTTATACCTTCTGATGTTAGAATATGTCCTAGAAATGGTAATTCAGCGTGAAAGAATTCAGTTTTGTCAAGTTGTATCATGTTATCAAGTCAAGTTAACAAAAAATATAATTCTATTATCAAAGTATACTGATGAGTTAGGTGTATTACTAAGTAAAGAATTCATGGTTCTTTTAAATTTTGGTAGTGTTTTTTTAGTGTTAAAAGCCCATTATTTTATGTTTTATAATTATCTGACTATCCTGCTTCAATAAAAGACCGATTATGGCGTAATTAAGACAAACGCTGAAGGACAGTGACCAAAGAATTATCCCAAGTCAAATATGTTAGTCCGCCATCTTTGGAGGCCATTTACCGGTACCGAATAGATGAAATGCATTGTTTTTATACCGTTTACCGGGATTTGCACTAGGGACTTATCCGGAAATAGGAATAATCGGGATTCCACTGTATAATAAATAATATGATCACACCACAAATATAATGAAAGATTTTAAAGAATGGGATAATAAAATAAAATGCTTAACCCTCTCAACTCTGTTCTTCCTATTTTTTAACAGGGAACGTTTCATCAACATCTCCGAGCGAATTCTAAACCAACCTGCCTAGTTATGTGATAACATTATGATAACACTAAAGTTAAGTAATGTTTATGCGAATGGATTTGTTGTAATAGACCCTTAACTATCAATGATAAAACAGTTGGTGACCCCAGCCTAAGGCAATGGAATACCACGTGGTAAAAAACTTTAACGGGTCTCATTATATCATCCATTAAGAAGATAAATTGTTCATTTTTTATTCGTTTATTGTTTTATAATGTTTCTTATTTTACAATTATGTTTTTAGGTGTATTCGTCAAGTTAAAAATAGTCTATATAGGCGATATCAGGATTTTTAAAACTAGTACAATGTTTTAATTTACTATAATTAACAAGGTTAAATATGAAAGGATTTTTATAAAATGTAGGCTTGATGCAATAATAATGATCGATTAAATATAGACAGGTGGATTTCATTGATTGTTTTTCATAATAACAATAATTTTTGTAATACTCAAAGTGTTCATTTCTCTTCATAGTTGCTGGAAATGAGACAAATATGTTTATTATATTGGATTTAATTGTACAGTGGAGTTTGCTCATTAACCATAAAACTTGAGGCTTTTATAGGCTTATTATATGTTGTCACCTGTGACACTAATTCCTAGTTTGCACCATTAAAAAGTCAGTGTTAAATCATTAATTTTATTATATACATATTCAAGTATATATACAGAATGTACTTTACATGTCCAAGTATATATATAGAATGTTCTTTACATGTCCAAGTATATATATAGAATGTACTTTACATGTCCAAGTATATATATAGAATGTTCTTTACATGTCTTGAAAATCAGTTTCCTTATTTAATATTTCAACATTTCTTCGTCCTTTATTGAAGGGAACACTATTCATTGCTATGTCATTTTTATATAATTCCATTATATTTTTGTTAATATTTATTGTGGTTTCTATACTGTGTCCTGCTGCACAATTATTCTGTTCAATTTCTGTAATAGCGTTATCATAATGCTGTTTGACATCATCATTCATATTGCCCCTCAACCAGCTGATGGCGGTTCCTAGCCCATTAATTAAACATCTTTCAACCCTAGGGTTATTTATGTTCATAAACTTTATTTTGTATCGAGCATTGTTAATAATGTCAATGAATATTTGATACATAGTGTAAACGACATGATACAATAGTGGATATATGATACAAAGGTTTGTGATAATTTTAATGTTGGTTATTAATCAATTTTTCTTTAGCGGTGTTAAGTTGTAAAAATGATATGTTTTATGATAGTTTTAAATTTATTTTACGTTATTAAGTCTGTAGTTCTCAATGCGGTTATTTCAGTCCGTGCTGTAATCAGAAGTGGGGTGTTCTTTATGATCTGAAACAGTGGTTGGTTTTAAGTATTGTTTCCTTGGTCATTTTATGTGATTTATATGAGTTGTTTTAATAGTATAACTGGTTTATTGGGATTTTCTGTGTTTTATACTTATTTATTATACATATTTATACATAGGCTTTATAAATATTTGTTCGTCATTTAGCTGAGGAGGGTCTTCTTGTCCTTTTCATGGTTTATAACGTCAAGAATTATTTTATTTCCATCATGATATTTTTGAGCATAATGTTCCGTTATGGTGGTTTGAATATTGGCAAAAATAGAAATATCAAATTTGACTTAGTCTAGTAGTTTAGAGTATTATTATGAGCAATAGTCGCTAATGTTAGTTTGTTTGTAATTGTAAGTGTAATTCGTTAAGTTTTGATTATTTAAGTTTGGTAATATTTCAATAAAAGTGCTGCGCTGTCTATTTAAGAGTCCTGAAGAGTTCGAGATCCTGGTGATGTCATTAATTTTTCTATAATCTGTAACAATACGATCTCTTTTTTATTCCACATTTTCTTAGCGGATTTCCAAACAGGGGAGTTGTATGGTGAATTACTCTCGCGTATAATTCTGTTTTGTAATACTTTTTCCACTTGTTCATGAATTTGAGCCGAGAACTGGACAGGACAACTGTAGTTTCGGCAATAAGTCCGCGCTTCATTTTTTGTGGTTATTTTATGTTTAATAAATTTGCGGAGCTTAATTTTTCTTCATCAATTTGTATTATTTTTCCCTATTTACTGATGAGATCAATTATAGCACTCTCTGTTCCTTCACCCCACTGGTGTTTTCGTGATAAATTCTTCGGAAATAATTTGACATCCTTATGGTAAAGATGTCAGAAATATATGATTCTTAGACGCGCCAGTGTCAATAAGCCGTTTAGACCCGGTGTTGTTCTTCATTTGGGGCAATGAATCGGAGTAATTTAGGTCATATTCAGCTCTACATTGGACGGTGGATCTGTTCTCTGCGAAATTTAAAAAATGTTCAAATTTTGTTTCTAGATAATTTGGTTGGTCGGTTATCTGTGCAATTGGCGTGTCTTTGTCATCGTTTTCTGTATAATGTATTATTCGCGGTTTTTTCTTTTGTAATTTGAATTGTTTGGTGTTGTATTGTTAGAATTGGTTCTATGTGTTGTCTTTTGGACATCTAATATATCTGCACCATCACGCATGAGGGTATTTTTAAGTTGTCTAATCTTTGTTAATCTTTTACAAGTTGTTAAGAAGAATGTTTAGTCTTTAGGTAGTTTTTTCTGGCATTCGTTTGTGATTTCTTCGTGACGACAGGTCATCATTTTTGTTTTGTCTCCTCCTGCTACGCGATTCTCAGTAAATATTCGTCTCGCATAAGTATGAGTTAGTGAATAGAACAACACGTGGTGTAATGGCTGAGTTTTATAGGAACATATAAACTTTATTGTGATAAAATAACAATCTGACTGGCTGAGTTATATGATGAGTTTTAATCGAGACCAAAATTGACAGTTAAATTTAAATTTCATTTTTTATTGTCGATGGTGATGGCCATTAAACGTTCTTCATATCCTATTCTCCTACCCAGGCTTCGCACAACCTTCCCTCCAATGTATTCCACAAGATCAAGAACTGATGTTGAAAAACTGGAGTTTTTTCGTCTTCATTGCTTTCTTGGAAACTCAACAGACTTGTTTTTTGATTAGATAAATTTATTTTATCTTCACTTTGGTTAATTTACTCCCAAATCCCAACCCAAGAAGGCATTGCGTTTATTTTTCTTAACGAGTGTCAAAACTCAAAAGCAGATGGGTTATCATTATCACTTCCTCTCTTTCTCATTTAACCCAACAAATCTAACTGGTCTTGACTTATTTTGTCCATGGGTATACAGTTTAAAAAGTTTGTCCTGTTTTACAAATCTGTCATGCACGTTGAGCATACTATTGATACTAACATGATGATAACTAATATGATTGTTATTGAAGCTGAAAATCAAAGTTTTAGATAAATATTATTTCATACAATTGTTACATACCTATATAAAAGATGATAATAATGTCTATTTGTTCTGTAAGAGTTAATTTTTTTCCCGGGGATATCGACATTTTTTCTTTATAGAAATTAGACCCATGAGTATTAGAAAAAGAAGAGGAATTTATGAATCGGCCTATCAAACTTAATTCTCCTTTACAGTTAGCATAGTGAAGTAGTCATGGTAAATAGGTGGAATGTAAGCCAGTAAACTCATCATATCGCTGTATTTGTCTTTTGTTATAGGTCTTGAAGTGTTATACAGTGGCAAGAGTAATTTTCCTGAGGTTTTTAGGTCTTCCTTTTTTCAAAATAAAAATTATTTTAAATGGAGCATTTTCTTCCATACTAGTTTTGTAAAAAAGTTCGTGCGGTTCATCCCTTTTAAACCTCATCCAACATATTTCCTTCGTCTTGAGCAGTATATAATTGATCCGTTTTCTTTAATGCTGTTTCCTCAACTCTAATATCTCTGTCGTTTGGAAGAAATGATGAGATATGATGCAATAAAAGTTTGTGGTCAATAACGTTTATGTTATTATCAGCTGATTGAACCATCCTCAACCACTTCAGTGGGAGCTTAATATTTCGGTTCTTTCCGGCACACATGTCACTGTATGCTACAACATGATCTTGGTCTGTAACATTCTGAATGTGCTTCAGGCAGCAAGAAGCTGTTTCGTCCACACCTCTAGATGCTACAGATTCCTCCCATGCGTACATATAAATTCTGTTATCAAGAAAATTATGGAAACCTTCATTAAGAACATACATATTTCGCTGATAGTATTCAACAGAAACCGATAATTTGGGATATGGAAGTGCCTTTTGTAGATCAAAGGAAATATTTATCTGGGTTCGTTGATGCTAAGTTTGATCTTCCTTTAAAGCTTTTCGAGCCAGTTCTGCATTGCTTAAATGTATGTATGTTCTTCTAAAAGGCTGCTTTCTTCATTAAAGTCTTCGGTAACTTTAATTTTCATATTTAGGAAATCGCTTTTTTCTCATGTATCTTTATGTGGGTGATGAAAACTTTAATTAAAATTATTCTTAAAAATGTTCCTTTATATTTGCTTTTTTGACATACAAGTTGTACATTTTTCTTAAGTTGAAATCAGAACTCAGGTATTTTCTGTTTGGATTTTCAGAAGGCGTGTAATGGCTTTCATAGCGTGGGAAATTTTTTATATGATCTTTTACGGCATCCACTAGTTTCTCATTACTCTTTCTGCAAGATCCTTTCATTTTTCCACCTAAGTCTTTTCCTATTACCGTTGCTTTGAGAGCCCTATGTAGTCTGCCTATAGTTATATCGAATGTTTCTGTAAAGAACTTTTTACGTACCGCAATGCTTTCTTTTTTCATATTATAAAAGTATTTACAACTACAATCTCTGGCTGATCCCATAAAATTTCTGCCTCGCCTTCTTTTTATTGGCCAGGGTACGGTGAGTAAATGCGCACAAGAATGTATTTTGTTTGTTGAAATCCCCCATTTCCCAAATAAATTAATACAGGATATTGGATCACTCTCTGTAATATTTACGAATCTTGCACACTATCTTACATTTGAAATCCTTATTTTCGAATTTCTTAGCAGGAATAATAATATTTCCAGTTTTTGTATACTATTTTTTTTATTTCTTATACCTTTCCTAATCTTCTGATCATTATTTTCATAATGTGATCAAAAATTAGTAACATCGTCTTCGTCAGTCGTTGAATCAATTAATTCCCAAATTCTAATTCTCCTCTTAGTGTTTAGCAATCTTGAATTAGTAGTGCTTTCCTCGGCCGATTCATAAATTCCTCTTCTTTTGCTAATACTGATGGGTATTATTTCTATAAAGAAAAAATTTCGATATCCCCGGGAAAAAAATTAACCCTTACAGAACAAATAGACATTATTATCATCTTTTATATAGGTATGTAACAACTGTATGAAATAATATTTATCTAAAACTTTGATTTTCAGCTTCAATAACAATCATATTGGTTATCATCATGTTAGTATCAATAGTATGCTCATCGTGCATGACAGATTTGTAAAACAGGACAAACTTTTTAAACTATATACCCATGGACAAAATAAGTCAAGACCAGTTAGAAAAGTTGTTGGGTAAATGAGAAAGAGAGGAAGTGATAATGATAACCCATCTGCTTTTGAGTTCTGACACTCGTTAAGAAAAATATAGCAGTGGAAACGCAATGCCTTCTTGGGTTGGGATTTGGGAGTAAATTAACCACAGTGAAGATAAAATAAATTTATCTAATCATAAAACAAGTCTGTTGGAGGTTCCAAGAGAAAGCAATGATTACGAAAAAACTCCAGTTTTTCAACATCAGTTCTTGATCTTGTGGAATACATTGAAGGAAAGGTTGTGTGAAGCCTGGGTAGGAGAATAGGATATGAAGAACGTTTAATGGCCATCACCATCGACAATAAAAAATGAAATTTAAATTTAACTGTCAATTTTGGTCTCGATTAAAACTCGTCGAGGATATGAACCTCACAGCAATATTTAAGACAAACGCTAACTCAGCCATATGTATGAATGAGATCATTTATCACAATTACTTATTGCCCAATGAGGCAGATTGTTATTTTATCACAATAAAGTAAGTCTTCCTATAAAACTCCCATAATGGGTAAGTAAATTGATAAACACCGTAGTTCTCACCCGCTGGAGAAGACAGATCACGGAAACTGGTTGATTGAAAGTACGAAAAAATTTATCCGCGACCTAAACCAATCAAATTAGGCAGAAGCTGCATGGTGTGAAAAAGAAAACATTATAAAAATATGAATAATTTATTTTCTTAAAGAATGATATAATGAGACCCGTTAAAGTTTTTTACCACGTGGTATTCCATTGCCTTAGACTGGGGTCATTAACTGTTTTATCATTTATAGTCAAGGGTCTATTACAACAAATCCATTTGCATGAACATTACTTAACTTTAGTGTTGTCATAAAGTTATCACATAGTTAGGCAGGTTGGTTTAGAATTCGCTCGGAGATGTTGATGAAATGTTCCTGTTAAAAAATAGGAAGAACAGAAGTTGAGAGGGGATTACCATTTTAGTTTATTATCCCATTCTTTAAAATCCCTCATTATATTTGTGGTGTGATCATATTATTTATTATACAGTGGAATCCCGATTATTCGTATTTCCGGATAATTCGTACAAATTTGCCTCTCCTTAAAGAAAATCCCAGTAAGTGTTATGAAAACAATGTATTTCAGTCCCCTCGGTAATCTGTATTATTTTTATGCTCGAGGGCAATTAAAACGTCTTATAATACGTATTTACAGCTTAAAGACCTCGTCTTTCGCATGTCCCGTCCCTCTTGGGGAGTGGGGCAGGATTTCCAAGAGGAGCAAATCTGTTTTAGACATAGACACTGCAAGGGCCTAGCAGTTACTGGGAAAGACCCCCCCCCCCCCCATCGCTATAAAATTCACATAATTGTATTGCTTGCAACTATTAATTACAAAAAATAAACTAATGCGGTCGTACCATGCCTAAATGGCCTCCAAAGATGGCGGACTAACATATTTGACCTGGGATAATTCTTTGGTCACTGTCCTTCAGCATTTGTCTTAATTACGCCATAATCGGTCTTTTATTGAAGCAGGATAATCAGATAATTATGAAACATAAAATAATGGGTTTTTTTACAAACAGCCCAGAGGTCCCCCAAGTCCACACGGTTGTTGCCTCCCTCGCAAGCGAAAGAGGAAGCGGAGTCTTGGGAAGTCCCCCACGCTCCTCCGTCAGCCACGTCACCGGATACGAGCCCTGGAGGCTGACGAAGAGCGTGAGATCCAATAACTTATAACGCTAAAAAAACACTACCAACATTTAAAAGAGCCATGAAGTCTTTACTTAGTAATACACCTAACTTTTAAGTATACATTTAACTTGACTTGATAACATGATACAACTTGACAAAACTGAATTACCATTTCTAGGACATATTCTAACATCAGAAGGTATAAAAACTGGCCCGAGAAAATTAGAAACTGTTGAAAAAGTCCCCTAGCCCAGGATATTAAAAGTTATGCCCACATAGCTCAACCACTGTCATAATATTTAAGGAAATCTGAAGAAACTATAAATCCGGAGACATACAGACACGCGTTTGAAAATCTTAAAGCATTATTGATCAATTCTCAAATCTAAACACATCCCGACTTTTCGGAGCAAATCATTTTAACAACCGACGCAAGTAATATGGCAGTTGGAGCACTAGTTTCTCAACTTTCCGAAGGGAGGGATCACCCAATCGCTTTTGCTTCTAAAACAATACTAAAGACAGAACCAAAATATTCAACTACGCAAGAAGAATTGTTTACTATTATTTATGCTTGCAAAACCTTTAAACTATATGTTTATGGGCAGATATTTATAATTCAAACGATTTTTTTCTATGAAAAATAATAACACAAGGATAATGAAATGGATTTGCCTGATAAATAAGTTTGATTTCGAAATTAATGATGTAGAAGGAAGAACTAACTGTAGCAGATGCATTGAGTCGTGTAAAATTGAAAATAATACAAATAATAATTAAACGGTATCGAAGAAATAGATACAGACGGAGAGTTAGACAAATTATTAACTGAAACTGGAACAAACCCTAAAAGACTTAGAAGACAGCCTTCCACTTCCCCAAGAACTAGTTGAAACCGAGAGCTAAGCAACCCAACATTCTCAACAACGTATCTACAATCAAATATTTATAGTGACCAACAAACCCATTAACATTTAAAAAAAACAAATTTTCATAACAAGAGGCAGCGGCCCACTACAAATAGAACGACCCTTTAATAAATAGGTACCAAATAGAACCGGCATACCCTTGGAAAAACGACATCGAAAATAAATTACTTGAAATTATTATAATAATTCTCAATAATAATAAATCATGCGTTACCCTCTGAGAAGTCTCCTACTTACACATATATTTAATAAAATATAATTTAAAACAAATACCAGTTTTGTATATATATTTTTTTTCAAAGCATAAAAAATAGGCATCAAGGCAGTGGGAATAACTTAACAGCATTTAGAAATAAGCTAGTTTATTTGAAAAAGAGATAATACAGATCTTAATATAATTTTATTTACATTTACAAGCTACCTTATCTTAAAATATACTAAACAAAAAAAAGTAATAACTATCTTCTAACTAAAAAGATAAAAAATAATAAAGTAATGAAATACAAGAGTGATACATAATTAATGATCAGTTACTCTCTCCCTCCATGGGCAGTATTGAACATTACATACTTAAATATAAATTATAATGACAAATAGTCCAGCCATAGTCAAAAAGTACAATTACAAGCTCAATCGCTCTTTCTCTTAATAGTGCAAGCTGTTTATCGAGCTTATCTAATTTTGCCGAATTAACATTTCTTTTCAATTCATTGCCTATTTTTGCATCTAATTTCTAATCACTTTTTGCCTTCGCCTTTCTAGTTTCTTCTTTCGGGCGATCTCAATGCGGGCCATCCTATGCTCGTTCTTCATTTCACTGTAGGTTCTTTTCCTTCCACCTATTAAAATAATACAAAGCAGGTTAAAGAATAGAAAATTTATGAATCTATTTTAAAAAGATATAAATCCTATATTAATTTCGTTATTAGTACTAAATATAACCTACTAGAGGCAAATGGATAAAAGTTAAGGTAGCCCATATAAAAAATATATTAGATTAGACATTAGTGTACAGGGATTCATTAAAACGCTCTTTGTAATTCTTCCACAATAGTTTAAGAGACTAGCATACAATTTGATAAGGACTTCTATTTGATTCCCTCATGATGCTAAAACAATAGCAATACTTTAAAATATAATCATGCTTAGTTAAATAATTAACAAATGGATGTAATGTATTCATGACTGATATTGAACAGTTCAATGGAAGGGTGGCCACAAATGCAACTCAAGGAGACGAAGATCAATAAAAAAGATGTTCCTACGTTGCGAACACTTTTCAAAAAACTCACTGAATAAAAATTGAAACTTACTTTCCGTCGTACCCGCTTGTGGATCACGTCCTTCCACAACCTTTTGGGCCTAGCTGTCTTATGCAGCTGCAGGTAACACCCACAGCTATTGCAGAGCAGCTCCTTGTTTAGGTGTCTCCTCCAGACACTTGTCTTTTTTGTTCCACAATTGGAACAATTTTTCTGAAACCATTAATAAAAATATTATTATAAACTAATTTTTGCTTATAATTTAACTTTTTTTAGAACAATTGATATTGTTTAAGCTACTATACTTTTGTTAATGGCATAAACAATAAACACTGTTCATGCGAGCTCACTTCTTATGGTTACTCTACCGTAATTCCAACACTTTTTGAGCACGGGCTCGTATAAACAAAAATACATTGAAAAGTGCACATCTTGAAAATGACCACGTATGATATATATTAAATAAATTAAAGAAAGCATTAAAAGATAATAACAAAAGAAAATAACAAATGATTACCATGTCCGCGGGCGATCTTCCACCAAAAGCGGCTGCTGCTGCGAGGAGGTGAAGGCCGTCCTCCACGGCCACTGTTAGGTCTCCCTGGAATTTCTGTTAACAGTAAAGAAATTGTTTTATAAAATTTGAAGAAAAATATATCTTTTATGTATTTGATTCTCATAGGTTCCCCCATCCTAACAATATTTATAGTTAATAGCACAAAACATAATTTATGTCCCTCAACTTCCTTTTTATGTTTTAAAATTAATAATTATTGCAAATTGAGTAAAAAAGCACGTTTTTATATAAATTTCTTTGAATTATTTCAAATACATATGTACTCCGTGGTTGATACATCTACTCACACTAACCGAATCGGAGGGCCCGATTCACTAGCATTTTACTGTTAGGTATATTGCAAGAATAACAACTAGTACACTAAACATTTAAACTCTTAGAAGACTGAAAAAGTTAAGTTTTTATTTAAGTTACTCATCGATTACATGTTCTCATCTAATTCGTTTTGTCTGTTGTTACTATGAAAGAAATCATCAGGCAGTAATCAGTTTGAAACAAATTAATTAGTAATAATTAAAGAAGTATTTTCCTATCTAGTGTGTAAAGGTTTACTCAAAAAGTTTGTCCAAAATTAATCTAGATACTTCGCTTTAAAGTTTTCCTCGATGATAACATAAATGCTAACAGTTTTAGTTACTTTATGAAAATTAAATTCAACCTAAAATGTTATCACCGCAGTATGAGCAACAGTCAAATTGAGTGATTTGCTTATAAGTAAGGGAAATAACGACAAATATAACACAAAATGTTTCCTATATATCGCCAGTTCTAATTTATCAACTGAGTACTTACTGGTAGTTTATAAGCTTGGAAAACCCCTTCATTAGAATTCTAGAAACAAAAACATTCCTATGAAATAATATTTGAACACAATAAGACTGCAAAATACTTACATCCTCTCCCAAATGTCTGATGACGAAAGCCAAAGCCTGGTGCAGGTTGGCGTTGGTGGATTCCTTACCATCAGAAGCCATCTTCGATAATAAGACTTCGAGACCATTGCCACCCCAACCCCCAAGTTACCCCCACCCCTCCAGTTACCCCTACCCCTCCTGTTACCCCCACCCCTCCTGTTTATTAATTTTGTAAACTAATTATAGTATAAGTAAGGTGGGTAGCCTGCGATCTTATTCTGATAAGCCACTCCTGCATTAAAGTCTCTAAGAATCAGAAACATTAACGTAGCATTCACGTTCCTAATTATTCTAGCAAACTTTGTTGGATCACCTTTCAGTAAACACATTTTCTTATTTCTAATAACCTACCAATTTTTTAACAAGAATTTAACGAAAACACGATTGAAACTAGGTTCAAAATTTTTATCCAGCAGCCCTAAAACAGAATTACGTTGTAGGTGGTTGCAATTTGAAAACTGACTGAATTTCAAAATCTGAGTTGCTAATATTCAACGAAAAAGCTCGCATTTCATGTATTGGAATAAAATTACCAAAATCTTATTAACTGACATCTTAAAAGTACTCAAAATTTGAAAATTGGCTCTTCAAATTCTTGCGTACATTAACCGAAAGGCCTTAAAATTTACAGGGAGCACTAAATACTAAACGTGTTTTCAAAAGGGTACTAAGTAAAATAACTTAGTCAGTTTTAGTTTTTTTCAAATCCATACAGATCGATTATTGCAGATTCTAAAATATGGAATCTTTGCATAAATTCACAGTTATAATGAAGCAAAACAATGAACACACTTCAAGTATTAAAATTACTATATCAAAAGTCAAAAATGTCTTTATAAGAACTTGGCTCCTGATTATAATCAGTTATAATGGTTGAAAAACCCCAACCATCCCCAATGGATATATGGGAACAGACAAAAATCAAAATACATGAAGTGAAAAGTACCTTATTTTCCTGAAATTACTTCTAAAGTTTATAGAGATTTTTTTTTTTTGAAAACCTGAAAAGTGAATTAATATTGCTTTGTTTCTAATATAAAGACTAAGATTTAGTTATTTTTTGCAATAAGGGTTTGTTTCAGAAAAGTTGAAAGGTTAGGCTGAGTTTCCTGGTAGGTTAGAACCGAAAAGTGCATCCCATGTTATAATTTCGACTCCCTCTCACTTAAAAAACCAAATGCCCAACAAAAAAATATATGAAACCAAATTTTAGTTAATTAACTCATGCCTAATTTAATATGAAATGATTCACGTTAGTTATGCACGGTTTTTTTTAAGTTATGAACAAAAAGGGAAAAAAAATAATGTGATTTCTTATAGTTCCGGCAAAAATTGGATGTGGCAAAGTTTAAATTCATAACCACACCTCAAAATACATAAGTGGGCAAATTTTCAGAACTTCTCTAAAATTTTTCAAGTAAAAATACCTTGTTTTTTGTTAAATAGGAAGCGATAACTAAAATTATTTAATTTAGTATTTCAAAATTGCAGCATTGTAAAGTAAACAAATTTCTTTCTAAAACGAGACCAATTTGTAAAGCCCCCTTTTTAAAGCAGCTAAATTACCCAGTTTTTTCGAAAAGTCATAGATTACTCGAATTTTCTTTTTCCAGCCTCCTACTGTACCAGTTTCGTAAACTCTAAGTACGAGTGGTTCATCAAAAAAAATTACAAAGCTTCTATTTCTTTTTTTTTTTTGACGTATTTATAAAACAATATTCAAACAGTAGCCATAAATGTTCTTTACATGTAACATACTCCAATAATGGTTTCTCTAAAGCCACGCTTTCTGTGACCTAGCCACCCTTCACGCATTTAAATGTTACAAAAAAGTAATAATTAAGTTCATTATTATTTGGCTGAGTGTATTTTTTAACGCGAAATTGAAAAAAGTTTTCAAAACATAATTTTATTTAGCTACTAAAATTATCAAAGCTGGAATGCGTTTAAATTCAATCAGGAAGAGTTATGAGATGGGCTGTAGATGGAAGTATGATGTGTGATATCTTTGTAAACTACATCTCACATCTTATTTCTACCATCCATAGATTATCTCATATGAGGGCCTTATGTATAATAATGATAATAAGAGCATGCCATAACATCTTTTATAAAGAAATATGATCACAGTAAATAGCAATACAATCATAAGCAATAAATGAAATCACAGTGTTTTTTTTTCATTGACTAGTATGATTTTGTTGAATAGGTGTTGATTGATGCCCGGAGTCTGGAACTCTCCGGTCACCACAAGCCAAATGAAACACATCGAACCAATTTCAGAACGTGGTAAGTTAGTCGAGGTTTGAAGAAAATGGTGGAAAGTAGAACTATTTTTGGAAGGACTCGTTTTCTATTTCTCTGTATATATTTGTGATTAATAAAATATGTTATCTTTGTACCTCATGTTTTTATTTATTAAGGCTAATTCATTATTTTAACTTTTTTTATGTTTGATATTAAAATAGACATTTTTTGAACTAAAAAAACATATGGTCACGTGAGATGAATTATAAAATTTAAGTTTTCGTTCCAATTACGCTATTTATCAAGTTATTCATTTAAGAGAGATTTGGAACCTAAATAATAACGAACGTTGAAAATAAAAATAACAGTTTTTTCAACATAAAACTTTTATAATGTCCATCTAATCATGGAATCCAAAGCGGGAACTCGTATGGTGAATAATATATATTATAGTGAATTTAATAATTGGTGTACTAATAATATATTTTACCTGACATGAAAAAAATGAAATACTTACTTTAACCTCTCAGAATTGTCAGTCAATACATGACCACATGGCAACACCATGCACTCCTGCACGTGGGGACACCAACTACTTCGTAATAAATAAGTATATTAGGTTTGAATATGTATTAGTAAACGATTTCTTGATCATTGGTTTATTTATGAATCCACTATTTGGAGATATTACGGTTATTGTATAAAACCACAACTGTTTCTTCAGTTCAAGTTGTGATTGTTTTTAGGGAAACTGAGATGCGCAGTTTCAGTAAGCGGTGCTGATCAATTGTGCCCTTAATGGCTGACAAATGATCCAATTTGTGAATTTGAACAGTTTGAATGAAAGGGCAGTGCTGGGAATATAAGCCATCAAGGCCTGTAATATATTGATCATTTAGTGTTCCTAGGCACTAACTAGACTAGTCCAGTCATAAGGTATTTTTACTTGGAAAATTTTAGAGAAGTTCTGAAAATTTTCTTAATTATGTTTTTTGGGGTGCTCATGACGGATTTTAATTATGCCACCTGAAATATTTTCCGGAAGTATAAAAAAATGCAAACACAGTTTTTTTTTTCTTTTCTGTTAATAACTCGAAAACCGAGCATTACTAACGTGACTTATTTCATATTAAATTAAACATGAGTAAATTCACTAACATTTTGTTTCATATATTTTTTTTGTTTGGTACTTTTTTTTAAGTGAGAGCTTGTCGAAATTGTAATGGGGAATGCACTGACTGGCGCCATCCTACCTGGCACCCTACAGGTAGCTGTCCAGGTAGGAAAATGTGAACCCCACAGGAGACTGCATTCCATCTGATTTTGCCAAATTCCATAATATTTCAACATGCTCTCCCAGAAAGTGCCTTAACAACCAATTAAGTCGAAATTAAGAATTAAAAGACCTGCTGAAGAACAAATAAAGTTGGAGAATCATACACCTGTTTTCTAAAGTGAACTGTGGGAATGACATTAAAGAAAATCTGGAAGTAGAAATATCTTTTTAAATGTGCTTCAATAAGATCGTTTAATGTAGGACTTGAGACATCACAAGTCTGTGTTAATGTCTGATTGTTGCTTTTTATTAGTCAAAAATTTGAAAATGTAATTTACTACTTGTATTTATGTATATTGTTTTTTTGACAATTTTTTATTTTAGCCTTACATTTGAGAATATTTGCTATTTTATAAACTTTTTATTACTGGGTATTAACGGCGATTGAATTTATGTTTTAGTTTTTTATATTTCTCATCCATATGTGTACACGTTTTTTTATTGTTATAAGTACTATTTAACTGTTTTTAGGGAATGTAAAAATTTTGGAGAGATAATATTTCACGTTGTAGAAGAAACAGAAAAAGGTCCTATTGCCTTTACATCGAACCTTAGAAAAAATTTACCTTTTCATTCTTAGGAGTCTTGCAGTTCCTCCTCGTCAGGGCTTAGATGTCATAATGGAGTGTTGACACTTTTGATTCTACAGGGTAGTTGGATTGTGACCCAACCAATATCTTATTCTTCATAAATAAACGATGTTTTTAGCTCCAAATGGACTTATTCCACTTTCAAAAATAACATATCATAAGAAATAAAAAAAAGAGTAAATTAAAGTCCTTATTTTTATAGACATGTGGATTTTCAATGTAAAAAAATAATAAGTAAAATGAAAACATTGAAATACAAGAGTAACCAAGGTTATTAAGAATGAATTTCAGTTATATTAAAAAGGCGACATAAATAAACAAGTGTAAAATGTAAATAACTCCATTAAGATAACAAAAAAATATATTTAAACTTAATTCTCCTTTACAGTTAGCATAGTGAAGTAGTCATGGTAAATAGGTGGAATGTAAGCCAGTAAACTCATCATATCGCTGTATTTGTCTTTTGTTATAGGTCTTGAAGTTTTATACAGTGGCAAGAGTAATTTTCCTGAGGTTTTTAGGTCTTCCTTTTTTCAAAATAAAAATTATTTTAAATGGAGCACTTTCTTCCGTACTAGTTTTGTAAAAATGTTCGTGCGGTTCTCTCTTTTAAACCTCATCCAACATATTTCCTTCGCCTTGAGCAGTATATAACTGATCCGTTTTCTTTAATGCTGCTTCCACAACTCTAAAATCTCTGTCATTTGGAAGAAATGATGAGATATGATTCAATAAAAGTTTGTGGTCAATAACGTTTATGTCATTATCAGCTGATTGAACCATCCTCAACCACTTCAGTGGGAGCTTAATATTTCGGTTCTGTCCGGCACACATGTCACTTTATGCTACAATATGATCTTGGTCTGTAACATTGTGAATGTGCTTCAGTCAGCAAGAAGCTGTTTCGTCCACACCTCTAGATGCTACAGTTACCTCCCATGCGTACATATCAATTCTGTTATCAAGAAAATTATGGAAACCTTCATTAAGAACATACATATTTCGCTGATAGTATTCAACAGAAACCCATAATTTTGGATATGGAAGTGCCTTTTGTAGATCAAAGTTAATATTTATCTGGGTTCGTTGATGCTAAGCTTGATCTTCCTTTAAAGCTTTTCGAGCCAGTTCTGCATTGCTTAAATGTATGCTATGTTCTTCTAAAAGGCTGCTTTCTTCATTAAAGTCTTCGGTAACTTTAATTTTCATGTTTAGGAAATCGCTTTTTTCTCATGTATCTTTATGTGGGTGATGAAAACTTTAATTAAAATTATTCTTAAAAATGTTCCTTTATATTTGCTTTTTTGACATACAAGTTGTACATTTTTCTTAAGTTGAAATCAGAACTCAGGTATTTTCTGCTTGGATTTTCAGAACGCGTGTAATGGCTTTCATAGCGTGGGAAATGTTTTATATGATCTTTTACGGCATCCACTAGTTTCTCATTACTCTTTCTGCAAGATCCTTTCATTTTTCCACCTAAGTCTTTTCCTATTACCGTTGCTTTGACAGCCCTATGTAGTCTGCCTATAGTTATATCGAATGTTTCTGTAAAGAACTTTTTACGTACCGCAATGCTTTCTTTTTCTATATTAAAAAAGTATTTACAACTACAATCTCTCGCTGATCCTTTAAAATTTCTGCCTCGTTTTGTTTTTATTGGCCAGCGTATGGTGAGTAAATGCGCTCAAGAATGTATTTTGTTTGTTGAAATCTCCCATTTCCCAAATAAATTAATACAGGATATTGGATCACGCTCTGTAATATTTACGAATCTTGCACACTTTCTTACATTTGAAATCCTTATTTTCGAATTTCTTAGCAGGAATAATAATATTTCCAGTTTTTGTATAATTTTTTTTTTTATTTCCTATACTTTTCCTAATCTTCTGATCTTTATTTTCATAATGTAATCGAAAATTAGTAACATCGTCTTCGTCCCCCAATCAATTCCCAAATTCTAATTCTCCTCTTAGTGTTTAGCAATCTTGAATTAGTAGTGCTTTCCTCGGCCGATTCATAAATTCCTCTTCTTTTTCTAATACTGATGGGTATTATTTCTATAAAGAAAAAATTTCGATATCCCCGGGAAAAAAATTAACTCTTACAGAACAAATAGACATTATTATCATATTTTATATAGGTATGTAACAACTGTATGAAATAATATTTATCTAAAACTTTGATTTTCAGCTTCAATAACAATCATATTAATTATCATCATGTTAGTATCAATAGTATGCTTAAAGTGCATGACAGATTTGTAAAACAGGATAAACTTTTTAATCTGTATACCCATGGACAAAATAAGTCAAGACGAGTTAGAAAAGTTGTTGGGTTAAATAAGAAAGAGAGGAAGTGATAATGATAACCTATCTGCTTTTGAGTTTTGACACTCGTTAAGAAAAATATACCAGTGAAAAACGCAATGCCTTCTTGGGTTGGGATTTGGGAGTAAATTAACCACAGTGAAGATAAAATAAATTTATCTAATCAAAAAACAAGTCTGTTGAGTTTCCAAGAAAGCAATGAAGACGAAAAAACTCCAGTTTTTCAACATCAGTTCTTGATCCTATGGAATACATTGCAGGAAAGGTTGTGTGAAGCCTGGGGAGGAGAATAGGATGTTTACGCCATTTGCGTAAACTTAATTTCATTTTAATTTGAATTTGTATTGTAATAAGTAATTACCCGAAACCATTCGGTAGTTCTGTGAATCACAGACGCTGGCGCTGCCTGCCGGCTCGATCAGCGTTTTTCCCCACGCTTTTGTCTCTCAGGTGGTAATTTTCATTTTCATTATTATAGCGTCTCTTTTTGTCTTCAACAGTTATCATTTTTCACACTGTTTTTCAAGCGTATTTTCAACGCCATTATCTTTGTTTAGTCATTATTCAAATCACTAGTACGCAGTCTTGGAGAAGCGACATTTCAGATTAAACGCAGACAGATATTGGATGAATCGGGACTTGGATAAATCTGGAGTTTGGGCCCAAATCTCTAGGTTATCGGAGTTCAAGAAGGGAGATTCGCACGCTGTCGTCACATCGAAGCAGGTAGGAATTTACATTACTGTGTTTACATTTGATATTGTCATTTCTCTAACGAGACTCTCAAATAATTACAGTCCACTTAAAACTCAAACGTATAGCTAATTATCCCCAGGCTAATTAGTTTCTCGAATCAGTCACCTCGTTTGCCGGTTGCGATTTCAACTGGTGAAATTCCAAACATATTTTTTTGTTCTCCGTATTCCGGATTATTCTGTCCAACTATTAATTTGAAAATTGATCATCAGTTTGAGTCAGAAGGTTAGTCAAATCGAATCGCGACGACTAGCGCCAGGTGTCGAAACCACATCAACTCAGACTGTGCTTACTGTTTGTCTAATTATTATTAGTACTCAATTTAATTTTATCACCAACTTTTGAATTTCAGAATTTCTGTTTTCCTTGTACATGATTTCCCTTTATATTTTCCTGTAAATATCCACTAATTACATTTATTTCTGATAGTAATAGCATTAAAATGGCTCCACCAACTTCCCAAGAAATACAACAACAAATCGATTTAGCTATTAGTCAGCGAAATGATAGTTTTGCAGTTGCAACTGCTTTATCAGACTCTGCTAAGACAATGACTATAGCCGATTTACCTCGGCTTAAGGCCAACTATGAACGCTTATCTGAAATTGAACAGGAATTCAAGAAATTTAATTTCCTCATAAAAAAATTCAATTTGCATTTGCCAGCTACTGATCAAGTTGAAACTACACAACCTTACGTAGCCTTTGTGCAATTAATCGACACAATCCGAGCTAAATATTTTCAGCTCAAAAAAACTGAACCTTCAGTATTGAACGCTGAAGTCAATCCCGTTGCAAACGTCCCATCTGTAGCAAATCCACATCTGCCAAAAATTCAGATTCCTAAATTCAATGGCAAATTGTCCGATTGGCCTAATTTTTTTGCGCTTTTTAATTCCATGGTTCATCGCCACCCGCAGTTAAGTAATATTGCCAAATTACATTATCTTAAAACATCCACTATCGATGAAGCTGCTTCTGTCATTGCTTCATTCCATCTAACCGAAGATAATTACCAATTGGCATTCGATGCTCTAACTGCCCGGTACAATAATCCGAGACTAATTGGTCACATGTACCTCAAAAGCATACTTGACTTTCCCACTGCCAAATCCAATTCATTGTCTGACCTCAAGGGCTTTATGACCATTCACGAAAATTCTGCCAATGCTCTCAAAGCCTTGGCACTTGATGATTTGAGCGATTTTTTGCTAGTGTCATTAGCACTGAAAAATTTGGATTCTAAATCTCGACATGCTTTTGAACTAAATCATGATTCCACCACTGTACCTACTTTCCAAAGCTTATTGGATTTTGTCAATCAACAGATCAAAACCATCGAAACTTCCCAGTTAATTGGTGAACCCAGTGTTAAACCTCGGAGTGCTGTCAAATCTCATTCGTATATTGCTCAGACTTCCCATGCAAGCGTTGATAACCGCTCAGCTAGACCCCCTGCTTCCTGCTTCTGCTGCTCTCACAATCACCATGTGTCACAATGCAGCAAGTTTCAGCAATTACCTATTTCAGCTCGAAATGAGCTCCTGAAAAAGAATCAGCGTTGTTTCAATTGCCTTGGTGGTCACCTGCGGTCCAAATGCACATCGACATCATCATGCCGTAAATGTCATTCACAACGGCATAACACGTTATTACATTCGGATCAGCAAATAGCAACCCCGTCAACTTCTGCCATGTCCATTCCAGCTCCATCGGTATCAATTGAAAATCCCAGTGTTGCACCAATAGTGCTTTCATGCTCAGCTGCTCGTTCAACCACTCAGGAACGTGCTCATTCCCTTTTAGGCACATTTCGTGTTTTCATAACCGACTGTACTGGTTCTATTTATCCCATCCGTGGTGTCATTGACCCCGGTTCTCAAGTGTCCTTCATTAACAAGGGTATAGTGCAAAACTTGCGTTTGCCTACTTCTCCTAATCACATGGCTGTATCCGGAATAGGTTCTTCCGATACATTGTCAACAGGTTTGGTCAATATCCAACTGATTTCCCGTTTGAACAACAAACGACTCTCTCTCTGTGTTGCCGTAATCAACACCATTGCACACCAACTTCCTAGCATGGAAATCCCAAAGGAAAACCTAAAACGGTTCTTCCGTCTTCGTTTAGCGGATCCTCATTTTCATCGTCCCGATAAAATTGACATTTTATTGGGGGCTGACGTGTTTCCCCGCTTGATAACTCAAATTGGCATTCGGCCTATTCAGCATGGTCCCATTTCCATTGGCACCATTTTTGGACACATCATTGTAGGCCCGATTCAAATCATGAATCCGACCCCCTCTACCATTTCCTTGTTATCCACTACTGAAGTGGACAAGCAACTCACCGCATTTTGGGACGTTGAATCCGTCCATCAAGGCTCCATCTCCAATCCCTTGGATGATGTTGCTGAACAACATTTCATTTCTACGTTTAGACGCAATGCTGACGGCAGATATTCCGTCGCATTGCCATTTCACCCTAGTGCAACCCCATTGGGCTGCAACGTCACTCAAGCTCGAGAATCAGTATCCCGACTTGAGCACCGCTTAGCCAAACATGGCTCAATTGTTGCTGAATATAAAATGTTCATGTCTGACTATCTGTCAGCAGGCCACATGGAACCTGCCTCCACTGCTTCAACATACGTTATACCCCATCACATTGTAACCAAAGAGACCAATCAAGGTCCGAAAATTCGTGTTGTCTTTAATGCTTCAGTCCCCGACTCCACTGGGGTATCGCTGAACGAGCGACTCCTCAAGGGTCCTAAACTGCAACAAGATCTCTCCCATGTCATTTTGTACTTCCGCCTCAACTCTGTTGCCCTTTGCTGCGATATCAAGCAAATGTATCGCCAGGTTCTCGTCCATCCCGAGCACCGGCAGTATCAGCACATATTTTGGAAACCAAGCGAGAGCTCTGTTACTCAAGAAATGCAGCTTAATACCGTCACTTACGGTATGGCTCCGTCAGCCTTTTTGGCTGTACGAGTGCTCCAACAGCTGGTCCACGATGAAGGCCACCGTTTCCCTATGGCTTCTCATGCTATAATGCATAACACGTACGTGGATGATATTATTTGTGGCGCTTCCAGCCTTAGCGAGGCTGCCTCTTTGCAATCTCAGCTCACTGAATTATTGGCTTTAGGCGGTTTCCAGCTACGCAAATGGTCATCCAGCCATCCTGAGCTTCTGCATACTTTGCCTCATGACCATTTGGAATGCCCACTTCTGTTTTCAGACCCCGATCGGACTCTCAAAATTCTGGGTCTTAATTGGGAGCCTTCGTCCGACTCATTTATTTTCCGTATCACCCCCTTCGATGGAACCTGTACAAAGCGTTCCTTACTTTCATACATTGCGCGAATTTTCGACCCTAATGGGTTTGTAGCTCCAGTCACATTTGCATTAAAAGCTATGTTACAACAATTATGGTTGTCTGGCCTTACGTAGGATGAACCCATCAATCAGACACTTCAACAATCGTGGTCTCGTCTCGTTCACAACATGAGCACTCTTGGTAACCTTCGTATACCACGACATATCGTACAACCTAATGACGCTTCATTAAGCCTTATCGGCTTCGCCGACGCATCTCAACTCGGCTATGCTGCCGTAGTGTACTTATGTTCAGAAACCGCTCATTCTCGCGTCAGTACTCTCTGGAAGGCCAAAACTCGTGTAGCTCCTCTCAAAACATTGTCAATTCCTCGTTTGGAGTTATGTGCAGCTCTGCTGCTGTCCGAGCTTATTTGCTCATTGCTGACATTTTCTTATCCTTCCCCTTTGCAGACCGTCCGTCTATTTTCGGATTCTCAGATTGTACTCTCGTGGATCAACACTTCCCCTCATCTTTTAAAAACCTTTATTGCTCATCGCATTTCCCGCGTAAATGAAATTCCATTTTCTAATCGCTCTTGGTCGCATGTATCTTCCGACCAGAACCCTGCTGAATTGGCCTCAAGAGGTCTTACAGCTGAGCAATTTGTCACTCCTGACCCTCAAACATTGTGGTATTCTGGCCCTGAATTCGCCAATCAACCTCAAATTCCATGGCCTGACGCCTTTGAACCATCCTCAGCTCACACTGAGCAGCTGCCTGAGTTACGCAATACCAATCCCGTCTCATTGGTGGCAGTCTCATCCAGCAATTTCCTGCACGATTTGCTTACCCGATTTTCGTCATTAAACAGAGCACGTCGAGTCCTGGGTTGGATCTTGCGTTTCTCAACCAACGCTCGCATTGCAGCATCAGCGTATCGAACTCAGGGTGACCTTAAGGTTTCCGAGTTACAAGCTGCCATGCAATATTATGTCACTCCCACTCAATCCATCCATTTCTCAGCCGAGATAGCTCGTATTCAGACCCAACAAAACACCAAGTCATTGCAAACATTAACCCCTTTTCTGGATCAAGCCGGTGTTCTTAGGGTGGGCGGTAGACTTTCGCGTTCTCAGTTGCGTTATCCAGCTCAACACCCAATATTGCTGCCCAAACGAGCTCATTTGTCATATCTGATATCACGTCATGCTCACTTGACATGCCTTCATGCTGGTCCTACCACTTGTATGGCGCACATTCGATCCGAATATTGGATCCTATCTTTGCGCAGTTTGATTCGTTCGGCCCGTCAATCGGCTTGTGCCCCTTGACTCTCAGGCCTAAGTTTCACAGTTGTCATTCATTTATTCATTTTTTTTCTTTCTCTTTTTCTTTACCTTTTCCCCTTTAACGTTTCCATTCTCATTATTCCTTGTTTCCTCAATCATGTACATAAACTCTCAAGTAGATCATGCTATTTCATTTGTGTTAGCTCTCATTTAACCCGGAAATTAGTTGCTCTAATTTGGTGGGCGGTATGTTTACGCCATTTGCGTAAACTTAATTTCATTTTAATTTGAATTTGTATTGTAATAAGTAATTACCCGAAACCATTCGGTAGTTCTGTGAATCACAGACGCTGGCGCTGCCTGCCGGCTCGATCAGCGTTTTTCCCCACGCTTTTGTCTCTCAGGTGGTAATTTTCATTTTCATTAGTATAGCGTCTCTTTTTGTCTTCAACAGTTATCATTTTTCACACTGTTTTTCAAGCGTATTTTCAACGCCATTATCTTTGTTTAGTCATTATTCAAATCACTAATACGCAGTCTTGGAGAAGCAACATTTCAGATTAAACGCAGACAGATATTGGATGAATCGGGACTTGGATAAATCTGGAGTTTGGGCCCAAATCTCTAGGTTATCGGAGTTCAAGAAGGGAGATTCGCACGCTGTCGTCACATCGAAGCAGGTAGGAATTTACATTACTGTGTTTACATTTGATATTGTCATTTCTCTAACGAGACTCTCAAATAATTACAGTCCACTTAAAACTCAAACGTATAGCTAATTATCCCCAGGCTAATTAGTTTCTCGAATCAGTCGCCTCGTTTGCCGGTTGCGATTTCAACTGGTGAAATTCCAAACAAGGATATGAAAAACGTTTAATGGCCATCACCATCGACAATAAAAAATTAAATTTAAATTTAACTGTCAATTTTGGTCTCGATTAAAACTCATCATATAACTCAGCCAGGCAGATTGTTATTTTATCACAATAAAGTTTATATGTTCCTATAAAACTCAGCCATTACTCCCATAATGGGTACGTGGATTGGTAAACACCCTAGTTCTCAACCGCTGGAGAAGACAGATCACAGAAATTGAAAGCATTTGGAAAATTTGTCTCAGTGCTAGAACAAAGAAATTTATCCGCGACCTAAACCAGATTAGGCAGAAGCTGAATAGTTCATTTCAAAGGTCAATAACAAATGTGTTAAATAATAATATTTAAATGTTATTTATACGTAATTTAATAAAATGTACATTATATGTGCACTTGCAAGGTTTTTAATAAAGATCAATACTAGTTTATTTCATTTTTTGTATAATTTTTATCACCTCGCAGCCCATATTATTCAAGTTATTCGTTCATTTATGTAAAGAACTTGAAACTAACAGAAACATATAAGTGTTCCGACATACCTCTCTCGAGAAGTAAAGAACGCTGACCTGCACGCGTTGCTTGGTGTGCCGTCGATGGGTGAGTTGCAGCACCTCACAAGCCCAGTGTTTAATACTATGGCCCCACCAACCCTCCAACATTGATGGCAACAGACTGTCGGGGAAAAATTAGATTAAGAATTAGTATGTAAGTTAGTTTTAAGTTTGATCAAAAAGGTGAGCCCCATCACCTTTATTAGAGTCAGTTCAGTCCAGTCACGTATAATGTGTATCATTATACTTGTTTATTCGAAGTTCGATTTTTGTACTGGGCTTCGACTTGATATTTACCTCGTGTCAAAAGATATTTTTTCTATAGGAGTGTAATGCTAAATTTGATTTTACGAGAGGAACATCAAGAGTGAGGGGATCGAACTGCGAACGTGGCAGTAAATTCTGTTCCGAAATTGAGCTCAAATTCTTGGCATTGATTTTCGATCTTGACGTAAACAAATTATTACGTTTGGGGTACAGATGTTTTTCAAGAGCCTAGAAATCTCACAGAAAGTTGGCAGGAAGAAAAGAAGTTTACATCACTGAAGAAACCTTCATTTTGGTAATTATATTTCTGTACCGATTTATTGACTTACACCTATATACATGACCTTTAATGATATCCTTAAACGACTGTTTAACATTAATATGAGAAGCAAGACTTATTCTTACTCTTAAAACACTGAAATTACCTTAGATATTAGCAATTGCACTTTACAATTGATTCTGATCCTAATTTTTACATGGAAAATTATATAATTTGACCATCGCATCTTAAGTTAATAACTGAATTTACAAAAAATAGTGCAATTTATAAATGTTATTAACTATGTACTACAAAGTACATGTAGGGACTCTCATACAAACATAGTGCATAACGCAAAACAATTATTAGCATACATAAATAACAAATTAGTAGGAGAAGCTGAAGAATTTCTTGACAATAAAACCTTAGCAACATGTACGTCACACATTTATGCCACTAGTTTGAAACCACGCGGACACCACGTGTTGTTCTATTCACTAACTCATACTTATGCGAGACGAATATTTACTGAGGATCGGGTAGCAGGAGGAGACAAAATAAAAATGATGACCTGTTGTCACGAAGAAATCACAAACGAATGCAAGAAAAAGCTACCTAAAGACTAAACATTCTTCTTAACAACATGTAAAAGATTAACAAACATTAGACAACTTACAAATACCCTCATGCGTGATGGTGCAGATATATTAGATGTCCAAAAGACAACATATAGAACCAATAACAACACAAGGATAATGAAATGGATTTGTCTAATAAATAAGTTTGATTTCGAAATGAATGATGTAGAAGGAAGAACTAACTGTAGCAGATGCATTGAGCCGTGTAAAATTTGAAATAATACATTTATTGCAAAAGTACGATTTAAACGGTATCGAAGACGGAGAGTTAGACAAATTATTAACTGAAAGTGGAACAAACCCTAAAAGACTTAGAAGACAGCCTTCCACTTCCCCAAGAACTAGGCGAAACCGAGAGCTTAGCAACCCAACATTCTCAACAACGTAGCTACAATCAAATATCTATAGTGACCAACAAACCCATTAACATTTGAAAAAAATCAAATCTTCATAACAAGAGGTAGTGGCCCACTACAAATAGAACGACCCTTTAATAAATTAGGGTACCAAATAGAATCGGCATACTTTTGGAAACACGACATCGAAAATAAATTACTAGAAATTATTAAACCGAACTGTGCATATGGCGTGCATTGCCAACCTAATATACAGACTGTTCGAAATGAATACAAAGACATGTTCAATAATTTATCGCGAATAGTTGAAGGAAAATTCCCAACAGTCAAGATAAAACGTTACACTAGTAAACTGATAGACGTACTAGAAGATACAAAGAAAAAGGAACTCATTCAGAATTATCAAGTAGGAAAATCCTTTCACTGAAGCGGTTTAATGGAAATATATGAGAAACTAAAACGATATGAAAGATATAATAACCGACTTTATCAATAAATGTGCAACATGTGCTAAAACTAAATATGAACGTAAACCAGTGAAAACTAAATATCAAATAACACCTACCGCGGAAAGACTGTTCGAATATTTAATGATAGATACTTTGCATTATGAACAAGCCTTTATAATAACTATTATAGACACCTTCTCTAAACGACTTTATGCAGAAAGAATTAAAACGCTAATAACATATTTCATGTAATAACTAAATACTTAGCAATCTTCCCGACACCCATTAAAATAGCAATGGATCAAGGTCCTGAATATAAAAACAATCTCATTCAGAATCTTTTTAAAAGTCTCGGTATAGAATGTCACTATAGAGTATCAAATAATTCTAACTCCTCAGGAATACTAAATCAAACCCATTCCACTTTAATCGAGCTATTAAGAGTAATAAAAGAAGAGAATCCATAAAACGGACCTGAAACGAATTTAAACTTCACGACAATGACCTTTAATGAAACACTAAATAAAAACTTAAAATTAGCACCTAACGAGATAATTTTTGAAAAATTATTGGACTTGTACTGATTGGAGAACAATTAGTACAAAAATAAAAGAATTAATGTAGTACACGAAAAAGCCAAACAAGAAATTGAAAAAGGAAAGGAAATTAGGACAGGTAAGTTATATATAAATCGCGAAGACCCACCAGATCTAGAGGAACAACCTTATGTTAGAATTCGTACTAAAACAAAAAATGAAAAAAGATATAAACCTGTTAGACAATTTGTTGACAAAAATAAGACTATAAGAGTAAACACTAACAATATTAGAAGACCAAGAGAAAATGTGAAAAATAAGAGAAAATGTGCTTTAGTCACAGATGGTGGCAGAATGGAAATTGATTTGGACGCTCTTACTAGTTACTCCAATGACGCTTTCATATCAGATAACGCACGTAACAAACAAACAGATCTAAAACCAAATTGTTATATTAGCGATGATATTAAAACATTATTTTTAACAAGTAAAATACATTGTGCAATAAAAAACAATACAATAGATTACATTCTAATTATTCCACTTAAAGGAGAAGTAATGAAAACAATATAGCTATTACCTGCACCATCGCTGAACGAAAACACTTATGTAACAGCAAGTATTCCTAATAAACCCATATTATTGTACATGCAACCTCTTATAGCCAATGTATGTATAACTAAAGCCATTAGAAATAATATAGATTCGTCTATAACTGTTAATTTAAGAAACAAAGAACCTATTGTAAAATCTATAGAAGATATTGATGTATATACAGCATTTAAACATACAAGTATTAGCCTTAAACAAAATGTATCTATACCCATTCCTATTCCTAAAATTTCCGTAATTAAGCTAAGACATAACGAATCTTTTATAAATATAACTAGTAATAGGGATATTAGTATATCACCCCTATCATTTTCACATGAAATACTAACAATTAACCATACCAATGTCTCTTTTCGTGAATTACCATCTTTTGTTGTACCAACTAATATAAACCTCGTACCTCTAACACGGTGTAATTAAATAGAAATTCCCAATATAATTCAAATTGTAAGTTTAATAATTGTATTTAATCTTTTCTTGTATTAAGTAAACCTCAAGTATTCTGATTTAAGGAAATTCCTTAAAACAAGGCTTCAGCAACTTTCAGCACTACTAGCCATAGAAGCCATCTCGATACAGACAACAGAGTTCTCCCAGGTGCTCCAATCTTCAAGGATCAGCAGTTATGTAATATATATAATCTTATTATTAACAAATTGTACGTTTATCAATATCATCCTAAGAACTGTATCTCTTAACTTATAATCAGCTCTTTTGTAATTATCAATAACTTATTTTCTTTTCCCAGACCTCCATTCTGAATATTTATCCCCAACGGCCATTCACTAATATCTATTCCCTTCAGCCACTCATTAGCCAAGGAAGGCGACGTGGGAAGATTCGCACTGTGACGGGGAGATGAGAAATGTTCACTAAATAATTTAAATTTTGTAGACCTATTGAAAAATTAGGTGATTAACTGCCTTTTGTTAGTGACTAATACAAATTTTAATTAATAGTGTGTTCACAATTTTTCTGTAGCCCACGTACATTATTGAAGGTGACAAAAGTTATACTTGACGCCTTAAAGGTCCAACTTTATGTAAACTAATGAGGTCAATCTTGAATTAATGGTATAAATTATTAAATTAATGAACTCAATAATATGTAGGGAGTGGGTGGGGGTACCTTATAGCATTGACGAGGGTGGGAGGGGATGCTTTTCGTAGAGTGGGGGTTTACCTGCGGGACCCCCTTGTGAAGGCAGGTAAGGGGCAGTCGATCAGCAGTTGTCAGTGTAGTGAGATCATGAGCATGGCTATGGTAGGACGTGAAGACATCAGGGATGCAGTAAAAGCGAGGAAGACTAAACGTGGGGGACGCCAGGGAGGATGCGGAAGCAAGTGTGAGACCCAAGAACGAAGGAGGATGACATCAGAGAGGGAGTGGATGAAAGAGCAAGAAAAGAGACGAAGGAGAAGGGTAGCAGGCTGGAAGCGTATGCAAGAGGGATACACCAGAAATGAGGAGGAGAACGTCAGGGAGTCAGGTGATGCAAGAGGTATAAATACGAAAGGAGGACTCCAGGGAGGAAGTGGATGCAATAGGGAGACTGGCGAAAATAAGTGCAGCAGAAAGTTATTGAAAGCAGAGAGGAGACGTAGGAGAGAAGAGGAGGAGCTGTACGCCAGGGAAGAAGCAGAAGCCAGAGCACGACAGGAAGAGGAGGAAGCGATGGTCCTCAGGAGAGCTGCGTTCCAGAGGTTGTTGGAGTTCATTAGAGTTAGAACACGAAATCTAAAACTAATGAGTGGTGGGTGAGCCCCTTATTCTTGTAAATTGTATGTAAATTTAAATAAACTATTGTACTTAATAATCGTTGTTTATTTTCTATTACTTTATTCCCTAGAAAAGATATTGGATAGTCAAATCTGGTTATAAATTTATTGACAGTGTGTTGAAATATGAATCCGAACAACCTTTATTCAGAGACTTTACTAGAAGTCTTTTTTTTATTACTTTTTGGGAGTTGAGGATATTCTGAGGATTTTTATCACAGTTTTCTTTAGTAAGACTTATCTTTTTTTGGTGTACAATCAATTGGATGTACATTCATCTACAGACTAAGACCTGGAAGGGATTTTGGATCGATCAAAAATTTGGTTAAAAGAAAACTATTATAATCTCTGTCTTATAATAAAGCCTATGGCAATTAATAAATATAAATTCATGATTATGCTTATCACATTTCACTGGAGTAATTTAAAAATAATGGCTTAAACATTTTGAGAAACATAATAAACAGACAAAATAGTCGTTCTGTAGAAATTTATATTGGAATTATAATGGTAAGTAGTTATTCCTGATGGCAGAATGGATTCCACGGATCTTTACTAACTGCAGAGACACAAATAATGTCTATATTTAGTCCCTTGAGGAAGAATGAGTAGCGACAAGTAGAGATCAAAATTTATTGAACATATGCATATAAAACCGGCTATTACTATTTATTAGATATACATTTATCTACAGACTATGACCTGGACAGGATTTTTGATGGATCAACAATTTGGTTAAGTGAAAGCAATTATAATCTATGTCTTATAATAAAGCATGTGGCAATTAATAAATATAAATTCATGATTATGCTTATCACATTTCACTGGAGTAATTTAAAAATAATGGCTTAAACATTTTGAGAAACATAATAAACAGACAAAATAGTCGTTCTGTAGAAATTTATATTGGAATTATAATGGTAAGTAGTTATTCCTGATGGCAGAATGGATTCCACGGATCTTTACTAACTGCAGAGACACAAATAATGTCTATATTTAGTCCCTTGAGGAAGAATGAGTAGCGACAAGTAGAGATCAAAATTTATTGAACATATGCATATAAAACCGGCTATTACTATTTATTAGATATACATTTATCTACAGACTATGACCTGGACAGGATTTTTGATGGATCAACAATTTGGTTAAGTGAAAGCAATTATAATCTCTGTCTTATAATAAACCATGTGGCAATTAATAAATATAAATTCATGATTATGCTTATCTGATTTCACTGGAGTAATTTAAAAATAATGGCTTAAACATTTTGAGAAACGTAATAAACAGACAAAATAGTCGTTCTGTAGCAATTTATATTGGAATTATAATGGTAAGTAGTTATTCCTGATGGCGGAATTGATCCCACATAACCTTTACCCTCTGCAACAAGCCCTGTCCGCTAGTTTTTTAAAATTAAATTCCTCTCACTGTGTCTAAGACAGTACGGTATTTAAGCTTCCATCTGGACATTATACTGACATGGAACCCACACAAGAGGCTTAAAAGACAAGAACTAAACAGACGCTTTGGACAACTGTACAGACTACTTCGAAGGACATCCCATCTCTCAATAGAAAATAAACTACTTATCTACAAAGTTAACCCAAACTGGATATAAGGAAAAGAGCTATGGGGGACTTCAAAAAAGTCGAACATCAAGCGTATCCAATCCTTTCAATCAAAAGTCCTGAGAACAATAGTAAATGCCCCTTATTATGTCAGCAACAAAACCCTTCATAACGATCTGAATACACCCTACATTCTTGAACTCATCCCTTCCAAGTTCATAAAATTCCATAGTAACTTATCCAACCAATCTAATTTCATAGCACAGTCATTGCACTGGACCACTCATCCCTATAATCTTCCTCGGAGACTAAAATGGCAGTGACCTCGTTTCTCCAACTATGTCCTGAGCGTCTGTGGCTCTCGTGCTCTTGGCAGCCTCCTCTGGCTCTTATTCAGTGACCCTGACGAACTGCTGGCGACGAAGCGTGGGGTACTTCCCAAGACTTCGCTTCCACGTTCGCACGCTAGGGAGGTGACACCATGTGGACTGAGGGGCCTCTGGGCTGTTTGTATATATAGCTTATATGAATGAGCGAGTGAATGAAAATTGTAAATTGGTATGAATGAGATCATTTATCACAATTACTTATAGCTCAATCAGGTAGATTGTAATTTTATCATGATAAAGTTGTAGTTAATCAGAGTTATATCAATATTCATATTATCAATCATACAGGGTACAGTGAGAAAAGGATTGTAATGAAGGGCAATGTCCCGCAACGATGTTCGGGTTCATTTGTACGTTACCCGGCTTCACTCGTTGTCCATGTCTCTCCCCCTCACTTCCTCTTCTCTGGCACTAGTGTCTGTCATTAACTGCGCACATTCTAGGAACGCGCGCTCCTCGGGGACTTCTTCTTTCCGCCCAGTGATTCTCTCATTTTATCCGTCACCTTATTGAATCTGATCACTAAGTCCGCCGTGTATTGGCCGTTGCTCTTCCTAGAGGACTTCGTTTCTCTAAACATCTGAAGTATCCCTCCTCAGGAGTCCATCTTCCTCCTCCGTAGGCTTTCTTCAGACGCAATTTCACCACTTCCCATGGAGTATCCTCGTCAGCTTGAACCTAGTTAAGGATACTCCTCTTGACTCTGGATGTCAGGGCCGACTTCATAAATCCGCGTCTCTGTAATCGATCAGGTTTTCCTCCGCCTTCGCCTCGATCAACGCTCTTTGTAATTCTTCCACAATAGTTTAAGAGACTAGCATACAATTTGATAAGGACTTCTATTTGATTCCCTCATGATGCTAAAACAATAGCAATACTTTAAAATCTAATCATGCTTAGTTAAATAATTAACAAAAAGATGTAATGTATTCATGACTGAGATTGAACAGTTCAATGGAAGGGTGGCCACAAATGCAACTCAACGAGATGAAGATCAATAAAAAAGAGTTTCCTACGTTGCGAACACTTTTCAAAAAATTCACTGAATAAAAATTGAAACTTACTTTTCGTCGTACCCGCTTGTGGATCACGTCCTTCCACAACCTTTTGGGCCTGGCTGTTTTATGTAGCTGCAGGTAACACCCACAGCTATTGCAGAGCAGCTCTTTGTTCCGGTCTCTCCTCCAGACCGACGTTTTGCTTGTTCCGCAATTGGAACAATTTTTCTGAAACCATTAATAAAAATATTATTATAAACTAATTTTTGCTTATAGTTTAACTTTTTTATAACAATTGATATTGTTTAAGCTACTATACTTTTGTTAATGGCATAAACAATAAACACTGTTCATGCGAGCTCATGTCTTATGGTTACTCTACCATAATTCCACCACTTTTTGAGCACGTGCTCGTATAAACAAAAATACATTGAAAAGTGCACATCTTGAAAATGACCACGTATGATATATATTAGATAAACTAAAGAAAGCATTAAAAGATAATAACAAAAGAAAATAACAAATGATTACCATGTCCACGGGCGATCTTCCGCCAAAAGCGGCTGCTGCTGCTAGCAGGTGAAGGCGGTCCTCCACGGCCACTGACAGGTCTCCCTGGAATTTCTGTTAACAGTAATGAAATTATTTTATAAACTTTGAAGCAAAATATATCTTTTATGTATTTGATTCTCATCCGTGCGCTAGATCCCCTGCAAATGACAATCTCCATCAAGAATGGAAGTAATCTAGATTACTTGATGCTTCGGTGTTCTTTTGTATTCTCTTTTTTGGCCTGATAAATAAATAATATGAACAAAAACGTGGACCTCTTTACAACCGACCAAACCAGACATATAAAATATTATTTAAACAGGAAAAGTGCTTGAGCGAAATTATTTCAAGTTAGTTTTTGCACCTGCGCTATTGTTGATAACACCCATCTATTAGAGCTCTCCATATTTACACCAATTACTACAGTTCATAGAGTTTCTTTACGCTTTAAAAGTGTCTCACAGGCAACTCATGTGAGCTGGTCTCGATAGAGCCCTCAATAAGTGAGTAATTACTTCATATACTCCCTCAGTGTGTGTTTTAGAATTTAACGCACAGAGAAGTCGGCCATTTTGCCCAGTCTGTGACTGGGTTCTAGATAAGAACGATCGCTACGAGTAGTTATAAGAAATCTGCACCCGACCACACCAGCTGACGAAATTGAAGACGAACTATCAGCTCTGGGATTCAAAGTTTGGACAATAACCAACGTTTTACGCGAGGACAGGCAAAAAGACAAATCGTCAAAATGGCGTTACCGTTATTCTTTGTAGATCTCGAGCGGACATCTGGCGTGGAGAAAATATATTACTTAACACACCTGTATTACACAAGGGTACAGGTCGAAAAACCGTATCCCAAACGCGACATCGTCCAGTGCCATAACTGTCAGGCATATGGGCACACAAAATCAGGTGGCAGTACACCACCCTCCCAGGTGTGTAAAGTGTAGTGGGCAGCACAAAAGCGAATTGTGCAAAAAGCCCCTAAAATCGCCTGCTGTATGCGTGCTCTGTCAGCAAGGCCACCTGGCAAACTATAAAGGCTGTGAGGCTTATAGAATTCTCAAGTCCAGGAGCGAGCAACGTCGTCGGCCAGAAGAAGAGAAGCCAGTGACAGGTAGCTCAAGAAGCACCCCCACCAGAAATTTTTTTTTTTGTAAACCTGAAAAATAAATTAATATTGCTTTGTTTCTAATATAAATACTAAGATTTAGTTATTTTCTGCAATAAGGGTTTGTTATAGAAAAGTTGAAAGGTTAGGCTGAGTTTCCTGGTAGGTTAGAACCGAAAAGTGCATCCCATCTTATAATTTCGACTCCCTCTCACTTAAAAAACCAAATGCCCAACAAAAAAAATGTATGAAACAAAATTTTAGTTAATTAACCCATGTCTAATTTAATATGAAATGATTCACGTTAGTTATGCACGCTTTTTTAAAGTTATGAACAAGTAAGAAAAAAATAATGTGATTTTTTATACTTCCGGAAAAAATTGGATGTGGCAAATTAAAAATTCATAACCACACATCAATGTACATAAGCGGGCACTAAGGTACATAACACTAAGCGATCAATATATTAATACTGATTATATTTGTACATATACCTGTGTGTTGATTGTTATTCATGATAAAGTTTTTTAAAAGACTATCTTCTACAATATTGTGTAACTCCCCACAAAAACAACATCAGAAGGTCAGAGCATGTATTTGATTTACGGCGTATTTATTTTCGAAAAAATAGAACGTCACCGAGAGAAATTTGAGTTTAATTAGAGAGACCTGCTGAAGAACAAATAAAGTTAGAGAATCGTACACCTTTTTTCTAAAGTGTCATTCCCACAGACAGTACAGAAAATCTGGAAGTAAAAATATCTTTTTAAATGTGCTTCAATAAGATCGTTTAATGATGGTATACTGTGACCAAGCCACCCTTCGCGCATTTAAATGTTACAACAAAGTATTAATTAAGTTCATTATTATTTGGAAGAGTGTATTTTTTAAGGTGAAATTGAAAACCGCTTTCAAAACATAATTCAATATAGCTACTAAAATTATCAAAGCTGGAATGCATTTGTATGTTACATGAAGTATGATGTGTGATATATTTGTAAACTACATCCCACATCTTATTTTTACCATCCATAGATTATCTCATATGAGGACCTTATGTATAATAATGATAATAATAGCATGCCATAACATCTTTTATAAAGAAATATGATCACAGTAAATAGCAATAAAATCATAAGCAATAAATGAAATCAAAGTGCTTTTTTTTCATTGACTAGTATGATTTTGTTGAATAGGTGTTGATTGATGCCCTGGAGTCTGGAACTCTCCGGTCACCACAAGCCAGATGAAACACATCGAACCAATTTCAGAACGTGGTAAGTTAGTCGAGGTTTGAAGAAAATGGTGGAAAGTGGAACTATTTTTGGAAGGACTCGTTCTCTATTTCTCTGCATATATTTGTGATAAATAAAATATGTTATCTTTGTACCTCATGTTTTTATTTATTTAGCCTAATTGATTATTTTAACTTTTTTTATGTTTGATATTAAAATAGACATTTTTTGAACTAAAAAAACATATGGTCACGTGAGATGAATTATAAAAGTTAAGTTTTCGTTCCAATTACGCTATTTATCATGTTATTCATTTAAGAGAGAATTTGAACCAAAATATTAACGAACATTGAAAATAAAAATAACAGATTTTTCAACATAAAAGTTTTATAATGTCCATCTAATCATGGAATCCAAGGCGGGAACTCGTATGGTGAATAATATATATTATAGTGAATTTAATAATTGGTGTATTAATAATATATTTTACCTGACATGAAAGAAATTCAATACATGACCACATGGCAACACCATGCACTTCTGCACGTGGGGAAATCAATTACTTCGTAATAAATAAGTATATTAGGTTTATATGTATTAGTAAACGATTTCTTGATCGTTGGTTTATTTATCGTTTAGTGTTCCTAGGCACTAACTATACTAGTCCAGTCATAAGGTATTTTTACTTGGAACCTCTTAGAGAAGCTCTGAAAATTTGCTTAATTATGTTTTTTTGGGTGCTCATTACGGATTTAAATTATGCCACCTCAGATCTTTTCCGGAAGTATAAAAAAATGTCGAAACTGTAAGAGGAAATGCAATGTTTAGTCCCTTGAAGGTTCCTACCTGGAACCCTGCAAGTAGCTATCCAGGTAGGTTGGGAAAATGTACACCCCAACAGCAGACAGTGCATTCCATGAAATTTCATCACGCTCTCGGAGAATGCGCCAAAATAACTGATTAAGTCTTATTTCAAGGATTTATAGAAAAGTATACAAGTAGAAAAATACCTGAACAAAGCACTATAATTAACACTATTTCCAAAACGTTTATTTAATAAACGAGGTTCTGTCACAAGTTGATTTTTATTCCACAGTGGCAGTGAAATAGGCCAAATTATTTATGGATAAACCAGTTTTTCAATTCGAAAACGTGGTTTTCTTAGCCTACACAAAAACGACATCAGAAGGTCAGAGCATGTATTTGATTTATGGCGTTGCTATTTTCGAAAAAATAGAACATCGCCGAGAGAAATTTGAGTTGAATTAGAGATAGAATTAAAAGACCTGCTGAAGAACAAATAAAGTTGGAGAATCATACATCTGTTTTCTGAAGTGAACTGTGGGAATGACATTAAAGAAAATCTGGAAGTAGAAATATCTTTTTAAATGTGCTTTAATAAGATCGTTTAATGTAGGATGACCATTGAGACATCACAAGTCTGTGTTAATGTCTGACTGTTGCTTTTTATTAGTCAACAATTCTAATTTGCTACTTGTATTTATGTATATTGTTTTTTTGACAATTTTTTATTTTAGCCTTACATTTGAGGATATTTGCTATTTTATAAACTGTTTATTACTGGGTATACGGCGATTGAATTTATGTTTTAGTTTTTTATATTTCTCATCTATATTTTTATTACTTATCCCTCCAAGCCTTAATTGATCCAGTAGTTGACAGACTCGATGTGTACCATTGTTCTTAATAAATATGACACTGGTAGTTTGTACACTAAGCCATGAGCTTGTTAGGTATCGGTCACACTTATCGAGCAAAAATCTTTAATTTATTTAAAATATGTATTTATAGAATTTTTTTCTCAACTTCCTGTTTGAAATTTGAACCAATACTGCAGGTATATTGAGACCTAACAGTCTTCGGTTCGGAGCCCAGCTTGGCGCCAGATTAGGTCTACCCTGCTGGCGCCATTCATTTATAATCATGGTCTTGGATGTGGCTATGCGGTATATGTTTACTGTATACAACCACATATTCATAAATATAATTAAATATCGGAGGCAAGTAACATGTACATCACACCATATCAATAAAATAATGCATAATATGCAACAGTTAATTTGCTACTTGTATTTATGTATTTTGTTTGTGTTCATTGATGTATCATTTGTTGGTGGGGCGGTATTTTTTTCAGTTGTTGTGCCCCTCTTCCTCTTTTCTCTTGTAAAAAGGAGTACAAAGATTTTATTAATTTCTTACTCTCATGTATTGGCGTTGTATTTTTTAGCCAGTTTTATAAAATTAGTTGTAGGTCCATACCTGAGGCACTTAGCAAAACAAAAGGGGCATTGTGATTTTGTAAAGTTGTTTTTTGTGCCCTGCTAAGATGAGTGAGATATGTGGGAGTTCTTTCGTTTTTCATCTGACATGCCCTAAATATGAAATTCTTACTACTTAGCGTTTGGTTTGTTTTTGCTCATTATAGCATTAAACCAGGCATAGATTATAAATCAAGATGATTTGGCTCATAGATGTAGTTAATAATAAAAAATTAATTTTCCACTTAACAGGCAACGTTGGGAACATCAATAACCGCGTCCTTCACTCCGATCCCACAACACCACAAAGAAACAAGAAATACATGTTAATGTGGAAGTTGTTGGTTAGGCTCATATCATGTTAAAAATTCAACAAGGCAAAGTTCACTTTTAACAATGGCGTCGTACTAAATAGTCGCTATGGGAATTTCTATGCAGGAACGAATTGAGAACTAAAATTATACTCAAATGAACACCACCTGTATTTTAGTTTTTAAAAAATATAGTTTTAATATGCTTACAGCTCCCATTCTCAAAGAACAATTTTATATCTACAAATATATTCATAATGATGTTTAATAAGGGTTAGTGCTATTAGTTGATAAATTTGATTATTGCTAAATAGTTATGTTGTAAAAAAAAATGTTTCTACTTGAAACGCTTAACGAAAATGGGTTACACACAGTGGACCGGCCGTTTCCTCAAATGTGCTCGTACGCCACTCTCAATAATGGTTTCGATGACTATGGCCAAGGGATCTATGTTTTGTTTAGAATGTCATGGTAACGATTGAACTATAGACAGGAACAGAGACAAGAAAAACATTCACTGCGGAGCAAACAACAAAGAGCGATAAGCAATCCCTAAGGGTGACTCTTATCGCAGGTATCGCTACGAGGATCACTGGAGCAAAACAAAGATCCCGACAAAGTATCCTTAATAAATGGATTCTAACCAGGTAATCAATATTGGCAGAACCGTCCCATTGCTGAAGCTCTGAAAATACCAACAAAATAATTGACAATTTTAACATAAATCTTCCTTTTATTTTGTAAACCTTTTTAAAAAGAAATAAATTTCAAAGATGTTCATAAGTATTTCATAACCCTTTAGGACCTTATGATTTTGCCCAGTATGTTCTTTGAAGGTTAAAACAGATAACAGTTTTCCCTTTTAAAAAAAATCATTTATTTTTTCTTTTTGGAAAATATTCTATAATCAATCAATATCTGATTCAACATCATTTAACTGAGTAATGATCAAACGTTTAGCCACATGTGATGTTTAATTATAATACATTCAAGAAGGCAAAGGTCACTTTTTACAGTGGCGTCGTACTAATATGCTTACCGCTCCCATTCTGGAAGAACTAAAGCATTAAAAAAAATAAGATGATAAAGTATCCATACTGCTGTTTAAAATGGGTCAGTGTTATTATTTGGTAAATATGATTATTGCTAAATAATTATTTTCTATGTATGGTAGGGCTTTTCGTTAAAAAAAAAACTAGAATGTCTCTACTTAATACACTTAACGAAAGTCAGGCACTTCGCCGTAATTACTTGTAAATAAAAAAATCATACTAAATGTTTCGTAAATAATTATTTTTTTTTTATTTTTTTTTTTTATTTCAAAACCTCAAACAAAATAATACAATGTACAAAAATAATAAAATAATTGGATTACAGATTTCTTCTCTTTCTGCATTTACATGCATTTGGAAGAGGCATAAATATAATAAAATTTTTATTGTCGTTAAAAGTTCATCGTTCTTATACAACACTAGGTGATGAGGCTCACCTTCTATTTAAATGTTTCGTAAATAATTATTCTATAGGGATCATATGAAAGAAGGTCTGACCTGGTTAGTCCCGTCATGCCCGGATCAGCTCGTTCCATTCTCGAGCGCATCCTGACTCTACGCTTTGCGGAGAGCTTGAGTGCTGAGGAAGGAATGGCTTCTCCAGAAAGCTCCTGCCATAGCACCTTCCTGTTCTTCTGTATGATGGCAACTGACCCTTTGTCCCTTGTTACGTGCGAAGAGATAAGGGCCGGATTTAGGTGCTGCCGCCTACTTATTGACACGCTAACTAGATTCGATGGCTCTCAGCTCGCGTAACAATCCAAAACCGATACTTAGTAACTAGCCGAAAGCTTCTAAAAAAATTAAAATTATCAACTAAACCCAAAACCTTCCAGAATGAGCAACATATTATAACCGATCATCCTAAAAATAAATTTGAGGATTGCGTTCAATGGGGGGTCCTCTGCCAACTACCACACCCCCAAAATTAAAACCATTCATAGTTGCACCATATACCATATCCCCAAAGAGTGGGTATATTCAATTTGAGACCCGTACCCATATTGACCAGTAATCAATAGGTGACAGTCCTCTTTTTTGATATATTTTTTACTATTTATTGGGTAGTCCTGCGTCTCGTGTAGCCTCAATGGAAATGAAACTAACTTTTTGGATAAGAGATAAAAATACAAATAGACGTCTCCAAGCCATATGTTGAAAACACTTTATGATTCTTCGCTCTAATTTCTATAGTTGGCTAACAAATCAAGAATCTTTTTTTATACCATTAGCTTAAAATGACAATAGTGATGATTTGATAACTAGAGAACATAATCTTATGATAAAATACAAACCCATGAGTGAACATTTGCAAACAATAATTAATAAGACTTAGCACTTTAGTTGATTAAGCGGACCGCGAGGAATTGTAGACGGACTGAAACTTTGAAGCAGCAATGTCTTCTCCTTTATTATATAGCTACGTATTCATATATGTTCACTGGAATCAATTGTTTTCCAATTAGTAATTGCCTGTCGGTATTAATGTTTTTGCATTTGGCTAGAATATAAACCAATTGAAAAACCTTTCTCTTAAATAACACTAAATCCCTGGAAATATTTAGTTATTAAATAAGAAAGATCATAGTCCATATGCTTTTTTATTAGATACAACTGCAGTTTCCGTTTTAAGAAATTAGATAATGATTGTTGCCGTCCATTTACTGCGACAGGCTGACCATGAAAATGGTATCTTGAAAGTATCCAGAGACGAAACCGTATCCTTCCTTTCCAGAGGTTTCTCAAATTGAAAAAGAGCCGTTTTTTAGTTGAAAAGGTACTTTTGCATAAATGACACGTTATACTTGTATAATATAACGTAAAACATTTCCAAATGAATGATTTTTTTTCTCTTATTCATGTTAAATAAAAAGCAATAGAAAAAAATAATGTGTACACTCTAAGAGAGCGTAAAGGAAAATAAACATAAATAATGTGTACACTCTAAGAGAGCGTTAAAGAGGAATAAACATAAATAATGTGTACACTCTAAGAGAGCGTAAAGGAGAATAAACATAAATAATGTGTACACTCTAAGAGAGCGTTAAAGAGGAATAAACATAAATAATGTGTACACTCTAAGAGAGCGTAAAGGAGAATAAACATAAATAATGTGTACACTCTAAGAGAGCGTAAAGGAGAATAAACATAAATAATGTGTACACTCTAAGAGAGCGTTAAAGAGGAATAAACATAAATAATGTGTACACTCTAAGAGATCGTAAAGGAGAATAAACATAAATAATGTGTACACTATAAGAGATCGTAAAGGAGAATAAACATAAATTTTAAAACTAAGCTTATTTTAAGGACAAATGCGCAGAAGAATTTTTTCATTTTCTTTATATCCCCTTGTTATTATAAATTATGGAATTGAGTATAGATTATTCATAAATGAATCTATTTGCAATATATCCGGTAGCTTGGCTACATACACATTTTATACAATTTTTAATAATTGTTACAAAAGTATGATGCACATTATACATTCATTGTCTAAACTTGTTTAAAAGTTCCTGAGGCTCACCTCCTGACTAATAATTTCATTGTGATTCTGGAAATGTTTTGAAGGGCTCATCTATTCCGAGAAACAGAAGATGTCTTGTGAATTGTATATAATATTATAACATTATGTAAATTGTATATAATATTATAACATTATGTAAATTGTATATAATTTTTCTATTTCTCGGTGTTTCTTGTTAATGCTGTAAATATTTCTTCTGTGAATAGATTTGCATGGAAATATTCTGTTTGCTGCTTTCTAGCTTTTCCTCTCAACTAGTGTGAAATTGCAGCCATATATGGTTTTTCTCCTCAAAGGCCTAACAAAGCCTGACTGTCGCCATCATTTTAATTTTTAATTTAGCTTTTTCTAGTAATTAACACGTTGTGGCTGATCTGGTCAGAAATTTGTTCTATTGATAGCAAGGCCAGCTTCTCCCTTTGACATACGCTGTTTTACACCTGGCTCCAGGCAGACATAGATAACAATACCCAACCCATAAAAAAAGGTTGGTGAAAGTCACGTGACTATCTTCTCAAGATTTATGACATGTAAGTTTCCATTAACTGGCTGTTGTGTTTGGACAATGTCTTTTATGCCTGACTGACTCTACCTGAAGAGGTCCCAAGCCATTGACATCCAGGAGATGGTTCTTTGTCACTAATGTCCTTCAAGACTGAAACCTTTGTGTTCTTTAAAACATTAAGGTCCTCTAGCAAGTGTTTATTTAAAATGTACAAACGTTCTTTTACCTTTTTTATTTTGGTAAAAATATGTTTTTTATAATTTTATTTACCACTATCAAGAATGTCCTATTAACATTATTAAGAATAATAATTTTCCAATTTAAATTTTCTATAGCTGAATTTCTTTTTAAAAGTGCCTTTGGGCCATTTGTTGCCCCAACTGTGTGCTCGATATTCTCGGAACCCTGGCTCTGTAATCAATTATAGTTGACGTAATTCGTAATATCAATTACAAGTAAACATGTATTTTCATGTTTCATGTGAACGACTTGAAAAAAGTTATGTTAGTAGTGTTTTTTAGTGTTGAGCCCATTATTTTATGTTTTATAATTATCTGACTATACTTCTTCAATAAAAGACCGATTATGGCGTAATTAAGACAAACGCTGAACGACAGTGACCAAAGAATCATCCCAAGTCAAATATGTTAGTCCGCCATCTTTGGAGGCCATTTAGGCATGGTACGACCGCATTAGTTTGTTTTTTGTAATTACTAGTTGCAAGAAATACAACAATGTGAATTTTATAGCGATGGGGGGGGCACACGGTGGGGGGTCTTTCCCAGCAACTGCTAGGCCCTTGCAGTGTCTATGTCTAAAACAGATTTGCTGCTGTTGGAAATCCTGCCCCACCTCCTGGCAGCCATCAGCGGGTAGAGAGGGAGGGTACATGCGAAGGACACTTTCTTCCAAGTACTTCTGTCTCTAGGTTTTAGGTTTGGAATACATTTATTTGATGTAATGACAGTATTATTGACATTTTCTTGCTCCAGCTCACCCCAACTGGGAATCTCGAAGTGGGTAGGATCTTTATTGACCAATAGGCAAAGCCTCTGTTTACTTATGGAATGGGTTAGTTGATTTTTCAATTCAGTATTTTTATTGACAATACGACAACCACGACTTGGTAAAATATTTGGAAATCTATCATTTCACAAAAGCATTGTGATGAACCTTCCTTAATTCCGAATGAATAGCACAGGCACATACATTTCGATTTTAAATATCTTATTCGTCCTCTAAGAAATGTCATAAAATAAATTTTTAAAAAGTAGTAGATTTC
Organism: Acanthosoma haemorrhoidale; assembly: GCA_930367205.1. Classification (NCBI taxonomy): domain Eukaryota; kingdom Metazoa; phylum Arthropoda; class Insecta; order Hemiptera; family Acanthosomatidae; genus Acanthosoma; species Acanthosoma haemorrhoidale. Next base: position 110,384,139 of record OV884014.1, on the reverse strand, counting down.
TTAGGAACTTGTGCCTTTAAAACTCTTAAGGGCTATATCTCAACAAAAATAAATACTTGCTCTTTCAAAAGTGTCATACTTTTTACTGATTTGAGTCCATAATTTATCGAATTGTTATATTCTCCTTAGCAGAAAAGGGAATAGGAATGAGCAGGAGAAAACCAATCCCAAAAAAGAAAACTGACCGTGCACCTTGACATTGACTGTCTCACGTCACGTGATGTTGTAGTGTTGATTTTTTAAAGTGTTGATAACGTACAGAATTAAAACATGCAAAAATGTGTCAATAAAATACATACAGCAATGACTACATTGAATTGTATATACTGATTTTGTATTTTATGTAAGTAAATTATTCATTAACTCAAGTGTATATTATTTTTAACTGATCCATTAAAAGTAACATCATCTTCCTCTAGATATAATTTTGTGCCCTGTTATAAATATGAGGATATTTCTCAGGTATAAAGTAGGTAGTTCATTAGCAAATAAAAATACCTGAAGAAACTTCCCTGTTTATTGACTTGAAAGTACCAGATAAATCACTTGGTAATTATTTCTTTGAAGTTAAGTTATAACAAAGCCCTAGAAAGTTTCTTGCAAAGAGAAGTATAAGATATTGGTTGGGTCACCATCCAACTACCCTGTAGAATCAGAAGTGTCAACAATCCATTATGACATTTAAGCCCTGACGAGGAGGAACTGAAAGACTCCTAAGAATGAAAAGGGAAATTTTTTCTAAGGTTCGATGTAAAGGCAATAGGATCTTTTTCTGTTTCTTCTACAACGTGAAATATTATCTCTCCAAAATTTTTACATTCCCTAAAAACAGTTAAATAGTACTTATAACAATAAAAATACGTGTACACATATGGATGAGAAATATAAAAAACTAAAACATAAATTCAATCGCCGTATACCCAGTAATAAAAAGTTTATAAAATAGCAAATATTCTCAAATGTAAGGCTAAAATAAAAAATTGTCAAAAAAAACAATATACATAAATACAAGTAGTAAATTACATTACTAATAAAAAGCAAGTCAGACATTAACACAGACTTGTGATGTCTCAATGGTCGTCCTACATTAAACGATCTTATTGAAGCACATTTAAAAAGATATTTCTACTTCCAGATTTTCTTTAATGTCATTCCCACAGTTCACTTAGAAAACAGGTGTACGATTCTCCAACTTTATTTGTTCTTCAGCAGGTCTTTTAATTCTTAATTTCGACTTAATTGGTTGTTAAGGCGCTTTCTGTGAGGGCATGTTTAAATTTTATGGAATTTGGCACAATCAGATGGAATGCTGTCTCCTGTGGGGTTCACATTTTCCTACCTGGACAGCTACCTGTAGGGTGCCAGGTAGGATGGCGCCAGTCAGTGCATTCCATCTTACAATTTCGACAAGCTCTCCCTTAAAAAAAGTACCAAACAAAAAAATATCTGAAACAAAATGTTAGTTAATTTACTCAAGTTTAATTTAATATGAAATACGTCACGTTAGTAATGCTCGGTTTTCGAGTTATTAACAGAAAAGAAAAAAAAAAACTGTGTTTGCATTTTTTTATACTTCCGGAAAATATTTCTGGTGGCATAATTAAAATTCGTAACGAGAACCTCAAAGTACATAAGTGAGCAAATTTTCAGAACTTCTCTGAAATTTTCCAAGTAAAAATACCTTATGACTGGACTAGTCTAGTTAGGGCCTAGGAACACTAAATGATCAATATATTACAGGCCTTCATGGCCTATATTCCCAGCACTGCCCTTTCATTCAAACTGTTCAAATTCACAAATTGGATCATTTGTCAGCCATTAAGGGCACAATTGATCAGCACTGCTTACTGAAACTGCGCATCTCAGTTTCCCTAAAAACAATCACAACTTGAACTAAAGAGACAGTTGTGGTTTTATACAATAACCGTAATAAGGGGGTCATTTCTACCAACTTGCATCTCCAAATAGTGGATTCATAAATAAACCAATGATCAAGAAAGCGTTTACTAATACATATTCAAACCAAATATACTTATTTATTACGAATTAGTTGGTGTCTCCACGTGCAGGAGTGCATAGTGTTGCCATGTGCTCATGTATTGACTTACAATTCTAAGAGGTTAAAGAATGTATTTAATTTTGTTCATGTCAGATAAAATATATTATTAATACACCAACTATTAAATTCACTATAGTATATATTATTCAGCATAAGAAGAAATAGATCACACCTCTAAGAAATAGAGGCATAAGTGTTCTTCGATCCCCAGGTTATGTTATTGGAGGTATAGTAAACATTGCATGATTTATTTGTTTTCGTTTCTAATTGTCAATCCTAAAAAGACCCTGGTTCCTTTTTTATGTCGGTTTTATATTCTAATTCAGTTGTAATTATTTATCCTATTTCCGTTGAAGAAAAGAGATGTGCGACAGGAAGTGAGCTAGAGGCAGGAGAGTACTTGAAGTAAAAATGATACGGGACATTGGCAAGGATATCTGATGAAGTTGGCTGAATGATTTAGGGCTCAGTGGCATGGTCCTAGCTCTAGGTGCGCTCCAGCTAGGGGGCATTATTTCCTGGAGGATCGTACCCGAAATCTCCAGGTAACTAGCGTACTTGTACTTGTGGTGCACATTGTACTCTACTATTTTCCTTTCCAGTTATTAACGATATAGAAAAATACTGGATCCAATTGCTAACAAACTAAACATTTTATCATTTTGCTTTTTGCATACATTAAACGTAGCTAGCAATTGTTATATTTAAGAGTAAATAATTATTCACATAAATGACATTTAGATAAGTGTAATCAAATGTGAATGCATTTTCACTGAGCTAATGTGCCGTAACATTTTTACCCTCAAAGGAGAGGAAAAGTCCCGGCTCACTCCTGAATGATATCTCTTTTGTTCTACCGAAACATGAACTGTTTTGATACATTTCACCTGATTGATGATTGATATGTCTTGACATGTGGTTCGAGTCTCATAAATCCCCCTCCCTCTTGGTAAACATTGAATAGTTTTGTCCAGTATACAAAAATTGTTTTGTAGGTATGGTTTCACCAACACCCTGACAAAGTATTTGTTCCCGCTGCTCAGCGTTAGTACAGCATATCTTCCATAATGCTGCTCTGGAATGTTGTCAGAAAAATAACAACGCTGCAAACTTGATAAAGCCTGCTTACTCTCTATAACTTTATGAAACATTTCTTAATATTTATAACACAACTATTTAAATCATCACAAGTGCATACCTGGGAGGTAATAATAGTGCTATATACACAAATAAACCAAGGACGTATTTTCTGTCTTGTATATAAATAAACACCAAGGAGATACTTTCTGTCTTGTATATAAATAAACACCAAGGAGATACTTTCTGTCTTGTATATAAATAGACACCAAGGAGGTATTTTCTGTCTTGTATATAAATAAACACCAAGGACGTATTTTCTGTCTTGTATATAAATAAACACCAAGGACGTATTTTCTGTCTTGTATATAAATAGACACCAAGGAGGTATTTTCTGTCTTGTATATAAATAAACACCAAGGACGTATTTTCTGTCTTGTATATAAATAGACACCAAGGAGGTATTTTCTGTCTTGTATATAAATAAACACCAAGGACGTATTTTCTGTCTTGTATATAAATAAACACCAAGGACGTATTTTCTGTCTTGTATATAAATAAACACCAAGGATGTATTTTCTGTCTTGTATATAAATAAACACCAAGGATGTATTTTCTGTATTGTATATAAATAAACACCAAGGAGGTATTTTCTGTCTCGTGTATAAATAAAAATAAACACCAAGGAGATACTTTCTGTCTTGTATATTAATAAACACCAAGGAGGTATTTTCTGTCTTGTATATAAATAAACACCAAGGAGGTATTTTCTGTCTTGTATATAAATAAACACCAAGGACGTATTTTCTGTCTTGTATATAAATAGACACCAAGGAGGTATTTTCTGTCTTGTATATAAATAAACACCAAGGAGGTATTTTCTGTCTCGTGTATAAATAAAAATAAACACCAAGGAGATACTTTCTGTCTTGTATATAAATAGACACCAAGGAGGTATTTTATGTCGAGTAAATAAATAAACACCAAGGAGGTATTTTCTGTCTTGTATATAAATAAACACCAAGCAGATACTTTCTGTCTTGTATATAAATAAACACCAAGGAGGTATTTTCTGTCTCGTGTATAAATAAAAATAAACACCAAGGAGATACTTTCTGTCTTGTATATTAATAAACACCAAGGAGGTATTTTCTGTCTTGTATATAAATAAACACCAAGGAGGTATTTTCTGTCGTGTATATAAATAAACACCAAGGACGTATTTTCTGTCTTGTATATAAATAGACACCAAGGAGGTATTTTCTGTCTTGTATATAAATAAACACCAAGGAGGTATTTTCTGTCTCGTGTATAAATAAAAATAAACACCAAGGAGATACTTTCTGTCTTGTATATAAATAGACACCAAGGAGGTATTTTATGTCGAGTAAATAAATAAACACCAAGGAGGTATTTTCTGTCTTGTATATAAATAAACACCAAGCAGATACTTTCTGTCTTGTATATAAATAAACACCAAGGAGGTATTTTCTGTCTCGTGTATAAATAAAAATAAACACCAAGGAGATACTTTCTGTCTTGTATATTAATAAACACCAAGGAGGTATTTTCTGTCTTGTATATAAATAGACACCAAGGAGGTATTTTCTGTCTTGTATATAAATAGACACCAAGGAGGTATTTTCTGTCGAGTAAATAAATAAACACCAAGGAGGTATTTTCTGTCTTGTATATAAATAAACACCAAGCAGATACTTTCTGTCTTGTATATAAATAAACACCAAGGAGATACTTTCTGTCTTGTATATAAATAAACACCAAGGACGTATTTTCTGTCTTGTACATAAATAAACACCAAGGACGTATTTTCTGTCTTGTATATAAATAGACACCAAGGAGGTATTCTCTGTCTTGTATATAAATAAACACCAAGGACGTATTTTCTGTCTTGTATATAAATAGACACCAAGGAGGTATTTTCTGTCTTGTATATAAATAAACACCAAGGACGTATTTTCTGTCTTGTATATAAATAAACACCAAGGACGTATTTTCTGTCTTGTATATAAATAAACACCAAGGATGTATTTTCTGTCTTGTTTATAAATAAACACCAAGGATGTATTTTCTGTCGAGTAAATAAATAAACACCAAGGAGGTATTTTCTGTCTTGTATATAAATAAACACCAAGGAGATACTTTCTGTCTTGTATATAAATAGACACCAAGGAGGTATTTTCTGTCTTGTATATTAATAAACACCAAGGATGTATTTTCTGTCGAGTAAATAAATAAACACTAAGGAGGTATTTTCTGTCATGTAAATAAATAAACACCAAGGAGGTATTTTCTGTCTTGTATATAAATAAACACCAAGGACGTATTTTCTGTCGAGTAAATAAATAAACACCAAGGAGGTATTTTCTGTCGTGTAAATAAATAAACACCAAGGAGGTATTTTCTGTCGTGTAAATAAATAAACACCAAGGAGGTATTTTCTGTCTTGTATATAAATAAACACCAAGGAGGTATTTTCTGTCTTGTATATTAATAAACACCAAGGACGTATTTTCTGTCGAGTAAATAAATAAACACTAAGGAGGTATTTTCTGTCGTGTAAATAAATAAACACCAAGGAGGTATTTTCTGTCTTGTATATAAATAAACACCAAGGAGATACTTTCTGTCTTGTATATAAATAGACACCAAGGAGGTATTTTCTGTCTTGTATATAAATAAACACCAAGGACGTATTTTCTGTCGAGTAAATAAATAAACACCAAGGAGGTATATATTTGAGTGTCTAATCGTCGGATCGTAGTTTCCTTACTACCAGGGTCGAGTGCTTCCATCTAACTGTATTTCGTTTTTTCCGTGGGTGTAACGTCTTCATTCTCCACGTACTTACTAACCTATTTAAATTTTCTTCGGAGTTTTTATGTCATTGATTTTGTATTTCAAATTTGTGCTGTTTATTTTTTGTTTTAAAATTGAGGGAAAACAATGGCCACACCCAATTCATTGAATGCTCTCAAAAGGATACTTACTGTCGGTTGAGAAGCAGAAACATGTTCTTTATTATTATTGTACTAATAACTAAACTTTTATCAACCTTATAGATGCCACAGATCGATTCTGAGGTTTTACTTCTATCTGGTGCCCCAAGAAGCTCACTTAGTTTTTTTTAATTTAATTTACTTCATTTTGTATCGTTCTCTTTCAGTTATACAAATCAGACAGTATAAAACATATCTCAAATTATTTACAGAAAAAGTACAGATTGACAAATAAAGAGCTAATTTACTATTTCTGTCGAGTAAATAAATAAACACTAAGGACGTATTTTCTGTCGAGTAAATAAATAAACATCAAGGAGGTATTTTCTGTCTTGTATATAAATAAACACCAAGGAGATACTTTCTGTCTTGTATATAAATAGACACCAAGGAGGTATTTTCTGTCTTGTATATAAATAAACACCAAGGACGTATTTTCTGTCGAGTAAATAAATAAACACCAAGGAGGTATATATTTGAGTGTCTAATCGTCGGATCGTAGTTTCCTTACTACCAGGGTCGAGTGCTTCCATCTAACTGTATTTCGTTTTTTCCGTGGGTGTAACGTCTTCATTCTCCACGTACTTACTAACCTATTTAAATTTTCTTCGGAGTTTTTATGTCATTGATTTTGTATTTCAAATTTGTGCTGTTTATTTTTTGTTTTAAAATTGAGGGAAAACAATGGCCACACCCAATTCATTGAATGCTCTCAAAAGGATACTTACTGTCGGTTGAGAAGCAGAAACATGTTCTTTATTATTATTGTACTAATAACTAAACTTTTATCAACCTTATAGATGCCACAGATCGATTCTGAGGTTTTACTTCTATCTGGTGCCCCAAGAAGCTCACTTAGTTTTTTTTAATTTAATTTACTTCATTTTGTATCGTTCTCTTTCAGTTATACAAATCAGACAGTATAAAACATATCTCAAATTATTTACAGAAAAAGTACAGATTGACAAATAAAGAGCTAATTTACTATTTCTGTCGAGTAAATAAATAAACACTAAGGACGTATTTTCTGTCGAGTAAATAAATAAACATCAAGGAGGTATTTTCTGTCTTGTATATAAATAAACACCAAGGAGATACTTTCTGTCTTGTATATAAATAGACACCAAGGAGGTATTTTCTGTCTTGTATATAAATAAACACCAAGGACGTATTTTCTGTCGAGTAAATAAATAAACACCAAGGAGGTATATATTTGAGTGTCTAATCGTCGGATCGTAGTTTCCTTACTACCAGGGTCGAGTGCTTCCATCTAACTGTATTTCGTTTTTTCCGTGGGTGTAACGTCTTCATTCTCCACGTACTTACTAACCTATTTAAATTTTCTTCGGAGTTTTTATGTCATTGATTTTGTATTTCAAATTTGTGCTGTTTATTTTTTGTTTTAAAATTGAGGGAAAACAATGGCCACACCCAATTCATTGAATGCTCTCAAAAGGATACTTACTGTCGGTTGAGAAGCAGAAACATGTTCTTTATTATTATTGTACTAATAACTAAACTTTTATCAACCTTATAGATGCCACAGATCGATTCTGAGGTTTTACTTCTATCTGGTGCCCCAAGAAGCTCACTTAGTTTTTTTTAATTTAATTTACTTCATTTTGTATCGTTCTCTTTCAGTTATACAAATCAGACAGTATAAAACATATCTCAAATTATTTACAGAAAAAGTACAGATTGACAAATAAAGAGCTAATTTACTATTTCTGTCGAGTAAATAAATAAACACTAAGGACGTATTTTCTGTCGAGTAAATAAATAAACATCAAGGAGGTATTTTCTGTCTTGTATATAAATAAACACCAAGGAGATACTTTCTGTCTTGTATATAAATAGACACCAAGGAGGTATTTTCTGTCTTGTATATAAATAAACACCAAGGACGTATTTTCTGTCGAGTAAATAAATAAACACCAAGGAGGTATATATTTGAGTGTCTAATCGTCGGATCGTAGTTTCCTTACTACCAGGGTCGAGTGCTTCCATCTAACTGTATTTCGTTTTTTCCGTGGGTGTAACGTCTTCATTCTCCACGTACTTACTAACCTATTTAAATTTTCTTCGGAGTTTTTATGTCATTGATTTTGTATTTCAAATTTGTGCTGTTTATTTTTTGTTTTAAAATTGAGGGAAAACAATGGCCACACCCAATTCATTGAATGCTCTCAAAAGGATACTTACTGTCGGTTGAGAAGCAGAAACATGTTCTTTATTATTATTGTACTAATAACTAAACTTTTATCAACCTTATAGATGCCACAGATCGATTCTGAGGTTTTACTTCTATCTGGTGCCCCAAGAAGCTCACTTAGTTTTTTTTAATTTAATTTACTTCATTTTGTATCGTTCTCTTTCAGTTATACAAATCAGACAGTATAAAACATATCTCAAATTATTTACAGAAAAAGTACAGATTGACAAATAAAGAGCTAATTTACTATTTCTGTCGAGTAAATAAATAAACACTAAGGACGTATTTTCTGTCGAGTAAATAAATAAACATCAAGGAGGTATTTTCTGTCTTGTATATAAATAAACACCAAGGAGATACTTTCTGTCTTGTATATAAATAGACACCAAGGAGGTATTTTCTGTCTTGTATATAAATAAACACCAAGGACGTATTTTCTGTCGAGTAAATAAATAAACACCAAGGAGGTATATATTTGAGTGTCTAATCGTCGGATCGTAGTTTCCTTACTACCAGGGTCGAGTGCTTCCATCTAACTGTATTTCGTTTTTTCCGTGGGTGTAACGTCTTCATTCTCCACGTACTTACTAACCTATTTAAATTTTCTTCGGAGTTTTTATGTCATTGATTTTGTATTTCAAATTTGTGCTGTTTATTTTTTGTTTTAAAATTGAGGGAAAACAATGGCCACACCCAATTCATTGAATGCTCTCAAAAGGATACTTACTGTCGGTTGAGAAGCAGAAACATGTTCTTTATTATTATTGTACTAATAACTAAACTTTTATCAACCTTATAGATGCCACAGATCGATTCTGAGGTTTTACTTCTATCTGGTGCCCCAAGAAGCTCACTTAGTTTTTTTTAATTTAATTTACTTCATTTTGTATCGTTCTCTTTCAGTTATACAAATCAGACAGTATAAAACATATCTCAAATTATTTACAGAAAAAGTACAGATTGACAAATAAAGAGCTAATTTACTATTTCTGTCGAGTAAATAAATAAACACTAAGGACGTATTTTCTGTCGAGTAAATAAATAAACATCAAGGAGGTATTTTCTGTCTTGTATATAAATAAACACCAAGGAGATACTTTCTGTCTTGTATATAAATAGACACCAAGGAGGTATTTTCTGTCTTGTATATAAATAAACACCAAGGACGTATTTTCTGTCGAGTAAATAAATAAACACCAAGGAGGTATATATTTGAGTGTCTAATCGTCGGATCGTAGTTTCCTTACTACCAGGGTCGAGTGCTTCCATCTAACTGTATTTCGTTTTTTCCGTGGGTGTAACGTCTTCATTCTCCACGTACTTACTAACCTATTTAAATTTTCTTCGGAGTTTTTATGTCATTGATTTTGTATTTCAAATTTGTGCTGTTTATTTTTTGTTTTAAAATTGAGGGAAAACAATGGCCACACCCAATTCATTGAATGCTCTCAAAAGGATACTTACTGTCGGTTGAGAAGCAGAAACATGTTCTTTATTATTATTGTACTAATAACTAAACTTTTATCAACCTTATAGATGCCACAGATCGATTCTGAGGTTTTACTTCTATCTGGTGCCCCAAGAAGCTCACTTAGTTTTTTTTAATTTAATTTACTTCATTTTGTATCGTTCTCTTTCAGTTATACAAATCAGACAGTATAAAACATATCTCAAATTATTTACAGAAAAAGTACAGATTGACAAATAAAGAGCTAATTTACTATTTCTGTCGAGTAAATAAATAAACACTAAGGACGTATTTTCTGTCGAGTAAATAAATAAACATCAAGGAGGTATTTTCTGTCTTGTATATAAATAAACACCAAGGAGATACTTTCTGTCTTGTATATAAATAGACACCAAGGAGGTATTTTCTGTCTTGTATATAAATAAACACCAAGGACGTATTTTCTGTCGAGTAAATAAATAAACACCAAGGAGGTATATATTTGAGTGTCTAATCGTCGGATCGTAGTTTCCTTACTACCAGGGTCGAGTGCTTCCATCTAACTGTATTTCGTTTTTTCCGTGGGTGTAACGTCTTCATTCTCCACGTACTTACTAACCTATTTAAATTTTCTTCGGAGTTTTTATGTCATTGATTTTGTATTTCAAATTTGTGCTGTTTATTTTTTGTTTTAAAATTGAGGGAAAACAATGGCCACACCCAATTCATTGAATGCTCTCAAAAGGATACTTACTGTCGGTTGAGAAGCAGAAACATGTTCTTTATTATTATTGTACTAATAACTAAACTTTTATCAACCTTATAGATGCCACAGATCGATTCTGAGGTTTTACTTCTATCTGGTGCCCCAAGAAGCTCACTTAGTTTTTTTTAATTTAATTTACTTCATTTTGTATCGTTCTCTTTCAGTTATACAAATCAGACAGTATAAAACATATCTCAAATTATTTACAGAAAAAGTACAGATTGACAAATAAAGAGCTAATTTACTATTTCTGTCGAGTAAATAAATAAACACTAAGGACGTATTTTCTGTCGAGTAAATAAATAAACATCAAGGAGGTATTTTCTGTCTTGTATATAAATAAACACCAAGGAGATACTTTCTGTCTTGTATATAAATAGACACCAAGGAGGTATTTTCTGTCTTGTATATAAATAAACACCAAGGACGTATTTTCTGTCGAGTAAATAAATAAACACCAAGGAGGTATATATTTGAGTGTCTAATCGTCGGATCGTAGTTTCCTTACTACCAGGGTCGAGTGCTTCCATCTAACTGTATTTCGTTTTTTCCGTGGGTGTAACGTCTTCATTCTCCACGTACTTACTAACCTATTTAAATTTTCTTCGGAGTTTTTATGTCATTGATTTTGTATTTCAAATTTGTGCTGTTTATTTTTTGTTTTAAAATTGAGGGAAAACAATGGCCACACCCAATTCATTGAATGCTCTCAAAAGGATACTTACTGTCGGTTGAGAAGCAGAAACATGTTCTTTATTATTATTGTACTAATAACTAAACTTTTATCAACCTTATAGATGCCACAGATCGATTCTGAGGTTTTACTTCTATCTGGTGCCCCAAGAAGCTCACTTAGTTTTTTTTAATTTAATTTACTTCATTTTGTATCGTTCTCTTTCAGTTATACAAATCAGACAGTATAAAACATATCTCAAATTATTTACAGAAAAAGTACAGATTGACAAATAAAGAGCTAATTTACTATTTCTGTCGAGTAAATAAATAAACACTAAGGACGTATTTTCTGTCGAGTAAATAAATAAACATCAAGGAGGTATTTTCTGTCTTGTATATAAATAAACACCAAGGAGATACTTTCTGTCTTGTATATAAATAGACACCAAGGAGGTATTTTCTGTCTTGTATATAAATAAACACCAAGGACGTATTTTCTGTCGAGTAAATAAATAAACACCAAGGAGGTATATATTTGAGTGTCTAATCGTCGGATCGTAGTTTCCTTACTACCAGGGTCGAGTGCTTCCATCTAACTGTATTTCGTTTTTTCCGTGGGTGTAACGTCTTCATTCTCCACGTACTTACTAACCTATTTAAATTTTCTTCGGAGTTTTTATGTCATTGATTTTGTATTTCAAATTTGTGCTGTTTATTTTTTGTTTTAAAATTGAGGGAAAACAATGGCCACACCCAATTCATTGAATGCTCTCAAAAGGATACTTACTGTCGGTTGAGAAGCAGAAACATGTTCTTTATTATTATTGTACTAATAACTAAACTTTTATCAACCTTATAGATGCCACAGATCGATTCTGAGGTTTTACTTCTATCTGGTGCCCCAAGAAGCTCACTTAGTTTTTTTTAATTTAATTTACTTCATTTTGTATCGTTCTCTTTCAGTTATACAAATCAGACAGTATAAAACATATCTCAAATTATTTACAGAAAAAGTACAGATTGACAAATAAAGAGCTAATTTACTATTTCTGTCGAGTAAATAAATAAACACTAAGGACGTATTTTCTGTCGAGTAAATAAATAAACATCAAGGAGGTATTTTCTGTCTTGTATATAAATAAACACCAAGGAGATACTTTCTGTCTTGTATATAAATAGACACCAAGGAGGTATTTTCTGTCTTGTATATAAATAAACACCAAGGACGTATTTTCTGTCGAGTAAATAAATAAACACCAAGGAGGTATATATTTGAGTGTCTAATCGTCGGATCGTAGTTTCCTTACTACCAGGGTCGAGTGCTTCCATCTAACTGTATTTCGTTTTTTCCGTGGGTGTAACGTCTTCATTCTCCACGTACTTACTAACCTATTTAAATTTTCTTCGGAGTTTTTATGTCATTGATTTTGTATTTCAAATTTGTGCTGTTTATTTTTTGTTTTAAAATTGAGGGAAAACAATGGCCACACCCAATTCATTGAATGCTCTCAAAAGGATACTTACTGTCGGTTGAGAAGCAGAAACATGTTCTTTATTATTATTGTACTAATAACTAAACTTTTATCAACCTTATAGATGCCACAGATCGATTCTGAGGTTTTACTCCTATCTGGTGCCCCAAGAAGCTCACTTAGTTTTTTTTAATTTAATTTACTTCATTTTGTATCGTTCTCTTTCAGTTATACAAATCAGACAGTATAAAACATATCTCAAATTATTTACAGAAAAAGTACAGATTGACAAATAAAGAGCTAATTTAGTATTTACTATTGAATTAAGTATAGCTGTGTAGCCAGGGGAAAATATGAACATTCTGGAAACTGTGTGATCATCCAGGTATTCTTAGTTAATGGTTCCATTATATTTATGACTTCCAAACTTTCAGAACCAACAAAAAGGTTTTTATGTTGTTTTTTTCCCCCTCAACGCCTTTATTTCAACATTTTTACAAACAAATGAATAATAGCATGAACATATTGACAGAGTTATGGCTCCTTCTTCTGAATTCCTGCATAAATGCATTCTAAGGAGGGTAGAAATATAAACCAATCATTTTAAGCTTAAAAATTACATACATAGACTCGACTAGGAGATGGAGCTCACCTTCGGTTTACAAATAGGGAAATAAATAAAAACTTACATACTAAAAGTTAAACAAAGCATTCCTGCCTCGACTGCGTTCTGCCATCGATAGGGGAACGAAGCGGGGGTTATCGTGCTAAATACCGGGTTTGTCATGTGTTGCAACGAATCGAAGAATTTGATATGTCTACGTTGAATGAATTCATCCACTGTAGGTAGATCAAATACCTCGTGAAGCTCGCTCATTTGTTACTCGAATGAAGTATGTCTGACAACTTTCACAAGTAAGCCGTTTTGAAATTGTTGGAGTCACCTCGCTGTCGCTTTAGTCAAATGACTAAAAAGCGGTGCACCGTACAGCAGAGCAGGCCTGAGTACACTCTTATATATCATGAGCTATACGCGCAGTGATAGATTGGGGGAAGTCAATAAATACGTAAGCCGGTAAGACTTCGTGCGCGTCTGCTTCAACTTCCTCGCAAATTTGTCACTAAAACTTTTTTTTTTTTTTCCTTAGCTCTCAAACTTGTAAAAAATAGGATGTGAGAAAAATAAAGGAAAATTATTTTGGGCTAATGAGTGCCTTTCACTAAGGGGAGTCCCCCATTTGAAGGATGTATGAGAAGGATATAGGGTGTGGAATGCCTAAAGGAGGCGGGTGGAATCAGGAAGGTGGTGAGAGTCTACCAAGGGTGATCACTAAAACGGAGGTGTCTGTCCATTTTAATTACCAGATATACTAGATTGTTGGCTGGTGAATTTTCCTCCGTTCCTACTATGTACCTAGTAGGCAGTAGACTTTTTCCCTTAGAGAGAAAATTACACAGTCAGTCTTACCCGCGTTTACAGAGATATTGAGTCTCCCCAATCTCTCACTGATCTGGTTACAGGCTACTTCAGCCTGTCCAAGAGCTACCTTGGCACTCATGCTGCTACTGTACACCGCTATGTCGTCAGCGAAAGCAGCAATTGTTGTGTTTTTAAATCGGGCTCCTACAATGTCAGACGTAGGGATAAGTAATATACTAAATCTAAGATGCAATTTCAAATTAGTGAAACGTTTCATATTAGAAAACAAAGAAGAAATCTTTAACAAGCAAAAATATTCATAATATTAAGCAGAGACATTTAACTTCCTCTTTGGATACTCACAGTGAATTTTATCCCACAGTAAATTATTTAAAAAGTATGGACAATGCACATGTTGAGGTATTAGCAGATGGGAACAAACTAGAAGGAATATTTTTCCAGACTAAAACAATGGAAAATCCATTTAATTTTTTTCTGAAATTACTAATTTCTTTTGCAACTTATAAATTTAATAATATAAATATGCCGCTTTCTATTCTTCTGGCAATAAATGGAAATGGTCGAGGTGAAGTGGTATGTGTTTTTCAATTGGCAAACAAAACTGCGTCTTACAATATCAGTGTCTTACGCCACTCCGGCGTACGGTGCATTAAAAACGCCAAATGATGTTAAGTTTCTATTGTTCGGCAACAGATGGTGCTGCATGCCAATCTAGTAGCTATTTAATAACTGGTACTATATGGTATGTGGAATGGTGGTCTATTTAGTAACTATCTAGCAGTTATTTAATAACTGGTACGTAGTTCTTCAACTGCTCCATAGACAGCGCCACAGTTTTTTAAATTTCAAAACCCCTTTATTGATTAAAAGTTATACAATTTACAAGTTTCTCCTCTTACTGCATACGCAGATGCATTCGAACGAGGGTAGAATCACAATAACTATTTTCTATTTGAAGTTAAAATTACAAATCACTGGGTACAGGACCTTCAGATTACAATGAGGGAACTACAAACTAAAATCTAACACTAGAACCTAAAACTAAAGCGTTCTTGTCATCGATAGGGGAATGGACCGGGGGTTATCGTGTTAAACACTGGGTTTGTCAAGTACTGTAAGGAGTCGAAAAATTTGATATGTCTACGTTGCATGAACTCATTTACCGTAGGCAAATCAAAGATCTCGTGAAGCTTACTGTTGCTCCGCTGCTCGAATCAAGTATGTCTGAACACTTTCATCAGTATACCGTTTTGGAATTGTTGGAGTCGCCGTATATGTCAGATGACGAAACAGCTGTGTACCGTACAGCAGAGTAGGCCTGAGTACACTCTTGTAATCAATAGATTTAGTCGCAGTGATAGATTGAGGGAAGTCAATAAATGCGTAAGCCGGTAAGACTTCGTGCGAGTTTGCTACAACTCCCACGCAAAATGGTTACTAAAATGGAGATGTCTGTCCATTTTAATCCCCAGATATACTAGGTCGTTGGCTGGAGAGTTTTGCTGCGTTCCTACTGTGCAAGTAGTAGGCAGCGGACTTTTTCCCTTTTGGAAAGAGAAAAGCACACAGTCAGTCTTACCCGCGTTTACAGAGATATTGAGTCTCCCCAATCTCTCACTGATCTGATTACAGGCTAATTCAGCCTGTCTTAGAGCTACCTTGGCACTCATGCTGCTACTGTACACCACTATGTCATCAGCGAAAGCAGTAATTGTTGTGTTTTTATATCGGGCTCCTACAATTTCAGACGTGTACACGTTGAATAGTAAAGGGGATAAGACGGCTCCTTGGGGTACTAGGTCAGTGGAACAGCTTCGGAGAAGCTATCACCCACCCGCACCCGCAGCGATCTGTTTTTCAGGAAGCTAGCCAGAATTGAATAGAGTTGCTCCGAGCATTCCCGGTCGTTGAGCATTTGACACAGTGTCCCGTGAGACACCGAGTCGAAAGCTTGGGTGCAATTAATGGAAATCATAGCCGTGGCTGTTTCTATTCAAGTTATGGCTAGATTCTGACTGTACCTTCAGAAGGAGATGCTCTGCGCTCATACTGGATTGGAATCCAGTCTGCTCTGGTGGAATGATGTCATTTCCCGCACAGTAATATTAGAGATAACTCAATAGAATTATCTCGAAATTGTTTCCCATTTGTGGTAGCAAGCTGATCGAATGGTAGTGGGCTGAGTGATCTCCGCTCTTTGCTTGCTTGATTAATGGAAACAAGATGGCTTGTTTCCATGTGTCAGGAGAGTATGGCAAACTTATTCAGGAGTTGTACTATCCTTCTCCTCGGCATTTGTTTGTACCCCGCCGTGCCCTGGTGCTTGGTTTCCCTGACACCGGAAAAGAATCGCCTTGAGCTGCTTCGGTGATCGGACATGTGGTAGTAGCCCGTTCTAGATATAATATCTCTTGCGTAGTGGTCGGCCAGTTTTGTTTCCTTCGTGAAGACGGATAATGGCTGCCTTGCATTTAGTGGTGGCATGTGACTTTCTTCGTAGCACTCACGGTGATCACAGGAAGTTCTGAAAGCTGTTGAAGACTGAGGAGAAAAATTATTATTGGAATGAATTACTCTTCAAGAAAATATGAATAATAAGCTAAATTATAAATTTACATTATCTAATGTTTTTTTTACTGCAACACTTGTTAATTTATTCATTGAATTTTAAAATCTTCAGTACATACTCATGTCAAATAACTTTTGTTGATTTTTTTTTACAAAATTACTTAGCATTCACAGCTCAATTTATATCATATTATTGCATATATTTCATTTTTTTTAAATATTCCAATAGGGGTTAGGAAACAAAAAACATCATTATTTAAATATTTTTGGTCCCCTAGGTGAAAGTCACTTTTCTTTTCTGTTTTTCATGCTCCATTTATGTTTTAAATTATAAATATAAATGTTTGTTTATCTGTTATTAGTTTTTGATTATTTATATATACCTTCAAGAATCCCTTCAGAGATGGTATAATTACTTCACACACAATCTGTGATATAGCTTGCTTCGGGCAGGATCTAGTATTATGGGATTTCATTCATTATCTTTCAATTATTAACTTCTGGTAATATTTCTAAAATTAACAAGTTATCAGTTTATATCATAGTTCAACTGATTATTTTTTTTTTTAATTTTAAACCAAGATTTTTTATAAGTGATATTTTTCATTTAGGTTTCATAGAAATAAATAATTTTTTGTAAGTTTGAGAAACTTTAACTTTAAGTATTTAAGAGATTACTAAGAACAACAAATTAGATAATCTTCATAATGTAGTATAAATTATAAAAGTAATTTTGTAAAAAAAAATCAACAAAAGTTATTTGACATGAGTACGTACTGAAGATTTTAAAATTCAATGAATAAATTAACAAGTGTTGCAGTAAAAAAAACATTAGATAATGTAAATTTATAATTTAGCTTATTATTCATATACTTTCTTGAAGAGTAATTCATTCCAATAATAATTTGTTTTCTTGAACAATTTTAAACTCAATTTATTTTGGTTAAAATGATATTGAGAAAATAAATAGCAAGCATTTCAACTGATTCATGATTTGATCCATGGACGGAAAGTGAATAAGAGAATAAGAAATGAAATAAGTTCAGTTAAACCGAATGCTACTAGCCAAATAAGTCTTATTATGTATGTACCATTATATTTATCCTTAAATGTTTATTATTAGCTAAATAAGATATTTTATTAGCATGATGATGTTTCAGTTTATTTACAGTAAAGACTACTGTTGTTAGGTGGTCCACAGCACTGTCAGGTTCTAGCAAACAGCAGATTATCGTAAATAATATAAAATCATTTATCTAATGTGATATGTCTAAATGATCCCTAACTAAAAAAATGGATTGTACCACTTGGAAAACAATTTATAACCATTGATTAACTAAGCAACTAGTTCTTAATTTGACATTGAACAATATTGTGTGCTCTTATTATAATCTATATGTTTGCTCTTATTCTTTTTTATCAAAGAATCAATAACTTCTGCCAATGTTCTATACTGGACTGTCTACTTCTATAATAAAGTACCCTGTGTATAGTAAAATTCCTTGTGGGAGCCGGGAATCGAACTATTGTCATCGTAACTGGTAGTAAAGAGCAGTAATTAATAGAGCACAGAGACGCTAATAGTCTATAAGGCAAAAAATAATAGAATACAGCTAGAATTTTTATTGTGCTCTTAACATTTCTGTAATTCTTATGAAATAATCGCGTCTAGAAAAATATCTACTAGTTCAACATAGTTTAGGAAGCAGTAGTTTAAAATATGACATAGAGCACAATTTTGAGAATTCCAAAGAAATTTGTTACAGTAGTCAATTCACCAATCCAGTTGAATGATTGCAGCATTGAGGATCATTTTAGTTTCGACCTCATCATGTTTTAACATAAAATGAATGTTTTCAACAATCTGTCTGTCGTATTCAGGTTACAAAAAGAACATAGCTAATAATTGCAGAACTGACATGCTCTGTTAACGTGTTGGTTAAGTGTGACAGAAAGGTGTAGTGAAATATCGCCTGATGCAAAACAATGAGTTGACGTACAAAGAATGCAATAGAGCCAGCTACAATCAATGAAATAAGAAACATTCTACGGAAATATTCTCAACTTTATTATAAAAATTGGTTGCCAAAAATTTTAACTCAGAACGACTTGCTAAAGCAGCCACCCAGGAAAGGAATATCCTACATTACCAACGTAATAAATTCCTGCTTCAGATTTCATTTCCCTCAGACATGGAAGAACACTGTGGTCTTCCCTCTCCTAAGACCAGCGAAAAGCGGCTATGAGCCATCTCACAACCGCCCTATCAGTCTGCTGACTCGGCTATTGAAGTTGTTCGAAAGAATCATCCACCTAAATCTCTCCGAACACTACGAGGCACTTGAAGTTATCCCACCAGAGCAGAGTGGTTTCAGTTCAGGCTTAAGCGCAAACAACAACCGGGTGAGACTACAACACCACGCCGCGTCGAACATCCGGAGTAACAGAGTTACTGCAATGATCTCGCAGTGGACCACTACACCCTACTTTAACGTCTGAAGGAATTTAATTTCTCGGAACAGCTGCAGAACCTCATGACATTATATCTCGCAGGCAGAACTTTCTCGGTTCATACATGGACCTCAACTACTACCAGAAGGAAATACACTGCCGGTGTCCCTCAAGGGTCAGTGCTAGGCACTCTGCTGTTCAACATTTACACCGCCCACATAGTAGGAGCCTCGTCCCCCAACTGTGAGGTGTAGGCGTACGCGGACGACATCGGTAAATACAGCACCAGCCGCAATCCCACCAGAGCACTAAAATTAGCAGAGGATCCCAGCCAACTCATCGCCGTCTACATCAAGGGTTCAAGGTGAACCCGGCTAAGACACAAGGGATTGTTTTCAGCTACAAAACAGGCCCTAACAAACTACCATAATCCTTCGTTTTACAGCTAGTTTTATCGATTTATAGCTAAAGACGTTCAAAAATTGTAGTAAAAATTTAAAAATAAAGTTGAAATGTAACTTGTTTATAAAAACCATTATAATATGTATATGTATATATATTTATGTAATTTTTATGTTTTTCTAAGTTTCTTCTGAGCTTTTTTTCAAATCTTAAAAAGAGGCTTTTATAAAAATCTTAATTACATATATATGTTAAAATTATAACCTATCGGTCCTCTATGAATAATTAAGCATACATTAATTGTAATTTAGGCTAGAAGGCAAAATGGTAGCCAGATCGAGCTGTTTCCCTCGTGCAACAGGGAGATGCAACATCAAGAAATTTGCAATATTTTAATGATATCACAATTAATTTACATTTTTGAGCATGCTAAATATCACAATTTGTAAGCCCCGAATGTTAACAATAATTACTTATTCTAATATCAGTCAATATATTACAAGTAAACTATTTAAAAATGAAAAAAATTGAAAACTAATCATTTAAAAAAAAAAAAAATTAAAACCACATTTTAACATAAAACTAGACATAAATGTTACAATTATATATTCACTTAAGTACAATATTTAAACCAGTCTATCAATGTAATACCTTTTTTTCTAAATAAAATGAATTTCTAAAGAATATCTTTTGAAACAGCAGTAATTTCAGGACGAGATTTTTTTCTTAATCATTTTTGTTTAAAGGTGGTATTATTATCTGTTGGTAATCTAAATACTTTTCTCATAAAACTTTATTCTTATAAAACCGTTACAATGTTCACAAACTACAATTTTCCAAATGCAAATACTATATTTTAACATATGTTCTTCAAATTTTAATCAACAAAAAACATTTAACAGTTCACTTTTCAATATAGATTCAGGTAAAATATCAGAATCATTAAAGGTAAGTTAAATTGACAATAGGCAGAAATACGTAATATACATTTAAAAGAGGTAAATTAATATTAAAATTAGATATTTACAACCTTTGGAAGTGAAAACCATATAAAAATTACATAGTAGCTTATTGGTAACAATTATAATAAAATTTGTTTAATGTCATCAAAAGTTAAGTCAACTATCAGAGTGCCACTGTCATTTTCAGAAGACTAATGACTTTCTTGATTTTGACAAACATCGGTTTCATCATGAATTGAACTATTACAAACCTCTGTATGGATAGCTGTGTCTTGTATTTGACTAGAAAATACAAGAAGACAACCATTATCTTGTGCAATGGCACAATCAGCGTCCACGTGGTGATCGCCTTCTTAGGGAGGGGGATCAGTTAACCCATATTCCAGTTTGACAGTTACACCGGTGGGTAGCAGCTTTTCACCCTCCATGTGATTAAATCCTTCTGGCATGAGTGAGGAGGGAGTTTTGATTTGTCTAAAACATTCCGAGATAGCACAATCTACTTCCATCATGAAGCAATCAACATCTTTTACAGGTGCGAGATTGTCTTGCATGTCTTCTGGGAAAGGACCTTGAAAATATGTACACTGTAATACCAACCTTACACAATCCATATGACCAGCTCCTGTTGCCATAAATAAGGGGGTGTGTCCCAGGCAGTCTTTAGCGTCCACGTAGGCACCATTACCCAAAAGAAGGTGACAGATCGACTACTGCCATTCTTAGCTGCATCATGTAATGGCGCACAATTTGAATTGTCAATAGCATTGCCATTTATTCCCTTGTCCATAATCAAACTAATTGCGAAGGTATCATCATTGGCTGCGGCAGCATGTAGAAGGGTTTTGTTATTAGTATCTCGCACATCCCACACCTGGGTTCGCTTTGTGTTCTAGCAAGAAATTTACATCAGTGAATCCACGGACTAATGCCAAGCATATAAGTGTCATTCCAAACATGTCGACTGGGTCTATCGAAGCTCCATGATTCAACAAGATTCTCGTTGCTTCAAGCTGCCTATTTAATGCTGCTTGGTGCAACGGAGTTTGTTCATGTTCTTCTTTCGATTCTATATCGTAAGTGTTTTCTACCAGCTACGTTATGGAATCATGATTCCCAGCTAAGGCAGCCACATGAAGTGGTGTCATGTCTGTTTCCTCCATGTGATTAAATCCTTTGGCATGAGTAAGGAGGGAATTTTAATTTGACTAAAGCATTCCGAGATAGCACAATCTACTTCCATCATGAAGCAAATATTCTAAATTCATAAAACTAAAATATTACAAACTTAGGATCAGCAGAATAGGGAAGGTATTATCGCTGGATGTCCTCTGCCTTCGTGTCAGACATGCAATTTTTTCATCACACTTACAGGTTGTGAATAAAAAAAAAAGTGATTTTTTTGTTAATAATCTTGGTAATGGGGTAGTGCTAATACAAAAAACTCAATTAAACTTAGCTATTATAATTGATTAAATGGTAATAAAATTATTTGATAAGGATCCTTAAATTTTTTTAAAATAACTAACTAGATTAATCATAAAATAAATCGATTACAAATACAATGCATGCCTGGCTTGGATTACCAAATACTCTTAATAACTTATAGTACTCTTAAGTGTTAGGCCTTTCATTTAGCTCCTCTATCTAGCAGCATTCTAACAAACGCTGTTTGCCGGGCTCTTTTTGCTAAGCACAATGCAGTGAAACCTTTATTGTCCTTGGCATTTATTTCTGCTCCTTTATCTAGGAGCAAAATCGCCAATTCTTTGTTAGATTCCTTAACGGCTCCATGCAGAGGAGTACAGCCATAAACATCTTTTGCATTTATTTCTGCTCCTTTATCTAGGAGCAAACTTACAACTTCATTGTTAGATCCCTTGACGGCTTCATGCAGAGGAGTACCACCATAATTATCTTTTGCATTTATTTCTGCTCCTTTATCTATGAGCAAACTTGCCACTACTTTGTTCTGTGCCATGACCGCATCATGCAGAGGAGTATGGCCATAATGACTTTTGGTATTTATTTCTGCTCCTTTATCTAGGAGCAAACTTGCCACTTCCCTCTTCTGTGCCATGACGCCATCATGCAGAGGAGTACGGCCCCAATCATCTTTTGCATTTATTTCTGCTCCTTTATCCAGCAGAAAACTCGCAACTTCTTTGTTAGATCTCTTGGCAGCATCATGCAGAGGAGTACGGCCCCAATCATCGTTTGCATTTATTTCTGCTCCTTTATCTAGCAGAAAACTCGCCACTTCTTTGTTAGATCCCTTGGCGGCATCATGCAGAGGAGTACCGCCATAATCATCTTTCGCATTTATTTCTGCTCCTTTAACTATGAGCAAACTTGCCCCTTCTTTATTCTGTGCCAAGACGGCATCATGCAGAGGAGTATGACCATTATCACTTTTAGCATTTATTTCTGCTCCTTTATCTAGGAGCAAACTCGCCACTTCTATGTTAGGTCCCTTGACGGCATCATGCAGAGGAGTATGACCATTATCACTTTTAGCATTTATTTCTGCTCCTTTATCTAGGAGCAAACTTGCCACTTCTTTGGTCTCTGCCATGACGGCATCATGCAGAGGAGTACGGCCCCAATCATCTTTTGCATTTACTTCTGCTCCTTTATCTAGCAGCAAACTCGCCACTTCTTTGTTAGATCCCTTGGCTGGATCATGCAGAGAAGTACGGCCTGAATTA
The DNA here is from genome assembly GCA_930367205.1 of Acanthosoma haemorrhoidale. Taxonomy (NCBI): domain Eukaryota; kingdom Metazoa; phylum Arthropoda; class Insecta; order Hemiptera; family Acanthosomatidae; genus Acanthosoma; species Acanthosoma haemorrhoidale. The sequence continues at coordinate 110,360,882 of OV884014.1, read as the reverse complement.
ACTTTTGCATTTATTTCTGCTCCTTTATCTAGGAGAAAACTTTCCACTTCTTTGTTCTGTGCCATGATGGCATAATGCAGAGGAGTACAGCCCCAAATATATTTTGTATTTATTTCTGCTCCTTTACCAAGAAGCAAACTTGGCACTTCATTGTTCTGTGCCATGATGGCACCATGCAGACAAGTACGGCCTGAATTACCTTTTGCATTTATTTCTGCTCCTTTATTTGCCACTTCTTTGTTCTGTACCATGGCGGAATAATGCAGAGGAGTACAGCCCCAAATATTTTTTGCATTCATTTCTGCTCCTTTATCTAGGAGCCAACTCGCCACTTTTTTGTTAGATCCCTTGACGGCATCATGCAGAGGAGTATGGCCCGAATTACCTTTTGCATTTATTTCTGCTCCTTTACCAAGAAGCAAACTAGCCACTTCTTTGTTCTGTGCCTTGACGGCATAATGCAGAGGAGTATGGCCCACATCACTTTTGGCATTTAATTCTGCTCCTCTATCTAGCAGCAAACCCACTATTTCTTTGCTAGAACACAGGGCGGCATCATGGAGAGGAGTACAATCCCTATCATCTTTTGCATTGACCTCCATCCCCAGCTTCAGTGCCATGCAGACTGTTGCTAAATCTTTGCTATGGACTGCTGCGTGCAACAAAGTTTTGCGATAACAATCGAGAACAGTTGGGTCCGCTCCATTTTTAAAAAGGTATTTCATTACTTCACATCGGCCAGCACCAGCTGCAGCGAACAAAGGAGTTCTTTTGAGAGCCTCCTCCGAGTCCACAGTCGCTCCCTTATCAACCAATATCATCACCGAGCGTAGGTGACCATTGTGAGCTGCCAGTGTTAATGCTGTTAGTCCTTCATTGTCTTTGGCTTCTATGTTAACGGCGCCGTTATCTATCAGCCAAAGCAGCGCTTCATCGCATCCCAATTCTGCAGCGGTGTGGAGTGGGGTTCTAAATCTGTAATTGACTTGAGAAAATTTGATGCCGCGATTTTTAAACTCCTGGAGTATAGGAACACTATCAGCAATGACTGCCCAGTGCACCGAGCTGTTCCCTTCTTCACCGACCATCGCATTCAGACTGGCACCTCTGTTACATACCTCAACCACACCATCAACATTGCCGGTGATGATCTCATGGTAAAGATTTCGGGCCAATGTTAGCTCTTCAGCTGACATTGTTAAATCAAAGTATTATCCTTCCGTTTTATCTCGTTCAGGTCCCTGCAATATAATATTAAACAATTTTAGATTTACTATTGAATATTAATTGGCGGAAATATTGGAGTCAGAATTAGGCAGCATCACTTACTCACTTATAGACTCAGCTACAAAAAAAAATCAGTGACGGTTCGAGCCCTCAAGACGCTAATGCTCTCAATGGCAACATTTTGAGTAATGATACATTTTCAGCTGACAAAAGAATCAATTAGGATGGCCAGGGATGTGGAAACGGAAGTTCTGATAGTGAGAGTTAGCTAGGTCTTGAATAAATGCGATGTCGAGGGTACGGATGTTGACATAGAAGGGAGCATTGCCTATCTTTCGGAGAAGTATAGATTGCTGGGATTATCTGCAAAGAATATTGGATGGCTTGTCACACTCCTTGTTCAAAATAAACAATAAAAGTTAAAATGTCTTAACAACACTAAATACACAAGGATCACCAATTGAATAAGTAACTAAACAGCTAGGGATTATTTTGTTTATATATAAATCGATAATTAAACAATATATCATTGTTAGTTTAACTAGTTTTTATAGTATTTTTTTTATTTTGAATACCTTTATTATAACCGCTTATGTTTCTTTTCCATCTAGTGAATCCTTAATAACATAATTTTTTCTTTAAATATGAATATTTTAAGTTAAAATATATAAAAAGAAAAAGTAATAATTATAAAAGAAGGTAAATGTTGTTTTTTTGGATTATTTCCTGCAGTAATCATACAAACAATCTATTTATCCTACAGCAATTCTGGTAAATATTACTAAACTGATTATAACACAAATATTTTGTATGAAATATTAAAAAACTATTTGAAAACTAATCATTTAAAAATAAAAAAATTAAAACCGCATTTTAACATAAAATAGACATAAATGTTACAATGATATATTCACTTAAGTACAATGTTTTAACCAATCTAACCTTTTTTTTTCTAAATAAACTGAATTTCTAAAAGGATATCTTTTGAAATAGCAGTAATTTCAGGACGAGATATTTTCGTTAAAGGTGGTATTATTATCTGTTGGTAATCTGTACAGTTTTCTCACAAAACTTTATTCTTTTAAAATCGTTACAATGTTTACAAACTACAATTTTCCATATACAAATACTATATTTTAATATATTCTTGTGATATTAGATATTGTAGAGTTTGTATATAAGAATTTTTATATAAATATTTAATCCATCTTATCAAGAAGGCAAAATAAAAACAATTGAGAGTGGATGAAAAAAACAAAAGAGAGTATACTGGTTGTTGTGATGATGAAAACACACAGAATAATTATTCTCTATCTAGTTATGGGACTGGCCTAGTGTATAAGTGTCTGGGTCTAGTGATAATGGAAAAACATTTATAGTATAGTTGTGTGGTCAGGATAAAAACACACACAGAATTATTCTCTCTCTAGTTTTGGCCCGTGATATAGTATAGTTGTTGTTTTATGAGGAGAACACAGAATTATTCTCTCTCTAGTTTGGATCAGCCTGTGATATATGTGTCTGAGTCAAGTGATGAAATAACAAGTTCTGTAAATTATTTGTTGTTGGCCTGGAAGCGGAACGGAAGAGAAGTTGCACCAGGAAGATGAGTTAATTTGATTAAAAAAAGAAGACCATTGAAGAAAAAAAAGGAAAAAAATATAGACAAGTATAATTAATATAAGTTTCTTTTTGTTTATTTGTAATTAAATATTATCTTTTGCCATGATTATTTTGTTTAAAAGAACCTTAAACAGCAGTTAATCACTAATAAAATAAATTTAATATAAAAATTAAATTACGTTACATTTTAAAAGAACGTAAATATTTTAATATTTGGGGCTCAATGTAAGGGCTGATAAGGAAGTAATCTGGCTAAAGGATTGTTTAGATAGTGTCAAGAAAATTGTGTTTAAATTTGATATAAAGGTTAGGGTTAAAAATTGTATTTGTCTTTAAGAATTATATTGTTAGATTCAGTCATGGAAAAAGATAAGCATAGTGTCAATATTGATCCAAATGAGCAAACTATAATAAATAGATACGTAGATAATAAAGAAAATGAGGTTAGCAAAAGGCAATCACTTGATAGTATGGTATCAAACAATGATCAAAATTTTAGTTTAAATGAATCAAGTCCAGAGGAAAGTAAGATGGAAAAGGTGTTAAGATTAATGATAGAAAATAAACAAAATTTATTAGAATTAAAACAAGAAAATAAACAAAATTTATTAGAATTATCTAATAAAATCGATAAATTGGCAGATAAAAATAATGAATTTTTTTTAAAAATTGACGATAAATGTGAAAGAATTGAACAACAGTTACAAAATTCTTTCAATGATTTAAATGTAGAAATGGATGAAAAAATACATATTTTAGAAACGGATTTAAAACCGAAACTGGAAAATCAGATAAATGACATTAAAGAAGTTAATTTAGAAACCGAAAATAAACTCATAGATTATGAACAAAATTTAATTAAAAATGATTTAGATGCATATAAAAAAGAAAATAATGATAAAAGTAATAAAAAGGAGGATATAAAAAGTATAAAGGAACAAAATACAATTAAAATAACTAGTAATTCTAGTGAAACTAAATCAGTAGTTAATCGTGATATAATACGAGTAATTAATAATAAAGATAAGTTAGAGATTCAACGATTTAAAAGTTTTGACCCAGTAGAAATTATAAGTAAATTAAAAAGTACAATAGTTAAAAGTTTGGATTGGGATAGATTTGAATTTAAAATTTCATATCATTTTAGTGAAAACCCTTTTTGCGAGTTTAGTTGGAACAACATGAAAACAAATAAAAGGAAAAACTTAAAGAATAATTTCAGGGAGGTATTTAATTCCATAGAGTACAATTAAAAGAAAAGAAGAAAAAAGTTATATTTTATTATTATGAAATAATGATAATCGGATGACATATAAAACTTGATCTATATAAACAATAGAAATTAAAATTAATTGAAAACCTATTATAAAAAAATGTCAATCGGAAAAAGGAAAAACTTGAAAAGTGAAGTTTATTATAATGTTTAAATGTTAGTATGTTTATTTGTACAATCAAATTTGTCAATATGTTAAAATCTATCTAAAAACTTGAAAATTAAAATTAATTGAAAAACCTATTGTAAAATAATGGCAATCAGACAAGTAAAAACTTGAATTGAAATTTATTGTATTGTATTAAAATGGTATAATGTTTATTTGGACAATCAAATATGTTAACATCTATAGAAAAAATTGAAAATTTAAAATTCATTAAAACCTTATATGAAAATAGTGTCAATCGGACACATGTAAAAACTTTGAAATTGAATTTTATTCTAATGTACTAAAATGTTAGTATGTTTATTTTGTACAATCAAGTTGGTAAATGTTAAAAGCTATATAAAAGTTTGAAATTTAAAAGTAATTAATACTTTATTATGAAGATATTGTCAACTCAGCAATGTAAAAACTTGGAAATTATAAATTTATGGTACTATAGTTAAAAGTTAAGATGTCTGTAAGGTACAATTACATTTGTGATGTAAATGGTTGAAATGAAAAATGTAAAATTTTGGTGACACATAATCTGATCTAGTCATTTAGTAATAAGAAAATGCAAAGTGTAAAAGTGCTAAAAAAGTGAATAGTGAAATCAAAAGTAAAGTGGAATGAAAATTTTTTTATCGACAAGCTCAAAAAATTTTTAAATCGGAGCGGACCCGAATGTTGTGATATTAGATATTGTGGAGTTTGTATATAAGAATTTTTATATAAATATTTAATCCAACTTATCAAGAAGGCAAAATAAAAACAATTGAGAGGGGATGAAAAAAAACATAAGAGAGTATACTGGTTGTTGTGATGATGAAAACACACAGAATAATTATTCTCTATCTAGTTATGGGACCGGCCTAGTGTATAAGTGTCTGGGTCTAGTGATAATGGAAAAAAATTTATAGTATAGTTGTGTGGTCAGGATAAAAACACACAGAATTATTCTCTCTCTAGTTTTGGCCCGTGATATGGTATAGTTGTTGTTTTATGAGGAGAACACAGAATTATTCTCTCTCTAGTTCGGATCAGCCTGTGATATATGTGTCTGAGTCAAGTGATGAAATAACAAGTTCTGTAAATTATTTGTTGTTGGCCTGGAAGCGGAATGGAAGAGAAGTTGCACCAGGAAGAAGAGTTAATTTGATTAACAAAGAATACCATTGAAGAAAAAAATATAGACAAGTATAATTAATATAAGTTTCTTTATATATAATATAACACCACCCATAGGCTAAACATTGAAGATTTAGTAATAAGTTAAGGGCCGATTTTAATACTTTTAACATTTTCTTAAAACACAATCCTTTTGTATTTTTATTGAAAATATTTCCTACTAAGATTCCTATATCCCCAAAGTCTGACCTGCACATATCTATTTGTACATTTTTGCTATTATTCGGGTAAAATATCAAAGAATAGAAATTGTTTTTATTTCTACACAAAAAGTAAGACAGCAAACAGTATCTGCTATTAAAAATAGTGATGATTGTTGTAACTTATTATTAATAACTTATTTATTGAATTATTCTAGATTGAAAACTATTTCTGTACTTGGTGTATTCCACTGAGCTATAGGGAGGCACAAAGGGGTGCTTATGTCCTATTTTTGGAATGCATCCACATCTGTACTTGAAAATTCTGAGTATTTTGATTCCTGGTATTTTTTTTTAAAGATTTTCCCTCTCCTCCAGCCACCACTAAATTTACAGTCCTTCCAAGTACCCTCATAACGTAATGATGTGTTTTCTAGGGCTCATTTCATTAATGCCTTTTTATTGATAAAGCCATCATGGTCAACTGTGACCTACAGCAAATGCGTCAACTTCACATGCGAATTGTTTGAGAAAATCTTTTAGAGATAATTCCAAAAGACAATATCTAATCACATTAATCTCTTTTATATTAACCGAAATATTTAAAATGATGTGAATAATAATGATAAATTATTGTAACAGGGCTTGCCCCCACATGTCCACTTCTGCAATATTTAATTGTTTTTTTCTTATAACAAAAAACCATTTTTTCAAGTTATCGGAAAAATAATTCTGTTTTCACTATTGATAAGTACAATAGTTACCTAAAATATTTCAATTTCCCTTTGTAATCAAAAAAAGCTAAAAAAATATTTTATTTGAAGATATCTTCCGCACGCAGCCGACAGATATTTTTTTTTCCCCCAAAGACAAGACTCCTGATAAAAGTTTAAATAATAAAATAAATATTTCTGAAGGAAAGTTCGTTTAAAATGAAAGGATTAGTGGGCATTAGATAACCATCAATAACATTTTGCCTTGAGTATCAGTTCTCCAAAAGCATTTGAAGATAAAATAAGTGTAGCTTTACATATGGATGAGCTTACATCATGGATAATTGACCGAAGAAGCCCGTGACAAAGATTAAGGACACACAATTATAAGTACATAGCAAAAACCTAATATATTTGCAAATTAAAAAAATTGTTAAAGTATATTATTATACAATATACAAACTAGTATATCCTGCTATATTTTAAATTAATCACTAGAAATTATTAGCTTAAGAACAAACTGGTTTTGTTAATTTGGGTTAACCATCAGAAATTTATTTATAATAGTGAGAAACAATTTAATTTTTTCTATTATAAATAAGGTGAGCCCCATCTCTTTTAAATATGTTTAATAAATTAATGTGTATAATGGGCATCATTATACTTTTGTACAAGCACAAATCGCAATGTAGGATAATCAGAAATTGTATAAATTGTAGCCAAGCTACAGGAAATATAATAACCTATTGTAAATAGATTCTTTTGTAGAATTTATATTGAATTCTGTAATAATTTTGTAACAAGGAGATATGTAAAAAAAAATATATTTTTTTTGGAATAGACGTCTCACAATTCCGCCGCCTAGATCTAAGTTAAACACTTAAGAAAGTATCCATCTTAAAGAAAATTTCGTTGTGATTAAGAGGGCATTAAAACTATTTTTCTGTGGTTCACAGATCGGATTCTTGACTGGCTCTTTCCCGGAATAAGTCGAATGTCAACCACTGTGCGGCGTGTGTTTAATGTGAAAGCCTTGTCGGAACTTTGAAGAGTTTGTTGTATTAAATTTAAAGAGAGTCGAAGGATATTATACCATCCACAGCGAGAATGTGAACTATTTAAATTTCTTTCATATTGGACTACTTCTGTGCTCAGATGGTAAAATGTTACAACACTTTTCTCAACAATAGTTTTTTTGTTTACATTCCAGAGTCTATAAGCACTATAATCCAGTATACTATAAACTGATACTATAAGTATTAGTCTACTATCATTGGTGATACGTTCGCTCGTGTAAAACAACTTTGTGATTACTCATAACACTATAGTACTTACACACTCTGGAACGTGAAAAAAAAATCTTTCTGTTAGGGAAAATGACATAACATTTTGCCATCTGAGAACAGAATTATACTAGTGACAAATGTATAATAGTTGGACAAAGCATATATCTGTTCGAACAACACAGAGTTCAAACTTAGCTACTAATCTATAGAATGACAATATTTGACAGTAAACTACATAACAGGACAAACTATAATAAATTAGAATTTAATACAGACTTGGCCAAATTTATTTTATTTTAACGAAAACGAGCTCTATCACAATTAGCAATACCATCCTACTCGAACGGACTGGCACACAAACTTATTAAGGATTATTTTTGATCAATAATAAAACTGTAACAGATACATAGACCTAATAACGTATAATTAAAAAAGGTTCGTAAAAACTTCGTGGACAATAATAAGCAATAAATTATTTTAGAACGTTCTTTAAAATGATATTCGATGTTGGCTATCAAGTCCACATTGTTATTTATTTGAAAAACATTTCCAGCTCAGTAAAGCACCCGTAAAAAGACCAACAACAAAAACACTGTTTCATTAGTGAGCAATGCAAGTACTCATTTGTTGGTGATTGTAAATAACTAAATAATCTTTATTTTAACACATTTAAGAAAATAGCACGTCGAATGGAAGGGGGAAGAGTAAACAACTGGACTTTATTAAAGAAAGACAAACAATTAAGTTATAAAATAACTGTTTAGAAGAACCTACAACAACTGATTAATTTTACCTAACTGATTTTCAAATAATTAGACTTATTTATGTAGCGTCATGTTGACTTAAATCTTTTTTGTTTTTCGCTAATGTGATAATAGTACCTCAACCCTATCTGTAAAACAAAGAGTTGTCGAGTGCAAGTAACAATATTATTATTATTAAGAGTACAATTTGTAAATAAATGTCTTTACATAGGGCTATTACTGACGGAAAAAGTTAATAAAAAAATCCCAAGTCCAACAATAACAAACAAATGTTTTAAACTTAACAACTTCACCATGAGTTGAAAGTATGTTATTGGGAAATCAGCTTAGGTTGATACAAAAGAGTTGTTATGTTTTCAAGTTAACACTTACCGCTGAGACACGACAAGAGAAGCAGACCATATGCAACTGAAATGTGAAGCTGCCTCTTTGGAGTGGGGTGAGGGTTTCCTGGAAAATCAAACCCTTCCACAGAAAGGCAGATAAGACAAGTATATTTCCGAAATTGTTAGTTGGCATTTATAGATACTTACTGTTGCTAGAAATAACCAAAAAAAGAACACCCCAGTTCCACGAGTAAATTAATATAGAATAATAAGCGATTAAGATTTAAATCAATTGGAATACTTCTAAGACACCTATCGTCAAACATACAAACAAGCAAATTAAGTATATACAGTTTCTCTACCTTGTATCAGCACTATGAAGTCTGTGTCTCCATAAACCCAAAGGCTTTGATTGATACAAGAGAGTTATTGTGTTTTCACCAAGTTTATTCATGGACCAGGTTTCAATATATTATTTATTTCTTCATCATCTGATGGTAATATAAAAACAGTTGTAGGTGTTAAACATGATTGTAATAGTCAGATGCAAAAGAATACTAAACAAAAAGGAGATGGATTCAAGCCCATAGGAGGCAGCTATTATATTGATATTAGTATGTAACAGTCGATAAAGTATAAATACGAATGGATAGTACATGAAACAAGCATATGTAACCTTTAAATTAAACATGTAAATTAAAAAAACTATTTAATACGGTATTTCTGCTAATGAGTAGTCGATACAGATGGGATGATCGAAACAGCGGTCCAGTCAGCCTCTTTCCGGTTCACACTCGCCTTCGGGTTCCGGACGGTTTTCGCCTGCCCTCAGATACTGAATGTGAACTCGTGGTCATTCCAAGACTAGGACACCCGTCTCCCTTCTAAGTGAATAAATCTTTCGCTTTTTTTTTTTTTTTAAAGCTGAGACATATATGTATAAGAAAAGGATAAGATTCTGGGAGGTCTTGGAGGGATGCGGTTGCTTACTTAAAAATAACAGGAACCATCAGTGACTTCCGTGAAGTCACCAGGCAACTTGTTCTTAGCATTATATAACTTCTCCCGTTTTTAATTCCTGAACTCCTGGGCAGGATGGTGATATTAAGAAATAACATGTTTAGTAGACAATACATTAGATTCTCAATGTGGTTATAAATAATTTCTTTAGTATATAACTTAGCAATAGAGGAGAAAGTTAAGTGTATAGGTAAGGTACCATTGCTTACAATCAATAAATAAAAAAATAAATAAAATTAAAAGTTAAATATACATCTATAAAACCGTAATACTGAATGAAAGGAGTAGGAGTCACAATAGTTGTGGTGATATATTCATCTAAGATTTAATGCAATGCGTTAGATATGCAATCATTGCTAATATTCTTAATGTTAATACAAAATGAGTTGGATTTCATATAGTTACATGTTACAACAAAGGCTTCTTGTATATTGTACCGAATTAAATTGTTTGGTGCTATAGTGGTTATTATATTATTGTCATTTCGTACAGGCCCAGGTAAAAGATAAATTTGGTTCTTTCTTTGGCAATTCGTATGATGCAATGGATGAGTCCGTTTCGTATAGCACATGAAATTTCACTTGTTAACCAGACGATTTCCAAGTCTTGTGATATAAGTTGATCATCAATTAAGTAGGTATGTTTTATCACGTTAGCATGAGGGATTCCCATTCTACATGTTTCCAAAGACTGTTCTATGTTTAGTGTTTGTACAGTTAAGTAATATAATGTTCCGTACAGTTCAGTTAGGCTCATAGCATATTGGGTCCTATCTATACCGTTGATTACTTCCATGATTTTATTATTATTATTATTAGCAGCTATTGTGAGTGTCACTGTCAGGATCCGTGTCCATCTCTTCTTCATCTGAGATATTTTGTTCTTGTGGTATAAAATGTCTCTTTTGCTTTTCTTGTTCTAACTACATTATCTGTGTGGACTTTTATTATTTTGTTTTGTTTGTCAATAGAAGATATAACAGGTTTGTATCTGTATTCGTCTTTTGTTCTTGTTATCGTTTAACGTAGGGTTTGCCTTTTTCTAATTCGGGGTCTTCTCGATTTTTATTCAGTTTGTCGGTTCTTTGCTCTTTTTCGTTAGTAATGTTTTTCCTAATGTTATTTTGTAGTATTTTGAGCTTTTCGTGATAAGTGCTAACAAGTTGTTCTGTTATTAATGCCTCTTTTTTACTAGTATCATATATTATACCAAAAGTAATCTCATTGGGAGACATTTTTAAAATTTGATTTAAAGAATTATTGAATGTGATTAATTATAGTTTTAAATGTGTTTCTAGAGATTTGTCTTTATTTTCTTCCTTAATGGTTCGCAAAATTTCTATCAAAGTGGATTGGGCTTTATTAAGTAATCCTAGTGAATTGGGGCGATAGGGTGTTATGTAGTATGGTTCGATCCCTAGGGATGTCAGTAAGTTCTTTATAAGGTTGTTATTGTATTCTCGTCTGTTGTCCATTTTGATACGAATAGGGCTGGGGAAATGAGCCAAGTACTCTGTCAAAACTTCAAATGCATTGTTAGTGTAACAGGCGTTTCCTATCCTGGCAAAAATTCTTTTGGGGGCAGCTCTTGAAATGTGGTCTCTCATGTTAGGCCAAGAGTAAGTCCGTTTTGGTTTTTCGTACGTTTCAATTATTTCTCTGTGAAATGATTTGCCAGTATGATAATTTTCAACCATTTCTCTTTGTTTGTTTGCGTCAAGTACGTGTAAAAGTATATTCTTGTAACGTTTTATCTTTACAGTCGGAAATTTTTCTCTTATTCATTCTTGTATTTTGTTATAAATTCCTCCAAATTGACTTCTGATGGCTTCAACATTTGATTCTCAATAAATTCCATAAGTAGTATTTGGTCTTAAAATTTCTAACATGATTTCGTCCAAGTCCATAGCCCCAGGGTAGGATGTGTCTATAACATGTCTTGTTTTTTGAAAAGGTTTTGTGGTAAGAATGCTCTTTATAAGGTTGTTATTGTATTCTTGTCCGTTGTCCATTTTTATACGAATAGGGCTGGGAAAATGAGCCAAGTACTCAAGGGGATGAGACGCCCGCCGCGGGCTAGGGTCACTACAACCTCTTAGCCGCCGTCCGGCGAGCGCCTAGAAAGAGATAAGGCGGGCGGACCTGTGGTCTTTCACCCTGGCTCCCGGCCTAGTCGGCGGTCAGCTTTAATTCTCTTTGATCTGACTCCATAAGATGTGTGCCCCAACAAAGCACTATGTTCAGGAGAAGAGGTACAGGGTGGGTTTATAGGTAGTTTATGTTGTCTTGGAATGACCACGAAGTCACACCCGGTATCTAAGGGTAGGCGAAAACCGTCCGGATCCCAAAGGCGAGTGTGAACCGGAGAGGCAGACTGGAGTGCTGCTAGGTAAATTTGCAGGGCCACGAGGGCTGCAACCGTCGTCCGCGAGGGAGAGATCTCTCCCAAGGAGGTGCTAAGCAGAGATTTCCACTAGGACGGTGTGGGGTCTCACGACGCCGGACTAAAACATAGCGAGGTTAGGAGAGAAGAGATGCATAGGTTTTTCATAAAGAAGCAGTCAGGTTTTCAGAGTTCAAGCGGGGTAGCCACGAGTCGGTAGTTGCCAGGAGAATGATTTACTGGGGCCAGATCCCTGGCTTCCTGAGACCTGGTTTGATGTACAGGACCCCACTGTTAAAGTATCTAACTCCTAACACTCTAAAAACGCTCCAGCGATTCCAGAACAGAGTTCTCCGCACCTCCCTCAAACATACCCCGTTCGACCGAATGAAGGCAGACGAGATCCACGAAAAATGTGAAGTACTCACCATCCAACATTTTATCAAGAGACGACACATCAAATTTTTCGATTCACTTTGACACATCCACAACCAACTATTCTCTGACCTTCAACCACTACGAATGCCCGTCCGATGGAAGCACTGGCAAGACAGCCACTGTCCGTCTTCACGAAGGCGACAATGTTCTGACTGCTAAGCAACAGGTAACAAAACTGGCCGACCATTACGCTAGGGATATTACGGCTTGGACGGGATACTACCACATGCCTTCTCCGGTAGATGCTGAACAGACCCACATGTTTGTATCACCGAAGCAGCTCAAGGCGATTCTTCACCGGTGTCAGGGAAACCGAGCACCAGGGCACGACGGGATACAAACAGTGCTGCTCAAACAAATGCCGAGGAGAGGGATAGTACAACTAGCAAACTTATACAACGCTTGTATAAGATTGCGGTACTTTCCTGACACATGGAAACAAGCCATCTTGTTTCCATTACTCAAGCCAGCCAAGAGCGGAGATCACCCAGCCCACTACCGCCCGATCAGTTTGCTACCACAGATGGGGAAAATCTTTGAGAAAATTCTTTTGAATTATCTCAAAGATTACTGCTCGGAAAACGACATCATTCCGCCAGAAGAGACTGGATTCCAATCCAGTATGAGCGCAGAGCATCCCCTTCTGAAGGTACAGTCAGAAGCTAGCCATAATATGAATAGGAACATAGCCACAATGATTTCGATTGAATGCACTCAAGCATCCGACTCGGTGTCTCACGGGACACTGTATCAAATGATCTGCGACAGGGAATGTCCGGAACAACTGTATTCAATTCTGGCTAGCTTCCTGAACAACAGATTGTTGCAGGTGCGGGTGGGTGATAGCTTCTCTGAAGCTGTGCCACTGAGCTGTGGAGTACCCCAAGGAGCCGTCTTATCCCCTGTACTATTCAACGTACACACGTCTGAGATTGTCGGAGCCCGGTACAAAAATACCACAGGTACTGTTTTCGCTGATGACATACCGGTGTAAAGTAGTAGCATGAGCGCCAAGGTAGCTCTTAGACAGGCTGAAGTAGCCTGTAACCAGATCAGTGAGACTCAATATCTCTGTAAATGCGGGTAAGACTGACTGCGTAATTTTCTCTTTTCAAAAGGGAAAAAGTCCGCTACCTACTAGTTACATAGTAGGAACGGAGGAAAATTCACCAGCCAACAACCTAGTTTATCTGGGAATTAAAATGGACAGACACCTCAATTTGAGTAACCATTTTACGAAGAAGTTGAAACCAACACGCACGAAGTCTTACCGGCTTACGCATTTATTGACTTCCCCCAATCTATCACTGCGTCTCAAGCTACTGATTTACAAAAGCGTACTCAGGCCTACTCTGCTGTATGGTGCACTGCATTTTCATCATCTGACGTATACGACAGCTCGGTGACTCCAACGATTCCAAAACGGTATACTGATGAAAGTGGTCAGAGGTACTTTATTCGAGCAGCGGAGCAACAGTGAGCTTCACGAGTTATTTGATCTGCCTACGGTGACATATAAAATTTGTCGACTCCCTACAGTACTTGACAAACCCGGTGTTTAACACAATAACCCCCACTCCGTTCCCCTATCGATGGCAGGACGCTGTCGCGGCAGGAACGCTTTAGTCCTAGGTTCTAGTTTTAGGATAAGTTTTTCCCACATTTGTAAACTGAGGGTGAGCCCCATCACCTAGTATTGTATATGTTGTTGTGATATTTTGATGTTGTGATTTTTGATGTTGCTTTTGATATAAACTCAAAATTAGCGGGCATAAATGAACGGTATACGACCCGTGGATCACGATTCATGAATGTTCGAACACTATTCGTTGGGTTATGTCTAATATTAATAGTTATCAAATAAATAATAACAAGAATTAAATTTAAATAATTTAATATTGGATTTGTTAACTTTAAAACAAGAAAAGTTAATAATATATGAGACAACGAGCATTAGAAAACCAAAGAGGTTAAAAGATCCAATATGGCAACAGAGCGTATAAAAGCGAGGATCACCCCGGATCGTCCTCTTTCACTAGGACCCGCCGACGAGAGGAGTTGGGCTTTGTCCGTTAGGCTCGTCGTGGGAGGCCAGCACCAGGACCACGCTCAGACAAAGAAGACCACGAATAGAAACCTAGGTAAATATTATAGCAAGGTACACTGTAACTTTATATTTGTTTAACATTGTAAATTTATAACATACGTGTAACTCATAAATCAGTTTGTTAATAAACAATTTTCCATTTGCCAGAAGTTTCCTTTTTATATGAACAGACCCTCAGATTAAATTTAAATATAAACAATTAAAAGATAAAAAAAACGTAATATTATGTTGACCTTTTAACTTCAGATATTGTTATTATAACTCACCCTCCTTCGAATGCATCAGCGCATCACAGTAAGAGGAGCAATTGTAATATTTGTTTACTGAATTACTTGTTCACTTATTGTTAAAAAATGATAAATGGGTTATGAAAAAAAAAAAATTTGACAGTCTCAGAACCCGGCACGGAACACTGCGCGCGCTCTCTCTCTCTCTGCACTGGCGCTTGCTGCTCTACTCGAACCATGGCTTTCTTATTCAACTACCTCTGCATCTCTCTTTCCTAACCTCGCTAATACTAGCACCTCCTTGGAAGACAGCTCTTCCTCGCGGACGACGGTCGCTGTGGCCCCTACAAACTTTACCTAGTAGCGTCTCCCACGGCCATCCAGTCTGCCTCTCTTCGGTTCGCCTTTGGGATCCGGACGGTTTTCGCCTACCCTTAGATACCAATTGTGAATTCGTGGTCATTCCAAGACCACATTAACTACCTATAATACCTACCCTGTTTCTTTTCTCCTGAAAATAGTGCTTTGTCGGGGCACATCTTCTAAGGTCTTATGGAGTCAGATCAATACGAATAAAATTGTCCGCCGACTAGGCTGCCAGCAAAGGTCAAATACCACAGGTCTACCCATTTACCTCTTTCTAGGCGCTCGCCGGACAGCGTCTAGGGTTGTAGCCCGCGGCAGACGTCCACCCCCCCCATTTGGGGACATAATCCTCCCGACACAGAATTTAGGATCACTTTAGTTTTCAACCTCATCATGTTTGAATATAAAATGAATGTTTGCAACAATCTGTCTATTTTATTCAGGTTACAAAAGGAACATAGCTAATAATTGCAGGACTGACATGCTCTGTTAACGTATTGGTTGAGTGAGACAGAAAGAATGAGACGCCTGTTGCAAAACAACGAGTTGACGTACAAAGAATGCAATAGAGCCAGCTATTATTTTCATAATCATTTTAGTTTAAAGGTGGTATTACTATCTGTTTGTAATCTATATACTTTTCTCATAAAACTTTATTCTTATAAAACAGTTACAATGTTTACAAACTACAATTTTCCAAATGCAAATACTATATTTTAATATATGTTATTCAAATTTTAATCAACAAAAAACATTAAACAGCTCACTTTTCAATATAGATTTAGGTAAAAATATCAAAATCATTAAAGGTAGGTTAAATTGACAATAGGTAGAAATATGGAATACACATTTAAAAGAAGTAAGTTAATATTAAAATTAGATATTTACAACCATTGGAAGTGAAAACCATATAAAAATTACATAGTAGCGTGTTGTGTTGGTAACAATTCTATGGTAATAATAAAAATAAAAATTTGTTAATGTCATCAAAAGTTAAGTCAACTATCGGAGTGCAACTGTCATTTTCATAAGACTAATGACTTTCTTGATTTTGACAAACATCGGTTTCATCAGAATTGAACTAGTACAAACCTCTGTATGGATAGCTGTGTCTTGTACTTGACTAGAAAATACAAGAAGACAACCATTATCTTGTGCAATGGCACAATCAGCGTCCATGCGGTGATCGCCTTCTTAGGGAGGGGGATCAGTTAACCCATATTCCAGTTTGACAGTTACACCAGTGGGTAGCAGCTTTTCACTCTCCATGTGGTTAAATCCTTCTGGCATGAGTGAGGAGGGAGTTTTGATTTGTCTAAAACATTCCGGGATAGCACAATCTACTTCCATCATGAAGCAAATATTCTAAATTAATAAAACTAAAATATTACAAACCTAGCTATTATAATAGAATAAATGGTAATAAAATCATTTGATAATAATCGTTAAAAATAACTAAGAAGATTAATCATAAATAAATCGATTACAAATACAATACATGCCTGGCTTGGACAGCCAAATACTCTAAGCAACTTATGGTACTCTTAAGTGTTATGCATCTATTTCCGCTCCTTTATCTAGCAGCAATCTGGTCACTTCTCTGTTAGGTCCTTTGACGGCATAATGCAAAGGAGTTTCCCCATAATCATTTTTGGCATCTATTTCTGCTCCTTTATCTAGCAGCAATCTGGTCACTTCTCTGTTAGGTCCCTTGACGGCATAATGCGAGGAGTTTCCCCATAATCCCTTCTGGCATTTATTTCTGCTCCTTTATCTAGAAGAAAACTTGCCACTTCTTTGTTTTGTTCTTTGACGGCACGATGCAGAGGAGTATGGTCCTAATCACTTTTGGCATTTATTTCTGCTCCTTTATCTAGGAGCAAACTTGCCACTTCTTTGTTCTGTGCCTTGAAGGCATCATGAAGTGGAGTACGTCTCCAATCACTTTTGGCATTTATTTCTGCTCCTTTATCTAGGAGCAAGCTTGCCACTTCTTTATTCTGTGCCTTGACGGCATAATGCAGAGGAGTACGTCTCCAATCACTTTTGGCATTTATTTCTGCTCCTTTATCTAGGAGCAAGCTTGCCACTTCTTTGTTCTGTGCCTTGACGGCATAATGCAGAGGAGTACGTCTCCAATCACTTTTGGCATTTATTTCTGCTCCTTTATCTAGGAGCAAGCTTGCCACTTCTTTGTTCTGTGCCTTGACGGCATAATGCAGAGGAGTACGTCTCCAATCACTTTTGGCATTTATTTCTGCTCCTTTATCTAGGAGCAAGCTTGCCACTTCTTTATTCTGTGCCTTGACGGCATAATGCAGAGGAGTACGTCTCCAATCACTTTTGGCATTTATTTTTGCTCCTTTATCTAGGAGCAAGCTTGCCACTTCTTTGTTCTGTGCCTTGACGGCATAATGCAGAGGAGTACGTCTCCAATCACTTTTGGCATTTATTTCTGCTCCTTTATCTAGGAGCAAGCTTGCCACTTCTTTGTTCTGTGCCTTGACGGCATAATGCAGAGGAGTACGTCTCCAATCACTTTTGGCATTTATTTCTGCTCCTTTATCTAGGAGCAAACTTGCCAGTTCTTTGTTCTGTGCCTTGACGGCATAATGCAGAGGAGTACGTCTCCAATCACTTTTGGCATTAATTTCTGCTCCTTTATCTAGGAGCAAGCTTGCCACTTCTTTGTTCTGTGCCTTGACGGCATAATGCAGAGGAGTACGTCTCCATTCACTTTTGGCATTTATTTCTGCTCCTTTATCTAGGAGCAAGCTTGCCACTTCTTTGTTCTGTGCCTTGACGGCATAATGCAGAGGAGTACGTCTCCATTCACTTTTGGCATTTATTTCTGCTCCTTTATCTAGGAGCAAGCTTGCCAAATCTTTATTCTTTGCCTTGACGGCACCATGAAGTGGAGTACGTCTCCAATCACTTTTGGCATTTATTTCTGCTCCTTTATCTAGGAGCAAGCTTGCCACTTCTTTGTTCTGTGCCTTGACGGCATAATGCCGAGGAATACGGTCCCAATCACTTTTGGCATTTATTTCTGCTCCTTTATCTAGGAGCAATCTCGCCACTTCTCTGTTAGGTCCCTTGACGGCATCATGAAGTGGAGTACGTCTCCAATCACTTTTGGCATTTATTTCTGCTCCTTTATCTAGGAGCAAGCTTGCCACTTCTTTGTTCTTTGCCTTGACGGCATAATGCAGAGGAGTACGGTCCCAATCACTTTTGGCATTTATTTCTGCTCCTTTATCTAGGAGCAAACTGGCCACTTCTTTGTTCTGTGCCTTGACGGCATAATGCAGAGGAGTACGTCTCCAATCACTTTTGGCATTTAGTTCTGCTCCTTTATCTAGGAGCAAGCTTGCCACTTCTTTGGTCTTTGCCTTGACGGCATAATGCAGAGGAGTACGGTCCCAATCACTTTTGGCATTTATTTCTGCTCCTTTATCTTGGAGCAAACTTGCCACTTCTTTGTTCTGTGCCTTGACGGCATAATGCAGAGGAGTACGTCTCCAATCACTTTTGGCATTTATTTCTGCTCCTTTATCTAGGTGCAAGCTTGCCACTTCTTTGTTCTTTGCCTTGACAGCATAATGCAGAGGAGTACGGTCCCAATCACTTTTGGCATCTATTTCTGCTCCTTTATCTAGGAGCAAATTTACTACTTCTTCGTTCTTTGCCGTCACGGCTTCATGCAGAGGAGTATGGCCCCAACCACTTTTGGCATTTATTTCTGCTCCTTTATCAAGCAGCAAACTCGCCACTTCTCTGTTAGGTCCCTTGACGGCATCATGAAGAGGAGTACGTATCCAATTACATTTGGCATTTATTTCTGCTCCTTTATCTAGGAGCAAGCTTGCCACTTCTTTGTTTTGGTCTTTGACGGCATAATGCAGAGGAGTATGGCCCCAACCACTTTTGGCATTCATTTCTGCTCCTTTATCTAGGAGCAAACCCACTACATCTTTGCTAGAATACAGGGCGGCATCATGGAGAGGAGTACAATCTCTATCATCTTTTGCATTGACCTCCATCCCCAGCTCCAGTGCCATGCAGACTGTTGCTAAATCTTTGCTATGGACTGCTGCGTGCAACAACGTTTTGCGATAACAATCGAGAACAGTTGGGTCCGCTCCATTTTTAAGAAGGTATTTCATTACTTCACATCGGCCAGCACTAGCTGCAGCGAACAAAGGAGTTCTTTTGAGAGCCTCCTCTGAGTCCACAGTCGCTCCCTCATCCACCAATATCATCACCGAGCGTAGGTGACCATTGTGAGCTGCCATTGCTAATGCTGTTAGTCCTTCATTGTCTTTGGCTTCTATGTCAACGGCACCGTGATCTATCAGCCATAGCAGTACTTCATCGCATCCTGATTCTGCAGCGGTATGGAGTGGGGTTCTAAATCTGTAATTGACTTGAGAAAATTCGATGCCACGATTTTTAAACTCCTGGAGTATAGGAACACTATTGGCAATGACTGCCCAGTGCACCGAGCTGTTCCCTTCTTCACCGACCACCGCATTCGGACTGGCACCTCTGTTACATAGCTGAACCACACCATCAACATTGCCGGCGATGATCTCATGGCAAAGATTTCGGGTAAATGTTAGCTCTTCAGCTGACATTGTTAAATCAAAGTATTATCCTTCTGTTTTATCTCGATCAGGTCCCTGCAATATGACAATAAATAATTTTAGATTTAATATTGAATATTTATTGGCGGAAGTATTGGAGTCAGAAATAGGCAGCATCAGTCATTCACTCACTCATACACTCAGCTACAAAAACAATCAGTGACGGATGGAGCCCTCAAGACGCTAATGCTCTTAATGGCAACATTTTGAGTAATAACATACATTTTCAGCTGACAAAAGAATCAATTATTGATCTATTGAAAAGATTATAGGAACAGCAACTTGATTGTATTTACCTAGAGAACTAATTTAACTTGAGTCTAACATATGGACTGACCCGCAATGCATGTAACAAAAAATGTGTTTTCAACTCAAATTGACTAGAAAATGATAAAAACTTGTTAAATATTAAATAACTCTTGTTGCACACCCTCAGGAAAATAAATAATAAATATTAATAAGGATGAGAATGGAGAGTAGAGGATGTTTAATACATTATTCAAATTTTTGTAGTCAAAAGACACTGGATTTAGGAAGTAAAACAAATGAACGTTGTATATGATCTCAGGAAAAAAATATCATATCATAATGCACTGGCTTAAGTATGGGAAATGGCTATTTAGCCCAAATAACTTGACACTTGTTCACACTGAGCTCACAAGAAACAAAATGGTGGATGATTTAAAGGAGTTACATGGATTAGGATGGCCAGGGATGAGGAAACGGAAGTTCTGATAGTGAGAGTTAGTTAGATATTGAAGGAGTAGGATGTCGAGGGTACGGATGTCGACATAGAAGGGAGCATTGGCTATCTTTCGGAGAAGTATAGATTGCAGGGATTATCTGCAAAGAATATTGGATGACTTGTCACACTACTATGTTCAAAATAAAGAATAAAAGTTAAAATGTCTTTACAACACTAAATACACAAGGATCGCCAATAGAATAAGTAACTGAACAGCTAGGAATTATTTTGTTTATATATAAATCGATGATTAAACAATATATTATTGTAAGTTTAACTAGTTGTTATAGTATTTTTTTTTATTTTGAACACCTTTATTATAACTACTTCTGTTTTTTTTCCATCTAGTGAATCCTTAATAACATAATTTTTTTTTAAATATGAATATTTTAAGTTCAAATATATAAAAAGAAAAAGTAATTATTATAAAAGAATGTAAATATTTATTTTTGGGTTATTTCCTACAAACAATCTATATATCCTACAGCAATTCTGGTAAATATTACTAAACTGATTATATCACAAATATTTTGTATGAAATTTTATACAACAATTTGAAAAATAAGCATTAAAAAAAAAAAAATTAAAACCACGTTTTAACATAAAACAAGACATAAATGTTACAATCTCTATCTTTTGAAATAGCAGTAATTTCAGGACGAGATATTTCCGTTAAAGATGGTATTATTATATCTATGTGTAATTTATATACTTTTCTAGTCAAACTTTATTCTTATAAATCAGTTACAATGTTTACAAACTACAATGTTCCATATGCAAATACTATATTTTAATAAACGTTCTTCAAATTTTAATCAACAAAAAATATTAAACAGCTCACTTTTCAATATAGATTTAGGTAAAAATATCAAAATCATTAAAGGTAGGCTAAATTGACAATAGTTAGAAATACAGAATATACATTTAAAAGAAGTAAATTAATATTAAAATTAGATATTTACAACCATTGGAAGTGAAAACCGTATACAAATTACATAGTAGCTTATTGATAACAATTTCTATGGTAATAGTATCTTGTGCAATGACACTGTTGTGGCCATCTCTTAATTACGAATAATTAGATGTTCTCCTCTTCTCGGAACAGATCGTACAAAGTTTCTTAATTCGGGTACAAATTGTTTTATACAGTGGTTGGTTATTAGTTTGTCGTATGCATTCATTTCGGATGTTTTCTGTAATTCTTCTTTTGAATCGTCCAAGATAATTCTTCCTTCTAGTTCGTCTCGTAGGGTTATTAGTTTGTTTGTAAATGCTAATTTATGTTCGTTTCTATGCATTTCCATTTCTAATATTTCCGTTATTGAACGTTCGATAGTTTCGTTGTCCCGGAAATATCTCTTTAATTCTGTCATGAATTCGTTAATTGACGAATTTATGATCGTAGTTTTCGCTTTCCGCAAAATTTAGCATGGTCTGTTAATTTGTTCGTTTTTGTGTAACTAAGTGACTGTCGTAAATTGTATGCTCTATGCGGGTTGTCTAATGCTCCTGCTGTAGATGCAACATATAGTAATTGGTTCAAGAAGGTCACTAAGTCACTTGGGTTTCCATTACATTCGGAGATTTGTTGAAAGTCAGAGGGTTTAATTACATCATTAGTTCCGTCCATTTCTTCCGTTTCTGTAATGTTTCTTAAAATGTTAAGTCTGTCAGTTACTGATGTCATAAAGTCAGAATGTGAATAATAATTGTATTTGCCAAGTGAATGATGTCTTCAGTGAAGTCCAGTTTTCTTTCTTCCTTCAACTTCCTCAGATATATAACAAATTTCTTTAGGGTATTACTGGTGAATACCTATAACTGGGGCTACCTGGTGAAAATCTATTGAAATAGATCAGTACCCAATATCGGTGAAGTCCTGTCCTGTGGGGTTTCTTTCCAGAGGGATTTGCATCGGTCTTCTCACGCTATTGGAGTGGTCTCACTCTCCGTTGCCAAATGAGGGATCTCTAGATGGTGGACTCCCGTGAATTTACTGAGTATACTGCCAGGTGCCTGTTCGGTGCGCCAGTTAAATAATCTTGTAGAGGAGAGTCTTTTAAAAAACTTTATTATGAATAACAATCAAAACGCTGGTATATACAAATATTAATAAGTTACAGCGTTAGAACATACTTTCTTTGGCTGAGGCTAAGGCACGAATGTAGGTGTCTTGTAGGGTGAGGGAGCAGGTAGCCCTAAGGGTAGGATTTTTGGGAAATCGTACTTACAAAAAAAAGGGGACCATAAGTTTCAACTGTGGCACACGTTTCTACTGAAAATGTAAGCTATAATAAGCATTATATAACTGGCGTGTGTTCAATGTGAAAGCCTTCGTCGGAACTTTTAGTAAAAATGACCTAACATTTTGCCATCTGAGAACAGAATTATACTAGTGACAAATGTATAATAGTTGGACAAAGCATATATCTGTTCGACCAACACAGAGTTCAAACTTAGCTACTACTCTATAGAATGACAATATTTGACAGTAAACTACATAACAGGACAAACTATAATAAATTAGAATTTAATACAGACTTCGCCAAATTTATTTTATTTTAACGAAAACGAGCTCTATCACAATTAGCAATACCATCCTACTCGAACGGACTGGCACACAAACTTATTAAGGATTATTTTTGATCAATAATAAAACTGCAACAGACACATAGGACCTAATAACGTATAATCTAAAAAGGTTCGTAAAAACTTCGTGTACAATAATAAGTAATAAATTATTTTAGAACGTTCTTTAAAATGATATTCGATGTTGGCTATCAAGTCCACATTGTTATTTATTTGAAAAACATTTCCAGCTCAGTAAAGCACCCGTAAAAAGACCAACAACAAAAACACTGTTTCATTAGTGAGCAATGCAAGTACTCATTTGTTTGTGATTGTAAATAACTAAATAATCTTAATTTTAACACATTTAGGAAAATAGCGTGTCGAATGGAAGGGGGAAGAGTAAACAACTGGACTTTATTAAAGAAATACAAACAATTAAGTTATAAAATAACTGTTTAGAAGAACCTACAACAACTGATTAATTTTACCTAACTGATTTTCAAATAATTAGACTTATTTATGTAGCGTCATGTTGACTTAAATCTTTTTTGTTTTTCGCTAATGTGATAATAGTACCTCAACCCTATCTGTAAAACAAAGAGTTGTCGAGTGCAAGTAACAATATCATTATTATTAAGAGTACAATTTGTAAATAAATGTCTTTACATAGGGCTATTACTGACGGAAAAAGTTAATAAAAAAATCCCAAGTCCAACAATAACAAACAAATGTTTTAAACTTAACAACTTCACCATGAGTTGAAAGTATGTTATTGGGAAATCAGCTTAGGTTGATACAAAAGAGTTGTTATGTTTTCAAGTTAACACTTACCGCTGAGACACGACAAGAGAAGCAGACCATATGCAACTGAAATGTGAAGCTGCCTCTTTGGAGTGGGGTGAGGGTTTCCTGGAAAATCAAACCCTTCCACAGAAAGGCAGATAAGACAAGTATATTTCCGAAATTGTTAGTTGGCATTTATAGATACTTACTGTTGCTAGAAATAACCAAAAAAAGAACACCCCAGTTCCACGAGTAAATTAATATAGAATATAAAATAATAAGCGATTAAGATTTAAATCAATTGGAATACTTCTAAGACACCTACCGGCAAACATACAAACAAGCAAATTAAGTATATACAGTTTCTCTACCTTGTATCAGCACTATGAAGTCTGTGTCTCCATAAACCCAAAGGATTGATACAAGAGAGTTATTATGTTTTCACCAAGTTTATTCATGGACCAGGTTTCAATATATTATTTATTTCTTCATCATCTCATAATAATAGAAAAAGAGCTGTAGGTGTTAAACATGATTGTAATAGTCAGATGCAAAAGAATACTAAACAAAAAGGAGATGGATTCAAGCCCATAGGAGGCAGCTATTATATTGATATTAGTATGTAACAGTTGATAAAGTATAAATACGAATGGATAGTAAATGAAACAAGCATATGTAACCTTTAAATTAAACATGTAAATTAAAAAAACTATTTAATACGGTATTTCTGCTAATGAGTAGTCGATACAGATGGGATGATCGAAACAGCGGTCCAGTCAGCCTCTTTCCGGTTCACACTCGCCTTCGGGTTCCGGACGGTTTTCGCCTGCCCTCAGATACTGAGTGTGAACTCGTGGTCATTCCAAGACTAGGACACCCGTCTCCCTTCTAAGTGAATAAATCTTTCGCTTTTTTTTTTTTTTTAAAGCTGAGACATATATGTATAAGAAAAGGATAAGATTCTGGGAGGTCTTGGAGGGATGCGGTTGCTTACTTAAAAATAACAGGAACCATCAGTGACTTCCGTGAAGTCACCAGGCAACTTGTTCTTAGCATTATATAACTTCTCCCGTTTTTAATTCCTGAACTCCTGGGCAGGATGGTGATATTAAGAAATAACATGTTTAGTAGACAATACATTAGATTCTCAATGTGGTTATAAATAATTTCTTTAGTATATAACTTAGCAATAGAGGAGAAAGTTAAGTGTATAGGTAAGGTACCATTGCTTACAATCAATAAATAAAAAAATAAATAAAATTAAAAGTTAAATATACATCTATAAAACCGTAATACTGAATGAAAGGAGTAGGAGTCACAATAGTTGTGGTGATATATTTATCTAAGATTTTATGCAATGCGTTAGATATGCAATCATTGCTAATATTCTTAATGTTAATACAAAATGAGTTGGATTTCATATAGTTACATGTTACAACAAAGGCTTCTTGTATATTGTACCGAATTAAATTGTTTGGTGCTATAGTGGTTATTATATTATTGTCATTTCGTACAGGCCCAGGTAAAAGATAAATTTGGTTCTTTCTTTGGCAATTCGTATGATGCAATGGATGAGTCCGTTTCGTATAGCACATGAAATTTCACTTGTTAACCAGACGATTTCCAAGTCTTGTGATATAAGTTGATCATCAATTAAGTAGGTATGTTTTATCACGTTAGCATGAGGGATTCCCATTCTACATGTTTCCAAAGACTGTTCTATGTTTAGTGTTTGTACAGTTAAGTAATATAATGTTCCGTACAGTTCAGTTAGGCTCATAGCATATTGGGTCCTATCTATACCGTTGATTACTTCCATGATTTTATTATTATTATTATTATTAGCAGCTATTGTGAGTGTCACTGTCAGGATCCGTGTCCATCTCTTCTTCATCTGAGATATTTTGTTCTTGTGGTATAAAATGTCTCTTTTGCTTTTCTTGTTCTAACTACATTATCTGTGTGGACTTTTATTATTTTGTTTTGTTTGTCAATAGAAGATATAACAGGTTTGTATCTGTATTCGTCTTTTGTTCTTGTTATCGTTTAACGTAGGGTTTGCCTTTTTCTAATTCGGGGTCTTCTCGATTTTTATTCAGTTTGTCGGTTCTTTGCTCTTTTTCGTTAGTAATGTTTTTCCTAATGTTATTTTGTAGTATTTTGAGCTTTTCGTGATAAGTGCTAACAAGTTGTTCTGTTATTAATGCCTCTTTTTTACTAGTATCATATATTATACCAAAAGTAATCTCATTGGGAGACATTTTTAAAATTTGATTTAAAGAATTATTGAATGTGATTAATTATAGTTTTAAATGTGTTTCTAGAGATTTGTCTTTATTTTCTTCCTTAATGGTTCGCAAAATTTCTATCAAAGTGGATTGGGCTTTATTAAGTAGTCCTAGTGAATTGGGGCGATAGGGTGTTATGTAGTATGGTTCGATCCCTAGGGATGTCAGTAAGTTCTTTATAAGGTTGTTATTGTATTCTCGTCTGTTGTCCATTTTTATACGAATAGGGCTGGGGAAATGAGCCAAGTACTCTGTCAAAACTACAAATACATTGTTAGTGTAACAGGCTTTTCCAGTCCTGGCGAACATTCTTTTGGGGGCAGCTCTTGAAATGTGGTCTCTGATGTTAGGCCAATAGTAAGTCCGTTTTGGTTTTTTGTACGTTTCAATTATTCCTCTGTGTTATGATTTACCAGTATGATAATTTTCAACCATTTCTCTTTGTTTGTTTGCGTCAAATACGTGTAAAAGTTTTTCTTGTAATGTTTTATCTTTCCAGTCGGAAATTTTTCTCTTATTAATTCTTGTATTTTGTTATAAATTCCTTCAAATTCACTTCTGATGGTTTCAACATTTGATTCTCAATAAATTCCATAAGTTGTATTTGGTCTTAAAATTTCTAACATGATTTCGTCCAAGTCCATAGTCCAGGTGCTGTTATGCTGTATCTATAACCTGTCTTGTCTTGAAAAGGTTTTGTGGTAACAATGTTCTTTTCTCTTCGTTGTATAAATATTTGATTTTTTCAACATTTTTTGCTTTGTCGTTGGGGGCTATAAAAATTTGTTCGTTACTAGAGTCTTGGGAATGCTGTGTAGCTACTACACTAATTTCGTCTTCCATGGCTTCTGGGTTAAGTTATTGTAAAGTTTGGTTGTATTCTTCTGAGTCATTAGGTGTTGCTTCTATTAATCTGTCTATGTCTTCTTCTGTTTCCATAGCGTCAACTTCTAGAAAGATTAAGTCATGTGATGATTTTATTTTATTATCTTTAGTTGTATGTTCATGTTTTACAAGAGTTTCTATTTCTTTTTCATTCTTTAATAAATATAATTCATTATATATTATTTGACCTTTTTTAATTATTACATTTATTTTATTAATTTTAATTTCATTATTCATTCCCTTATTAACCTGCATAAAGCTTTGAAACACACCTTCAAGTGAACAGTCCCAGCTCTGTTAATATTATATAGTATTAAATAATTAATATTGTAATTAAATGATGACCGATGGCAGGAATTACTTGGCTATCCTTTCAATTCTTCCCTAGCTCCATGATTTATGAATTAAAACTAGTCCCGAGTGGGCGTTAGAAGATCTCACGCTTGGGCATTTAGACTTTGCCCTTTTTTTAAAATACAAATGGATATTGTAATTTATATGGGTATTAAAATGTATGGATATTGTTATCTATTATGTTCAGTGCAATGATTCTAACGGTTATAATGTACATCATCAACATTTTCGAATAGTAGACGTTCCTCTCTGGAATTTGATAGCATTTAATATTTTGGTGAACTGTAAAAAAAAAGAAGCTATTTTCCTTGTTTAAATTTCATCCAAGTATTATTCTCCATTTAGATTGAATACTTGATCATGTAAAAACAAATAAATATCACTACCCAGAAGATTAGTGGAGTGAGGAAGATAACTAAGTTAGGGGTTTCGGTGATCTTCCTAATTACTCACTCTTGATTGATTTTCTCTAGTAAGCTCCATTGATTGGCAATGGTTATGTATGGTAACCATGGCCACAGTTGTAAAAATTTTTAAAAAAGCGGTCAATCTGATTTTATGTTTTTTGTAACTATGGTCCACTAATCCTTAATGCATTGAATATATTTTTAAACAAGAGACCTATAGTTTGATGCCTTTTTCAATATACTAGGGAAAAAATATTTTATTCATTACACGGTACCTAATTGATTATTGACGTTTGTTATTTTTTATATATAGAATCATTATTCTCATTATTGAGGCATCAAAAGGAACTACCATGCTGACTCAAATGTAAAATCCTCCTTTTGAGATCAAGTTTTGATGCGATAACTTTTGATAACTTTATGTAATTACAGTAAACATTACATATTATTAATTAGGGCGACAAGATATTTATTTTGGAACCCTTCTCAATAGGAATGGAATTTTTTTTTAATTAGCTAGTTATTAATTAATTTAACATAGTTCTGGTTTTATTTTGTCATAATCGAGGAATTAAATAAAATTGACTTGCAAAATATAGTTCTCTGACTTAATGTATTAGTATTGTATACACAACTTTCTCAATTCGATATAAACTGCTGTGCATGATCATGTGTATATTCGCTCACTTGTCTTGCAGAGGTTGTCCTCATGAGAAAGCTTATCCTGATATCAGTAGATTACATTAATTAAAAGAACTAATGAGATGCAAAAAACAAGACAAATTGAGCTTGATTATATGTCATGCTCACCATAAGGCATTCAATTAGATAAAAAAAACAATATAACATATAAAGTTACCAACATTTATGTACACTAAGTCTCAATTTCTTCTCGCGAAGGAATTTCTGGTTACTCAATGACAGATTATCTGGATATTGAACAATTACAATAAGCCATGAACGTGATATAATAATGAACTTTATTAGACTCAAAGAAAATTAATTTTATATAAACTCTTGCCTAACTGATTACTGGAAACAGTTTATACTGAAAATGTGAGATAAAAATAATATAACTGAAGTTGAACCGAACCATCTCTCAACTTTAAAAAACAAAGCAGACAATTAAGAAATATATTAGAATAATTAATGGACATAATATAGTGATGTGGTCATATTTAATACCATGATCATGAGATATGGAAGTTAGCACACAAGCATCATAGTAAATACAAAGTGCATTGCTTGGATAAATAAAGTTAAGCAATGAATAAGGGATTCAATCTTTATTTATTAACATAACCTGGACTATTCAATGATTTATTTACATAAAAGTAAGTTATTCTTGTGTATGGAACTTATAAATAAAACTTTTATAGATAATATAATAGTTCATCAGTATACTAATCTAAGTTTAATTACTTAAATAAGAAAGTAAACTAGTTTCAAAAATATTTAATACTTATGAAATTTCATTAAGAAGTTATATCGATTAAACATTAATTGGAGTGTCACACATACACGTATAGTCTCCTTTTAAGTAAATAGAAACAGTTGGGAACATCTCTAATTTAAAGAGGTAACTGTTGTAAGGGTGTAAACTCAGGTAAGTGATCCATCGCTTCAAATTTGTAGGGTAAGTTAATGTATTCATCATTATTTAATTCATGTTTTGTAGAGTTACAAGCAAGATCAGCTTCCAAGCATTATGGGGTAAATCATATAAAAGATCAATCAACAAAAAATTTCATATTTTAATTTATTATACTTCATCCTACACATTAAAAACCTATTTTATAAACCTCATAAATTATAAAAACCAAACTTTAATAATAAATAAGTTATTTGCTGATACATTTCACTCTCCTGATTTTAAATTTTGCGGTTGAGATTATTTAATGTAAATAATTGACAGGCAGCACGAGAAAAAAACACCCTTAGCATTCACAGCTCAATTTATATTATATTATTGTATATATTTCATTTTTTTTAAATATTCCAATAGGGGTTAGGAAACAAAAAACATCATTATTTAAATATTTTTGGTCCCCTAGGTGAAAGTCACTTTTCTTTTCTGTTTTTCATGCTCCATTTATGTTTTAAATTATAAATATAAATGTTTGTTTATCTGTTATTAGTTTTTGATTATTTATATATACCTTCACGAATCCCTTCAGAGATGGTATAATTACTTCAAGCACAATCTGTGATACAGCTTTCTTTGGGCAGGATCTAGTATTAGAAGATTTCATTCCTTATCTTTCAATTATTAACTTCTGGCAATATTTCTAAAATTAACAAGTTATCAGTTCATATCATAGTTCAACTGATTATTTTTTTTTTAATTTTAAACCAAGATTTTTTATAAGTGATATTTTTCATTTAGGTTTCATAGAAATAAATAATTTTTTGTAAGTTTGAGAAACTTCCTATAGTGATTAAGTATTTAAGAGATTACTAAGAACAACAAATTAGATAATCTTCATAATGTAGTATAAATTATAAAAGTAATTTTGTAAAAAAAAAATCAACAAAAGTTATTTGACATGAGTATGTACTGAAGATTTAAAATTCAATGAATAAATAAACAAGTGTTGCAGTAAAAAAAACATTAGATAATGTAATTTCTAATTTAGTTTATTAATCATATATTTTCTTGAAGAGTAATTCATTCCAATAATAATTTGTTTTCTTGAATGATTTTAAACTCAATTCATTTTGGCTAAAATGATATTGAGTAAATAAATAGCAAGCATTTCAACTGATTCATGATTTGATCCATGGACGGAAAGTGAATTAGAGAAGTTGGTGGCTCTTTAGTGAAAGCCCACATTTCAGTCTTAAATTGGAAGTGCATAAGAGTGTAAATAACTAAATGTAAACAACATACTATCTCCAAACTTATTATCTATAGAATAACACGAAGAGTTCAATTCTTTTTGTTGTAAAACTAGCTTAAATGTATTTTTGTTCACAATGAAAGCAGTTTATTTATTTTATTTTTTAATTATTTATGGTTTACAAAAGATAAACATAACAGCAAGGGGTTGGCTCATTTTGACCACTTTGCAATAGGCTCACTCATTATTCGTCAGATAAAAAATGAAATAAGTAAGCCTTATTATGTATGTACCATTATATTTATCCTTAAATGTTTATTATTAGCTAAATAAGATATTTTATTAGCATGATGATGTTTCAGTTTATTTATAGTAAAGACTACTGTTGTTAGGTGGTCCACAGCACTGTCAGGTTCTAGCAAACAGCAGATTATCGTAAATAATATAAAATCATTTATGTAATGTGATATGTCTAAATGATCCCAAACTAACAAAATGGATTGCACCACTTGGAAAACAATTTATAACCATTGATTAACTAAGCAACTAGTTCTTGATTTGACATTGAACAATATTATTCTCTCATTATAATCTATATGTTTGCTCTTATTCTTTTTTATCAAAGAATCGATAACTTCTGCCAATGTTCTAGACTGGACTGTCTACTTCTATAGTAAAGTACCCTGTGTATAGTAAAATTCCTTGTGGGAGCCGGGAATCAAACTATTGTCATCGTGACTGGTAGTAAAGAGTAGTAATTAATAGAGCACAGAGACGCTAATAGTCTATAAGGCAAAAAATAATAGAATACAGCTAGAATTTTTATTTTGCTCTTAACATTTCTGTAATTCTTATGAAATAATCGCGTCTAGAAAAATATCTACTGGTTCAATAGAGTTTAGGAAGCAGTTTAAAATATGACATAGAGCACAGTTTTGAGAATTCCAAAGAAATTTGTTACAGGAGTCAACTCACCAATCAAGTCGAATGATTGCAGCATTTAGGATCATTTTAGTTTCGACCTCATCATGTTTTAACATAAAATGAATGTTTTCAACAATCTGTCTGTCGTTAAACAATATTATTCTCTCATTATAATCTATATGTTTGCTCTTATTCTTTTTTATTATTATTTTTCCATTATGCTGTGCTATTTAGCATCTTTTATTAATATCTAATATATATCAAATAGAGAAGTGTGGGAATATATTTGTTGGCTCATCAAATATTAAAATCATCATTCACTAAGCAAGAAAAGTTATTTGCATAAATTTAGTTGTGCTTAGTATCCTAAAAAAATATTTTGACTTTTGGAATATCGAGATTTTACTCCAGTATACATTTTATTTATATACTGCTCTACTCGAACCATGGATTTCTTATTCAACTACCTCTGCATCTCTTTCCTAACCTCGCTATATTTTAGTCCGACCCCACACCTGCCTAGTGGGGTTCTCTGCCTATGTCTCGCTAAAACTAGCACCTCCTTAGAAGAAACCTCTTCCTCGCGTCTCCCACGGCGATCCATTCTGCCTCTCTCCGGTTCGCCTTTGGGATCCAAACGGTTTTCGTCTACCCTTAGATACCAAGTGTGAATTCATGGTCATTCCAAGACCACATAAACTACCTAAAATACCTACCCTGTTCCTCTTCTCCTGAACATAGTGCTTAATCGGGGCACACCTTTTAAGATCTTATGGAGTCAGATCAATACGAATAAAGCTACTTGCCGACTAGGCCGCCAGCAGCAAAGGTCAAAGACCACAGGTCCTCCCATTTACCTCTTTCTTGGCGCTCGCCGGACAGCGGTAACTCTTTAAGCCAAATTAACACTTCTTCCTGGTGCAACTTATCTTCCGTTCCGCTTCAAGTCCAACAACAAATAACTTAAAGAAATTTTTATTACAATCACTATCTTCAGATACATGTATCGCGGGCTGATCCCAAAATTAGAGTCATGCTAACTGTGTTCTCATCATAACAACAACAACTAATTAATAGCCATTTTGTTTTTCATTCTTCCTCTTTTGTTTTCATTTTTGCCTTCTTGATATATGATTTGAATAACGCCCTTTTTATTTAAAATTCTTGATGTATAAAGTTTATAATATCAAAGATCACAACAATATATATATAAATATAAAATACCTTATAAATAAAAAACTGAAATTAATAATTTATAGCTAAAGATGTACAAAACTTGAAGTAAAAATGAAGTTGAAATGTAACTTGTTTATAAAAACCATTATAATATGTATATATATTTATGTAATTTATATGTTTTTCTAAGTTTCTTCTGAGCTTTTTTTCAAAGCTTAAAAAGAGGCATTTATAAAAATCTTAATTACATTTATATGTTAACATTATAACCTATCAGTCCTTTATGAATAATTAAGCATTCATTAATTGTAATTTATACTAGAAAGAAAAATGGTAGCCAGATTGAGTTGTTTCCCTCGTGTAACAGGGAGATGTGACATCGAGAAATTTGCAATATTTTTAAGATATCACAATTAATTTACAATTTGGAGCATGCTAAATATCACAATTTGTAAGCCCCAAATGTTAATAATAATTACTTTTTTCAAATATCAGTCAATATATTACAAGTAGACTAATCAAAAAATTGAAAACTAATCAGAGCTCATATTAAAAAACAATTAGAAAAATAAGCATTTAAAAAAAAAAAATTATAACCACGTTTTAACATAAATGTTACAATTATATATTGACTTAAGTACAATGTTTTAAGCAGTCTACCAACGTGATACCTTTTATTCTAAATAAACTGAATTTCTAAAAGAATATCTTTTGCAATAGCAGTAATTTCAGAACGAGATTTTTTCTTAATCAATATTAAATAATTTTAGATTTACTATTTAATATTTATTGGTGGAAATATTGGAGTCAGAAATGGGTAGCATCACTCACTCACTTACTCATACACTCAGCTACAAAAACAATCAGTGACGGATCGAGCCCTCAAGACGCTAATGCTCTTAATGGCAACATTTTTAGTAATGATATACATTTTCAGCTGACAAAAGAATCAATTATTGATCTATTGAAAAGATTATAGGAACAGCAACTTGATCATATTTACATAGAGAACGAATGGAAGGGGGAACAGTAAATAACTGGACTTTATTAAAGAAAGACAAACAATTAAGTTATAAAGTTCACAAGAACCTATAACAACTGATTAATTTTACCTAACTGATTTTCAAATAATTAGTCTTATTTATGTACAGTCATGTTAACTTAAATCTTTTTTTTTTCTCGCTAATTTGATAATAGTACCTCAACCCTATCTGTAAAACAAAGAGTTGTCAAGTGCAAGTAACAATATTGTTATTATTAGGAGTACAATTTGTGAATAAATGTCTTTACATAGGGCTATTACTGACGGAAAAAGTTAATAAAAAATCCCAAGTCCAAAAATAACAAACAAATGTTTTAAACTTAACAACTTCACCATGAGTTGAAAGTATGTTATTGGGAAATCAGCTTAGGTTGATACAAAAGAGTTGTTATGTTTTCAAGTTAACACTTACCGCTGAGACAAGACCACAGAAGCAGACCATATGCAACTGAAATGTGAAGCTGCCTCTTTGGGGTGGGGTGAGGGTTTCCTGGAAAACCAAACCCTTCCACGGAAAGGCAGATAATGCTAATAGTCTATAAGGTAAAACATTATAGAATACAGCTAGAATTTTTATTTTGCTTTTAACGTTTCTGGAATTTTTATGAAATTGTAGCGTCTAGAAAAATATCTACTGGCTCAATAGAGTTTAGGAAGCAGTAGTTTAAAATATGACATAGAGCACAATTTTGAGAATTCCAAAGAAATTTGTTACAGGAGTCAACTCACCAATCAAGTTGAATGATTGCTGCATTTAGGATCATTTTAGTTTTCGACTATAAGTTTTAATATAAAATTAATGTTTTTAACAATCTGTCTGTTGTTATGCAATAGAGTGAGTATGGAATGAGGTATGGCTCATGCAAGAAATACTCAAAAATAAGTTGTTAGGTATCACTGAACAGAATCTCATCAAATCAATCGCAAAAGATTAGGTACCAATTTAAAAATAGGTCTCCTTCATCTCACAAAAGATAACCGACTGCATTAAACATAGCTTCATTGCTGATTGCCGTAAATTCAAAACTGTTCGACAAAGGGCCAGCTACAATCAATGAAATAAGAAACATTCTACGGAAATATTCTCAACTTTATTATAACAATTGGTTGCCATGAAGAAATTTAAACACAATGTCATAACTAACAGTCATTATTAGCGATGGAACATTAAATAAACTTTTAGCAAAGCCAGAATACATACAGTATGGGCTCATTCTATGATACATTATAAATACAGATTGCTTTTATTAATACATTTAAACTATTAAAAAAAAAAGGGAGATTATTTATCACTAGATGTTCAAAGTACAGAGTAAACAGTAAAACAACCATCTACTGACAACAACAAAATACGAGCTACAAGTCAAATTCAAAAAAGTTGATAAGAACTTCAATTTTTAAAATACTTTATTTTACCATACATTTCTCTCTCTCTCTCAATGTATATATATTCACAATAGTTTGGATTCTGTACATAAATATAAATATAAAAAATATAAAATACCTTATAAATAATAAACTTAAAACTGTTTTATCGATTTACAGCTAAAGACGTACAAAACTTGAAGTAAAAATTAAACAAATGAAGTTGAAATGTAACTTGTTTATAAAAACCATTATATATATATATATTTATGTAATTTACTAAGATCTATAAACAGCTTAAAGTTATTCGACAATATTCAGTAAGCTCCTTATAAGTTTCATTAATAATATGATTACACATTAATGTAATTGTTAAGACATAAACTGCAAATTAACATTGCAGGGCAGTTTGTAAACAAAATAATATTAAACTGCATTCTTATATCTATGCGTAAATGGAAAAAAAAAAAGGTGCATTATGGTTGTGTTGGAAAAAAAAAAAACATCTAAGAAACAACAGAGCTATCCGAACAATCTCAACATAGGCAGCATCCGACCCAGTAATTTTTAGCAGGTCAATAAGAACT
Source organism: Acanthosoma haemorrhoidale (assembly GCA_930367205.1). Lineage (NCBI taxonomy): Eukaryota > Metazoa > Arthropoda > Insecta > Hemiptera > Acanthosomatidae > Acanthosoma > Acanthosoma haemorrhoidale. The sequence goes on along the minus strand of OV884014.1, from coordinate 110,325,044 downwards.
TTAAATTCAATCAAAAACGTAGCTAAATGGTATTCTAATCAAAAAGTCGGTTTAAATAGTAAAAATCCTGAAATGTCAACAATGTTTAAATTAAAAAAATAAAACATAAGCCCTTAAGTTCAAATCAGCCATTTTTTTTTTTAGAATGGATCACAACCGAGTTCCTTTTAAGATAATTACTTCATGTTTATGAACTCAAATAATCACAATTAATTAATTTAAATACACACTAGAAATAAACTCCCATGTTTATGAAACAATAATTTTAGGCTAAGCTCAACAACGGCAAAAATATACAACTCCAAATTGTTTAGATGGTTTATCGTCTACAAACTTCCGTATTATTACAATAAAACCAGACAGGACACACATTTATCAGATCAGTAACCACAAACATATGTTGTTTTATTTTTTTCTAAGTTTCTTCTGAGCTTTTTTTCAAAGCTTAAAAAGAGGCATTTATAAAAATCTTAATTACATTTATATGTTAACATTATAACCTATCAGTCCTCTATGAATAATTAAGCATACATTAATTGTAATTTATGCTAGAAGGCAAAATGGTAGCCAGATTGAGTTGTTTCCCTCGTGTAACAGGGAGATGCAACATCAAGAAATTTGCAATATTTTTAAGATATCACAATTAATTTACAATTTGGAGCATGCTAAATATCACAATTTGTAAGCCCCAAATGTTAACAATAATTACTTTTTTCAAATATCAGTCAATATATTACAAGTAGACTATTCAAAAAAAAAAAAAAAAACAAATATTGAAAACTAATCTGAGCTCATACACAATTTAAAAAATTTCTTGTATCTTTTATATTTACAAATATATTTAATAGAAAGCAATGTTTACTGAAAAAGTAGGCAGCAGTTTGCCGCTCTCTGAGCAGAGAAACCAGTCTTTAAGCCCCCGATTCGAAATTATGATAATCTTTCGAACTAACGCTCAAGGAAAGTTATTACTCTACTTTAATCCTAAGAACGTTTAGAAACATTAAAATATTTAGACCGACTACTGAAGAATGGTGTAACAATTTCCGTTCTCTACTTTACTTAAACCAGAGAGCACTTACGTGGTTTTAAACGTTGCTTGATTTTGAGAGCTATTTAAAAGAAATGAAAATTATTTAGGTCTATTAGTTAATAACTGAAAAATCAGTTGAAATAACTTATCTTAAAACGGCTATACAAAAGAATGATACATACACTTAAAAGCAGCTAGAGTGAATAACTAGATACAAATACTTCTACACCTAGATACAAACATGTTGATATTCATTATACAATAACATTATATAATACAACTTGCAAATGATTCCATTAATTAAGATAGATTTTGAAAAATGTATCATTACTATCTTAAGCTGATGTAACAGCATATTAATCACACACACAAAATAATCAAATTTGAATGTAAAATAAAATGCGTTTTATTTGATAATTGCTTGCTCAAGGAAATTACTTAATTATGATAATATCGCTAAAATCCTTTATATATTTCATATTGAATGAGATCACAATTAAATCAGACAAAATAACTACTGTTTGTCAAATAGTATTTAAGAAAATGTGATATTTTAGTTTTACGTAAATTTATCAGAACTATTAGCAAGGCAGTTAAAGACAGATGTTTTTTGGAAGGCAGGCAACATTTCCATTAAAGTTGTATTTGCTATAAATGATTAACTAGTCTACCGCATATAATTACAGCAAGGATAGTGGCGAAAGACAGTGGTGCGACCGAATCTGCTCCTGAAGGATCTTTATCGTGCCCTTGCTTAACCTTTGGCTTGTCTGTTGGAATGTCATTTGTTCTAGGGTGATTTCCTGGTTTTGAAGGACAGCGCATCCAAAATTCTGCAGAATCATACGCCTCATCGATCAGCCTCATAGCAGAATCTTTGAACTTCCAAAATTTTGTTCCTTTGAAGAAATATGTAGCACCTGCAAAATCAAATTAGCAAGGATAAAAATTTCTGTCAGTGACAGGAGGAAGCCTGGAATCTGGTATTATATCGCATGTTGGCTACAGTGACGTCACAACGCAAAAGTCCTAACTTTTCAATATGAGAAAAAAAGGTATGATCATAAGCACAAAATTGACTCTGTGCAGTTACGGCAGGCAGTTCTGCTTTCTAATTTATAAAAATTTTGGTAATACAGAAATGTCTCTCTGCATAAAACATTGCCGGTCTAAATATGGTATTGACTCAAAACCATATCTTTTTTATGTTAATGTAGCCGACATGCAATGTGCACACTAAAAACAAGGCCACCAACTTCAAGCACCTAGCTGGACATAATTCAGGAAAGAATACATTTTTAAATAAAGAGCTTTTAGAAAACAGTAATTTTTCTTTATTAAATACCACTTAATAAAGGGCAACATGGACTTAACCATATAATGTTCTCACGTAACAGATTGTTCAGATATTAAATCAATACAACGTTTCAATGGGATATTATAAATAAAATTTTACCATCTTTCCATTGGAAGGCTGTATCAATGTCATAGTCTACACCTCTCCACACTCTTTGGATATCTCTCGGGTAGTCGAGTTCTACTTTTCCTGCATCTTCATCAAGTTTCCAATACTCCATGCCTACAATATCAAAAACAACAATGCATGAGTATACAACATTGATTATCATCTTTAGCCTATTGGTAATTGATAAAATATCAAACAACTAACCCGAGAACAGATATGTTTTTGAATTGTGACTCCATATCAGAGCTGCATCAATTTTAGTCAAAGAATAAGGAAGGCCCAACTCAGTCAACGGTTTGGGATAACCAGGATCTAAACGATTTCCTTGGAACACGTAATAGTATCTACCTGAAAAATAACAATAGTTCTTCTTTGATTGTTATTTAAATTAGAGAAAATAAATAAATAACTGTCTAATAGCAAAAATATTACCGATGAAGAAAACAATCTTCTTATCCAAACGTTCGTACACGGCATCGATCCTGATGAAATGCTTTGGAAGCGCTGACCAAAGCCTTTCTGCTAGAGCTGGGTAGTCCCTATGAACTCCTTTATCTCCTACTCGCCAAAGGTACTACAACAACACAACAGAACATATTATTGCATTAAAACACTTGATTAAAAAGTTAAGTCGTGGGCAATGTGACACTATTAAGGGTTTCATTGATCTTACAATAATAACTCCAACTTGAATAGTATAACTAACAAATAATACAAAAAAATAACATAAAGATGTATTCTTTTCATGACATTGCTTTTATGTTTAGTTTAATGAGAGCATTTCAAATGGAACTATTGCACAAAAAATATTATGCTTCTACTTGAAACACAGCTTGAGTTCAAGTTATGAAAAAGATTTTAGTGACAGTTTTAATGACCTTGTGTGATCATAATTATAAAACCAACACAAATTACGAATGTATTATCAAGAAATTGAGGCCACCCATTTGATAACCCACTCCATGCCAAAGTATTTATTTGTTAAAAGTAACTTATTACTAATCCTAATTCTATTGCCCTTCTAATGTTTGGCCTCGAGGATTTAAATCAGACCCTACTCCCAGCAGATTCTGGCAATGTGGTCTTTTCTTTTCCTCGCATCATTAACTTGGGCTTCCGAGGCTCTTATAGGACATGTGAGCAGCCCTTTTCTTGCAATCACACCTGATTGAAATGTTCAATGACCTTTAAAGTTTTAGCTTTTAAGTTACCTTTCCTTTGAAGATGAAAAGCTCTCCTCTGATGATGGATATCGCATCGTAGGATGTATTGCATGTGTTTGGCGCTTTGGGACCTCTTGTGGGTGGTGGATCTGGCTGTCTCGTAGGGCGAGGACGTGGCGTGGTTGTGGTCGTAGTTGTGGTGGTTGTTCTTGTCGTCGGCGATGGTCTGAAGCCTGGTCTTGTTTGTCCTGAATTCTTACCCCATTGCTTTTCTCTCGCTCCTGTAAAAAATGAAAAAGTTTACAACAAACATTTAATTATAAAATATAAGCATATGAAGATAATTGGTTATTTAAATAGATTTTTTCAACTATAAAATATGACTAAGAATCAATAAAAAGATGGATAGTTACAGTTATGAAATAACTGCATCCTGTAATTAAACTAGATTTTGAACAATTTTCTAATTGGCTATCTTCTCATTTACAGCTATGTATTGTAAATGTGTTCATAAAAAATAATTAAAATATTGGAAAGATTTATAAGATTGTTTAAACAGACGATGAATGGAAATCCAAGAAGGTTGAAGGCAGGAAGTTTCAGTGGACAGCCAATGAGGGCGCCATTAGACAGTCTGTTGTCAGTTGTTATGAGAAGGGAGAGAGCCAGTGTTAGTTATGTGCACACTGAGTTATCGATATAGGAGTTAAGGAAGACAAGCAAGATTGTTTTTTGATAATAGAAATAATGGGAGTTAAAATGTAAAAGAGTGTATTCAAGAAGTCAGGCAATCCACAGCAAATGATTTATTTAATCAACTTATATCTAAGAGCGAAAATATCCACCAAAAACAACATTGTAATTTTTTTTTTTGTTCAAAACCCTTTATTTAAATAATCATTATAAAATAACCATTATTATCAATTTTTTATTTGGTAGGTAGGAACTCACCTGAGATATTAAGCTTCACTTTATTAAATCAATTTTTTTTACTTATATTTATTTAGTTAAAATCTCATTTCGATTCAACTAATAAATGTACAAATGAAACAGTTTATAAAGGAAGCAAGTCACAGGCACATTAGAGCTGCCGCTATTGCTTAGTATAGTGGACCCTCACTTACCCATTATTTCAGAAGGCCTTTTATGGGTTAGTAATTATTTATTTAAAAAAGATAGCCCGAACTTTAATACTTACCATACAATTGCTGAATGGCAAGCATGTCATCTTCGTGAAGATCCAAATTACCGAATCCCTGGTACCACGGGTACATGAGAGCTCCAGGAACTGAGCTGTGCGCCAGGCCGAGGGAATGCCCAAACTCATGAGCAGCAACTGACAAGAGGCTTGTTTCTGTAATTCAATAACATATCATATTTTTTTTATGTTTTGAAGGTTTTTGATGCAGTGCTGACAATGGAGGAGCTGTACATCTGCATGGATACCAAGTCACTTCGGTATTTACAGGAATGAAAATCTGGACCAAAATATTTATAAGTAAATTCTTTCACAAAATATTACATTTTTATTTATGTTCATGTCTTATTATTTGTTAATTGTGATTCCATTTTCTTTTCTTGTCAGGACCTGATCCAGACGTACTTAGTATGCTGACACATTGACAACTTAAGAGTAAAATAGTTATTAGCTATGGTTTGTGATCCTACTGCTCTAATAATTATTAGCCAAAGAAAAAAATATACAGATGCATATATTTTATATGTAGTACAAGATTTTGACAATTTCAAATCTCTTTAACTATGCTCTCACAAAATTCATTAGAACATGACTAGAAACAAAGTGTTACAGAGGAGAATATAATGATTAAAGCGTAGCTTCATCTGGAAAACTGTTTTTGCCGATGTTCTTATGAGGTTCGCAAGAGTACTTGAAACGGAGTAAAATACAGCGGGTAAACCACCCTAAACACAGTGGGTAAACCACCCGAACTGGATCAAAAGGTTCTGGGTTAGAGCCCTGGCTATGTCACTGTATCTGTGGTTAAAAAATAGTTTACCCTTGATACTAACCTTAGCCAATTCCCAACAAAATCCCCACTTAAGTGTGATTAAGAATTAAGAGTAACTATATCCTCAAAGTTTAAAGTATAACTTACTATCTCTGTTAGTTTCTTCATCGCCAGTCAGATGCCACTGTTCCTCGATGTCGAAATGGACATCCCCTCCTCGCCCTGAGCCCGGGAAGAAGGCATGAGCCAATACTTGTCCCTTTCCATCGAAAGGGTAGCCATCACCATGGTGACCTCTGAAACACAATATCATGCACATTTTAGAACACAGATCATAACAGTTTTAATCAATCTATTTATTTAAAAAGGTCATTTGGCTATCATAGACGCTTGATTTAACTATTGATAGTATTGAAAGAGTAAGTAAACGGTTAAAAATGTCAAATGTCAACCAACAATGTTGTCTTACAAATAAAATGTAGTCTTTTTTATTAGTACAATACTGAGTAGTTTTTATACAATCATTTAATTAGAATTTATGGAAACCAAAACGAGTCTTATAAGTATTGTATTTTCACTTTCGTTTATTTAGTTTATAAGTATTCAACATGATAAAATTTAATTCATAATTAACTGCTGTAAATAAAAATTATATTTATTTGTTGTAAATAATGAAAAATGTAAAGTTTTTGTTTTTTTACTAATATTTAATGTTTTTTGAGACTTAGAAAGCATAAACTTACTTAAAATCATGGGTACACACAGACTAAAAAAAAGTACTGTATCTAATATTCACTTCATTGTAACCTAGATGATTTGGCATCAAAGGAGAGCTTTAAAATGTTAATTTCATTTTTGTCAGAATTTAGTCACATAACTATTTAATAATAAATAAAAAAATGTATAATTTTTTATAAGGGAAGTTGAGATATATATATATATTTTTTTTAAAATATATAATCAAGTTACCATATTTTTTTATTAGAAAGAGGTAGGCAGTGAAGAGTTGTGTAAGCGGGGACAAATGGTTTCGGTACGTTAAAGTGAGAATTTCGTTTCGCAATTTATTCAGTGTAAACTAAACATCTAATTCGTAATAATAGTTTAAAAGTTCCTACTCTTTTACCCATCTAATGATTCAGGAACGTTTTCGTTAGTTTGGCGTCTCATAATCGAATCTTTAGCCTGGCCCGTGGAGTGTGTGCAAGTAAACCATTCTTACCATATCTGCATTTTATTTCTATGAATGTATTTGAAATATATTCCGGAAAAACTTTAAATTGTTTGAGTGGATAACTAACTATTATATTATATTTCGCATTCAAATATGTCACTATGAAGACAAGGCTTTCAACAACTGCAGAATCCAGTTGAAGGTATTAACAGAGCATTATCATTATAAAAGTTTTAAGAGCGCTCAATGAAACAAACTTAAAAAAAGTTTAAAATAGCGTATTATTATTTTAATTAAAATTCACATATATCACACTTTAATCTCTCCAAAATATTGTTTATATTAATACCTTGTCAATAAATATAATATAATATATAAATTTTGCATGAAATAACTAAATAATATAGTTAAGTAAAATACTGGAGAGAAAGGAACGTTCCAGACCCGAGCTGTTGCCGGAAGTCCAGATCCTTCTCAAGTAGGTAATTTAATTATTGTAGCTATGACAACATCGCATGTCAGTTTCTTCAGCAGCTTTATTCATAGTTGCTTCTCAACTTGTCTGCAGCATTGGTTACAGGAGGCAATTCTACGATGTATTCATGGTATAATGTAGTTTAAATATATTTTTAATTAATAATTTATCATATTTATTTTTTATTATTGACAAAAATTGATTCACAACACAATCCTTAGGTAATTATCGTTAGTAACTTCGATTTCAAACTTATCTTCATAGATAAATGATCCCATGTTTTCTAGTTTGAGGTATATTAAATATTTTAACTAGTCTGAAATAAGTGGCTATACTTTCATATGGGTACGAGGGGAAAGTACAAAATTGTAATACATTTAGTTATTTATTTTATTTTTTTCTTCCTAGCCTCTTTAAATTTACAGATAATTATTTATAATTATAGATGCTCAGGCGAATCTATTTACAAATTATTTTTGTATTTCCTGTAGCGTCGCTACATTATATACAGGTTTTGTTATTTTGTAAAAATTATATAATGAACAAACAGGTATAATGATACACATTATACGTGACTGGACTAAACTGACTAATAAAGGTGATGGGGCTCACCTTTTTGATCAACATAATATAATACAATATCTTTTTGAAGTTAAAATTACAGTGCAATGCGCACAGTTTTTGCGAGAGATTGGCCGAAGAGAATTCATAATTGTCTCTGTGGCTGCTTTTCCGGTTTTGAAAAACAATGAGCGAAACCTCGTTGCGAAATAAACGAATTTCTTATTGTTATTGTAGAAAGAAACCTTAAAACTAACTTACATACTAATTCTTAACCTAATTTTCCCCCGACAGTCTGTTGCCATCGATGCGGGAGGGGTGGTGGGTTCATAGTGCTAAACACTGGGTCGGCTAAGTGCAGCAACCAGTCAAAAAACTTGATGTGTACATTTAGTGATTATCTACTACTTTTTTTTTAAATTTCGTTACAGGTTTGTAGTAACCGAGATAAGGTTTATCAAATTAATTAATTTATACTTTATTTTTAAAGAAACTCCTGCTTTTTTCCTTAAGCATTCTCAATATATTGTTTATTCATTTTCTACGTCTTTGATTCGTTTATATGAAATTATAAAAGAGGGTCTACCGACTGAGCTACCCTGCCTTGAGTGACGATGCAGTGAAACTACGACCAATACTACAATCGATATGTTAGAATTTGCGAGAGTTGAGCCAAAGAGAATTTATGTCGGGAAAGCCGCTTGGGTTCGAACCCCCCCTCCCTCCTCCATCTAGGCAGTAATTTCTTTTGTTTTGCTGCTAATTAATTATTGACCAATACAACAATAGAAATTCCTCATTTAAAAACTTTTTAGGTTATGAAAATTTGCCGTTGCTTCAGGTTTATAGGTTATTATTTAGATAAGTTATTTATTAATATATAGTCCGGTATATGTTAAATATTTGACGAACTCTAGGAAAATGAATATCGATTACCTTATAGCTGTCACGTTCAAAATAAGCATACATCATTTGTCATCTACGAGAGCAAGCATGGCGTTACTCATCAACGATCGAGGCTTGATCTGACCGCACCGTGGCTTGATCTGTTTGTGTGTGAGAGCATCTCCATTTATTTGATTGCGCGCTAGCGATGTCGATCGGACCGTGACCCGATCGTGTGCTGTGACATATTAGAAGTTGACTGCCGTTAAGACATGGAGAGCGCCTGACCGTAGATTCATTTTTAGGGTTTCGTTGTTGTTTTTTTTTCCAAAATGACAAATGTCAAAAACAGCTTTTGTTTACCATCAAATAACTAAACTTCGAAACCCCTAGTTGTGTAATATCACTCACTTATTTATTTTTTTTAACGTTATTTATTCATTCACTTAAAATACTTGAAAGGCAGATAAACCTCCCCTATATTGTTGAAGATATTATTAATAGTTATTAATTTATAAGATCTCTATTCTGAAGTTTCCTCAGTCGTTGCTGAATGTTAGCAGATAAGTCAAGATGTAGACAGACCTTGTATCCAGAGGGTTTGGTTGTCCGCGCTGCTTGTCCTGAAACTTTCTGTATAGTGTTCTAATACAGTGTTGGACGTAAGTAATTTTTAGATGAGTGTGAAGCTTATGATTTATTAAGTAAAATGGTGTCTCGTGTTTTCTTGGCTGCTCGCTAGTGCATGTTTAATGTGGGGCATTTGGAATATTTAGGCTGTACCGGAAATAACGAACCGACTAACCCGAAGAAGAGTTTCCCTTTTCCGGTGGAGTTTTCCTTCCTGCTTTTTGTATTTATACCAGCCATCTTTATTTTCTCGAGAAGAGTAATTATTCTTCGATTTTTAAATTATTATTTATCTCTCCAAGTGCCAATAAAAAACTTCTTTCTACAATAACAATAAGAAATTCGTTTATTTCGCAACGAGGTTTCGCTCATTGTTTTTCAAAACCGGAAAAGCAGCCACAGTGACAATTATGAATTCTCTTCGGCCAATCTCTCGCAAAAACTGTGCGCAATTGTGCCCCATCACCTAGTCTGTACGCATTGCACTGTAATTTTAACTTCAAAAAGATATTGTATTATATTTATGCCCTCCTTCGAATGCATCTGAGTAAGCAGCACGAGGAGAAAATTGTAAATAGAAACAATTTGTTCACTGTAAAACTTTTAAATCAATAAAGGCGGTTTTGAAAAATAAAAAAACAAAACCTTAAATTATTTTTCCAATTACTAGTTGGCCAACGTTAAGGCATTATAATGAAAACATAAGAAACATTGTAATGTGTCGAGTTTAAATGGGAAATTTTGATTATTATTTATCAAATATAATATATTATTTATTTTGCTATTATTTATAATTATTAGTAAAACTTGCCCAATTGTTTGTCTTTCCTGTTCGACTTAGATGTATTAAATTTTCTATATTGACTACTCTTAATATATATATATATAATATATATATTACAGTTTCAAAAATGAATCCTCTCCATGAAGAGGTGTGACCTGACGAAAGTGGTTGGAAGGTGACGCTGAGTGGCTAGTATCTTAAATTCGGTTTTAATAATCGGATTCTTTTCTTTTTTTTTTGAATTCCTAGGGTGAGCCGCGGGGATCGACCCAAGGCTAGAAGTCAGCATACTAACCATATATGCTAACCATATATACTAACCACCATATCCTTTATTAAGTAACAACTCAGAAGCTGGTTAAGTTCTGTTCTTTTCTGCGTGGTTAAAGACACGCTATAAATGATCCCCCTCCCTAAACCCACCGCCTAAAACAAAATTAAATAATTTTGTTGAAAGGAAAAAATAAATTTTGGCTGGCCTAGCACTAACCACTTTAGCTGCTTATTATTTTATTTTATTATAGGAACAAATTCCAAACTTATAATTATATTTTACTGATTAATTTAATATCTAAAAAATATATCATGGGAAAAGTCGAGGTTTTGTTTTTCTGCGCTCGGAATAAATTATCGATTGTTGATTATCAAACACATACAGCGATTCGATTCATTTATTATCGATCTTTAGCCATTTATAGTAGCTAGATTGGCCGAACCAAGTTCGACGATATCCTAGCCCGAACGAATACTAGATTGTCTTAATTATTAATTGCAATTATAGGATAATTTACTAGCATCGATTCTAGGAAGAGAAACAGTTGCTTACGGAAAAATGTCTATTGTCTGTCTGTAATAGAATTATTATTAATAATTAATAATATTATAGCTTATGGCCAGTAAATTGTAAGAATGAAAATAATAACTTAAAAATTATAACACAATTTATAAATTTTACACAAAATGAATACAAAGGACTGGGAAATTTTTCTGCGCCTGTCTTGTCTGTCCAAGTTGTATCGATTATTACTTGGTATTAAAACAAATAAATCTAAAATTTTGAATGGTCCATCAAATAAAAAAGGAATATTAGGAGTTACAAAACCAAAACAAAAACGAATTTACAATAAGGTATTAGATTAGAAGATAATGTTCGTTTCTGTTGATAAGTTAAAAAACAAAACAAATCAATGCAACTAACAATTGAAAATTAAATACCCCCCCCCCATATCTCTCAAAATAATAAAAAAAGGATAAGGGAAAAATAAAAAGGATACTTATCTTGGATTGGTAATAATATCCTTTCACTAGGGGAAGTCCCAATAATTTTTGTAATGAGTTAGCATGTAATTTATGCAGTTTCTTTAATTAATTGTCACGGGATCAATTGAGAACCGTTTTATCATAACGAGATATTGCTATTTTTCATCGATCCCCTCTTGAGGGGAATGAGTTGCTGATTGAATAAACTGGAGTATCCAGTCTGGAAATTCGGAGCAAAAATTCGCGAGATTATTTATTATATTACATTTTCGGCCGTTTGACGTCTGTCAGCATTCGTAGGTAGCGGACACTTCGGGACCCTGGTTGGTCATGAATTCACAAACTCATTTAGAATTGACAATGCCACCTTTATCTCATCGTGCATTACCAGCCGATACTGCCATCGTTCGCTATTTCTGAAGCGGTCTTATCAAGAACAGAAGAGATTCTTCTTTTTCTATTCCCCCCCCTCGTACGTTCACGAACGGTTCGTTATAAAAACACTGCTCGAGAATAAAGTAATGCTGAGAAGTACTAACCGACAACTAGCCTTTTTTTTTCACCAAGACTTGAGATTAATTCTACTTACATACAAGTAAGTACATAAATATTCATACCGGCGAAAATATTCCAATTTAGAGAGCACAGTTGCAACTATAATCTCTCAGCCTACCTCTCTGGTTGGCATTAGCATTTTCCACGACTCATCTTGAAAAAGTTGAATATAAAAAAAATGTTTTATTTATATCCTAGGCCCGCTGGTTTCTTCAATAAGGCAGTCTCGCATTCTACTATTAGTGAAAAACTTTGGTTTAGCTTGTATAACTAGTCATAATCATATATCAGTTGGCTCACTCAATTTTCATCTTCACTAAAATTATTTTACACCGATTATGAACTAAATTGTCTTTTTTTAAAATATATATAATAAGAAATTTTAGTTCTCTTACAGGTCCCACCATTATTTATAATTAATAGTTCAACTTAGTTATCTATATTTTGTAACATATATTAATTTTGTATTAAGAGGATATGACAAAAAAAAAAAAATATATATATATATATATATAGGAGGTTTGATAAAAAAGTAACGAGAATTTTTGTTTATATTAACAATTTTTTTATTTATTCATCGATAGCAATTTTTTCCTCTTCAAACTAATCTCCCTCAGATATAATACATATGTGCCAGCGCTTTTTACAATCTTCGAAGAAGCACTTTTCGATATAGCTCTTAGCTCCTTCAGCGATTCTTCTTTAATGGTGTCAAAAAGTCGTCCTTTCAAGTTTTTTTTTCAACTTCAGCAACAAAAAGAAGTCGCAGGGAGCCATGTCCGGTGGATACGGTGACTGAGGTAATAATACAACAGTGCTGTTTTTTGCCAAAAAAAAAATACGAACAATTAGTGAGGTGTGAACGGGAACGTTATCGTGTTATAATTTCCGCGAATTGTTTTGCGACAATTCCTGTCGTTTTCGTCTGATCGCTTCATGTAAACGGCGCATTACTTCCAAGTAATATACTTTATTGACCGTACGACCTTCTGGCAGGAACTCATGATGCACTACGCCATTGAAATCAAAAAAAGCGAAATTATAACATTCTCGTTACTTTTTTTTTATCAAACTTCGCTTATGTATACGGGAGTTGTTTTTCATTTTGTAATTCGACCGAGCTCCACGGAGGATTCCCACACTCCTTACTCCTCTCACACCACCTTCTAGCAGGTCCTCCTATTACAAGGATCCGATCACCCTAAATATTTTTTATTTCTCCTTATCCTAAAATTCTAGAGCTAGAGAGCTTAGGAAAAAAAAAAAAAAAAAAAAATCATTTTGTATATTAATACCATGTTGATTTAATTATATTGTCTTTTTAATAAACCATAAAAAAAAACCAGATTGGATTTAAATCCACAATAAGCTATTAATTAATTTACTTATAGAAATATATTAGGAATCATTCTTGTTCTACCACCGTCTTTAATGTGTCTTAAGTAACTACATACGGGGGGGGGGGTACAGGAACCTTAAATTTTAAATAAATCCTGAGTCGTGACTTGAGAATTCTTCAAAGTTCATTTCTTTTAGATTTAAATTGTTTTCTATACCTCTCCTTGTTATATTTTAACTAAAAAGTAATCAGTTATCTGCCGAAGTGTTGTGATTATAAAATTTAGTAGAATTATTCATGTAGAGGATTTCAGGACTCGTACCTGCATGAAAGTAGGGCCTCTCTTCCTGAGCCAACTTTGTTTCGTATATTTACTGTTTTGGTATATTCGACTATCCTGTTATATTTAGGCGATCTTTAATACAGTATTTTGTATATTCAAAAAAAGAATTTTTTTTTTTTTTGAATTGGGGAGGGTGGGGAAGGGGGGGGTCGAGGGCTCCTATCGGCTTCGCCTGGTCGACTACAATCCACTGCCTAGGTGCCCCTAGGCTCAACCCTTGGTAGACTCTCACTACCCTCCTGATTCCACCCGCCTCCTTTAGGTATTCCACACCCTATATCCTTCTCATACATCCTTCAAATGGGGGACTCCCCTTAGTGAAAGGCACTCATCAGCCCTAAATAATTTTCCTTTATTTTCCCACATCCTATTTTTTATAAGTTTGAGAGCTGAGGAAAAAAAAAATATATATATATATATCTCAAGCGGGTGTTGATTTCTTTGATTGAGTGTTGACTCAAATCAAAGTATCATAGAAGTCTTCTGCCTCATTCCACTCTCAATGAAACATTTGAGCATATTTTCCTTTTCAACCGGATATTCCCGTGCAGCCATTGCTATCAAGCAACCGTTACAGGTCACACAGAATGCTACTTAAGAGCTAATGACGACGCAAGTTCATGCACACACGCACAAAAAAGAAAACGCAAGGCATAACTAACATACATCCTCGGTATAAAAACTACACCCCAGAGTAACCGCAGCCCTTATAGCCTGACTACTTAACGGCGTAGGGGGCGAGTATGCCCTAACAGTTTTGTAGGGTTTTTAGAGGTTGATGTGTAGGGTAATGTAGCCTCACACAAACACGGTGCTGGCAATGACTAAAAAGCTTGTATGTAGGTCCTTTTATATGTATCAATAATGATAGATCGGTTTTACCCATTATGTTAGAAGGATAAGAAACATATGATCATTTTCATAATATATGACCAAGCATTATAAATTAATTAATTACATGATATTTGAAAATAAATACATTTCTCTGTAATACTTCAACGACCCTATCATATGAGATCCTATGAAAAGCAATTAAGCGCCATAAATTAAGTATGATTATTAAAAAAATAAATATTCTTCTGTCATATTGAATATGATATCAAATTGAACATCTCAGCTTCCTAATAATTAATATGTTTTGGGACTCTGGTCGACTATAATTACACTCATTAAAACACTTAATTATGTGATGCGTCACACTTGACCTGGATTAGAAAAAAACAACAACAAAGCAATGAATCTTAGGATTCCTTTGAAATTAAAGGACCATATTACTGCCAATCAGGATGACTTGGGTTTTTCTCTGAGGAGTTTTGTTCTGGTTGCGGTGTTTTGGAGGACTTACTTGTTGTTGACTGGACTTGTATCATCACGAGGCCACGAATGAAATTTTGATCAAAAGTAAATAATTAAGCAAAGTGGGTGGATATTAGGAGGTGGGTCTATCTAGAGCTCACCAGTAAAAAAAATTGTAGCATGTTTGATTTATATCAATCATGGACATAATTAACTGGTTGAAATTTTTACCAACGACGTAAAACTCAGGGAGTTTACCCCCAAAAGAAATAATTTACCAGAGTGCATTTCTTAGCTAACCCCCTTAGCACAATAACCAATGCCAACTAGGTTTTGGTCCTGTGTATTGGTTGAAGCTCGTCAACGGTCGCTACAGCTTGGTGTACTTAATGACGGCCACTTAGTCCTCAAGTTGTACTGTGCCAGTTGTACTTCTTGGAGAGTTGTAGACCCATCATTCCTTCTGGTCGAAGGACCTCTGCAAGTTGTTGCAGACAACTTTGCTGTAAACGATTACTAAGTAAAAATACTCAAACATACTAAACAGGGTATTCAATGAAAACATTGGCCGTATATGGTATAATATCATACATCAAGTTGTAATGTTAACAGGGCATACCTTCTTATCTATCCATAAAACAATGAAGGCATCTCATCCCATTGGTAATGTGTATGCAAAACTTTGTCTTGGCACTTATCGCCAGTTTGGAAGAAAACAACTCTCGTCAGAGGAAATGGCCACTGCCATATTTATCAAACTTTGAATATAGTCAGGACTAAAATTCGAATAGCTACTTTAGAGTTCAGTCACCCACAGCTTCTTCTGTTTGTCGATATTCTCCATACCCCCCCTCTGTTTGTAAAGCAACTCCATTTTAGGCTAACTCCTTTATCGCCAAGCCTTCAAGAGAGGGAGGCTTTACTTTCATTCAGGGAAAAGGCAGTCATTTGTCTGACAGTCTGTCTGTATTTACGTTCTATGTTTCCTTACTATGAGTTCATTGTCGTTAGCTGGGCTTATATATAATTTATCCATAATCCATTAAAATCATAAAATTTATTATGGTTTTATTAATTACCCTGCCTCGAGTGAAAACCTTCCCAATACGAACTATTCCAGACCAAACTCTCACAAAGATTGAACCGAATGAAGCCGTTGGTCTCAGGGACAGACAACGGGGACATAGTGTGGCCCCTAAGTTAATACAATACAATAATAAATAAATAACATGTAAAAATGATAAAAATTGATGATTAAAATATTTTTAATTTTTCAGATATCGAGGTCCAGTGTCGTTCAGATTTCGGAGTGCAGTGCCGTTTAGATTTCGGAGCCCAGTGCCGTTTAGATTTCGGAGCCCAGTGCCGTTTAGATTTCGGAGCCCAGTGCCGTTTAGATTTCGGAGCCCAGTGCTGTTTAAATTTCGGAGTTCAGTGCTGTTTAGATTTCATTGCCGTTTAGATTTCGGAGTCCTGTGCCGTTTAGATTTCGGAGTCCAGTGCCGTTTAAATTTCGGAGTTCAGTGCCGTTTGAATTTCGGAGTTCTGTGCCGTTTAGATTTTGGAGTCCAGTGCCGTTTAAATTTCGGAGTTCAGTGCCGTTTAGATTTCGGAGTTTAGTGCCGTTCAGATTTCGGAGTCCAGTGCCGTTTAGATTCCGGAGTCCAGTGCCGTTTAGATTCCGGAGTTCAGTGCCATTTAGTTTCCGGAGATCAGTGCCGTTTAGTTTCCGGAGTTCAGTGCCGTTTAAATTTCGGAGTTCAGTGGCGTTTAAATGTCGGAGTTCAGTGCCGTTTAGATTTCGGATTTCAGTGCCGTTTAAATTCGGGTGTATGGTTCGAGAAAGAACGTTGGTGATAACCAATACAACAAAGGATAAATAGGTTAGTAACATTTTTTTTTGTATATTAACTCCAGTTTTATATATTAAAAACATATATTAGTATGGTATACCCTCTATACAGCTATGTTATCATTTCAGGTGTTTCGCTGCTGGCTGAGATTCGAGAGCTAGGAAGCTTGGTGAGAGATATTATGCTTTTTGTTTCTATTAATTTAAAATTTTGAGCGAAAATCCACAAACAAGTTTGATTATTTAAAGTAAAGTTCTAAAGACCACTAAAATCTAATATTTTATTTGAATGATGAGCCATCGATAATTATTTCGATGTTAAGTTTTTTCATTTGATTCAGTATTAAAATAAATATAAAATGGTTTACTTATTTTTTTGATTGCACAGTAAAGCTAATATCACTAACTCAATAGATAAAAGTTTAATAGAATAAAGTAGGGTTACTTACTTCTCGAAGTATATGAGGATATCCCCGTTGTCGCTGTTGACCTCCGTAAAGGTTAGTTTGGAATAGTTGGACCACACGGACAGTGCTTGGGAGAGGTCGTACCTGGTCCTGTAGTGGTCCAGACCGTGGGTGAACCAAGTCCGCAAGCTGCAACAGCCACAAGCGCAATTGAATTAAATTGAAAACAAAATTATTTTATAAACATAAAATTATGAATAACATAATAAAAAGTAATTGAATCAGTTAGCTTTTACAACTTAAAATAGTTAATATTGTTCTAATATTAAATTTTGTTTAGAATAATATCATTTAAAATATAACAATCTCATACAAACGGTACATGTAAGACAGTTGTTTAGGTATTTTGCAATACATTTTTAAAACAATTTGGTATAGGTCCCTCCATTTCCTTCTAAAACTGTAATCTGTTATGTTGTCTATGCCTTTTCCGAGCCTCTTAAGCCCTGATACCTGAAATTTGTCATAGATATGACCATATGAAAAATCCATGAATAATTGATTGGTTACTTAGTAATGACTCATCTCTGGCCAATCCTCGGTTATTTAGTCTGATTTCGGGGTTCAAAGTGCTCAGCTGAAGATACTCGGGTCAGTCGCTCTTTGTGGTCAGGGATTTCCTGTAGTCTTTGTTATGAAGAATTATGCATATAAGAAAATACGTTAGGTATAGGCTTAGATTAACCGTTTGTACATCTCGTGGTCGAGGCGTCCCTACAAGCGTTAGTAACGAATCTATTACAATACAATTATCCTCATAATCTCGTTTCTTTTCTTGTTATATATACCTGTTTCCTGTCTGCAGTTATGGAGGTTAGAATTGTTTTATTTATACAGTATGTACCAGATTATTCCACTTACACATATATTTTGTTTTCACCTTTTACAATTGATGATATGTTGTTTGTCTCAAGTTAAATAATCTTTGTAGAGGAGAGTCTTTTAAAAGAAAAGAAAGAAAAGCTTTATTATGAAGTACAATCAAAACACTGGTATATACAAATATTAGGAGTTACGTTATTACATGCTGGGTGGAAGGTCTAGGGACGAGTGTGGGAACATGTGGGGTCTGGGGCTAAAGCTGAAACATATATGTATAAGGAAAGGATAGTTCTGAGAAGTAGGGAGTAAGGAAAGTAAGGAGGGATGCGGTTGCTTACTTAAAAATAACAGGGAACCATCAGTGACTTCCATTGTCACGAGGCAGGTGTACAGTTCTGCTCAAGCCCCTTCTACTTGTTCTTAACATTATAAAACTTTAGATTACGTAGGCGTGAGCGGCATAATTAATCTGGCCATTGTTGTTTTTATGTGGTAAATATTTTAATTCAGGTATGTTTAGTCATAGCAAACACAAGAAATCGAATAAAAGGATATTCGATTAAATGAATGTGTAAGTTAGTCCACACTGTAGACTGTTGGAATCTAAGCCCAACCTACCTCAGCTGCGCGGTATCTAATAGAACTTGCTTAATCTTCGAACGACTAGTTGTTGACTTGGCGCAATAATTACACAGCGGGAGAAAACAATAGGGGGTTATCCTAAAGGCTTGGCAAGTTGGAAAAGCGGCGAAGAAGGAAGCAATATCGAACGGCTTATAAAAAGGAAATGATTACATAAAACGGCTTCATAACTTCCTAGGGTAATATCGGCCCGGGGCCTTCTTGATCACACCTTTGCCAATATCTACCCCAGGGATTTATGTGGCATTTGGGAAGTGTGATTGTTCGGATGTCTTGGAGGCGGTGAGACAGAGTGTAGCGTATATAAAACTGTCATCATCGTCGTTCCCTTTAACGTCTTTATCAAAGTCACATCTACACAGTGTAAGTCTGTTTACGACATCGTATCCCGGCGGAAAGTACTGGATGGCTAATAAATATGGGACCGAGATCTGACGAGGAAACGGCAACATACAGCTTTAAACTGTAGAATAACATTCAATGAGTAGTTTTTCCATAATGTACATTTTGGTGGTTGAAAGTAGCTCTCTGGTTCAAACCCACTGGACAACAGTGATATTTATCTTACAACAAACTGCGGTCATAGCTAAAATCGAATATTTTAATCGTGAATAAAATATTATTTTTGATCAAAAATACTTCATTTTATTTTTCGAACCTTCTCAAAAACTTTAATTCAATTTTTTCAAATATAAACTATTGAAATCGGCATGAATGGTCTAAATTTACGGTTTCTACGGTTGGTTCTTTTTTGTAAGGCCTAAGGATAATATTTCTGAAAATTCATAACGGTAAATCTTAAAGGGCCTTTTACCTGTGACCTGTGGAGAATTGTTTCCTGGTTCCCGTTATTCTATTTGTACTAACATGACTGCCATTAACTGTTCATTCGTTAGCACGTCGCCTCCAGACGTGCTAACTCCTCGTTTACTCTCTTGTCTTCCCACAAGAGAGGGTCTTCCCACATGTTGACTTGGTTTGTACGGTGTACAGTTGCTTCTCTGAAGATTTCGAAATATGAGCGATCCCTCATCTTCAGTACTATCATGACTAAAAAGTCTCCTTACCTTCACAACCTCCTATGGTTCAAATCCCACAATACTAGATCCCACCCTTCTGACTTGTATTTCCGTTCTCACAAATCTGCTTCCTTTCACTGTTCTTTTCTTATCCGTCCCACAAACCACTGCAAGTCTATTCCCATCCATATTCGTCGTTCGTCTCCTCTCCCAATTTTTAAATCTAGACTTCCAATCTAAAAATGCATAATTCGTTTTTATTATTCTGTTTATTTATTTTGTATTATACTCCTTGTTGTAGTTGTTAGCGAATGCCATTCATCGCTATTTATTTGTTCCAAAATTATGCTGTTTTTTTTATTGTAGTCACTATATACGTACGTAGTAGGCATACTACTATTTATAGTTAACCATAACATCGAGTTTTATGATGTATATATATTTTTTTGGTCATTTTTAGGAGGCAATGTCCAAGAATAAACTGTTTTTTTTTTTTTTCAAGTTATTTATTTCAATATAAATATAGTTTACAGTAATAGTGAATGTAGAAAAAACTCTTCACTTATTTGGAAACCGAGTTGTCCAAATCTATAATTCTTCTTTTTATACGTTATACAGCAAGTAATAAAATTAATAATTCTATTGCTTTAAATATGACGAAATTTGCTATAACACAATAAAAAATATAAGGCGTGTTTCCATTTATTTATTAACATTAATTATCCATGGCCATTAATTACGCATCCCTTTATAATAAATGAAATTACGTAAGGTTTTTTACTGATGACATTCTTATTGACGTCATTCACAGAGGTGGAAATATTCCCTCTCATTAAGTGACAAAACCTACTCTATAAGGTGTATTCAGTTTCAGCCAAAATTTATCAAAATACATTTATCAAAGTAGCGGGGAGTCTCCCGAGAATATTTTCCTATTATCGGAGGTTTGTATTTTTAGTAGTTTTTCGTCACTGGATAGCCAATCAAAACCTTATTAAACAGAAAATACAAAATTTGTTACTTTGTACCAATCTAATCTAGAAGTGCAAACTGCCTGTTACATTAGACAAAACTGATAATGTTCAGCTCGATTACAGATAAATTATTAATTTGTTTGAGGAACTGATTTGACAATTACTGGTTACAGACAGGCCATCAACATGAAATGGCACCCCCCTCCCCATGTTGGCCGAAGTGGTTAATCAGTTGATTGGACACGGTTACAACCACCATCAGCTATTTATTTATCATATGGCGGTGTGAATTAAGTACCCGCTCGTAAAACGTGGGGTGTCTTTTAGTACCCCGGTTTGATAGCTGGCGAGTCGTGGGCGTTCTGTATTGATTGAATCATGCAAAGATCAGTTCGTGAATCATCTAATGGGAAAAGAATTTTACTTTCCCTAATCAGGTAGCAGAAAAACAAAAGTCAAATCTCTTTAGCGTTGCCCTCGCAGCTTTCAAACCCCGGACTTGTCTCAATCTTTTTTTTTCCAACATTAACTGATAGAGCAGTCAAGCCAATCCAGGAGATGAAGTCTACTCGTTCGATGGATCAGTCACGGCTGGCTGAAATCCGTTTTCTTATTCGTCAAAAAATACATAAACAGAATAAATTACTTATTATTAAAATAAATGTAAGAATAATATCGATGTGTGTTGGTTCGTATTTTAAATGATTGTAAAACAAAAACTATTCTGTGCCTAATCTGCTGGACGGGTTTCATTTCATTTTTATGGCTGCCATAAAGCGATAACCAGTACGATATAGTGAGCAAAATCTGTTGTGTTTTGGACAAAAGCTCTTTTGCTCAGTAGAATAACAAAGGACGGCTATTAGTACTTAATTACCTCCCCGCCGGCAATGTACTCCTTTTGAGTTGGGGGAAGGTAAAGAGATGAGAGACAAGCCGAGCCCAGCCGTACTCCAAGACGGCGGCCGGGAAGAAGACGAGGAGTACGTGACCACCCCCGAAGTCGGAGCTCGCCACTGCAGATTGATCGGGCCAGGCGCCGAGCCGGCGGCCGCCCCCGTCACTGGCCGCCTCCTGGGCCTAAATTGAAATAGCGTGGGAGGGGGGGGGGGGCCCTTCGCAGCCCCTGCGCTTATATCCTCCCTCATTTGCATAACAGCGAACTCCTGTCCTTCTCGGAAGCAAGTGAATTGCATAGCGATTGTAAACTGGACTGAAATTACATCCAGAGAACAAACCTAAAAGTTCCACCTTTGATTTGATCCGCCCAAATATGATATAATTTTCACAAAAATAAGTACCCAAATCAACAATTATATTCTCAGATCTGTCATTTCTCTTGGTTTGGACTAAAATTAACAGAAACCGTTAACAATGTTAAA
Organism: Acanthosoma haemorrhoidale; assembly: GCA_930367205.1. Classification (NCBI taxonomy): domain Eukaryota; kingdom Metazoa; phylum Arthropoda; class Insecta; order Hemiptera; family Acanthosomatidae; genus Acanthosoma; species Acanthosoma haemorrhoidale. The sequence goes on along the minus strand of OV884014.1, from coordinate 110,302,953 downwards.
AAAACTCTTTTACAAAATATTCCCTTCCTTAACAAAATAAAATCAGAACTTTCTCTCCAACTTTCGTTGAACTTGTGAACTTAAAATATAGTACATACATTCTTAAAAGAAACTTTCTATGTAGGGGACAAATTACAATTTTCCTGCTAAATACTTTTAATATGTTGTAAGACCGAAAGAGAGCTTTGCACTGGTAAGTCCTTTCAAACTCTTAAGTTTGTAGGTCAAACCATTAACGTATAGCAGCCTATGACCCTAAAACTCATTTTTTGTCAATTGCAGACTTGTGCGCAATGCATTTTTAATTTAAATCGACCTTAACAGGTCCAAAAATGTTCATCGTTCCTTTTTCCTACTTATTTAATTAATGAAATAAGGGCTTTTGAAAAAGACACTTCACTTTATGAGAATGAATGTCTCAAATAGAAGCCAATTCTATTGATATCACATGAAAAGGAAATCATAAGGCTTTTCCCAACATAAAAGCATACAACACGTGTAACATCAAAGTGAGTTCACTGTCGGACATGCGCCAGAGAGAGAAAGATACATGACCGTCAAGGCGACACTATTACTGAGGTTGCGACCATACGTCTGACCCCTCAAGGGCTTTAATTTATAAATTGACTATCTGTTTTATTTGGTTTTTAGTCGCTTTCCTACGCCATTTCCTCATATTAGTTTAAATATATTAATATTGTTATAGCGACTAAAATTTGAAGTTGACATCTATTACAATCTAAATTATATTTTTGAAAAATGTTCACTGGTAATGAGGGGACTCCACTGTTTGTACAAACCAATGCAATGAATAAATGACCATCGAGATGAACACAGGAACCTCTTTGTGGTAACCAAAACTTGCTTTGCTTATCTGCAGAAAGGTTGACAATTTACCCATATGTGTCAATTATCTTTGGAAATTCCGAAGTATGAGGGATGCTGAGTTACGTTGATGAATTATGTAGTGACGGAAAACAGCTTTTACTAGAAGGCCTAAAACAAAGGAATGGGTGGAATTCTAAAGAAGAATGACCGAACGGGAATAGAAGAAAAAAATAAGACCACTAAGGAGCAGGTTGAGGAATCCATGAGCCAGGAAGGAGGTTGAAGAAAATAAATATGGGCTTAAAAAGTTTAGGAAAAATCTTGGATAGGAGCCTCGGCGTCATATTGTTAAAAGCACGAGGAGGCCTAGTTGTCCTGGTGACCGAGAAAGTTGCAGCGCACCATGTTCAAGAGAAGAGGTACATGCTAGGTATTATAAGTAGTTTACCTGATCTTGGAATGACCACGAATTAACACTCGGTTTCTCGGTAACCGGAAAGAGGCATAATGTACCGCAGGGCCCCAGAGACTGTCGTCTGAATGGAACAGATCCCGTCCTAGGAAGTGCTATTTTAAGCAAAAGAGGTTCTCACTAGAAAGGTGTGGGGCCTGTCAACGCCGGACTAAAGATAGGAAGGTTGAGGATATAGAAGTGTAGAGGGTTTCATAAATGATAAGGAACGTCAGTGCAGCTGCAAGTACTAGTCCAGAGGCGAGCCGAATGAATTGTTGGCTGAAACCAGGGGGTGTATATAGCCCGAAGCAGCCAATGAGCAAGCGTTTTATTTCGCCCAACCATCAGGCGTTTAATTTTGGTCAATCATCTTGCGGTGCCTAGTGCTTGGACTAGGGATTCTAGGGGCTGCCTGTGAACTCTTCATTTATTGCTTAACAATAATTACACTTACATTCCTATGTTTAAATAACTATAAATAATGTTTATACATGGCAAACTCGCCTCGGTGGAGTAGAGGGTAATTTATCTGATGTAGTTAGCGGTCGCTACAACATTCTTGAACAAAGCCTGGCGCAACATCTCATGAAGAGGTAGTGCTTACCAATGGTTGTTGCCCTAATTGGTAGGTGGTTCTGAGGTTTCCGAAGAGCACTAATAGCCTTCTTACCTCTCAACTTTAAATTCGTTTCTCTTAATCCGACCCGCTACTCAAGAACCAACTCATTTATCCTCACGAGGCTGGTTCCACCCCGGCAATGGGGACGATACGTTTAAGGGCACATTACAAATATATTACAAGATAACGAATAAAAACTTCTAAAAATAATTCATTTTTGTCCAGATCTTCAGGTCCTGCAGCTTAAATGCGCATTCCGAATACCTACAAAGAGACAAAAAGACCGCTTTGTCACATCAGGATATACCTGAGCTAGAATCAAGCTCGACTTGGGTTCATTTCACGAAGTCCACACAGGTCAATGATCCAGAATGAGTTGTGCATTAGTGTTGATTGTATGTTGTTTTGTGTTGTCAAATCGTTAATTGTAGACTACCCTGACAGGCAGACAGGTGAAATACAATCGCTCATACTTGATTGAAAGTAGTGCTTCTAACTCTCGCCTTAGTTAATGTATCTGTATCGGGTGGCCGAATGTGGAAGTAACTACATCCTGTTAATGGCAAACTGGACTAAACTAGATCCAGCCAGTAAACAGACCCCGGGACCAGTGAAGTGCAATGGAGCCCTACCGTTCAGCCCTTCGTTCCCAGCTAATACTTCGGCAGGGAATGGAATTTCAGCCCTTTCCTTCGATGCAGCACTGCCCTGGCCCTATCTAGTTGGCGGGGAAAAGACTAACATCGCCACTTAAACATTTTCCTTATCCCAAAATCATTAAAAAAAAACCTAGCTGAATCGTTAATTTGTTTAATTTTTGTCAAGCACGATATCCACGTTCATTCAGGTACGAGGCGATCATCTGTTTGTTTGCCTATACGAATGCTCTAAAGATTAAATGGGGAAGATATTTCTATATTGTTATTAACTTCCCTTCAATTAGGAAGGATCCTCCTTGTGGGCAATGTTCTCTTTTAGGCCTAGCTGTGTGGATTCCTCCCAAAGCCCACAAACTCCAGACCACGCCTTTGCCCCCAACCCCGCAAAGTTATGAGGCTTTATAATCACCTCAATGGCGACAGAAATATCATTTAAGCTTCTAATTTCTACTTTCTACTTCTACATTTAAGTTTTCTAAATACAGGAATTTTTTTTTTTTATTAAGATAAAATTACAATCTGCCTGATTGGGCTATAAGTAATTGTGATAAATGATCTTATGATGAGGTCACGAGGCCACTGCCGTTTTAGTCTCCGAGGAGGATTATAGGGATGAATGGTGCAGTGGAATGACAGCGCTAGGAGATTAGTGTGTTTGGATAGGTTACTATGGAATTTCATGAACTTGGAAGGGATGAGTTCAAAAATGTAGCGTATATTCAGATCATTATGAAGGGTTTTGTTGCTGACGTAATATTAATATGGGATGCGCTTGATGTTCGACTTTTTTGCTGTCCCCCATAGCTCTATTCCGTATGCCCAGATTTGTTTTAGTATAACTTTGTAGATTAGTAATTTATTCTCTATTGAGTGATGTGATGTCCTTTGAAGTAGTCTGTACAGTTGTCGGGACGTCTGTTTAGACAGGAATAATTAATAATGAATACAACCCTTAAATAAAGTAGGGCCTAGACGTTTATTACTATCTTGTGCCGAAAAGGAGGTGGAGAGAGGGAGATAAAGAGGGAGAGAGTGAAGGTAGAAAAGCGATGGGAGGACAGGAGGAAGGCAATTAAAAGAGAAAAGCCGGACTCCCCCCCCCCAAGTCTGATCAGACATGGCAGGCCATCCATCAATTTTACCGGAGTCAAAACGAATTAACAAAAAGGCGGGAGAGTTAAGAGCATTTATTATAAATCCTTCGAGATCTTAAGCTGTTACCGGGTTATCAGGGGCACTACAGGGGGGAAGGACATCGTCGTTTTCACTCCTAATTTTAAGCATTCTAAAGTCACATTCTAAAAAAACAAAAAGCAGTGCTTTAGGGCTAAAGTAGGTAATGGAAAAACAAAGAGCAGTGCTTTAGGGCTAAAGTAGGTAATGGAAAAACAATAAAAAAAAAATTCCACAAAAAGATATTAAGTACACGTAATAAATGAACCATTGAAAAAAATAACTAATAAAGTTACTAATCGTTCATTCGCGCAGGAAGAGACAAGCACTATAGATAGGGTATCTGTAATCTGTATCCCTGGGTTCTTTAGATTAGACCTTCCTGATTCCACCCGCCTCCTTTAGGCATACCCCACCCTATATCATTCTCATACATCCTTCAAATGGGGGACTCCCCTTAGTGAAAGGCACTCATTAGCCCAAAGTAATTTTCCCACATCCTATTTTATAAGTTTGAGAGCTAAGGGAAAAAAAAAGGAAAAAAAAAACAAAAAAACCCTGGGTTCAAGTCCCAATCTTAACTGAATATTTCTTTTTAGGTTTTAAGTTAGCTATTAATATTTATACAAAATAAAGTTTTGGGATCCAACGACAAATTTACCGGGTGGATGAAGCCATTTTTCTGGCCATTGGAAAGTTTTGAAATCATGAAATGTTTTACTTTTGAATTACTTCGAAATTTATTATGACCGTAATTATATTGTGAGGAGTTGGCATTCCCCCCCCCCCCCCAGCTTCTAACGATCTCCATTCTAATCTCGTGCCTTTAAAGTCAAACACTCACAGGGAATTCCCAAAAGTAACTTGATAAAGAATTGCTGTGAATAATGATTTATATGCTCATCAATCTGCCAACAGAACAATCAATACTTACAGATGGAAAGTTAGGGATGTCCTAAGAAGACGAATATGGAAACTGTACTGATCTTATTACGGCCGTTGACAATATGGAGGGAAATATCACTGGATGTCCTCTACCTATGCCGTTCATCTTTTTATCATTAGCTGCTTGTGATACAATTCGTAGTTGTGAATTAATAAACAAAGTGAATACGGGTGCGACAATTGGGACCGAGAACCACCACGTCAAAGTAAAGTGCCTTGCCAACGCAGACGATCTTGCCCTTTTAGCGGAAACGGAAGAAGAGGCGATCGCCCAAATAAACACACTGACACTGACAATAAACTAATGACTACAGACCCAGACTTCAAGAAGAAAGCAGTAGAAACCAAATACAGACCAATAAAAGTAACACAAAAATTTAAGTACCTGGGCGAGACTATATGTAACAACGGTTCGGAAAAAGGAAGTATGAAAAAAAGAATCACCAAACTAGAGATACTAAGAAAAACCTGTCCACTAAAGCGAAAATAAGACACTACAACACAGTCGTTGAACCGGTAATATTATATGGGACGGGTTTCCGTGAGGTTTCTCATGCCTCCCCAACTACTGAGAATAGAACGAAGAATCCTAAGAAGGTTCTTCGGCCCCAAAAAGACACAAGATACAGACTGAGATCCAACTAAGAAATCTACAAAGGTACAAAATACCTAGAAACGGACCTAAGGATCAGGAGACTGAAATTCCACGGACATATGGTAAGAATGGCCCCGGAAAGACTAAACAAGGAAATATTCCAGAAAATCCGAGGATACAAAAGCTCAGAGGATACACCAAGCAGATGAAGGAAGAAACTGAAAGACTAGGAATAACGGACCAGGATGGTCAGGACGGAGAAAGATATAGGAAAAGACTGAAGGAAATCAAGGTTCTTGTGGGGAAGAAAAAATCGAAAAAGGGAGTCGCGTGGACAGAAGAAAGAAAACAAAAGCACGCAGAGATAATGAGGGAAAATGGAGGGAAAATAAAAACAAGAAAAGAATCGAAAGTAATGATATTCGGGTGGTCTTTAAGGCCTTTCCGTGACAAAAACAAAGTGAGTAATGCTAATAATTTGCTTATTGTATCATAGATTTTATCGTTTATACTTTGAGGAGTTGAGTGCAATAAGGTTGTATCGAGCAACGCAGACTCTCGCTTTAACAAGAACCGTCTCATTAAAGCAATTCAACATTTGAGTCAATTGCATGCGCTCTTAAAAGGCTTTTAACTGATTGCTTTTCATCAAGTTACAGTTTCGCTATCACGGTTTCAAGTTATTGCCGAATCCGAAGGGGGAGCCTTTAATCTCATTCAGGTACTCCGGCCGTCTGACTGTATGTCTGCGTTTGAGATCGTCAATATGACTCAATTAGAAATTATGTAAAAAAATAACGTTTATTAATTTCTGGTTAAAAGATAATTCCAACCGTTTCGGCAACTTCAAAAGTGCTCATTATTTACGACTATTCTCCACTCTGATAATATTCCAGAAAACAAAGTATTGAGAGGAATCGACAAAAACTGTCGCTACATCTTATTTCGATAGACACTTATTACAATCCCAGAAACTGCTTTGAAGTTCTTTTGAACATTTTTCAATAAAGTTTTCTCATTTTTTTTTTTTTTTCAAAAATGATGCTGATAACAGACACCGTACAGTACACATCAATATGTTCCTGGCCTGTCCACACACAGGCCTTGGATCTCATAAAATAGTTATTGAGAGCTTTAGTACAATAAAAATTTATTTCTTGTCAGGATATGTAAACGACCAAATTTAATAGTGCACACATTTCTTTGATGACATATTCATTTTGATTATGCATCGCTTTTGTATGTTCGTAGAAGTTATAAAAGTTAACGCTTAGCTGAGTAGTAAATATTGTATAAGTGTTGTAGCGTAATAGTAGTTTAAGTATGTATATAGTTAAACAAGAGCCGTCTCATTAAGAGGCTTCTGATTGATTTTCATCAAGTTACAGTTTCCCTATCACGGTTTAAAGTTTTAGCTAGATTAATATTTTAAGACGAATGGAAACATGGTCTAAGCCCTGTCATGAAGATCAGGTGCCGGTCTAGAGTTATTCTAAGATAACATTTCTGATACAATTAAATATTCATGATTTAGCCTGATATTTCATTTTTTTTTTTGGGGGGGGGGCTTGTGTGGCCGGAGAACCGGAACCGTAAAGCTTGTCAAATTTGTCCATAAAGCTCACTGGCTTTACTGCGGGTCATTTCGTCATCGCTAAGGCCCATGAGGATTCTACCAACCGAATAACCTCAGGTTTAGTGCAACCATCAAATCTTCGCAAAGACTTGTCTTGTGACCATTATCACAGAGCATGCTTGTAATAAAAATAGCTCAGTTTATACGGGGGGACGTGGTCACAATAAAAAAAGGGGGGTTGTGGGTACTTCATTGAAAGATTAGCTACCAAAATTTCACATTTGTTGTTGCACACATAAATATGATGAAATATTCATTGAAGTTGGTTAAGAATCTTTAAAATTTTATTTGCTGTGGAAATAGCTTCCTTGTAGTCCTAGTTTGATTGATTTTTTTTTCCCCCTTAGCTCTCAAATATTTAACATTATAGATAAGGGGAAAATAAAGGGAATTTATTTGGGGTGAGCGGATGGCCTGAGAACTGAATTAAAATAATTTTTGACAGTCGAGATGAAAGATCTCTATTGGGAGATTGAGTATCTTAAGAGTTGATAAAAGGGACGAGGCAAAATCGTAGCTACTTCGCCCTTTGCTAAAGGCTGTGCTTAATAGACTGGAGATCATAGAATATTATATATTGGGATATATAGAATATAGAACCCTTACTACATAATTATTATGCCATAAGATCTCGATTTTGGTCTAAAAAACACGATTCATTTTATACATTTTACAAAGTTTATTATTTGTCAGGGAACTAGGTCTTATAGGCTTTTTCTGTCAGTCTTTGTGTTATAGCTATTTATAGGTTATTGTTCCTTCAGGAATCTCTATGACCTGATGACTAAGTCGAAGATTTATTTCAATTTGGTGCAATTAAGGACAGATGGAGTTCTGGGATACGCCTAACAACGACAGTATAAACTGATATATGTAGCGAGTAGATCCATTTACAAAATGTTAACTATACAAAAGCTGGAAAGTATCCTTTACATATATATATATATCTATTAAATTAAAACAATTAGATAAAGTGTTTATTTGTTTTATGACAGGCTACAATAATGATGGTATTGGCCAACATCCATTTAAAGCCCAGTCCTAGACTGTGGCGGTATAGTTTTTTGTTCACGTGTTATTATAAGTAGTTATTCTACTTTGAGCAGTAATGGCGATTGCTCTAAAGCATATTTGTCTGATTGTCCGCTGCAATCTCGCATCGCGAGATCCGCGATGTCCGCTGCAGTCTAGCGCGCATTGATGGATTCATTCAAAATAATTCATTGAGTTAAATGAATTATTTGTTGTTGTGGTGTCCCAGTAGTCAGTAAGGTTGTCCAGTCGTATAGTAGGATGTGTCTTAGTCACTGTAAGTATTGTAAGTACAATTGAACAATCAATATTAAGTTGTAAGGTCAATTGAGGTGATTGAAACAGATGCTTAAAAATATGGACGAATCCGTGCAGTATAAAGAGATATAAAGGTACAAAGAGTATATTGATTTCAAGAATTAATTTTTTTTTTAAAACTAACTCAGTCACTTGAAATCACCTCTTTCTCACATTATTATTTTACGTAGAGGCTGTTCAATGGGAAAAAAAATTAATTACAAATTCCCAAATAACACTCAGAACATCGGACCCATTCTTGTTTACTTACCAGCGAATTTCATTTATGATACATGAAACATCTATGCTACAATTCGTTTTCGTTAGAACTAGTGCATACCACTTGTTGTGTTATCACTATTTTTAGTATTATTTTATTTCGAATATTTCTGTCATGCTGATATTAATATGTTAAATTGAAAAAAACAGTACACTAAGAAAAAATTAGGTTTCATTGTAATCTTAGAATTAATAATTCAGGGTTCATATTAAGTCATCAATCAATCAATTTTATTAAGATAAAATTACAATCTGCCTTTTATTAGGCAATGGGTAATTGAGATAAATGTCATCATTCATACCATATTTACAATTCATCATTCACTCGCTCATTCATACAATATTTACAAACAGCCTAGAGGCCCCCCAAGTCCACATGGTTGTCACCTCCCTCGCATGCGAAGGAGGAAGCGGAGTCTTGGGGAGTCCCCCACGCCCCTACGTCAGCCGCGTCACTGGATAAGAGCCAGCGGAGGCTGACCAAGAGCGCGAGAGCCACAGACGCTCAGGTTTTAGGATCATACTTCTACAGGATCATTAAGTCATAATATGAATGTAATATGTTGCTGTCTATTAACAATCTAGCGGGTCAAAAGTTAAAAAAAAATCGATGGCATATATTTGTTATAAAATTTAATTCTAAAGTGAGGCTATGTGGTGAGTAACCTAGTATACCCGTTTGATTGCCAAAGTAAAGAATTTTTTCAAAAATATGGATTCTAACCCTAGGGGTATGCTTTTTTAAAATGTTTGAACTGAATTCATAAAATGCTCCGGTCTATTTTTAAATAAATTTTTTTTGAATTTGAGTAGAAATTGGAATGAGAATACAAATTTTAAAAAGCTATAACTTCTGCCAACTTCAGCATGTATATATATTCCCTGTTTATAATAGTCACATGTATTTCACATATATACACCCACTTCAATCGCATAATTTTGCATAGTAATCATTTATTTTGTTCATTTCAGTTGCGAAATATAAGATATAATTGTTTGTACATGTTTTAGTAAGGTGGTTTATTAAATTAGTACTTTCATTGATTGTATGTATATACTTAAATAATAGACAACATTTTTTTTTGCCTTTTCCTAAAAATTTGTTTAGTTTCCAGAGTTAGATATCTTTTTAAATTAATCTTTTTAAAATGTTCCTTGGGTTTGCGTTTTTCTTTACCCTTAAAAAAACAATCAACAACAACAACAGAACCTGATTTGAACTTATGAATGAAATGTTAAATAAGTTCTCAATTCAGGGCAGTTGATATTTCTCATGGGATGTAACGATTGTAGAAGAATTAATCATTTACTATGAATACAATTATATATAGGTAAATAATTGTACACAAGTCGTGCACACTTACAATAAGGAGGCTGTGCATAATTTTCGTCCAATCCTCGACTCGCCTCAATGGGACCCACTCCATTATCCTGAGTCTTTTTCGAGGACCAGCTCGGGAATTGATTTAATAATTGAAGATTTTAATGCATAGCAGAGCGACTCTGTAACAAATCCCCTTAAAAATTCATCTTACTTCCGGCCAAGGGGGGGGGGGGGGGGCTTCGCCTCCAAGACCGGACTCTGAATAACGTTCTTTTATTAAGAAAGTTTGTACTATAGCCGCAAATGCTACTTTATCACAGATCTCGCTGGGACTGCTCTCTGCCGTGTGAGATCATTTCTAATTTTATTTCGACTTATACAATGATCGCGTTAGAATTTGACCCTGAATCATTGTCGAAGGAATAAAATTACGGAGTCGTAGACGGGGGAGGAATAAAAAGGACCATAAACAAATAGGCCTGTATCTCATCAGAAGGAAGTTATTATGTACTGTAATATTGAGGTGTCAAGCTCTCCTACTTAAACATATTTTTATTCATATTGAAGGAATTATCATTCTAGATTTTATTTATATTAAACTCTTACTAATGAAATAAAAAATAAAATTGGACGACAAGATTACAACAGACATCTAACTATAAAAACGAGATCTATGTATCTAATAAAATAAACACTGTGGAGTAACACTTGATATCTTTGTAAGGACCGACCGAACGTTGTCGCTGTAGTTGGTAGGTGGCGCAGAGGTCCTGTGTAGTTAGCACTAGGTCTAGCACCTATTATACTAAAGTTAGGTTTTACTTCTTTGCTCAAGTATCTCCTCACTTATCCCCTCAAGAGGCTGAGCGGACCCCCGAAATTTTATTATGTAAATAACATCTTACTGGCAGTTCATTCCTGGCTGTGATTATATTTTTAAGTGACCGACCAGAGAGATTTTTTAAACAAATTTATCTATTTTATATATACAAATGTCTAATTGCTAATAACTGAATTGTCTATTTTCATATTCTTTGTATTATAACTTATTAACTATTGTATATTTATATAGTTGCATAAGTTATTTTTGTTGCGCTTATTCCACCGTTTGTTAACAACTATTGTTAGAATAATTTTCACATCCAGCATTCTTTTCTTGTTATCAGAACCTGATTCAGACATAACTAAATATGTCGAAATGTCGTTGTCGGGTCGTCACAAGGGGGGTGCCTAGTTACCCTAGCCCTAGTGACGAAGTGAGGGTTGATTAGACGGGTCTTACTACTGTACTATCCGACTCCATATCTGATAGGTATGTGCCGTGACAGTGCACTATGTTCAGGAGAAGAGGTATAGGGTAGGTATTTTAGGTAGTTTATGTGGTCTTGGAATGACCACGAATTCACACTCGGTATCTGGTAGGTGAAAACCGCCCGGATCCCAAAGGCGAGTGTGAACCGGAGAGAGGCAGACTGGATTGGCGTGGGAGACACTACTAGGTAAAGTTTGTAGGGCCACGGCAACCGTTGTCCGCGAGGAGAGGTCTCTCCCAAGGAGGTGCTAGTTTTAGCGAGACGAAGGCAGACAATCCCACTAGGAAAGTGTGGGGTCTGACAAGGCCGGACTAAAAAAGAGCGAGGTTAGGAAGAGAGATGCAGAGGTTTTCATAAATGAGAAGGCCAAATCTTGAAACATCAGTACAGCTGCAGGTACCAGTCAGAGAGCTGTAGTTAAAATGATTTATTGGCTAAAACTAGGGGGTATATATAACCCCAGTAACCAATGAGCTGGGGTGTTATTCTGGCCAACCAAACCGCTGGGTTGCGGTGACCCTAGACTGTTCTAGACCAGGACCCACCCAGCCTTCTAGTCGCTACCTGACTCTCCCTTTAAGGGCCTCTGACCAGTTTTTTGCAGCTGCGTCTTTATTGTTGTGTACAATTTTTACACTGGTATGACTTATGGTTTGGTTATGTTCTACTTGTTCTTAGCATTATAAAACCAGGGGTCAAGATTACTTGTGTTGCTATAGGTTTATTGTGTTCTGCTCTTCATGAATTGTCGGAGTGCACGGAGGGCCGATTGGATGCTAAATTACATGCCCGGTAACGGTCAAAATAATGAAGAGGAATTTATCAATCATTTAGTATTCATACATAATTATTCATATCATGTTGAGTAGATTCTCATTAAACATTTCCTGGTCCCGATCAATAATTTGTATCCTGTTGTGGTATTTTTTTTGGACTGTAATAACATTAAAGTCATTAAAATCGTTTAGTTGCGTTATTTACACTAGATTTGAAGTACTTTCTATGGTCACATTTAAAGTAACTTAATTTCACAAGGGACTGTTTGAAAGAATGGTTTTATACTAAAAGTTTCTGTTCTATGGAACATAAGTACATAACCAACCCCAATATTTATATTTGGTTTACATATTTCGTTATCTCTTTATGAAAAAAACACATACCAATGCTATCAAAGGACTAAGAAAAATTGTACCCCATTATTTAATGTTGACATAAACTCCTGTATTCATAATTAGCCGGACTTAATCATCAATTATTTTAGGATATGTCTGGGATTTTAAAATATTTTATTTATTTGTATCGATTACGTGAAAATAAGTAAGTTTTCAGCGTAGCAAGTGTAGGATAATATGATTACACTTGAAAAAATTGCCATTATAGTCAAATTGAGAAATATCAGAGCCGTATATGAATGAAAAAGCTTATCAAAGTTTACACTAAATCATAAATTGTTGAAAATAATAATAAAATTCATGCTTTGCGTTATATTTAATGTATCATTTGTTACTCTTTGGATATGAACGATTTATTGTAAACTTCAAAAAATACTGCCAAAAGGAAACAGTCCTTTCCTAAAGATTTTTAGCAACTTTTGTTTCTCCCATTCTTACTAAAAAAATTAATAATAAATCCAGCTCACTTCAAACTCGCTTTTTTTAGATTTTAATTTAAGGAGCGCAACGAAACCAAATTTTAATGAAGCCTTGCTTTGCATTACAAAGGTGAATAAAGAAAATTAACGATGCATTAACTCCAGGGCCGGCCAAGTGGGAGAGCGCTAACCCCGAATTAGACGTTATAAAGGAAAAGTTAGCTTTGGGAAATGGTCATTTTATAATATAGTAAACTTGAGAATTCTGCTAGTAAATACGAAATTTACTGAGATTTGATCTAGGGATTCGAACCCAAAACCATAACATTTACTCCACTGCTCAGGTATTTTATTCAGAGTACCACGTATACCTTATGTATGCTTATGTATATGTATGTATACGATATGAGGAATTTCTTCATCACATGCCGTTCTATAGCCCGGGGTGACAAGGTCGGTGTGAATAGCTAGAAAAAATATTTTTCTTTTTTAAATATCATTACGATTTATTTTCCCTTATGCCACCTCTAATAATTTCAAACTTTAACTACTGGGGGAAAACCCCGGACTTAAAAAATTCAATAGCTTTTAATGTGCCACTTGAAAAGGTTTAAATGTTAGAAAACCAGGCTGACTAGAAAAAAATAATTTTTTGCTAATATACAATGCATCTAGAACGAAATTTTTCGGGTGTACTCATCCATAACATTTAGTCAATCATAAAAAAATGTTACAAAATATTATTTTTTATTTCGAAATCGCTTAATTTTTTTTTGGCATATAATTTGAATCTATTAATTAAAATTGCACTTATTTTGTTTAATTTAGTACATCTACATTTTTTGTGGATACATCTGTTCTGTTACAATTCTGTTTCATAATACAAGACTTTAAGAGAATTTAAAAGGTGATGAAGCTCACCTTAATGGTGATTATAACTAATAATAACTTAGAAATCTACGTAAAAACTAACCTACGTTTTCCCGGCGAGTCTGTTGCCATCGGTGTGGGAAGGGTGGCTGATTTTTAGCTAGTAAAAACAGGATGCACAAATAAATACTATTTTTCAGATATAATTTATTATTCCTTATTTCCCGTCATTATATATTTACAACACACGCTAATTGGCATATTTCGAAGTATTGAGGAACATAAAATTTCAAACAGATTTCCTTAATTTTTACAACCGCTAAGAAACAGGTTTTGTACGGAACAGGCAAACGATGAAACCAGAACCATTCCCTTCCGGCTGTGTGAGAAGGGTTCAACGAAATCTAATATATAAACATATTCACATTCGACTGCAGAATCGATCGAGGCAGATAACCAGATTGGGACGTAAGGATTTTTCCGGTTGAGATGAGCAGACACGACAAGCTCATCGCCCCCCTCAAATGCGAACATGTAAATGCCGGGAGGAGGGTTCGCGACGATAACAAAGTTCAGGAAGTGTTGTAGGCCATCCCTTGATAGGGCAGCGTTCTCAAAAGGGCACTGGCAAGATATTCTATAAGATAAATAATATAAAGCCAGAAAACATTAGAAATCGCAACTTACATTCATTCCAGCCGATAAACCTGGAGAATATAAATAAAAAAAACTTATCAATATCAAAGTAAATGGTTTACTACAAGCTCAGTTAAAAATGGTTTATTCACTTTGCTCTGCTCATGTATAGGATATTGTATTATATCGTTCTACACACACTAAAAAAACTTTATTAGATATCTTTTCTATAGCTAAAATAACTTTATTAGATATCTTTCCTATAGCTAAAAATAACTTTATTAGATATCTTTCCTATAGCTAAAAATAACTTTATTAGATATCTTTCCTATAGCTAAAAATAACTTTATTAGATATCTTTCCTATAGCTAAAAATAACTTTATTAGATATCTTTCCTATAGCTAAAAATAACTTTATTAGATATCTTTCCTATAGCTAAAAATAACTTTATTAGATATCTTTCCTATAGCTAAAAATAACTTTATTAGATATCTTTCCTATAGCTAAAAATAACTTTATTAGATATCTTTCCTATAGCTAAAAATAACTTTATTAGATATCTTTCCTATAGCTAAAAATAACTTTATTAGATATCTTTCCTATAGCTAAAAATAACTTTATTAGATATCTTTCCTATAGCTAAAAATAACTTTATTAGATATCTTTCCTATAGCTAAAAATAACTTTATTAGATATCTTTCCTATAGCTAAAAATAACTTTATTAGATATCTTTCCTATAGCTAAAAATAACTTTATTAGATATCTTTCCTATAGCTAAAAATAACTTTATTAGATATCTTTCCTATAGCTAAAAATAACTTTATTAGATATCTTTCCTATAGCTAAAAATAACTTTATTAGATATCTTTCCTATAGCTAAAAATAACTTTATTAGATATCTTTCCTATAGCTAAAAATAACTTTATTAGATATCTTTCCTATAGCTAAAAATAACTTTATTAGATATCTTTCCTATAGCTAAAAATAACTTTATTAGATATCTTTCCTATAGCTAAAAATAACTTTATTAGATATCTTTCCTATAGCTAAAAATAACTTTATTAGATATCTTTCCTATAGCTAAAAATAACTTTATTAGATATCTTTCCTATAGCTAAAAATAACTTTATTAGATATCTTTCCTATAGCTAAAAATAACTTTATTAGATATCTTTCCTATAGCTAAAAATAACTTTATTAGATATCTTTCCTATAGCTAAAAATAACTTTATTAGATATCTTTCCTATAGCTAAAAATAACTTTATTAGATATCTTTCCTATAGCTAAAAATAACTTTATTAGATATCTTTCCTATAGCTAAAAATAACTTTATTAGATATCTTTCCTATAGCTAAAAATAACTTTATTAGATATCTTTCCTATAGCTAAAAATAACTTTATTAGATATCTTTCCTATAGCTAAAAATAACTTTATTAGATATCTTTCCTATAGCTAAAAATAACTTTATTAGATATCTTTCCTATAGCTAAAAATAACTTTATTAGATATCTTTCCTATAGCTAAAAATAACTTTATTAGATATCTTTCCTATAGCTAAAAATAACTTTATTAGATATCTTTCCTATAGCTAAAAATAACTTTATTAGATATCTTTCCTATAGCTAAAAATAACTTTATTAGATATCTTTCCTATAGCTAAAAATGACTTTATTAGATATCTTTCCTATAGCTAAAAATGACTTTATTAGATATCTTTCCTATAGCTAAAAATGACTTTATTAGATATCTTTCCTATAGCTAAAAATGACTTTATTAGATATCTTTCCTATAGCTAAAAATAACTTTATTAGATATCTTTCCTATAGCTAAAAATAACTTTATTAGATATCTTTCCTATAGCTAAAAATAACTTTATTAGATATCTTTCCTATAGCTAAAAATAACTTTATTAGATATCTTTCCTATAGCTAAAAATGACTTTATTAGATATCTTTCCTATAGCTAAAAATGACTTTATTAGATATCTTTCCTATAGCTAAAAATGACTTTATTAGATATCTTTCCTATAGCTAAAAATGACTTTATTAGATATCTTTCCTATAGCTAAAAATGACTTTATTAGATATCTTTCCTATAGCTAAAAATAACTTTATTAGATATCTTTCCTATAGCTAAAAATAACTTTATTAGATATCTTTCCTATAGCTAAAAATAACTTTATTAGATATCTTTCCTATAGCTAAAAATAACTTTATTAGATATCTTTCCTATAGCTAAAAATAACTTTATTAGATATCTTTCCTATAGCTAAAAATAACTTTATTAGATATCTTTCCTATAGCTAAAAATGACTTTATTAGATATCTTTCCTATAGCTAAAAATGACTTTATTAGATATCTTTCCTATAGCTAAAAATGACTTTATTAGATATCTTTCCTATAGCTAAAAATGACTTTATTAGATATCTTTCCTATAGCTAAAAATGACTTTATTAGATATCTTTCCTATAGCTAAAAATGACTTTATTAGATATCTTTCCTATAGCTAAAAATAACTTTATTAGATATCTTTCCTATAGCTAAAAATAACTTTATTAGATATCTTTCCTATAGCTAAAAATGACTTTATTAGATATCTTTCCTATAGCTAAAAATGACTTTATTAGATATCTTTCCTATAGCTAAAAATGACTTTATTAGATATCTTTCCTATAGCTAAAAATGACTTTATTAGATATCTTTCCTATAGCTAAAAATGACTTTATTAGATATCTTTCTTATAGCTAAAAATAACTTTATTAGATATCTTTCCTATAGCTAAAAATAACTTTATTAGATATCTTTCCTATAGCTAAAAATAACTTTATTAGATATCTTTCCTATAGCTAAAAATAACTTTATTAGATATCTTTCCTATAGCTAAAAATAACTTTATTAGATATCTTTCCTATAGCTAAAAATAACTTTATTAGATATCTTTCCTATAGCTAAAAATAACTTTATTAGATATCTTTCCTATAGCTAAAAATAACTTTATTAGATATCTTTCCTATAGCTAAAAATAACTTTATTAGATATCTTTCCTATAGCTAAAAATAACTTTATTAGATATCTTTCCTATAGCTAAAAATAACTTTATTAGATATCTTTCCTATAGCTAAAAATAACTTTATTAGATATCTTTCCTATAGCTAAAAATAACTTTATTAGATATCTTTCCTATAGCTAAAAATAACTTTATTAGATATCTTTCCTATAGCTAAAAATAACTTTATTAGATATCTTTCCTATAGCTAAAAATAACTTTATTAGATATCTTTCCTATAGCTAAAAATAACTTTATTAGATATCTTTCCTATAGCTAAAAATAACTTTATTAGATATCTTTCCTATAGCTAAAAATAACTTTATTAGATATCTTTCCTATAGCTAAAAATAACTTTATTAGATATCTTTCCTATAGCTAAAAATAACTTTATTAGATATCTTTCCTATTGCTAAAAATAATCTTAAATAATGAAAACATAGTTATAATAAAATGACGAAAATAATCAAGCATAAACTACTCTTGTCATTGTAGATTTACGCATTATTATGTCATGATGACGAAGAACTGCTTAATAATAATTAAGTAGATTTACAAGTCGGAATTCTATTGAATTTAATCGATCTGAAAATGCTACGCAATGGCACACTGATGAAACAGCTATATCTTCAGGATACCTAAGACCCCCCCCCCAAGCCTAATAGGTCCTACAGCCGACCGGAAGGACAAACAAAGCCCTGTACTTCGGGCAGAACCCCCAACTTAAATTCTGCAGAGTACCACCCTGTATCCATTTCAAGCAGTCATCCTTCCTGTATTAATAATCTTTATCGGGTATTTATGCCGTTCACCGAATTGTTTTTATCAATAAAGTGATTTGGACTAGAAATTCTTAATTGGACAATCGCCATGGATGTAGCCGAAATTTTATCTCCTTGGAGAAGGCGAGTGGTGCCCACTTAGAACAAAGATTGTTCAAGTAATTGGCATGGCAACAACTTACGCGATATGTTCACCCAGTGGAAGTAGAAGTGATACTTACACTAACTAAGCCATTAGAACTCGCACGCTTGTTGGCATTGTGGAGAAAACAAACCATAATAATTCTTACACGACTAAATACAGTTAACAACAATACAACATATATATAAAATAGACTGCAGAATAATCTAGACATAAGTAATTTCTACTTACAAATTATACAATACAAAGACAAAAAATTTTAACAATTTTATGTTTCTCACATTTTCTGGAACATCGATTCAAAATACAAAGATAGGTGGTAATACATTTTATGGATGGTAAAAATATACAAATACAAATTATAAACAATCCAAACTATTACATTAAAATTTTAATACTAAGTATTACTTGGAGTTTTAAACAATTTTATATTTCTCACATTTTCTGGAACATCGATTCAAAATACAAAGATAGGTGGTAATACATTTTATGGATGGTAAAAATATACAAATACAAATTATAAACAATCTAAACTATTACATTAAAATTTTAATACTAAGTATTACTTGGAGTTTTAAACAATTTTATATTTCTCACATTTTCTGGAACATCGATTCAAAATACAAAGATAGGTGGTAATACATTTTATGGATGGTAAAAATATACAAATACAAATTATAAACAATCTAAACTATTACATTAAAATTTTAATACTAAGTATTACTTGGAGTTTTAACAATTTTATATTTCTCACATTTTCTGGAACATCGATTCAAAATACAAAGATAGGTGGTAATACATTTTATGGATGGTAAAAATATACAAATACAAATTATAAACAATCTAAACTATTACATTAAAATTTTAATACTAAGTATTACTTGGAGTTTTAAACAATTTTATATTTCTCACATTTTCTGGAACATCGATTCAAAATACAAAGATAGGTGGTAATACATTTTATGGATGGTAAAAATATACAAATACAAATTATAAACAATCTAAACTATTACATTAAAATTTTAATACTAAGTATTACTTGGAGTTTTAACAATTTTATATTTCTCACATTTTCTGGAACATCGATTCAAAATACAAAGAAAGGTGGTAATACATTTTATGGATGGTAAAAATATACAAATACAAATTATAAACAATCTAAACTATTACATTAAAATTTTAATACTAAGTATTACTTGGAGTTTTAACAATTTTATATTTCTCACATTTTCTGGAACATCGATTCAAAATACAAAGATAGGTGGTAATACATTTTATGGATGGTAAAAATATACAAATACAAATTATAAACAATCTAAACTATTACATTAAAATTTTAATACTAAGTATTACTTGGAGTTTTAAACAATTTTATATTTCTCACATTTTCTGTAACATCGATTCAAAATACAAAGATAGGTGGTAATACATTTTATGGATGGTAAAAATATACAAATACAAATTATAAACAATCTAAACTATTACATTAAAATTTTAATACTAAGTATTACTTGGAGTTTTAAACAATTTTATATTTCTCACATTTTCTGGAACATCGATTCAAAATACAAAGATAGGTGGTAATACATTTTATGGATGGTAAAAATATACAAATACAAATTATAAACAATCTAAACTATTACATTAAAATTTTAATACTAAGTATTACTTGGAGTTTTAAACAATTTTATATTTCTCACATTTTCTGGAACATCGATTCAAAATACAAAGATAGGTGGTAATACATTTTATGGATGGTAAAAATATACAAATACAAATTATAAACAATCTAAACTATTACATTAAAATTTTAATACTAAGTATTACTTGGAGTTTTAAACAATTTTATATTTCTCACATTTTCTGGAACATCGATTCAAAATACAAAGATAGGTGGTAATACATTTTATGGATGGTAAAAATATACAAATACAAATTATAAACAATCTAAACTATTACATTAAAATTTTAATACTAAGTATTACTTGGAGTTTTAACAATTTTATATTTCTCACATTTTCTGGAACATCGATTCAAAATACAAAGATAGGTGGTAATACATTTTATGGATGGTAAAAATATACAAATACAAATTATAAACAATCTAAACTATTACATTAAAATTTTAATACTAAGTATTACTTGGAGTTTTAAACAATTTTATATTTCTCACATTTTCTGGAACATCGATTCAAAATACAAAGATAGGTGGTAATACATTTTATGGATGGTAAAAATATACAAATACAAATTATAAACAATCTAAACTATTACATTAAAATTTTAATACTAAGTATTACTTGGAGTTTTAACAATTTTATATTTCTCACATTTTCTGGAACATCGATTCAAAATACAAAGATAGGTGGTAATACATTTTATGGATGGTAAAAATATACAAATACAAATTATAAACAATCTAAACTATTACATTAAAATTTTAATACTAAGTATTACTTGGAGTTTTAACAAAAAAAAGTTTGAAATGTTACCAGCTAATGGCCCAATTGAAGTGGACTACTGAAGTTTAAGAAAGTTGCTTATGCTCAGTACGCCAATGTAATTTTAGATTGTATTGGATTCGGATCTCAGCTACGAAAAATGGCAGAGAGCAGTAATCTAAATTTTTTTATAACATGTTTTTTTTATGACTACTCTGCGAAAATTAATCATTTTGATCGATGATGTTTTGGGTAGCTAAGTATCAGTATTCTCGGAAGCGGCCGTCGGGGAGGTCTCGTCGACCCACCAACTGCCCGGTGGGCGTCAGAAAGAGATATATAAACCTTTGGTCTTTAACCTTTTCTGGCGGCCTAGGCGGCGGGTAGCTTAATTCGTATTAGTTCATTGACCTGACTCTATAAGACTTTAGAAGATTATGCTCAGGAGAAGAGGTAGGAAGAGGAGTATAGGTAGTTTTTCGTGGTCTTGGAATGAACACCAGTTCAAGGTCGGTATCTGAGGGTAGGCAAAAACCGTTCGGATCCCAAAGGCCAGTATGAACCGGAAAGAGGCAGAATGGACCGCTGGGGCAGACGCTACATTGTAGGGCCCGGGTTCTCGTCTTCATGGACAGGATCCCTTCCAAGGATCTGCTAGTTTTGCGAGACGAAGCCAGGGATCCCACTAGGAAGGTGTGTGGTCTGACAACGCCGGACTAAAACATAGTAAGGTTAGGAATGAAAGATGTAGAGGTAGTTCAATAAGAAAGCCATGGTTCGAGTAGAGCAGCAAGTGCCAGTGCAGAGTCAAAGATCAGTGTTCCAACTGAATAGAAAAAGCTCAGAATGTCTTCCTTATATAGGCAGGAAATTGCTGCCTACAGCAAATGAGAGCTGTTGTTTTCGACCAATCATATGATCGTTAATTTTGGCTAACCAGGGGCTACTACTCCCGATCCCCTAGTGAGCTCTTACGTCGTGAACTAGTCCCCTCTCTTTATACTGACGCCAAAAAAATGTATTTACAAAATATGGAAAGGTAGGGGGGTAATTTCTATTTGTTCGTGGTGAAGAAGTATGCGCTACAAGTACACAAATACTTAATGATAAACGAATTTCCTTTATTGTCACAAATTTACTTACAAACTATTACCCTTCATCTGTAGGAGGACGTCCTGTTACCTTCTTCTGGCGCTGTTCCGTTGGGTAGACCCGGAGACCCTGTTCGCTCACTCAAGGAGGTTGTGATGGATACAGAGTCCACATCACACCCAGATTGAGTGAGTCAACAGAAGCCCCCTCTGCAGTCATTCTTCTTTCTACCTCTTTAATTGAGGGCAGGGCGGCCGGTGTTTTCTTCCACAGTGGAGTAATCGATTGTATCCGCGTACAAATACGCCAAGGTGGAGATGTGTTGACTCCTTAGAATAGATGGGCTGTTTTCTAATATCATTGTTCATACTCATTATTAAAATAATATCTATACTAAATCATGCTTAATATAAATATATACATGATCTTAAAATAGGAAAGTCTGTGCTCACTTAAATTGTACTATTTTGGTAAGCTAAATAAAAGCTACAATACAGTATGCATTTGTTACAAAACTGTACGTATAATACATCGGTTACCATCCGACAAGAACCGTTGTTGGCTCAACTAGGCAAAGCAGTTCATTAGTAGCAAATATCTTTTAAAGTTTTTTACTATGACAAATCTTTATTTGTAAAAGGGGAATACAAATTGTGATAAATAATCTCACCCATAAAAAGAATCCTCCGAATTCGTCTGTGGGTTTGATGGACTCAAATTTTCTTGGGTCAATACTTAATTAAAAAATATAAATTACTTTTGAGAAGATAAAGTAACATTATCGAGAGATGGTCGGAGTTTGTTTACTTCAATCATCATTATTGACCAAAATACTTCATTTGCTTGTCAAACCATCTTGCCAATTTCAAATTGTGATAGTTAGAATATTCTCAATTTTATGTATCCTTAGCTTTAGGATAAAATTTAAAATCGCTTCTGACTCGCGAAATGTCACTTAGAAGAGATACAGGATCAACTTTTTCTATCCTCTAATTATAGGACAAAAGCTCTGTAGCCCAACGATGAAGCATTGATGAAGCTTCCGGGTACTTTCTAAAGGACGAACAAGCCACCTTTGCCGTGGTAGAACCTGCTGAAGACCGGATACCTTCTAAGGAACAAACAAACTGAGTAGGGCCAAGCGAAGAATAGTCATCTTCTATCATTATCAGTTGATCTTTGGAGGAAAAATCATACCAGAAGACCTACGGAACAAATACAACACATCCTTCGTCGAGAAAATCGGTTGAACTATTTTCGTTATATATGATAAGCTCACTCGTCCAATATGTGCTATTCCTATAAACATATAAATAAGTTAAATTCACATTGTCATCTGTTAGAATGTTAGAACAAAGTGGAAAGTTATGTTGGATTGAGAGGATCAGTTTTAGTAGAGAACGTGCCGAGGGAAGCTCGTTGTACTATCTCAGTAGAAGTGGAGTTTATTTGAAAATAGTTTCTTAAAATAGAAAATGTTTACACGACGGAGCGGAAAAGGCAGCTGAGGTTTACACTGCTCGCCAGCTCCCCCTGTCTTTACTGTACCAACACCAAAATCTATCTGAGGGGTATTAATAATATAAATACAGTTTTTTTGTTTGTTTGGCTTAAAAATAGTCTTGATTTCGCTAGGGGAAGTATCATCGGGTGCGGGCTATTTTAATCGACTAGCTTCATGCATATTCATTGATTTCGATTTTTTTTTTTTCGATAATAAAACAAAACACATATCACAACATTCCTTATTTGAAGGCTTTAACTTATGAATCAAGATTGGAATGTTGCTGAGAAAAGAAATCTTCGTTTCCTCCCTCATATCCCCTAACTACGGCTGTGTGATGTATGAGGGTCTGTCAGTGAGAACTCGAAGACAAGTTAAAGCGAATCATGCTGTGCTTCGTTAGATCTGTCTTTGAGGCTCTACACTTGGTACGGGACTTCCCCTCCTTCGGTGCACAGTACATTCCTATTCCGAACCATCAATCCCCGTTACCTGCTCTTCTATATACAATATTCTACAGCTTAAATATTCCTTGCCACAAAACTGTAGCGAACTTTCCTTCCTCCCTCCCTCCACTACTCTATAGAACCTCTTCTCTCCTAATATCTTCTATATACCATCCTTTGGTACCTCCAAAACCGTCCTATTACAACACACCATCGCCATCCTGACGCTTGCTAGTTTGGGAAGGGTTTATTCATTAAATACTATTGCCTTACTTTTTATCTTTTTTTTTTTTTTTGTCACGGAAAGGTCTTAAAAAACAGGCGAATATCATTACTTTCGGTTCTTTTCTTCTTTTGTTTTTTTCCTTTCCTTCCATTTTCCCTCATTATCTCTACGTGCTTTTGTTTTCTTTCATCTGTCCACGCGACTCCCTTTTTCGATTTTTCCTTTCCCACAAGAACCTTAATTTCCTTCAGTCTTTTTCTATATCTTTCTCCGTACTGACAATCCTGGTCCGTTATTCCTAGTCTTTCAGTTTCTTCCTTCATCTGCTTGGTGTATCCCCTTGAGCTTCTGTATCCTCAGATTTTCTAGAATATTTCCTTGTTTAGTCTTTCCGGGGCCATTCTTACTATATGTCCGTGGAATTTCAGTCTCCTGATCCTTATGTCCGTTTCTAGGTCTTTTGTGTCTTTGTAGATTTCTTGGTTGGATCCTTCTTAGGATTCTTCGTTCTATTCTCAGTAGTTTCTCTAGATTGGGGAGGCATGAGGTTTCCATCCCATATAATATTACCGGTTTAACGACTGTGTTGTAGTGTCTTATTTTCGCTTTAGTGGACAGGTTTTTGTTGTTATATACGTTACTGGTTGCAAAACTTAGTCTCTCTAGTTTGGTGATTCTTTCTTTCATACTTTCTTTTTCCGAACCATTGTATAGTCTCGCCCAGGTATTTAAATTTTTGTGTTACTTTTATTGGTCCGTATTTGGTTTCTACTGCTTTCTTCTTGAAGTCTGGGTCTGTAGTCGTTAGTTCTGTTCTTTCGTATGAGATTTGTATACCTGTTTTTTTCGGCTATTTCTGTCAGTGTGTTTATTTGGTCGATCGCCTTGCCTTACTTGTATTATATACTTTTTCTATAACTACTGTACGTAAGTAAACTATTACTGGCGGCCTAGCAAGAGTTATCAGCTGTTCGTCAGAACTGGGGCACAGCAGGCTGGTGGGGAAGGGGTTTTAATTGCGGCAATCTAGCCGGTGCCACTTAGCAATGGGGGGCAATTCTAACTGCTGCATTGAAATAATCATGGCTGGAGTGGCTCTTCGCCTAAATCTATGACAGGGCACTGGAACCAGTAGGCACAAATCATTCACAGGCTAAACAGATAAACATCAGTAATAATTTTTAATAAAATCTAATATAAAAATAATTTATAAAATCTATGCTTTAGAGTGAAACTTTTGGAACAGTGAAAATTGACAACTCTGTGTCGTCATGGATAAGACATATTAAATGCGGATTCTCATGTCAAGAAATCAATTCATGGAGTCTGATTTTAATTAAGTTTGAAAGAAAGGGAATATTTAAATAATTGGCGTAACGTATAGTATGAAACGTAACATGGTGTGCTCACTAGTCTTCGAGGAATTGGAACAATTGTGTAAACCACTTAATACTTTTGATTTTTTTTTTTTTTTTTATTGAAAATTACTTAATTTTATTTTTATAACTATCTTTGTCACCGAAATTATTCATTTGAAAAAAAAAAATTTTTTTTCTCTCTCTCTTTCTTCCATAGCCCCTTCAACAAAAGACCATTATACATAACTATAGATCCTCAGGCGAATCCAACTACAAATTATTTTGTATTTCCTGTAGCATCACTACATTATATACAGGTTTTATTATTTTATAGAAATTATATAATGAATAAACAAGTATAATGATATACATTATACGTGACTGGACTAAACTGACTCTAATAAAGGTGATGGGGCTCACCTTTGTGATCAAACTTAAAACTAACTTACATACTAATTCATAACCTAATTTTTCCCCGACAGTCTGTTGCCATTCATGCGAGAGGGATGGTGGGGTCATAGTGTTAAACACTGGGTTTGTCAGCTGCTGCAACGATTCAAAAAACTTAATGTGTCTCCGGCGGATGAACTCACCCACCGACAGCACAGCAAGCAACGGGTGCAGGTCAGCGTTCTTCAAACTCTCGAAAGAGGTATGTCGGACCACTTTTCGCATGATTCCATTCTGGAAGTGTTGGAGACATTAGGCTGTATTGTCAGTCAAGTGGGTAAATAGTGGGGCACCGTACAGCAGAGCTGGCCGAAGGACACATTTTTTTATCATCAATTTGAGACGAAGCGACAGGTTAGGTGAAGTTAGCAAGTGCGATAGCCGGTAAGGCCTTTGTAGTACTTTTTCTATTTTATCACTAAAATGAGTAGAGAAATGGAGATGCCTATCCATACTTCAAAGCTGAATAGCCTAATTGAATATATATCGATGAAATACCATAATCAGGATGTATATTTAAATAAAGCGAGAAGTGTTTGATAATTCGAATGTACTTAAGAACTATTGTTGTACCGTTGAAAAGAAAGTTCAAATAAAAATCTTTCAATTAGTTCAACCTATGAAATCATTTTCAATCAGAAACAGACGACAGAGCAAAGATGCATGTTGTATTGAGTTCGGTCATGCAGAACCGAGACAGCCTTAGGCAATCATTTTTAAGGGTTTCATTGGTTTTGTCACCCACCAGAACCCTACTGGAAACCTTCGAATTTTCTCAGATAGTTTGCGAACCCTAGTATATTCTCAGAATGTGTTGCTGACTCCTCGACTCCTGTAGATGGGCAGAGGTAGCAGAGAAACCTCAGCCAGAGGATGTAATCTTTTAGCGGGCCTAGAAGAGGGTGCGGCCTACAATGGTGTCTTTGTCACTGACTAGCTGGGACCTTTCACGTTCTGTAGTCACTTCAGCATCAGCCGCTTCCGTTACTGTCCTTAGTGTCTACTACTTCCGGTGATCATTATTTAGACACTTTTAAGATTTAAACGCCTCACCAAGGATTAAATATAATAAAAATAGAAAACTAATATCCCGAAATAGGCTAATAGCATCTTTTTAATTCTTAAATTATGTAACTAGGTTCTAACCATGTCAAATATAACGCAAAGTTTGTTTCTGCTTGACATCAATTTTCGATGAATCGAGTTGTGACGAGTACTTTTTGATCTGACAAAACTTTTTTTTTTTTTTTAACAATCTTTATTGTGCAATAATTACAATCTGCCTTTTATAAGGCAATAATAATACAGATAAATGATCTCATTCATACCATATCTCATTCATACCATACATCTGACAAAACTGCCAATGATAATCGCTGATGATAACAAAGGCTCTCTCTCCTCTGGGCACGATAGAACTGTATCTCTTCAGTTGAGGTAATTGTGGCGATGAAGAGAGACGGTTGGCTGGAAGAGGAAGGGGGAGGGGTCAGCGATAGCCTATTATAGCGCCCGTTACAAGATAGGCCATTCATTAGCTCTTGAAAGATTGGATCCTATTGGTCAAGAGAGCTTAACGACCAAATGAAGTTTGTTCATCACAGTCGTCACACTTCCAGCAAACACGGGTCTGTACAGTAGGCAACATCCCATCTCTTAATAGAAAATAGATTACTAATATACAAAGTTATACTTAGGGAAATCTGGACATACGGAATAAAGCTATGGGGGGTCAGCAAAAAAGTCAAATATTAAGCGCATCCATTCCTTTCAATCAAAAGTCCAGAGAACAATAGTAAATGCCCCTTATTACGTCAGCAACGAAACCCTTCATAACGATCTTAATATACCCTACATTCTTGAACTCATCCCTTCCAAGTTCATAAAATTCCGTAGTAACATATCCAACCACCCAAATCACCTACCACGCTGCACCGCTCATCCCTATAATCCTCCTTGGAGACCGAACGGCAGTGGCCTCGTGACTTGCTATAAATACGTGAAAGTGGGAGTCCTGGGAATGGCCAGTTTCTTCAATCATGTCCTGAGCGTCTGTGACTCTCGCGATCTTGGTCAGACACCACTGGCTCGTATCCGGTGATGCGGCTGACGGAGGACTTAGCTTCCTCTTTCGCATGCGAGGCAGGTGACAACCACGTGGATTTGGGAGCTCTCTGGGCTGTTTTTAAATACTGTATGAATGAGAACATTTATCACAATTGCCTATTTCCCAAAAAGGCAAGATTGCAATTTTATCACAAAAAAGTTTCAATTTCAAAAAAATATTCTATATGTCTTAAAAATTCAAAATAAGGGAAAATACTTATCCAAAAAAAAAAAATGACAGAAAATAAAAAATATTCTCTACTAACTGAGCAACTCGGCCTCAGGTGAAAACTACTACACAATGCAGTAGCCTTTGGACAGAGATAGGGCAGACTAGATGTTTCCAGGAGCTAGATTTGTATTTGATAAAGATAATCATATGAAAATATTTGAATAAATAGTTTTTAAGTGAGATATTTTGAGTTCGGTTCTATGAGTGAGTCATTTGAAGGTCTTCACTAGAGGTAGGCTAGCTCAGTTAGTAGACATATATTTATTTTTGGCTAATAATTATAAATGATCTATTATGAAGAAATTTATTAATTTTAATTAAAAAATAAACAAGTACGAATTACTCAGAAAGGTTGGGATCCAAATTGATCGTTTTGTTTTTGCTCGCTTTAGACATGTCGTTGGAATCAAATTCTTAGTTATAGCTTCCATTTTTTTTATATCAAACAAATGCTGTTAAATATAGACTTTATATATAGAGCCTTAAAGTACAGCTGTTGCATCATCTGCGGCCTGCGTACATCTAATATTCAATTGCTAAATGATCTAGTTGTGAGCTAGTCCTTCAGCGATTGCTGTCCGCACGGCATCCAATGCCATACTAAAAAAATAAACCAGATGAAGAAGTGCAAGTAAGATAAATGCTTTTGTTGCCGGGGGTGATAAATTCTCGGGTTGACTGGCAAAACTGTTTTCATAGCAGATTAATTACCAATTATGTCGGCCCAGGCCCCTCCTGGAATCCTCGCTTCATCCCCTCTATCTTCCAGCATTTATATATGCCGGTTATGAGCCACGGGTAACATGGTATGGGGAATTGTATTTATTTATTGTTATTTATTTTTTTATGATATATATAAAGTAAGAATCCATCTCTTATTTACAAACACTAACACAATGGCAATTAAATTATTCTGTAGACATTTCGCTTTCATTTTCCGTTCAATTTACTGTTTGGGTCATTTTTTACTGACAATGGTATTTGAGCAACTATCAGTTATATTCTTATATGAATTTAATCTTGGGCATAATACTTCTGAAACATCAATTAGGCTTTTGGCGATGGAGTGTATATCGGTGGTTCTTTAGGTTCCAATCCGGCAATACAAGTCTCCAGAAAGAATCTCGTGGAAGACAAAGAAACCAAGCTGGATGATGATAAATTAAAAGCTTTAGTAGAGGCCAATCCACATCAGACAAGTAGACAACTTTCAAAACAATTAAACATCAGCCATACTTCTGTTATATAAACACCTTCATGCTTTTGGGAAATTAAAAAAAAAAAAATGGCCACTTGATTTGACCAGAAACTTTGTTGTCAGCTAACTTTAAAAAAATTCCGTGATCTGAAAATATAAGTTTTACCAACTCCTGACTTATCGACGAATGAATATAATTTTTTTTTATAGCGTCTGACGCATTTTTAAAAAGCGAAATATTCCAAAAAAATTTTATTTCTCAAATATATTGATTCTAAGACAATAAAGTTTCTTTGAGCAAGGCGTGGGAAAAAAAAAACCTTTTGGTCGCTGGGATAAATGTATTGAAGCTAACGGAAGTTACTTTTGTATACAAATAATATGTTTGAGGTAGCGGTTCATTAGTCTGTGGTATAATAGGTATTTATGTGCAACAAATTTTATGTTTGATGGTGGCAGCATTGATGGATGACGAGCTTTCGATAGAGGACTCTTAAGTATTTGCCTCCCTATGGGTTTTCAATCAATTAGGATTTTCATTTTTGAAATTAATTAATTTCAATTAAATTGACCTGAATTAATACATTCAAAGATCAGCATTCGGCTCAATTGAAACAGTGGTTTGACCGATAATATGACTAGCGATTCGAGATGACAAATGATTTTTTTATAACGTGTTTTAGAAAAAGTAAACCACAAAAAGATGTTGCTATTTCCAAATAAAATCAATTGAAATAACAAATCTTTTTTCTCATCACAGTGAAGTTTTTTTTCAACAACTTTCAACAACAACAAATGACAAGTTAGACCTGTCGAAAACGTTTCAGTTCAATAAACTATACTGTGGAAAGACGGAATATTTGTTATATATACCTATTTAAAATAGATTGTATATAAGATATGTTCGTTATATATTTACTAGACTTGACACTGACTGAAATCAGCTGGGAATTCAAACATTCCTGTATTCCAATAAAATATTTTTATCAAAAACTCAATAACATAATCGTCTAGAGATTTATTATAATACAAATATGCATTATAAAAAGTACTTACTACCTCCTTGCGCTCACTGTAGCTAGTGTTACTTACCTGAAAAAATAAACATTTATATTTTAATGTAAGTTAACTTAATAAATATAAAAATTAAAACTATTTCAATTGTATAAAGTGTAATAATTAAATAGCATTAACATGGATGGCGAAACTTGCCAATTGAATATATCATTATTGTCAATTTGTATATTATTTGCCTCCATGGAGTTTTACAAAGGAGCATAGCGAAGAGTGGGGGGGGGGGGCCCGCCTGCCACATGTTTACTGTCTCGGAGGCAACATGCCCTATTAACTTCCCGACAAAACACAGCTCAACATAAAACAAGGGAGCCTTAAAAAGATCGTTGGAAGACAACATGTGGCCTCTTTTGGCCGGTGTTCAACATTCAATATCTACCGATAGCCTTTAGCTCAGAATAGACAGAATTTTTTTTTTTTTTTTAATCGTCTGCTGGAGAAAAATGCTTACAATCATAGAGTTATTTGTATGAAAATTTGAATACTATTATATATATATATATATATATCAATTTTTCTATTTAACCTAATACTATAATGGGGTTGTATAATTCTGGATTTTCATCAGAAGAAATTACACGTAACTATGAGAACAATCTTATTCCCTTGCTGAAAGAAAATGTATAATTTCGGAGACAAGATCTTTTTCCATGGAGGATAGAGTTTCTAGTTATGATTAGAGAAGTGAGAAACGCGAGGTGTAGGCTAGAATGCTTTAACATAGTAAGGGGCTCGTCATGGCATAGACATGTTTGATGATTGTTACCGTGACAACTACAAAACCTCGAATAAATAGAAACCACCCTCTTCCCGGACCAGAAAACAATCACCAACCTTTTCATACTTTTGTCAATAAATCTTCGGCGTCGGTATAGGCAGAGGGGACTAGATCCCGACACCGGAAGAGCTCACTAGGGGCCATATCGATAGAGCTGGAATGTTCTACGCTTGTTTCGCCATTGGATTTTAACCAATACACCACCAGAATATTTCAGATTGTTGAAGAATTTCCCATTCAGAACTCAAAAATGGGTTGGCAAGAAAGCGATTACGGTTTGCACCAGTAGATATTTATGTTTGTTTCGTTATTCTTTTGTCAATGTTAGAATTTTGTTCTTTTGATATTTGGTAGTCGATACCTTTAGGTTGCTACAGAAACAAATTCCGTGTAATTTTCTTTACAACAGTCAGTTGGATTGAGTGCAAAAATAAGCATTTTTGACACATTTTACTTTTTTATTTTCATAAAGGGAAGAAAGTGGCTGAGGCTCACAAAGAGATATGTGAAGTTTATGGTGTTGATTGTTGAACAGAACGCACCTGTCAGATATTGTTTTAAAAAATTTCGTTCTGGGCTCTTTTCACTGAAAAATAGAACTTTGGTAATTTTATCATATAAGTGTGCGAGAGATTACAAACCAATTAACTGCATCACAATGAAAATCATATAAGACATCTTGGACTTGTTAAGAAGCTTGACCAATTTGGTTCCGCCACGACAATGCGAGGTCTCACACATCTTTAGCAACACGTACGAAACTATTGGAGCTTGGTTGGGAAGTGATGTCGCATTCCTCATACAGCCCCGACCTTGCACTATCGGATTATCATTTATTTCGAAGTAAATATTTTGTAAAACTTCTTAAATGGTAAAAATGTCAGTCATAACGATGACCTCAAATCGCACTTGGTTGATTTTTTCGGCTGATAAGGACCAGAAGTTCTATGAGCGCGGGATCGAGAAGTTACCAGAAAGATGGCAAAAGGTCATCGAACAGACTGGAATATACCGAAATATTCCTTTATTTTTTGTAAAGAAATAATTATGTTTTATTTCACAATAAATAACTGAAATTACTTTCTTGCCGACCTCAATACACAGAAACGGTCTGCCTCGTACCTGTTCGGAAATAGGGCTTACTCCAATCTGCTCATTTAGACGTTGTGTATCGATGTTGCTCATACTCGGAGGGGAATATTTATCAGATGTCATCATCCCGGCAAGATCAAAGAGGAACTTCTTGAACAGGCGCGGTGATGAAGGAACCGCCGGAGTAGGGATAGTCTTTGTTTACTCGTGTTTCGAATACATGGCCCTGAAGGCACCTCATCTCCAAGGCAAAGCCTAACATCTAGCCTCATCTCACCACTGACTAAGATCCTGAGTCAGCACCGCTTTGGGGCAGTATTTGCCCCATGGAGTCTACAGGGAATGAAGGAAATTAATTAGTATTAATTTTAAGAAGGAGGTCGTCGGTATAGTTAATAGTAGGCTGTTAGGTATCTTAAATTTGGGTTTCTTTATAACGGCAATTTTTTGTTATTCAATCATCTGCTAATCTGTCCTCAATAGGTTGATAAAAACCAGACCAGACTCATCCTTCAAAGAAAAAAATCCTGCTAGTTACTTATAGGGCTAGGTATGTGACCCAGTCGAGTGTGGGCTTTCTAAAGCGCTTGGTGTGTACGGAATTTACTTTTCACTTAGAGCGAGTGTACTTAAAATAAAACAGGAAGTGAATGTTTAACTGCTGTAAGCGTTGTTATTTCGGGTTTTATTGCCTCGAGTGATTAGGAGACGAATTTTACTGTCTTTTATTATCTACGGTTTACCACACCTTCCTTTAGGTAGGGCGGAATCGTGCAAGGTTGATCCTACGAATAGAGATTCCCCAGCCCTGTGGAAAGGGCCTGCAGGTAAGATTTATTTCTATGACGGTGGCCTCCAACTTGTTGACTTGATCCGCATCGGAGTCGATAGTCGACCTTTGCTACTTCTAGGGCCACTTTACATAATTTATCCCGCAATAGATAGACAGGTAGCTAGGTTTTCAGCTAATATTTCAGCAAAATGGCGATTTATAACTAATAATTATAAGATATCGAATAATATTGAAAATATTTTTACCGCACTGAATACTACAGTCTGCATGTTTGCCACAGGGTTTATTATCGGGTTCTCACAGCTGGTGATAGCGTTTAAGCCCACAAGCTCCAGCTTATACCTAGACTCGAACCCGGGGCCTCTATCTAGGCGGGAGAACTATAAACTGAACTACCCTGACTGGAGTGACGGCTTCCCTGGTCGTAAAGTGCACATAAGTGGCCTATATTATATTTAATAATTTAATAATCTTATATCTGGACTAATCATAATTGTTTTCATCAATATCATAAATGTATCAAGAACCTCTAGTCATCCAGATAATTTATTAAAAATCATAAGATGACTTGGGGATCAAATAGGTAGCTAGGTTTTCAGCTAATATTTCAGCAAAATGACGATTTATAACTAATAATTACAAGATATAAGATAATAAGGTTGCCTTGCTATATTTTTTTCTCTTTACACAAAATATAAAAAAACAACATACAAACGACGAAGAATGAGAAGGAAACTAATAGCAGGGTGTCCGGGTAGTGTTTTTTTGTAATTGTAGCATATTGAATAATATTGAAAATATTTTTACCGTGGTTTATTTAATAAAGCTTGAGGCTCTTCGGAATTTTTATTGACAACTATGGTTATATAAACTGTCAACGTTTCAACTGTTCAAGGCATCTACAAGGACTGTTTGGGGAGCTAAATGTAAAAATGAAATAAGTTTTTCTCTTTCGCCCTACTTTTTTAGAACAGTTTTTTTTTTTGAATTGTAAATGACATATACAAAGATTGGTTCCTGCATATTTGCCCTATTGTCAATCTGCTGTCTAGTTAGTTCCAGGAAAATCCACCAGATGGAGTAGTTGTTCTCTCGAGAGGACACTCTTGTATTTCGTTAAGAAATTAGAGGACTCCTGGAATAAATTGTTCTTCCTAACTATTTTCCAGATGATTGGTGGCTATTTATTGACAGCTCAAAGTGAAGTTTGAAATCTGTCCTTGTACACAATGATAATAAATATGGTTCAATACCAATTGCTTGCTCAAATTAAATAAAATAAGAATATAACACAATATGGTGTTGGAGAAGATAAAAATGGGTGATTTGTGTGGACTTACACCTAAGTGGCCACACCATATATTCTTGTGCTTCTTGCAAAGCAGAAACAAAACCTACCACTAGATTGGATAAAAGTGGCCTAAGAGACAAAACATGTACGTTGGGGAAAAGAATGTCTTTAACGACCCCTTAGTTGAACGAGAGACAATTATCTCAACTTCCACTGCATATAAAGCTGGGACTTAAGACTCTAGATAAGAGCGGACCATGCTTTACATATAACAGAAAAAAACCTAGCAACCGTCAATGAGACGATCCTTTGACAGCTTGGAATCTTTCATGCCTTGTACAGACCAGAAGAACTACAAACGCTCCTTAACAACTTGACAAAACTATACCTTAGACAACGGCCAAGGAAACATCTGGACCGGACAAGGCACTGAATACTACAGGCATGTTTGCCGCAGGGTTTATTATCGGGTTCTCACAGCTGGTGATGGCGTTTAAGCCCACAAGCTCCAGCTTATACCTACTTAGCTTAAACAAGTGAAAATGTTTATCGCATAGAAATTAAGCCTACATACAATAGTATGACAGTATTCTATACATATAATAATGCTTTTGCCCAAATGTGTCAAAATAAATAAATAACTTCATATTTAAACAAATTTAAATTACATAAGTGTATGTGGTATTATCATTCCAGACATGTTTAATAATTTATCCACAGGTGAAATTTTCTTATTACTAAAAGAGATTAAAATTTAAGATATGTAGCTTTCACGACCTGAGGGGAGGCTCATGTGGCGCAGTGGCTAAGGTCTGTTACACCATGTAATGTATCCCGGGTTCATGGCCCAATAAGGACATTAAATTTATATTGGGTTCCTGCCCCATAAATTCGTGGCTCGGATTACAGAAGGTCCTCCTACCGCGGTTAGGGTGCTATCTTATTCTGTCTTATTGGATTGATATTTACAAGCGTACAAGCCGGTCAACAATAATAATAAAAATATTGTTGAATAATGAATAAGGACCAGACTGGACCAAGACAAAGGACAACTTCCCCTTCTTTGTTTGACAATGAACATAAAATAAAATCTCGTGGGCCTTTGTAGTTTCTTCATCGCCGTCTCTTACACAGAAAACACAATGGTTCTCGATTCTTAAGGAACAAATCATCAATCATTAGAAATCAGAGAGAAGAAAATCACTTAATGGATTATTATGCAATTGTGGCTGGTTAATTATACTGTGTTGCACCAAACACAACTGTCAAGTGAACAGTGTTGGGTCTCCACGTTTTGAATCCAGTGGAATCCTGATATTTCGTATCCCGAGTATTCGTATTTCCGGCTAATTCGTACAAATTTACCGGTCCCTAGAGGAAATCCCAGTAAGTGGTATAAAAACAATGCATTTCAGACCCCTCGGTAATTCGTATTATTTTTATGCTCGAGGTCACTTAAA
This sequence comes from Acanthosoma haemorrhoidale, assembly GCA_930367205.1. Lineage (NCBI taxonomy): Eukaryota > Metazoa > Arthropoda > Insecta > Hemiptera > Acanthosomatidae > Acanthosoma > Acanthosoma haemorrhoidale. Next base: position 110,267,187 of record OV884014.1, on the reverse strand, counting down.
ACATCTTATAATACGTATTTCCAGCTTAAAAACTTGGTTAATTCGTACTGTTTCAAGAAATGGGAAGCGGACAGTGAGAGACCAGAGAATGAGTGCGAGATATATGTTTTCTATGAAATCAAGTAATCCCTTGTTCAGAAGAAAAAGGGAGACCGAGTGAGAGAGACAAAACGAAATTTTAGATCCATCCGAAGACGTTGATGATGAAGATGGAGAGGGCGATGAAGATGATGTACCAACAATTACTGCTAAAGTTGCTAAACAATACGTGAACAACGTGCGCCATTTTTTAACAAAATCAGATGTTGATCCGAACACTCTTGACAAAGCAATTGACAATACCCGTCTGCAAGTATTGCGTAAAAAAAAAAAAAATACGGATTTTATTCGAACAAATGTTTGATTGGTGTTCATTAAATCTAGAACATAAGTATATACATATTTTTGATTGCATGTATTGTTCATTGTTTAGTTTAGTATTAAGCAGTGTTTATTGTATAGTTATTATCTTTACTACATTGTACATACTTCTTAATACATACATGTTTGCATTAATACGTTTTTTAATTTTGTACTCCCCGATAATTCGTACCAAACTGTCAGTCCCTTGACAATACGAATTATCGGGATTCTACTGTATTATTGCCACTGAATATCTCTAGAAAAATATATATTAATACAATTTAAAGTAACTATTTAAAGTGCTATGAAATGTTTGTTGAGTCGTCAGCATTTTTGTTGTTGTTTTAGTATACCTATTTGTGGCTAGAAATATGTTTTTTTGTTATATTTTTCCTTTTATTTCATTTTGGTTTGTTTTTGTATTATTGTCTTTTACTGGCTACCGAAAGGAAAATAAACTATATTGACTGCGAATGTGTTTACGGTTTTATGTTGGTAGTTATATTCGATTTATGTTGGTAGTTATATTCGATTTATGTTGGTAGTTATATTCGATTTATGTTGGTAGTTATATTCGATTTAAGGAAATGACATTTTGCAAGGAGTTTAGGTGTCTTATCAGTGACATTCCTAAAAAAAAAAAAAAAAAATATATATATTAAGCAATATTATCCACGCACTTACTAATAATTTTCTAGCTTAAATGTGAAGGTTAAAGGTATAGGAACATAAGAAGGGCCTTTACAGAAGAAAAATACTTTTAGAGGTGATGTTGATTCAGTTACTATGGTATCCGGCTCACTTATTACAGGTTTCCTAAAACTCTCAGAACATACACGCCTTGGCTCTTCACAACCTTACTAACTCACTTGGTTTATAATTAACTCGCTATTAATTTCTTACTCAAAAAGTGTAAGATTCCAAAAATTCTTCATCATTATGCTTCACGACCAATCAAGCAAAAAATGTGTAATTTGCCGGAGCTAGAAGAAGTTAGTGGCCGTTAGAAGATAAAGTGGACAAATGTATGCCCAGGCAACAAATTTAATAAGTTTCCGATATCTGGAGATGGCGAAGGATCTAGTCCATATCTGGTTACTTTGCTTATTACAGCTGCCCAACGTCTCCTGGGATTATAGATAAGCTTTATGTACTCTGGTCTTTTCCATCTTGACGTTTCCGGTTTCTTCTCATTTTCTTTTGGCTCTGTAGAACATTATCTTACAGTTGAACAATCTTTGTAGAGGAATCTTTTAAAAGAAAAGCTTTGTTATGAAGTACAATCAAAACACTGGTATATACAAATATTAAGAGTTACGTTACTACATACTGGGTGGAAGGTCTAGGTCTAGGCACAAATGTCTAGGACTAAAGCTGAGACATGTATGTATAAGATAAGGATAGTTCTGGGAAGTAGGGAGGTCTTGGAGGGATGCGGTTGCTTTCTTAAAAATAACACGGAACCATCAGTGACTTCCATGAAGTCACGAGGCAGGTATACAGTTCTCCTCAAGCCCTTTCTGCTTGTTCTTAGCATTATAAAACTTAACGATGCTATTTCTACTGGTCCTAGGCGATCATAATTATCCAGGTCTTCTTCCAGTTGGTCAAAATTCAAACACTTTTTTATGGGCACCTCTCTCCAAACCGTCAAGGGCCAACATCTTTCTGAAGAAATAGTGTTTCCTTATTTAATGAAAACCAAACATTGACTCTTTCATGAGCATAAACCGACTCCAGGTTTTAGAATATATTTTAATAAGAAAATATGATTGGGGGGGGGGAAGGGAATTATAATTTTCACCCTAAAACAGCTTCTGAGGCTTAAAGATAGACTGATGTAAGTGAGCATGGCCCTATTGTTTAACAATAGTGCACCTTATTCCTGGGCTGCATTACAACTAATGCCTGAGCCCTAGAGCTAGAGGAAATCCTTAATCCCGACCTAGGAAGGGCCGCCCTCGAGTGAAAAGCCCTCGAGGAGGGACAAGAAGAGCCCTTCACTAACCAGCCAAGTCAGCGTTTTCCATCTAGCTTCGGCACAGTCTCAACTCTTTGTCTGCTTTATAATTTGTTCCTTCCCAGTGGGGTCTAAGAGGAATCGTAGGTAGGGTTTGACAGGGTCTTAATGAAAAGGGCAGAGGGGACGGCATAGCATTCAATTGGAACGCTAAGGTGTTGGTTACCTTGGCGTCAAACGACATACAAACTATAAGCTAATAGACGCCTGCAACAAATGCAGCCCACTCATCAAGAAACATACATCACTAAAACAAACTTGTGTGTCATTGCTTTACAAGTCATTTATGCAACCTGTACTGTACGGTAGCCCATCAAGCGAACACTTGATAATGTAATACTAGGGGCAACCTAGTTTATCAGGAACACAAAAAAAACACTTATTAACATTGGCAATGTCCCACAATCTCAATGTATAGACAAGCTTAAAAGGCAACATTATGAACGCCCGTTATTGTCTTGAGAGGAAGTCTCCTTCCATCTGAATTCTGGACACTTCAGTCACCTGAGTAGGGCTCAATGTTCAAGTTATCGCCAGTTAAAATCATCTTTGTAGAGGAGAGTCTTTTAAAAGAAAAGAAAGAAAAGCTTTATTATGAAGTACAAGAAAAACACTGGTATATACAAATATTAAGAGCTACGTTACTATATACTGGGCGGAATGAGAGGGAACAAGTGTCTGGGACTAAAGCTGAGACTTACATGAATAAGAAAAGGATAAGATTCTGGGAATAGGGAGGGAGGTCTTGGAGGGCTGCTTACTTATGATAACAGCAACCATCAGTGAGGCTTGCTTCTACTTTTAGCATTATATATATTAGCATTGTACCTGTAGTCTAAGGTTGTCTCTCTTTTGCCCAGTCACACATCCCATATCAATATTATTTTACTGTAAATTATACCAGTAAATATGAATTGTTTTTAAGTCTTTACTGGCTTAAGATCGTCAATTTAACGGAAACTCAGAAATCACTACCACGGACTACGAAATCATTCGATAATATAAGACCGATATTCCTCGTTTGTGTAAGAAAAGAAATCCCACTAATTAAACGAATTACCCATTTCCTTGACATTCATTAACCGACAGATCCAAGTCGATATAAGAGAATAAATGAGACTCAATACCGGGAATGTAGACACTTCTGAGAAGGGAATCAAAACCTTATCAGGGAAAAAGGTATGTTAGTTCCGAAGGATATATGGGTAATAATTCGGTCATTATTTGCTCTGCGATAATTCTTTAATCAATCACGCTTATTCCCTTCTCAGATGTCTCTTATCACTCCCTTCCTACAAAACATTCATCTCAAAATAATGCTTGTCTGGGGTCGTAGCTCACGATTCCGAATGTCAGGATAAATCTGACACTCTACTGATGTAATACATTGCAATGACGTCAGAAGAGCTATTTGAGAACGGCTAAAAAAAAAAAAAACAGATTAGAAATTGTTTATTATTTTTCAGTTGTCCATAAACAGACTGATAAACAGGTACTGACTATTCAACTTGATATAATTCATGAAATATTTCGCCGAGTAGTATACATAGGTCTGCTACGTTCGTGACCTGAGAGCATAGTCAAAAGGTATAAATAGATTCTTATCATGAGTTGTTTCAGTCACGGAAAAATGGGCTAGGACGTTTTACGATAATTAATTCCGGACTCACTGGCTAAATTTTTTTATGTTAGAGCGAAATTCGCTTTATAAATCATTCGTGTTTGAAAAACAGTGTCAATTCGGAATTGAAAATACAAACAGGCGAAGGGAAATTTAAGGGCAGCTTCACGCTCCGCATAACCGTCTTCATTTTGTAGTTCGCTCGTAATAGTTACTAGAAGAAAAAAAGAAGTGCTCAATATTTGAAAAATAATGTATTTTTTAAAATGCTGTTTTATATTTCCGTGTAAATAAATCTTTTTCCAAGTTTGATCACAAATGAATGAAAAAAGTCAAAGAGCCAACTGACTATTGATAAAAAAAATCGTATTTTTTAGTAAATTTAAACATTATTCATCGAAAGTTTTTTAAGTGCGATCTATTGTAACACTATTACGGGTTATGTTGCGATCGCGAAAAGGATTCCAACATGATATTACCGAGTTTTTGTTATTAATAATAACCAAATAATTTCAAATAAATATTATATATTACTAATTAAGGCGTGGAATCTTTACGAGTCAAGGCCCATCAAATGGCATCACAATCTCGCCACTAGCACGCCAAGCAAAGGTCTTGGTATAATATATATATATATACTATATTATAAAATATATGATATACATGTATACAATCCCGTTTTTTGAAAAACCATTAAAACGATTACTCAACAGTGACATTATATTTCCGAAAGACGAAATAAAACCGTAGTGATTTCTGTAGTGGAAGCTATAAGGGAGATATTGCACCAGACGATTTCTTCTGGTCTCCATCATTTAGCACATGGGCTGGACCCTGGCCAAAATCATAGCCATTTAGATCTGGTGGTTGGCCATAACTCTATTTCGTAATGGCCATCTTTGCCGCAGTTCGATGAAAATACACCCCTCGAACCAGTTCAAATTAAACGGTTCCTTCGTTCATCTTCCATGCAAGAGATGACCCGCGTTCATTACTCCCCGATCTTCTGGTAAATCCTCTGAAACTCTTTTTGACTAATGCCAGGAAGTTGCTCCTTTAATATTCCGATGAAACAATAAGAATCAATAATTGTTTACATTTTTGAGAACTTTCACAGGGACTGTTAATTTCTTAAACACAATTTCTGAAATTTCCTAGTCCAAAGGAGAGGTATTCTTATTTAGCAGTTATCTGTAGTTTGGCTTCCAAAGTTTATAATTACTAATAGCTAACAGCCAATGAACAAATATACTCGAGACTCGAACCCGGGACCTCTAAATAGACGGCGGGACTATAAACTAAACTACCCTGACTGGAGTGACGGCTCCCTTGGTCGTAAAGTGCACATAAGTAGCCTATATGTAATAATTTAATAATCTTATGTCTAAATTATAATTTTTTTTTATGAATGTCATAAACGTATCAAGAACCTTTAGTCATCCAGATAATTTATTAAAAATCATAAGATGACTGATTTGTGGGTCAAATAGAGCATTTTTTTTTTCATAAGGAATCCAACCTTCCAAGTTCGGGGGTTCTGATTTAGGACTGTTTTATAAATTTTAATACATAGTAGTAAACATTCCTTATTTTTAATAATAAATCTAGATCTATAAGTGCAATAGATAGATAATTTTTTTATGAGTCAACAACAATTTATTAAGATAAAATTACAATCTGCCTTATTTATTAGGTAATAAGTAATTGAGATAAATGTTATCATTCATACCATATTTACAACATCATTCACTCGCTCATTCATACAATATTTACAAACAGCCCAGAGGCCCCCCAAGTCCACATGATTGTCACATCCCTCGCATGCGAAGGAGGCAGCGGAGTCTTGGGAAGTCCCCCACGCTCCTAAATAATCCGCAGATAGTTAATAGTGATAAAATATTATTTTCGTAACGAATTTACAATATTCTAGTTTTATACAGTATATATATATTCCCGATTATATTGTCACCTCTCTTCCTATGGAGGACATCCCTTCGGGTCTTCATTTGATTAATAATTTTCTCACATCCTATTTTTATAAGTTTGAGAGCTATGGGGAAAAAAACAAAAAACCTTCATTTGATAGGCTTGAAATGAGAGCATGTCGACGCATTTCCAAAACATTTTCTTTAGAACAGTGCTCAAAAGAACCAAAAAAAAATATATGAAAATAATGTAAATTTCGAAATGGACTGTTTGCTCTTCTGTTTCTAAGCGGTGAGGGGCAAAGGGTGCAAATCTAATTTCGCAGGACGGGCGAAGGGACAGGGGACGGAAATATAAGAGCACCTGAACTCTAAAAAACAATAAGCCGGGTGACCCTGAGCGCTCTTTCCTCCCCTGTTTTCCCTCGAACGAGAGAGGTCGGGTTTCGGAGGACGCATTCGCTCGATATGCCCTTCCTGCGCTGAGAGGCCAAAACTAATAATGCCCCATATGTCACTTTTTATCCCGTCGATATATATCGGGTATTTCCATTAAGTGTCGGGCTATCGGCTCAGACAACCAGGATCATACCAGCAAACACAGGTCAGAAGGCCGAAAATTACTGAACGGAGTTGCTTAGCCAACGTTATTTTTTTGTTTAAATAAATCCCCTGAAGAGAAGTTTAAAGATAATGTATGGCTGCACCCAAGGATGGAGCGTGATTGATCCCAGAGAGTTGTGGCACAAGCAAGGAAGGTATGGTCGAATGCTGGAGTTCTGAGGGAAGGACTGTAAAGAAGGGATGTGTTCCGTGAGGATTTGAACTGTACAATGTAAATGTAAGGGATGAGACTGAATAGTTTGGAAAAGAAGTGGAACGTGGTAATATAGAGTATGGAAGAGTCATCCGAACTCGGTGTAGAGGTGAGAGACCGCGGAGTCACAAAGGCAAATCTAACGCAGCAATTCTGACTCTTTTCAACTTGCCTTTGATTCCCTCCGAGATAAACCACTCAGGCATAGTCAAAGTGAGGGAGTATTTGTTTTTGTTAGCATGGGTTGGGGGAAGCAGATGGTGAGAGCGATAAAACCGTTTAAGGTTACCCGTTGATTCACCTTCGATAAGTATGGGGGGGGGGTCATCATTACGCTACTAGTTCCATGTATAAGCGAATCCGTAAATAGTAATCATAAAAACAATTTTAACAAACAAATTTAATTAATATATTTAAAACATGATTGTTTTCTCTCCTAAAACAATATTTAAACTAAGGTAAAATTACGTTGTTTTTTTTCTAAATGATTTAACTTCCATCTTAAATTATCACTGTAATTCACTAAAAATTCCCGAGAAATATTTTAAAAATAGGCTTGCAATAAATTGTTCTTTTATTTTTTCATTTTCTTTTGACAAATTCAGTGAAATATCATCAGCGAAAAGTTAATAACAAATGTTAATTGCTTTAAAGAAACAACGGTTTCACTTTTGGGTTAGTTAAAAAAATAAATAAATAATAAGGTCTTTTTCCAACAAAAGGTGATTGCGGGACTGGATCTGTAGGAGGGGGTTGGGGTTCACTATCCGGCAGGAGGAGCCTACAATGCAACTACCGATTGTTCAAAAAAATAATGGTACGAATGTAAAAATATCATACAATATGTATTTTTACAACTAACAGTCACAGTATGTATGCACATGCATAAATATTATCCATAGCTGCGGAGTCTTGGAGCTCGAACGAACGGTATTTGTTTTTTTTTAGCAAGGGCTGGAAGCGGTTACCGGATACTCCAGGCCATCTGGCCGTTTCTCCAGAGACTGTCTCCTTTAGGTAGCAGAATCTTTCATGTGCCATGTGCCACATGGAGTCATAAGTACGCTATTTATAAATGTATGTATGTATTTTATAAATTAATTTAGCTTGGAATGATTTATACTGCAATTATAGTAAACTTGAAAGTAATGTCCTACAGTTGTCAAAGCGCATAATATAGTGAACCTTGCAACGCACATTTGCTCCTTATTAATAAACTACTAAGCGAAATTTGAAATTTTACTAAATGTTCAGTTGGCACACACACAAAAAACGATTTTGATTCGAAATACGAAATAGCCTCGAAAGTCCCTCAGCCACCTCAAAAACATACCATTTTATTTCGGTCTTAACACCTGTCTCTTTACTATATAAAATATTTTTTTCCGTTTTATTATACCTGTCATTTTGTGATATTAGATTAACTAAAAATATTAATAGCTACAAATAATTAATTATATGTTACTTAGTTTCAAGTTAGTATTAGTCAAAGTCATCCGTATGGTAAACTCCATCACCTTTTAAATTATCAAAAACTTTCTATGTATATAAGTCTGTAACCGACAAATATACAGTAAATATAATAAGTAGGAAAAGAAATTTTATAAATAGATTCAATGTAGAATCTATATTTTGTTAACAAGTATATACAATTAATAATCGGGATATGAAACAAAAAAAAAATATGTACCAGAAGGAAAGTGGACCTTTCTGACAGACCAAAGACGAACTTTCGGGCCCAAACCTTGGTTCTGCCAATTTCCGTAGCTTATATAAAAAAATGTTTTGTTTTTTTTCAAGGAGCTAAACTAAACTAAAAAACCAAAAACTAAAACCTTTTTTTTCTTGGAAATATTCTTCGAATTTTCAAAGAAATTATTCATTTAGCATCTTTTAAATAGAATGCAAAGCTGGAATTTGATTGTTATTTTCAACGTTCTGATTACTCTTCTATATCAGATGTGGAAAAGTTGTTAAGATTTTACATTCAAATCCCTGGATCAAATGTTGGCGAATTTTTCATTAATATGCAGCTTATAAATAATTAAATTATATAATGATGATTTAACCCAAGTTTAAATAGCTTATAAAATATAATTTTAAATTTTCGTACACTTGAAGAACTCACAACATTGAGAAAATTATGATGAAACCTTACTTATTTTCACGACATATGATATAAATAAATAATAAATATTGCAAAATACCTTTAACTTTCTACCAATTCAATTTACAGTCCAAAATCGAAATGTAGTTTTCGTTGATTCATAAATTGGGTACTAATTGACTAAATAAACAAGTCATTTCATATGTTGCAAAATAAATTTCATCTAAACATCCTTGATCAGAAACTGGATAAGCATTAAAAAAAAAAAAATTGGTTCCCTTTGAGCATTTTAACTTCAAATTTCTCTCATCAATGAACCATTGCATCTAAATTCTATGCATTCCAAAAATTATTGTCATCTCTTTTAAGAAAGTTATATAATATAAACAGTTTATTAATACCGATTCGGAGGTACGGACTAGAAGTGGGATGTATATCCTTCTAACATCAAACGAACCCAAACATTCCAATCCAAAGTCCTTAGAACTATTGTCAACCTTCTCTTCTACATCACAAACTTATCCTTTCAAAGTGATCTCATTGTCTTTAATCTTATAACATTATCCCTACATTCAAATCGTATATTTAAGTCCTTAACACTCATCAATACAATCCTTCCATTCGAGGACTTAGGGTACATACATAACAATGTCAAGGGCACTCATGTTCTGAGCGTTTGTGGCTCTCTCGCTCTCGCTCTGGTCATCGCCACAAGTGAAAGGGTCGGAGAGTGAGGCGGGTGGAGCGTTGGCTCCCGTTTATCCATCAGCTCACTTGGGGGGATATTCTCAGGGGCAGGGGGGTCCCAGACAGATTTTGTATGTATGTTATATGAGTGTAAACTAAACATATTGGGTGAAATATTAATGCTAGGTAAGCAAAGTGTAATTTTACAAGTGAAAAACTTTGTAAAGAGAGAAAAAAAAAGAAACTTCTATATAAATTAGTCCAAGTTGTCCGATATAATTTTGAACCGTTAACCTGGTTTTCTCAGGAACAATTTTATTTTACAGCACGTAGTTTTATTGGGTGAAGTATCCCAAGAAATAAACTTAAGCGTTACGCGATTCTGCCTTCCTTGTGACCGTCGAAGCACAGATTGTGCTTTGAACTGTGCAAAGGGTCAAAATAGCCTAATTGCTTAATAGTAGTACATGCGCGGCTCATTAACAGAACGGCTAATACCGAACGCTGTCATCAGCTCCGAACATTTTCCAGCAATAACGTTCAGGTCACGGCGCTACGTACACACATTACCGCAATAGGAGCTCATTAGCACAGAAATGGGTCAATCTGACCCAGCAAGCACCATCTTCGGGTAGCTTCACTAATGAAACCGCATCCGGTCTTTACTCATTCACCAGTATACTTATACCTTCGAAGTAAATCGTGTTGAACAGCTGACAATCGTTTGTTATCATATAAACGTGGTGTGCTAATACTCTTTGAAGTCGATGGAGGGTAAATTTGACCCGTCACCCTCACCACTCTCTCTCTCTCTCTCTCTCTCTCTCTCTCTCTCTCTCTCTCTCTCTCTCTCTCTCTCTCTCTCTCTCTCTCTCTCTCTCTCTCTCTCTCTCTCTCTCTCTCTCTCACACTCACTCTCTCTCTCTCCCTGTCTCTCTCTCGTTAACTTGACTTCTTTTCAATGCCGACGGTTCATCTTAAAAGTAATTTAGTTTATAAGATCCGAAAGATATGTACCCAATTAATACACGAAATTTAATAAAATAACAATGGTATGTCAAGTGATTATGAAGTTGAAGACACATCACCTGAACTAAAATGTTTACACGGTGCAAATTCTGAAAAAGAAATTGAAGTATCGTCGTCTAGAATAGTTCAACTAAAGCCTAAAAGAGTTATTTTGACAATTTAATGGAAAATGTTTAAAGAAGAAAATTTTATGATTATAACCACCAATAAGCAGATAAGAATACTAGGAAAAACAAATTGTTAAGTTCACCCTTACAGAAAAAGATGAAACAAAACCTCGAAAAAATATGGTGCAGCATTGACCAAAAGGAACAAAGTAAAAGGCTTATTGCAAGAAATGAATTCACTACTTTTGTTTGAAGCGTTTAACTTGTAATATGTTATTGCCAATGCATTCGTCTTGGACATATTTCATCAAAAGTTATATAATGCTAAGAATATTGTAATCCTAATGTTATATATAATGCTAAAAGCCCCTTCTAGCGTATAACTGCCTCGTGACTTCATGGAGGTCACTGGTGGTTCTTGTTATTTTTTAAGTAAGCGACCGCACCCCTCCCGATTCCTGGAACTACCCATCTCTTATACACATATGTCTCAGCTTTAGTCCCAGTCCCCAATTGTTTCCCAGACACTCGTTCCCCAACACCCGACCCAGTGTGTAACTCTTAATATTTGTATATACCAGTGTTTTGATTGTACTTCATATTAAAGCTTTTCTTTCTTTTCTTTTAAAAGACTCTCCTCTACAAAGATTATTTAACTAAAAAAAATAAAAAAATGTGCGATTCATATTGGACTGGGGATTTAATGATATGAATAACCTAATGATAAAAATAATTGAAGAGTGCTTAAATTTGTTCATAATAACTAACGGGTCAAATTGACCCAACATTGCATACTGCATCTAGGGAATATTCTCCCCAAGTTCCTAGAAGCGGAGTGAGTAGGTTTATCTCGAGTAAAAACAGACTCCAAAACGTCGCGTTGCAATTACAGTAGTTGAACTGGATTAAATTTCCACGTACCAGAGATAAGGTTGCCTCTATTTTTTCCTAACACGCAAATATGGTATTAGACTAATGGTCTCCTCTTCTTTTATGTGACGTTGTTCATAACACCACGTTCTAGCTAAGTACATTTGTGTGAATAAATAATTTTTTAATTTTCTAATAATGCCAAGCTGAATTTTGAAAGATTAAAATATATTCAATGACAGGAATAAATATTTATATGCCCAGCAAGTAATTTGATCGAGGTAAATTTCCTCTTCTTTGGCAAACAATTTTCGCTGGGAGAGGCTCTGTTTTTAAACAAGTATCGTCTTCATCTGCCAATCGATCTAGAATTTGAATGTAGCAAACGATAAAAAATCGAACGAAATAAAATTTCTTCCAGACAACTGGTCCTTGGATAGTTAAGCAGTTAATAAATATTTTATTTCTAGTTATGACTAGTTGTCGCATCTTTTCAATTAACTTAAAAACGATTTGAAAAAAAAAAAAAACGTGGTGTTAACATTCAATTTGTATCATGTTCGATATTTGAAATTGTAATAAATATATAACAAATACACTATTGATACATAAAATTTCATATGCCCCACTCTCCCTGATGAAAACAAGTCCCCGAATATGCTTCAGTTAAATAAGGTTAGTAGAGGAGAGTCTTTTAAAAGAAAAGCACAAGCAAAACACTGGTATAATAATTGAGTTACGTTACTACATACTGGGTGGAATGTCTAGGCACGAGTGTGGTCTGGGGCTAAAGCTGAGACATATATGTATAAGAAAAGGGTAGTTCCGGGGAGTAGGGAGGTCTTGGAGGGATGTGGTTGCTTACTTAAAAATAACAGGGAACCATCAGTGACTTCCATGACGTCACGAAGCAGGTATACAGTTCTGCTCAAGCCCCTTCTACTTTAAGCATTGTATATAATATTAGCATTATAAAACTCTTCGATAAGCATCAATCTCGAGATCCAGATCTTTCTATATCAGAGTCACGATCTACATCTTGAGAGGAGCACTTCAAACGGATCTCAACTATTTAGGGGAGTATCTATCTGATTTCAACACGATAGATAATAATAAGTTAATACATTTCTGAGCACAAGGCTTAGTCAGGAAAGGTGTAGGAAGGGGTAATTCGTCGCTGACTGTTTGTTCAAAACAAATATGGTGGGTGATGTAAAAAAGAGTTGCTATGAGATTTAAGATGAGCAAAGGGTTATAATTTGATAAGGTTATAGAGGAGGGAAGGAGGTGCAATCAGGCCCCCCCTTGAAGATACATGACCTTATGTATAATAAAGAATACATTATTATGTAAGGAGTAAAACATTTGGCGGGAAATCGGCTTAGGTTGAAGAAAAATAATTGTTTGGTATTCGTAAAATATATTAATAGACAACGCTTGGGCGAATCATCAGCTATAAATCAAGTCCGGTATACAAGGAAACTAAGTACACAAGTAAACCACACTATTTTTAGGTTTTGTCTCATCTAGATCGATTCACTTATTATAACTACTTACAAATATCATAGTCTGAAACAAACTAGCTGACTTCCTGTGCCTCATATTTTGCCGAATCTACCTTTTTGGGTGTTTTGTATTCTTTTTGTTACTAAGTATTACAAAAATCATGATTGGCACCTAGTGCACCAAGATAGCCCGTTTGAGGCTCAGCCTCAGAAAGGGCATTAAAAAAAAAAAAAAAATTTAAAAAAAAAAAAAAAAAAAAAGTGCACCAAGATAAACCAATACGTAAACATTAAAGGGTAACGGGCGCCACTAGTAGAATCGAGGGATGGTACCGGGCAGACAAGTAATTAACGGAGGTGGTTGTATCGAAACCCTCATCTTTAATCTAAAAACCATAAAGAGTACTTGGTAAGTCACTATAAGCAGTAAAATACTTAATAAAAGTATATCCCAATGCACTAATGATAGAAGAAGAGGCAATAATTACAAAGAAAGTAATAATAACTTAGCATAAAAGAAACTAATAATATAAATATAAGTTTCCGGATTAGCATTTGAAAGTATATTACAGAAGTTCCTATTTTATATACAATTAACCTTTGTGCCAATTTCTTCACCAGGGAGAAATAGAAGTTACCCAGCTCACAGACCAAATGACACCCAACTACCTTTCCATATTTTATCAATAAATCTTCGGCATCGCTATAGGCAGAGGGGACTAGTTCGTGATTCCGACACAACAAGAGCTCACTAGGGGCGCGGGCGTAGCCCCTGATTGGCCAAAATAAACGATCATATGATTAGCCGAAATAAACAGCTCTCTCATTAGCTGTAGGCAGCAATGACCTGCCTATATAAGGCAGAAATTCTCCGGTTTTTTTTAAACAGTCGGAATTTGACACTTGAAGTGTACACTTCTTTCTGACTTAGCACTGGCACTTGTCGCTCTACTCGAACCATGACCTTCTTATTCAACTACCTCTGCACCTATATTTTGTAACCTTCCTGTGTTATAACCCGGCGTTGTCAGACCCCACACCTTCCTAGTGGGAATCTCTGGCTTCGTCTCGCACACCCTTGTAAGGGATTCAGACGACCGTCCCTCAGCGGTCCGGTTTGTCTCTTTCCGGTTCCGCAAAGGTCAAAGACTACAGGTTTATTCATTTCTTTTGACACCCCCCGGGCAATGGATAGGTCGACGATACCTCCCGACCCTCTTATACGCCATAATCAAAAATGGAAAACCCAACACAATACATCCTTTCACTTTTACTACCAAACCCTCTGTCTCGTGTGGCCAGCATGAAAACAAAGATTTTCCTTTCCTGAACTGGCGCGGATTTCCTTTAGTTCGAGTGTTTCGGGGGTGAACTCCTTTTTCTTCTTGGTATTTTGGAAGCGACGATCGTAAATAAATGTTTGATAAATGGCTCTCATCAACTCAAGCCATCCTGACAATAGACTCGTTCGGCGTAACAATGGAACGTTAATACGATCATTAAATTATTTAAGGCTAAGTCATAATCCCTTGCCTCGGCGTCTTAAGCTGTAACGCAGAAGCGTAATGCTAAGAAGGAAGTGTGGTAGTGGGGACTACAAAGCGGCAGGAGAGGCCCCTTGCATGCAAAGGTCCTCTATTAGCGGGGTAAGGCAACTTCCGAGACACACAGCGAAAACTTTTCCTCCAGTTTATCTCCTTACTAAGTGGCTAACCATTTTCAAGCTCACATCTCACATTTCCTTTTATAGTACGCCATTTTATTTTTATGCCGTAGAGCAAGGGAGAACTTTAGATGATATGTTCATACAATGCAGAGATCTTATAAAGGAACTTTTCCATGTTCATAACACAGCCTCACTAGGTTATAAAACAGCCTGTTCCATGTAGCGATCATACTTCTCACTCTAAATCGCTGGTCGTCGTCGGCAAGAGAAGTGGAGGCCCGTAAGAGATTAAAGAAATCTTTAGTTTAATATTCTCCTTAATATAGGAGAGTCTTTTAAAAGAAAATAAAGAAAAGCTTTATTATGAAGTACAAGCAAAACACTGTTATATACAAATATTAACAGTTACGTTACTACATACTGGGTGGAATGACTGGGAACAAGTGTCTGGGACTAAAGCTGAGACATATATGTATAAGAGAAGGGTAGTTCTGGGAATAGGGAGGTCTTGGAGGGATGAGGTCGCTTACTTCAAAATAACAGGAACCATCAGTAACTTCCATGAAGTCACGAAGCAGGTATACAGTAGAAGCAGCTTGCTTCTACTTTTAGCATTATATATATTAGCATTGTACCTGCAGTCTAAGGTTGTCTCTCTTTTCCCCAGTCACACATCTCGTATCAATATTTTTTTACTGTAAATTATAGTAAATATGAATGGTTTTTAAGTCTTCACTGGCGTAAGATCGTCAATTTAACGGAAACTTAGAAATATAAGTTCGATATTTCTCGTTTGTGTAAGACAACAAATCCCACTAATTAAACGAATTACCCATTTCCTATACATTCATTAACCGACAGATCCAAGTCGATATAAGAGAATAAATGAGACTCAATACCGAGAATATAGACACTTCTGAAAAGGGAAACATTTTTTTTTTCCCTTAGCTCTCTAATAAAGATAAAGGATGAGGGGGAAATACAGGAATATTTAGGTTGAGCGCATCCTTGTACTAGGAGTACCTGCTTGAAGGTGGTGTAAGGGAATTAAGGAGTGTGGGAAGCCTCGGTAGAGGTTGATTGTTGCGGTACAGTGTTGAGAGTCCACTGGTGGCTGGGCCTAGAGTCCCTCTAGGCATGTAGTGCAGTCTTATTTAGTCGGATAGCAGTGATGGGTGCCCGTTAGAGGCTTGTTGTTGGTGGGCCAAGCGCCATGATTTCCACCATTTGGCCTGCTTTACCAGACCTTTAGAGTTGCCATCTTGCCGGTGTCATGTCTCGGAATAGAGGGCTTTGGCTATGTTTCATCGAGTCAAAGAACTTGATGAGTCTTTTTTTGATGGCTTCGGTGATGGTGGGGACTTCGAACTTTTCGTGGATGTCGGAAGTCTTCATTTCACGAAAAGGGGTCTGGGGCTAAAGCTGAGACGTAAAGGTATAAGGAAAGGATACGATTCTGGGTAAGTATGGAGGTCTTGGAGGGATGCGGTTGCTTACTTAAAAATAACAGGGAATCATCAGTGGCTTCTATCAAGTCACGAGGCAGGCATACAGTTCTGCTCAATCCCCTTCTACTTGTTCTTAGCATTATAAAGCTTTCGATGAATGAGGAGGTGTTTCCTAAGCGAGGTTGATATTGAGTGGGAGCATAGACACATGCAATCAACGGTTTGAAAAAAGGTACATACTTTGCCAAGTACCCTCCTGCAGTAGATCATTAGAAACGGTTCTGTCTACATATAAAATGTTTTAAAAATTATCTATAATAAACTTCTCTGAAATGATTTTAAAGAATATTTATGAATGTCGACGGGATAAAAAAGGATTTTTCTGGGGTTGACGTCCTGGGAAATTGCAGTAAGTGGGTGCTTTCTCCTTAGTGGCTGTCGGTCAGTCAATCCGGGTCATGATTTAATCTATCGTAACGAAATTGTTTATGGAGATTCCATTAGATGGCCCAATAATATACAGATATGGGAGACAGGAAATTAGAGTTTGCAACTTTTTCACAGCCGAAGCGACACAAAGTTTCTGCCTGAATGTCTGACACTGTCTTTACGAGTAAGTTATACTACCGAGTTTTGTGTCCCTTGCACAACTGTAAACATACAATTGTCAGTAACACGATAATACTAATACCGTATACTAAGTACTAATACCGTATACTAAGTACTTGAACAAAATGCTGACTGTTCATTTCTCTGTAGTTAGGACACTTCTTCTACATCAATGCAAAAAAGAAGATGGTTTAGTTCAAACTATTTTCACTGTTTTTGCCAGATTGGATGAGGTATTTTTGGACACTGAAAGTACTTATTTTGAAAACAATTAGTGATACACCAAACTGTCTGTACAGAGACTTCGTACACATATTTCAATACAGTAAAATCCCGATAATTCGT
Organism: Acanthosoma haemorrhoidale; assembly: GCA_930367205.1. Classification (NCBI taxonomy): domain Eukaryota; kingdom Metazoa; phylum Arthropoda; class Insecta; order Hemiptera; family Acanthosomatidae; genus Acanthosoma; species Acanthosoma haemorrhoidale. The sequence continues at coordinate 110,250,029 of OV884014.1, read as the reverse complement.
ATTGTCAAGGGACTGACAGTTTGGTACGAATTATCGGGAATACCAATTATCGGGAGTACAAAATAATGCAAACATGTATGTATTGAGAAGTATGTATAATGTAGTAAGGATAAAAACTATGCAATAAACACTGCTTAATACTAAACAATGAACAATACATGCAATAAAAAATATGTACATACTTATGTTCTAGATTAAATAAACACCAATCATTTGTACGAAATAAATCCGTAATTTTTTTTTTGACGCAATCATTGCAGACGGGTATTGTCAATTCCTTTGTGTATTTCCCCCACTGGTACATTTAAATTCTTTGCTTGCGCAAACCACTTTTTTAAGTTCTCTTCAGGTTGTGGGTAATCACCAGTCTTGAAGCGTTTCACTTTGCTGCTCGATGTCTGGGGAGTGATTTTGTCCTTGTTCTTCAGGATTGATGTGATCGTGGAACGAGGGGCTATAAAACGCTTGGATATGTCAATTTGCTTAAAGCCACTGGCCACGGCCTTTATGATCTGTTGTTTCTCTTTAATAGAGAGGTTAACTTTTTTCGGAGGCATGGTAACTTGTCACAACGATAACGAAAATGAGACTGATCTGTAGAAACGAAAGAAAAGCTTAGTACAATTCCTAAAACTTTCCCTCTCTCCCCTCCTTATTTCCTTTCATTAAAAAGAGTACGAATTACTGTGCTCTTTCCCTTTCTTTAAACAGTACGAATTATCGAGGTTTTTAAACTGAAAATACGTATTATAAGACGTTTTAAGTGACCTCGAGTATAAAAATAATACGAATTACCGAGGGGACTGAAATGCATTGTTTTTAAACCATTTAACGGGATTTTCTCTAGGGACCGGCAAATTTGTACGAATTAGCCGGAAATACGAATAATCGGGATACGAAATGTCGGGATTCCACTGTAATACATAATAGTCTACAAATTATATTACACAATTTTAGGCTGTGAAAATACATAAGTAGGGCCACTGATACTTTTAAACATGTCATATCACTTCCTAAAATAGATAATTCCGAAAACTGGCTAAGGAAATGTATGATAAAAAGGATAAAATTGACGGCATCTGTGTAAAGGCCTGCTGTGTAAATATTTGATCCTATCCGTCCTCCAGCTGGGCGTCAGCTACACCAGAGTCATCCTACTGCTTAAGCTTTTGAGGCACAACTACCTTTATACTGGTTTAGAATCAGTTTAAATTTCAAAAGGGGATCAACTTTCAAAGATTCTGTATTGTTATACTAGAAGTACATGATCCATATAATCCATATTATAAAAGTACACACCACTACACTACGGACATACTGAGTATGTAGTTTAAAATAGATCAACGGTTGTAAGGAAAAATAAGTTAAACATGACAAAAAAGAGGACTCCTTCCTTACTTCTTGAAAGAATCAAAAATATTTTGATAAATCATGTTTTAGAAAGAAGTCGCGTTTAAGTAGAAATCGCGAATTCGTTGTCATGATGATTATCAATAGGCTAACTTGTGCAGGGAATCTTGAAACAAAGTTGAATAGTTTCTTGATTTCGTGACTTGTATGTTTGCATATAAGTGCAACGTGGCTTACATATATGCAGTGTTAGGGCGGAGCCTATATCACGCTACGAAGTGGGTTCGAACACTAGGATACGAAAGTTAAATTTAGTTTTCACTCGCTCGATATTTATGATAAGAACGGCTGTTATTGTTTCCTCTTGTAAAGGTTTGTAAATACTTTGTGTACATTTGCTGATAGTCCTCGTTATTGTCTGTCGGATATCTAGCGAGATGTTCCCAGAATCTGTCCACAAAAAAACTACTAAAAAAAAAAAATTCTATCTTAGTTTAAAAGCAGTAAGTGTCTGCCCCGAACTCGGAGCAAGATAAGATTATCTGGAACACTCACTTCTATCTCCTGGCCCGCCTCCGAAGTTATAAAAGCAGGCACATCTGGTCTCTCAGGAGGCCATCTGTACACATGGCCGGAGGTCGAAGGAATAGTTTGGGATACGAGAGAGAGGTGCACTTCGGGGACCACGCCGGGAAGAGTAATCTGTATGCTCCGCTCGATGTAATGAGTAGTTCGTGAACGATGCGAGTTAGAGGTATATAACCAGTCAAATATTCAAATACGAACTAACATGTAGACATAGAAAAATTCAAACTTGAAGGAAAAATGAAACAGTTGCACTGCCTATTAAATTATGTAATACTCCTCGGACTATTCCAGATCTGGTTGCGTTTAATTTCCAGGCGCTCTTTTTTCAGTTTCATTCCTTTTGTTTTGTTTTTCCAAATGAATGCAGTTGAAGCGTAGAGGAAGTAATATTATTTTTAAAATACTTTTCAAAGCATCATTCACCTGGTCCCTATCTCTATGTTATTGATTCCATATAATAATAGGTTCTACAAGCTCATTGTTCCACTCTAGTAAACTACTTGGCAACAAACTGCAACAAACTCAAACAGGCCGTGGGAACGGGTGTAGACGCCATACTGCCTCGTCATCAGCCGGAAGCGTAAACCTTTGATGCCGGATGCATTTACCGACATTCCACGGAAAAGGACAGGCCGCCTCGATCAATAACCAGAGGCTTTACGTTACTACGACGCGAGGCAAGACAAACCCCAGACCAGAGGTTCGCCGATCCACGCGACGAGGGAACAAGCCCTGAACAAAACATACAATATATTAAATTTTTAATCCTTATTCTATCTAGTTAATGACAACACTCTTGAGCGTAGCCATTGAAAGCGCTTGTGCGTCAGTATAAAATGAACTGTACGTTGACTGGAGAGAGGTACATTCATGACGTACGGGGTATCAAATGAACGATTCTGAAGTAGCCATTAAAGTAGGTGTTGTTTTGTTTTAAAGCACAGTGTTATTTTAGATGGTGTAATGTTCCGCGGTAGTTTCTGATGGTGGTGAAAATAAATATATTCTTATCATATTAACTATGGTAACAAATTAAAGATCTTGATTTGGTGATTTATAATGTTTCGAGGCTTCAATCGACATCATTGTAATTAATTAACAAAAAGTCTGTCTGTGACATCAGCTCTTTTGCAATGGAACTGATTCTCCCTGATTACAAATAAAATATCATTGTAAGAATTGAACCCGTTACTTTCCAGTTTGTATAAAATAATGCACTATTCAAGCTCGAGATATTGCAACTGAATGTCCTTAATCTCACGTTCAGCTCAATGCACTAATAATTAGCCATGATAATGATAGGAGGTCAGGACCCATCCTGCTAATGTGGATTTAATACACTTCGGCCATCTGTAATGCTCCATCTGTAATTAACTCCAGCAAAGCTAATATGAGCGATGGCATAATATCTAATTATTTATATTTAACGTTTTACAAATATAAATATTCAAGCAAGTTTGTTTATCCAGGTTCGAGTTTACCTTTTATTTATTTCTAAATGGGTTTTCTTCAGCGAACTGTATTCTGAGGACAGTTCAGTGATGTCTCAATTTATATTATTGACTGCTCCCAGCGAATAAGTATCACGTCGAATCGGAACGAATAATTCCGTGTGTTTTTTTGTTTTTTCTTCATAATAAGGCTTGAGTAGATAGGAAATATGTTCTAAGTGCTGCCCCTGTACAACTGAGTACCAGTACTGCGCATAAAATCTATCCTTTGACGGATGAATCCTGATTGCTTGTTGGGAATTTCCCTCGTCACTCATCGATTCGGAGATATTCGCTAGAAATCGGTGCCCGGTTAAGCAGTTTCGCTAAGAACGAGCGATGAACCGTTAAACAGGTCCTGGAAAAGATCGCTAGTGGTTTCTGTCTATGAGAAACCCGCGGGAGAAATATACACCTCTTCGTCTTTCTAGGTAGGGTGTGGTTTCTTCAGCGTCGGATGGGAAAACCACTGGATGAAGACCTTTCGTATCGGGAAGGAGTTAATTTAGAAACACCAAAGAGACTCCAATGCTACAGAGCAGTGAGTCAGCACACGAGGGAAAACCTTGAGCGTAGGTTCCATCTCTGTCTGTTGTATTCCATCCATACATTTACAATAAGTATTTGATAAACATTTATGGCAAATATTCTCCTGTGTTTTTTCATCTGCATTATTGGATATTCCTTCCAAGAACTACAAACTCTGCCTTCTGCAAGGCCAAGGTACCACATCCGGGGGGGGGGGGGTCTAGAACGAGCCGGATTTCTCAGTCACGTCCTCTGAAACTATTGTATCAATGGCAAGAGTTCAGTAATTTACAATTAGATCGCGCAGTGAATTCTCACTTTAACGATAAACTATTTTTGAACTATTCAATGTACAACTGAGGACTGTTTATAGCTCGTTTAAGTTAATAGCTTGATAATTTTTAGATCACAGATTAGCGACTAAAAATCTTTATCCTATTTAAAATGATCAAAGAACTTGCGAGATAGTTCGGTTTGGAATATTATAAAATAAAGCATACTAATCAAAAAAAATAATGTACGCATTTACTTATGCCTAGATCTAGAGGAAATCACGACTTATTGAACCGGTTTCCGGCAAAGGTGTGTTCCGTTGAGACTTTTTGTGCCCTTAAACGCTCTTTTACGACAATCAAGAGGACCCGAATACTTCCGACCGTGGACTTAATTAAGAGCTATTCGAAGGCTGCGGGTGGAAAAACCTTGAGTTTTTTACATAGACGACATGTGCACTGCCGATAAAGCCGCCGGTCTAGAGTGTGCAATATCGTTTCTGCAGGACCAGCTGGCTGCGCCAAATTGGATCTGCGGGGGAGGGGGTGGCGCGGAAATGTTTTGATTTGATTAAATTTATAAAAATTATTTTAGTTACTTTCTTTTTTAATATACAACGGTCTTTTGTCGTCGATGCTCTATAACATGCCTATGTTCAAATGTTCGTTCTGATCTTTTGCTATAATTGTCTCGTCGGCTTATAATTATTAACAGTAATTTATGAGGTTTTTGGCATTTTAATCTTTAATTGCAGAAAGTCATTAAAACTGTGATGTTCGCGACTTTTAACTAGACACGCCATTTTAGTAGGGTAGTTAAAAATAAGTTTGCCCTATCACATTGAGTCGGGTAAACCAATAGTATCGACGTTCTGGATAGTAATGGGTATTGGGGCATAATCATAAAAAGTTGTTAAAACAAAACTGTTAATTGAATGATACATCAGACTTAACGGATCCTTTACTTGCTTACCATTGAGCCGTATCACGTTATCCGAATTTCACGTTGCTTACGGACAGATATTAAATAAAAATAGAGCTGCTAAAATAGTGCGTCGGATGTACAACAAAGTCCCTTGTTCGGGCGCCAATTTCATGTTGCGTTTAATCTCACAATCAAATATTATTAATGCTGTTCTTTAATAGTTTTCCCTTTGCCATGGCAAGAGGGAACAACTAGTTATTGAATCATAAGCCAATTCAAATAGCATTAAAATGAATAAAGAATGAAAACTGTTTAAAAAAAATAAGAGTGCTTTAAATTAAATTTTTTTTTTCTCGACTCCTTTTAGGAATACGCTTTGGGATATTTAAATTACGTTATTCACACAATAGTTTATATCAAAGTTACCAAATCTAGTGTGAATGACAGATATGAACTATTGCTCGATAGATTGGTTGTAGTTTTAACTAGATTCATGCCAAATATTTTTCTACCGGAACGAAAAAATTGTTTTCAATAAATAAACTTTCTTCGACCCCAAGTCAGTGGTCGTTCCCCTGTGGCGAAGTATCGATGCGAAAGACGCCTGTTCGTAAGTAGAGCTTCTCCCTTCAGATTGTCAATCATGACTCCACAACCAGCGGTGGGCTATATAATATTACTGGAGTGATTGAAACATTTAAGCTTTCCCTGATTTTCTTAATACGCCTTATCATTTCCCGGATAGATAAGCCTGATCGATGACCCAACAAGACTTATCACGATAGCCATCATAGTTAGCGTGAGTGGTCTAGGCGGAGCCGGGACTACTTAGTGCTCGTATCGACCTGAGGGCAGAGCCGAATGAAAAAGCCACCCATAATTAATCTTCATCGCACTAAGCCGATGAAAGATGCCAACAAAGAATGAGAAGCCATTGTTAAAATTAAAAACGAGATTTCGCACAGCCGATAGAGAGAGAGAAAGAGGAAGGGCGTTGAAGAAATATTTATTGAATTCCTAAGGTTTTGATAAAAAAATAAATAAATAACTCGTGCGGAACAACCTAATTGAATTGTTTTTTTAAATAATCACCAAGCTTGGTATATAAATTCGAACCGCCCTTTAGGTCACCACTCCAATTCATAACAATGGTGCTGTTGAAAAACGAACGAAAATTTAAAAATATCTTCTACAAAAGTAGCACTAGAAAAAGAATGAACATGAAAAAAAAAAAAATTGGAATTCTATCTGAAATAAATAAGCTCTCTGAACTAGCTTGTATTTTATCTTTTTTCGAACATATTTCGTATTCTTCCTTTGGCAGATATTTTAAGTTGGTTTTTACTTTTTAATTTTTTTGTCCGTTTTGTTTGGAAAGGTTTACCGTCTGTGCAATGTTCGGTATTCCTGGTATGAAATAAATAAAATATTATTGTTAAGGTTTCGTTGTTTCCTTTTCCAAACCGGAAACAGTTATATTTTCATTAGCGTATCTTTCGGCTAGTTGGTTTACGTCACCATATTTTTTACTTTACACGGTACTTAAGTTTTGAAAATACAATAACAAGATATTAGTAATATTCGATAAAATAAAATCAATCGGCTGTTTATTTTACGGGGAAGGCTCCCCTGGATCTGTTTTAAACAGTGCAGACATTGTGAGTTCTAAAACTGATCAGTATTCTCTACTTGTGTCTGAGCGTCTGCGGCTCACTGTTGGCCTCCACTTCCTATATTTTCAGTAACGCGGTTGCAGGCTAGGAGATCTCCCCGATTTCTTCCTTCTTTTCAATAGCCTCGGAGACGACCATCCTCCCCAATGATGAGAGCACATAAATAAACGAGATCAATCATAACAAATACTCTTTTAAGCATTAGGCCAGATTGTAGTTATTGTTAAATAAACTACTTTCTAAAAACGAATAGGCTGTCAATTGAAGTATCAGTTAGTTTCGTTGGGATTCTGACCGCGTCCTGGATTAATCTCAAATTTATCCTGAACCGGGTTAAAAGTCTTCAAAAAAGGCGTGAAAATTTATTACTCTTCTCTATAATTAAATAAATAGGAATTATATTCAACGCTGCGCAAGGAGCCGTGAGTACTTACAATGGCCTAAATCCAAAAATATTCTGTTTGAGTAATGTTTTAGCCCCGCTCCGCTGTCTAACACGAAGGAGCTTAGGAAATTCAATGAATTCCTTTATTCTGCGATTCCTTCAGTGTCCTAGTTTTAAAAATCTGTCAAAGTTTTCTCATTTGTACGAACAATTCGATAAGCTGCTTTAACAATTCCAGGAACGGCCTATTTCGTAAAAAAATAAAACAAATAATAATAATAAATCTTTAGCGCAACAATTCTCGAAGAGTGCCAACAGAAGGCTGTCTCTGTAGCTAGGTGGCGCTAGGTTATTCGATTAACAAAACCAACTACATTAGTAAGTCGGTTTTATTAATTGATTTAGTAGCAGTTAATAAAGCGATTAATATTAATAGTAGCAAAACTGGCTCCACATTTATTCTCACGAGGCTCATTGAACCACGACCAGACCCATCCATAAAAGATAAAATTTTCTCGCGAACCGGGGTTCGAAACCATTGCTTACTTTGTCTTAGCATGCTTATATTAACCGCTAGGCTTACCAGTACCTTCATGTGTTAAGGTCCTATAACCTGAACACAAAAAGTTACAGCACAGCCTCTATGATGAATAAATGTAGAGGAGTGAATCGGAAGTGAATAACAGCCGTTGTATATCGCATCCTGTGGCCTTCCGGAGATATGGTCTGATAAGGCAATACAAGATGCTGATCCTGCCAGCACAAGTGGGCGGGCTCGCTGATATTGTCACTTATCAGCTAACCTGTTCCTCTGTTCTCAGTCAAATCTGTCACTATCTCTTACTAATAACACATACATATTTACATAGTGCCGTTTGTGAAAATTATTCTAACGCCTTTTTTGGTCTAAGCTATGTTCTATATTTATTAGTGCATAGAAGCCAAACAAAAATATACTGGACAAATCAGGACTCGAACCCGGGTTTCCTCTAATAACTAGTCGGGGCCTAAACCAGCTGAGGCACGACCTTGGTGATATGTTCTATTCTAAAAAATTGTTACATAAAAAATGAATTAAATTGTACTATTTAAAATATATGTAAAAAAAATGGCGCTTATAAAAGTCAAAGAAAAGCATAGAGATATTTTATTCTGGGAAGAATTCCACAATGTGAAAAACCTCAGGAAAATAAAAAAAAATTCAGTATGATAAAATATCGAGTACGATATTTCCAAATACCAGATGTATAAAAAAGTTTTGTAAAAATATTGGGAGAGTTACTAAATGCCAAGTATTTATCATTTTACAGAATATGAATTTGTTGAAGGCCGAGAAGTGTTCTTTATATTTTAGAGAGCACAAATCGAAAATTATATTCGACATGGAATTAACAGAATTTCTTTAATAAAAAAATAAATAAAAAAGTTTGCTAAGAGTGAAAAAGATTTTTGACTTGCAATATAATCTCAAACAGGATATTTCTTTTAAAGAGACGAGAAGAGGAAATCCTTTCTGGGCCGGTCCTTCCATAAAGCCGGATCAATTGTAAAGCTTTAAATTATTTTCTTCTCGGCACAAACAGGCTGCTGAACAGATGACAATAGTCTGACCAGTTACCATGGTGACTGGAGTCAAAGGGGATTTAGTAATTATTATTGTCGAGTCCGAAAGGAGAGGTTTTACTTTACAAAAGCAATCGTCTGTCGGTCGGTGTATTTATGATTGTCGTACCATAGCATCCGTTTAAATGTTTGAATCTATCTTGAGTTTTAACAATATTGCTTCCTTCCCAATTTTGTTCTTTCTCATGTTCAATATCAGAAGTTATTTTAGATTTAACGTTGTTAATATCTCCTCTATTGTAGAAGAATAAAGACGACACCACAGCGAAAATAATTTTAAAGATATTTAATAGAGACGTTTTGGCTAACATAAAAATAACATAGTTTTTCAATAATCGAGATAGTTCAAAACTAAAGAAAATTTTTTTTTAATAATTCATATGACAGTAAAAGCTCGCTTGACCCGAGTACTTCAGCCACCCTTCAATATCTCTTTTAATTCCTTTATACTTGGTTTGATAATGTATGGGTGAAGTCATGTTATAAAGACCAATGTTCACCTGGGGGCTTGAAAATGAACTTCTTCCTAAACGGTGTTACTTCTTTACTAAACACTACACCTTACAAAGCCTCTCCGTTATTCACAACTTCACGTATTAGAAAAGGATTAAGAGCCGAATCAAGGAGCAAGAGCAGTTTAAAGCACCAACAAACCCTACAATCCACACTTGGAGATTGAAGCGGTATCGGGGTTCTGGGAAGTTTTCTTCCATCATGTCCTGATCGTCTGCGGCTCTCCTTCAAGGCCATTGTGCACGGGCCTGTCAGCTCTGAGCCCAGTTTCCTGTTCAGTTAATCCTGTTTGTAAAACGAAACGAAATGACAGAGAAACTGAAACGGGAAGGAGGACTGGACCAAGGCATTGGTGGACCTATTTGTCATGCTTCCGTTCAGTTCAATGAGTTTCTGATCAACTGTATCCGAATACATTAAATATAATGATATATAAGGGATGTATCTTTTTTAAGGATACATATATCATTTTATTTATTTACCCTCAACACCACGTTGTTAACCTCGAATTGAATAATTAAAATATTTCTTTAAAAAGGCACGCCATTTAATTATTCAAGTTGAACATATTTGATTCCTCCGTCAAATCCTAAGCGTATTGCATTACAGTGCTCGCTTTATTTATCGTAAGAATCAAACTAAAGGATGTAAAGGGATATTGCTGTAGTCATAAGTAACTTCCGGTGCAGCTAAGTAGAATCTATTGTTCGTATCTACCCGATATGAGTTACCATGACAACAAGCTTTTGTTTTCACTATATAGACGAGGCTTCAGCTAGTCTTTTGTCAACTGTTTTGTGTGATACACGTTACGTTAAACTGTTTTTTTTAATCTCTGAAATGGAGAGTCAAAAAGTACATATTCGTCATGTAATGCTTTGGGAATTTAAACAAGGCAATAGTGCTAGGGCGACAGCTGAAAAAATATGCAGTGTATATGGTGAAGGACTAATAACTGATCGGGCAGTTAGAAATTGGTTTATAAAATTCCGTTGGGGAGATACGACCTTAAAAGACGAACCGAGGGCGGAACGTCCTTCCGACTTTGACGACAACCTTTTAAAGGCAATATTGGAGCAAAATCCACGTCAATCAACAAGAGGTACGGAAGAAAGGTTGGATACACCGCAATCAACTGGTAACAACCACCCGGAGGAATCAGGGAAAGTCAGCAAGTTAGGAGTGTGGGTACCTCACAATCTCAGAGAGCGGAATAAAGAAGATCGCATGTCAATCGCCAAAAGTCTGCTCTCACGGGTAAAAATTGAGCCTTTTTTAAACAGGATTGTAACAGGCGATGAAAAATGGGTTACCTATGACAATATCGTCCACAAAAGACAGTGGCTTGATAAGGATCAACCACACCTACCAGATCCGAAAGCAAACATCCATGGCAAAAAGATTTTATTGTGTGTATGGTGGGATTGTCAAGGAATAATTCACCACGAGTTGTTGAAGTCAAATTTAACGATTACTGCGGATAGATACGTTCAGCAATTGCAAAGAGTGCACAAGAAACTCCACGAAAAGCGAGCACTTTTCAAAATTAATATAATTTTGTTATTTAATGAGAGGAAAATAAATGTCTGATAAAAAAACGGAAGTTACTTATGACTCGACTCAAATAACTATCAGCTATGCTAACCTTGCTATTTTCTATCGTACGACTATTCGGATGAAGTATTGTTTTCTCCATTCGTTCGCTGCCGAGCACTGATTCTGTTCCTTTAAGGGCAGCCTTGGAGCCTTGGAAGCCGCTAAAAGCCGGTCCCTGATCCACTACACCGCGGTCCGCCATTGCCTGTTTGATGTGGCTACTAACTATATCGCAAACCATCGGCCAATCAGAGATCAAAGCAATCAGTGCAGCGGTCGGTCGAAGGCTTCGGCTCGATTCGATTAGTACCACTATCGATCCGTCGCCCTCCATCAGCTGTTCTTATCGATTAACTTGTAACTTTATTCCTGCCTATGTCGCCCTGACGTCACTTAATACTTATAATATGATTTATCGTTACTAGATCATACGAATACTAAAATAAAGAAGAGCGGACGATAAGAATGAATGTGACATTACATGAATGAACTCTCCCTGTGTGGGACAGAGATATTTACTAAACATTGACGTGAGGCAAGGTCTCGTTCAATGAACGTTCGTTCACTAACGAAATTATAAGCGTTGCACGACGAATGTACGTTTTGGCATACCTCGTTCATTTAAAAAAAAAAAAAAAAAAAAAAAAAAATAATAATTGAAATGTATTTTATAAATCAATTTAAAAAGGGTTTGTTATAATTTTCGGAGAAATTAGCCCCTTAATTGGGAGGGAATTTGAGACTAAAGTCATATTGAGTTTGATAAATGTCAACACAGCCAGAATCATTAAATTCATAATATTGCCTTCATACGTAAATAACCCAAACATAAATGCTCAGGGCATAATATTTTATGAAGAAATGCCATCTAGTTTTTTTTTAAATGTTTTTTTTTATTTTTGTGTTTATGTTTTTCCTAAATGGAAATTTATATGCACTTCAATGAAGACTTTATTTAGTCATAACCGAGAGCGGTTAGGTGTTAGGTTAGACTAGATAGTAGCAATTTTCTCCCCCTTCATATCCCCTTGTTATTAAAAAGTATGGAATTCAATAAAGATTCTATATAAATGAATCTATTTAAAATAGTTGAATATTATATGTCCTGTGGCATGGCTACATTTTATACAATTTCTAACAATTCCACACTGTGATTTGCGATTGTTACAAATACGTTATACATTCATTGGCTATACTTGTTTAAAAAGTGATGGTGCTCACCTTATGAAGCATAAAACTTAAAACTAACTTACATCAGGCAAACAAAATCTTAACCTAATTTTCCCCAACTCTCCGAGTCTGTTGCCATCGATGCGGGAAGGGTGGTGGGGTCATAGGGTTAATTGCAATAGGATTATTCAGTAAATATATCAAATTCTAATGATTTCAAATTTAATGGAATTGAGTAAAAATATAACTGTCCGAAAAACGTGTTACATTTTATTTAATAATAAAAAGCACTCCTACGACCGAATATAAATGAGAATATCTTCACTATTTGTCTTTTAAATAACATTTTTGCCTGAGGTCAAATGCTTTCCTGGTTAATATATTATACAGATATATTTTTTATGCGCCATAAATGTAATATATATCTTTTTTAATACAGTAACTTCAGCTAATTTTAATTAACTCCCGGTATTTCGGGGGGGGGGGACTTGTGTAATTGGGGAAGAGGTCGGAGTCAACTAAAATTTCAAGGGCTCTCGCACAGTGCTACTTCAAGCTTTAAAAGAGACACTGGATCCTTACTCCTAAAAATAAATAAATTAAATTTTGGTAGAACTAATATTTTATTCTGTTAAAAAAACCGTTTATGGTGGCGCATGTGTGCTTGAACGACTGAAAATTAGAACAAGCTTAACCAATTATAATTAAACCATCAATAATTTACAGAATTTTTAAAGTCCTGTTGCAAAGATATATGACCAAAGAGAATACAAATATATTTGATTTATTTGTGCTAATCATTCTCATTTTTCAATCGACAAAATTCTCTCAACTCTCAAAATATCTCAGTTAATAGAATAGAATAAAACGTTATCAATGGGTTTAGTAAAATAATTCCCACAAATTCTATTTAGCAGCTAGCGATTCAAATTTACTATCGGGTTTGTAGGGGGTGATGTTTTAACACGCTCAAACCGCCGGGTTTTTCCCAAACCATGATAGTATCAGGATAATATCTTTATTGTTAGAAGACAGAGTAATCACTAGATCTAATACGATAAGAACACACGTGCTGGTAGTTTAAATATAACCGATGTATTTTGACTTAAGCTATCTTAGCTGAGAAATCCTACCTCATCCATGCTTACAATTCGTTAAGCCTAACTAAAAAGTTTCTGGTACCGGCAATAAATAGTCTACTAGTAATGTAACTCAGTCATAACTATTGATTACTTAGTTCATTTTTATCCTAAACTAAACATCATAATTCGTTTGTTATGATTAAATTTTAAAACAAGCATCACTTTAGTTAACAAGTTAATAAAGGTGATACATAGATCACTGACATTCGCGAACTTTTTTATTAAGTATAAGATTTTTTTTTTGAATATATATGTCCAATAATGAATATATATAAAATAACTAACTGCGTACAATTATGAAACATTAACAAGTGAGACGCGTGTCTCTTAAATATTTATTAAATGATTTCGAATAAAACAAAAAATAATGAGCATTTTTGTTAAAATACATGCATGTTTATCCAAACACAAAAATTAAGTAACCAAAACATAAAAAAAACAAAAAAAAAACTTTTGGTTATTAAGTATGCCCCATCTCTTTTGTTAGCGTTCTAAAATCTTCATTTATGTTTTGTTATTTCATCAAACTTTGACCATTACCAAATACTAAGGATCATCCATCGAGGTGTCTATAATGATAATCTATAAGATCTATCGAATCATTTTTACGACTGTGTGCCTTGTCTGTTTTTATTTTTCAACGATTGGAAGTGGTTAGTTTTACATTATTTAAAAAATTATATTTTACTTACTAATAATTATTAGTTGAGTTATGTCATCCCAATGGTGAAAATTGTTTGTCTAAAAGGAAAATATAAGGACCGTTGAAAAATAATTGCTTAACTAGAGACATTAAGTACCATAAATATTTCTTAATATATTTTAAATGCTAAAACGTATCGTGCAAATTAAAAGCGAATGAGAACAAGAAATTTTTTTTTTATAAAATTGCAACATCGTAATCATCTTTGAAAATATATTAAAGAAATATAGCAACTTGTGATGTTTTGAGAGACTTAAAGTAACGTACGGAAAGAGATTGTTAGAAATACAAATTTTTTTATGAAATTTCGTGATATTAATAACATTTATTTATTTGCCTTCGAACAAGCCATCTATCCGAAAGTACATAATTTACACATTTCATTATACAAAAACATATCAAGTATAAATAGAAAATAATTTAATAATTTACAATACACACTATTAATACAGGAATGTTTGAGACTGATAGAGGCAGGTACGAAGTGCAGGTGAGAGGTTATGCAATGAGCAGGAAACATATGTTTATTAGAAGGTTATTGCAGCCTGCTTCACTGTACCTAAGACAGGGGGCATGGTTGAAGGCAGCTTGTTTGTCCTTAAGAAAGTATTCGGAATGCTGCCGGACTTAACACCTTCTGTGAGACACCTTCCCGGGGCGTTTTCGCTGGCAGGGCACTCATTGACCATTCTTTTACTGTTTCACTTCATGCTGATGGGATAAGATTGAAAACATTAATGTTGCTCAAAGTATCCTCTCGCTCCTGGCTTAGATCACAGTTAGAGTTAGGAGGTCTGAATTTAAAATCCGCATGTTAACAATTTATTTGTTTTGCGTAATAGGCGAAATTTAAAAAAGTGATAGTTTTAGGCACTAAGTACTCTGTAACTTTTTGACAAACATTTAATAAGAGTACAGCTCCCTCTAGCAGGCATTGAGCATTGAATATGTCTTTACATAAAACTCGCATGGTTCTGAAATACTATCAATGCTGGCAATGCTACGGGATTCGAACCATGCGTGAACGTAGCATGACCATGTGCATTGCGCAAGAGGAGCGGGCGCTGTCACAGACTAACTCGCATCAATTAGGCTGTTTGTTACATCGGCCAAACAATCTCTTAGTGGAACAACAAGTTTCTATCCGTATTGTTTCTCAGGCCTAATTTTTTTACGAATGGGTCGTTCTATTTGATATCGGAGGGCAAAAAGAATTATTTTTTACCGGCATATAGTCATAATAATATTCGAACTTTTTTATTTTCATAAAATACTCAATTCTAGATCAAAAGAAATTTAAGATTTGAAGTTGTGACTTTTCCTCCTCGGTAAGGACACATCACAGAGAGAAAAGAAGAAGAATTTAAAAGTTATTCCGAAAGTTCTGAGAGCCTATAATATAAACAGCTTATTTAATAATTTTTTTTTATGCCGATAATTCAACTGTTAACAATTTATTTGTTTTGCACAATAGGCGAACTTTAACAAATTGATAATTTTAGGTACTCAGTAACTTTTTAACAAACGTGTTTAATAAACGGATAGAGTTCAGCGCTCTCTAGTAGCAGTCTCTGGAATGGAGTTTAAAATCGAATTTAAGTTCACGGCACTTTGGTAAAATGTCCAAAGTTCACAATTGTGAGATAATTTATTTAAAAAAAAAAATGTAGGGATATTTGATTTATGGAGAGTTTTTGAGGAAAACATTTACTAGGAAAAGTAGACCACAGAACATGAAAATTATCATACTTCCTTAGCGGAAAGCGTTCCGTGTTAGTCATGATGATTCATTGTACCACCAGTGTGGTTATGGTATTGGCAATAGGCACTTTTCAGATTATTCCCAGGCAAGAAGGAGGCGTAAGCCCGTGACCCAAGGTCACAAATTTAGTATAAATATAGTTTCAGGTCACAGGGCCATACCGATGTGACCCGGCCTGACTGAAATACAAGAATGTTGACTTTTGAAGGACGGACTCCATCAAAAACTAACTGGATTTTAAAACCGGAACGTTAGATCATACAGTGACATATATTGGTAATTATTGTGTTAGTGTGTTATTTGATTTAAATTAAATATAATTTTGGAAAATGGTGGACTATACTGGCTGTAGTCCATATTGCAATATAGTTTACTGCCATTTTAATGTGACTATCGAAACTAACGAAATTCCACGAGGTGTTAAGTACAAACTAAGTAGGCGCCCAAATGCTCACGCGGCGCGTTCAGATCGTGTGGGTCTGCGTCTTACCTGAGCGCCCTGCTCCCGTGAATTCTCGACTGAGCTGCCAAAATTATGAAACGCTACTACGTAAAAAGAAAAAAAAAAAACTTCGTTTAGATTAAGCTTTTAGGAAATGATTACAGATAACCTTAGCGTGAAAATTTATTTCTCCATTTTCTATAGCTTTGACTATTTGAGTATAGTCGCCGTTATGGTATTAGACGCTTGGGATGGAGGGGCTACTTGGCGCGATGTTGACACGTACAGACGGGTGGGTGGCTAATCACTAATTTGGTCATTGCTTAAAGATTGACTTTATCCAAGTAAAGGCGACAATGACTTTGACACAAAAACAGGAGACACATAAACATATCAAAAAAATTCCATCCTATTCTATATTGTTTAAAGACTGTTCTTGAGTATAAAAACAGAAAATATAGAAAAAAAACAAAAAACTAGTACATGCTCATTAATTTTAATTTAAGGAACATCAATTTCAAAATTTCGTATGGGAAGGCATCACTGGGTGACTGCACCTCATCACAAGCCCGGCTATATCCCTTAGGCTGAAGCTGTTGATATATAAGAACGTACTGAGGCCTCTACTGTTTGGGACTCCGCTTTTCCGTTTTCTCCACACCAGCGCCATAACAAGACTCCAGCACTTCCAGAACAACATCCTGCGCTCGGCACTATGGCACACCCCTTTTCGAGAAATGAAGGCTACCGACATAGACGGAAAGTTCGAGGTCCCACCCATCACTGAAGCCATCAGAAGAAGACACATCAAGTTCTTTGACTCGATGAAACACTGCAACCCCCACCGCTACCTGCAAGATGGAAACTCACTAGGTCTGGGAAATCAGACAAGATGGTGGACATAACGGCCCTTGGCCAACCAACAACAAGCCCTGACTGTCACCCATCACTGCTATCCAATTGAATGAGCTTGCACTACATGCCTAGACAGACTCTAGGCTCAGCCTTCAGTGGACTCTCAACACTGCACCGTGACATTTACACCTCTACCGAGGTCTCCCACACTCCTTAATTCCCTCACCCAACCTTCAAATAGGCCCTCCTAGTAAAAGGATCCGTTCACCCCAAATAAATTTTACTTTATTTTTCCCTTATTCTACACATTTTTAAAGTTTAAGAGCTGAGAAAAAAAAAAAGTTGTGTTTTAATAAGTAGAGTTTTGATTGAATAAGTGTTAAATTGAGATGAACATACATACATGAACATCTTTAGCAAACATATTTAATAAAATATACATAATAAAATGTATTGTTTATGAAAAATAGCGCAATTTTTGATGAAACGACAAGGTGTCAGTAACAAATATAAAACATTATGTCCATTTTTACATACCGTTTTATTTCGAAGTATCTTTTTATTTTGTGCGGTATCCATGGTAACAACCGATGCCGGTAGTCTACTATAAATAATCAGGATTCCCCACGAAGAGGTGACTTGATATTACTTAATTTTCGGCGGGAGATGGACCGACAAAAGACCCGGGTTTTAATAAGCAAGTTCCACAACTGAAGTAGTCCTCTTTATAATAAAGTCTCATTTTTGTCCCCCCCCCCCAACTCTCTTCAAATTAATTTATTTCTATGCGCAGTTATATTATTTGAAAAGTTATACAAATACGTCAGAATAGTCCCAGCTGTATGTAAAGAATGACTATAGAGCTATGACTTAAAG
This sequence comes from Acanthosoma haemorrhoidale, assembly GCA_930367205.1. Classification (NCBI taxonomy): domain Eukaryota; kingdom Metazoa; phylum Arthropoda; class Insecta; order Hemiptera; family Acanthosomatidae; genus Acanthosoma; species Acanthosoma haemorrhoidale. The sequence continues at coordinate 110,232,136 of OV884014.1, read as the reverse complement.
AAACACACAGCACCTTTTGCAAAGAACAATTCGTACCCAAACAAGAGTTTCCCATATTTCTCTTACTTAAACTTTTTTTTTCTTTAACAGCCCCTTAAAATTTACAGATAATTATATACAATTATAGATCCTCAGTTGAATATATTTACAAATTATTTTGTATTTCCTGTAGTGTCGCTACATTATATACAGGTTTTGTTATTTTATAGAAATTATATAATCGAATAAATAAGCATAATGATATACATTATACGTGACGAGACTAAACTGACTAATAAAGGTGATGGGGCTCACCTTTTTGATCAACCTTAAAACTAACTTACATGTTAATTCTTAACCTAATTTTTCCCCGACAGTCTGTTGCCATCGATGCGGGAGGGGTGGTGGGTTCATAGTGTTAAACACTGGGTTTTTCAGGTGTTGCAACGAGTCAACAAAAAACTTAATGTTTCTCCGGCGGATGAATGAACTCACCCACCGACGGCACACCAAGCAACGGGTGCAGATCAGCGTTCTTCAACCTCTCGAAAGAGGTCGGACCACTTTTCGCATGATCCCATTCTGGAAATTAAGTAAGCTGTGTTGCTTACTTAAATCAAAAATATCTTAGCATTTAAAAAATCAATGATAATGATATTGATGGGGCCTTGTAGCTTAGAATCGGGTGTGCATTATCAAATAATGCTTTAATTCAGAACATTTCGTCCTAAAGTTATAATTGAACGAGGTAACAAAAAACATTAAACAAATATATTTATTCTTTCTTGTACAGAAAATACTTATAAAAAAATGTGAGATGTTTGGGGAGTGTTAACTATTACTCATTCTGAGCTATAGTTGTTTAAAGGAAAAAATGATCCTTCAATCAACAGTTTGTTTTGGTTTTTTTAAAATTGTGTATTGATTCAAAACTGCAGTAGCGTCACAAACAGGAAACGGCCAGTAAATATGATAAAAATGGCATGTGTGTGACATTGAAAGCTCCCCTGTATGATTGAAGTTACATTCGAAGATTGTTATTTGTTATTAATTTGTAATGTCTATATCCCTTCACAGTGGTTGTTGAATGGTAGCAGCTAAGTGTGGTGTAGATGTTCCTTGTATCAGTGGGTTTGGGAGGTCTTATGTTCTAACGCTACCGTCTATGTCGTAACTGGAATAAAAACTTACGAGCTTTTGATTGATAAATCTTTTTAGTTTTTATGTTAGTCAACCTACCGACTCAACCAGCGATAGTATGAATGTCAGTTTGCTATGATGACCCGATAAAAGAAACTCCGAAAAGACCGAAATTACAAAAAAACTTTTTCACAGCGGTGATAAAACCATTTGTATAATTCACAGGAATTATTTTTTTGATGCTTACTAAACATTATCTGTGTAACAGCTCGTGGAAGCGAATTCCCTGTTATACAGTTTAACTGTTATCTACTCTATGAGCGATACAATAATCTATGCTTTTATCGTTGGTTAATTTATCCCCTCCATACCTAATAGATGTTAATATCATCAAGACTGCAGGAGCGGCCCGAGTTGATAAATAAGTTAAATAGACTGTAAAAAACTCAATCAAGAAAAGCCCGAGGAAGTAATGGGGTAAGCCTACGATCCAATAAAGCGAGTTAAAAACTCACCGCCACCCCATGAGTCAGTGGGCCGGCCCTAATAATAGCCCCGGGGGCGGTAACCATTATCCCCCTGAATAAAACTCGGGTATTATCTGTTTATTATCTGTCAATCGTTATTAATTGAACATATTATGTAATAATAGACCCAAGAGTCAGTACCTCAGAAGTCTCAATAAAACAATAAACATAATCATGTTTGTTTATTGTTTTAGTTTACACCTAACGCATATATATAATAACTACGGTTCATATCCCGAAGTTCCTGTTCACATTTCGACCGGAGGCGAATATTTACCGCATACAGACAGTCGGTGAAGCTGACACGAGCTGCCGCACTCAGCGAGTTTTCTGCCTACGTCGGCCCAAACCTCAGGGCGTCCCTGAACCACCACGGTTACTAGACGGAGTTTTATTTAACTCAACAATCGCTGCTCAACTGTCATGCGCCAACGTCAATATGGTGAGGATATATTCTGAGGGATGGAAGGGAACCTCTCGACCTCGTGAGGGTGAATGAGCAGCGAATCCCGATTAAGAAAATCAAAACTAAGCTTTTGAGGCAGAGGTTTAAAGTCAACATCATATGTTAATAAGGTTACCTCATTTAATCTTAAATAATTATTATATTTATTGGGTAAAACCGGGCATAATAATTAATAAATGGTCTAGTTCCGGTTGTGGAAGGATATAATTAAACAATAAATTTTCCGTCTCTTCGCAATATACGGCTCTGAATCCAGTAAAGTTAGCAAACCTATTTTAGAGTCTGAGTTAATATAAATAATTTCAAATTTAGTAAGTTTTTCACACCATCAATTGCCAACTTAGTTCGAGCTGTGGAAAACTTTTTTGTTTGACTAAACGATATTGTGGAGAGACAGAAGATTTATAATTTAATATATAAGTCATAGTACTACTACTAATAATAATATAATATAATTTAAAATCTTAAATAATTGTTGAGAGATCTTAATAATTAGGCAAACTGAACATTTTGCACGTTAGTTTTAAAAAAAAAATATTTTCCTCGACTTTTAAGTAGCAACAGACTGACTACTGCTTTTGAAGTAGATAAAGATGGTTAGACGAATTGGGACTGACCCGCAGCTGCTACAAAAACTCTCTCCCTTTGAGCTGAACTGGGTGTAAACTTTTAAAGTTCAGCTGGGGTCGAGTTGCACGAATAGTTTTTCTTTGTTTGTTTTTTAAAGGCTATCGATTACTCGTGGCACCAGAGCCACTTAAAAAAATCACGAAAGGGCAATATTAACTGTCAACTACATCTCTCTCTCACTCCTGTTATGGGTACACAACTTGTCTTATACAAAAATGAATACGGTATTTTCTTATTCGACACATTAGAGGTACACAATCTTCATTACCTTCGGAGAGTATGCCATAAGGGGCAGGGAACGCAAGGAGAGACTGGATGGAGGCCTTAGCTTAAAATAATAACGTGTTCCTTCAGCTAAGACTAACTGTGAACGCGGCGTGCATTACGTGGGTTATTAAATTTGATGAGAGCCTTACGTAAGGCTCCTCAATAATTTACATGCAGTTATGCAAAGTAGTTGTTTAATGAAGAGGAGCACGCCATGATAAGGAGTCGTTGCACTGTTCAAATGGTGTATCATCCATGTGAGTGTGAGGTGAAACGAGAAAGCTCAAAGATACATGAAATCCTTAAGGGAGGCCCTGAGCGATGTTTAATATATTCGAAATGTAATGGATATATAATATGCACTGTGATACATAGTCAGCCATGAGGAGACACATGGAAGGCTGATGAAAAACAAATGTAAAGAGTTCGCCAATATGTCTTAAGGAGTATACATCCATTTTCTCACTAGGACCTTATGGAGGCGTATATAGAACGTCAAAACATCAATTTTATAAACTTGATGAAAACACAACATGGTTTTTTCATCAACACAAGAAGATATCCAAACATGAGCGCTTCATTCGGGTATTAGTGCCGAACTAGACACTATTCATTTATTCACCATCTGATATGTTTATGACCTATTGAGAATAATAAGAATAAAATTAGAATAAATAATATAAACATACAATAGATAATTAACATTTTGCATGAAAAGGATACATCCCAGAGGATCGCGCGCGCGGATGAGTTAAGAATGCATTGAATGAAAAAGGTCATTTAATTCCAACATTTGCATGCATGACGAGATGTAATCGTCAGAATTCCACGCAAATATTCACTACGAAGCATCCAATGGGACTGACAGTTGCTGAAAAGTCTCAATTTTGAAACGGAATTTGGAAAATGCCTTATAAATACTTAGTATATACTACTGATGCATTTTAAAAATGTTTCACAAGATTGTGTGTATGTTCGAAACGAATTGACATCAACGACACTGTAAGTAGATAAAAACTGAAAACAATGAGGTGAAATGAGCAGTATTGTATTTTAAGTTAGTGACGTTATAAATGATATTTATAATCGGGAAAGATTGCAGCTAGAAGTGACCCCACTATAGCCTACACGAGATAGAGGTAGACAAGAAGACATAGAGGACTCACCCATTGCCTCCGACGACGATTCCCAGCGAAGGAGATACTGCCGGAGAGAGGAAGACCTGCCGACTGAAGAGCTGGCGAGGATATGCGGCAGAGCTGAGGCAGTCAGAGGGTAAGGGGTTCGGCGCATGCTCCACCAATAGCGAGCACTCCCGCGCCCGCCGGACTCGTGACATTTTTCCCGCCATAAAACATTTCATTGTCCCTCCCCTCCGCAGTGTAATGCTAAAGGTCGCGGGGGTGGGGGGTGTCCTTTGGTGCCGCCGTTATCGGCTTCAATGCAGGTTTATGAAGTGTGGTCTCATGAGCGCTGGGAGCATCCACCACTTTATTCAATTTAGAATTATTAAGATCAACCGATACGGGGGCACGTTCAAAAGCTGGTGGGATTAAATCCATTTTGGTAAATGAATATGTAAAATACAGAGCTAAAACTTTGAATATCGATATTTAAAAATGATTTTCGATCCCGAACATAAGCAATAGTCGCGAGAGCCACATGATTGGATAAGCTGGCCATTGCCAGGAATCCCACTATCACGCGTCTATAGCAGGACACGAGTCCACTGCCGTTTCAGCCTCCGAGGAGGATTATAGGGATGAGTGGTGCTGTGCTAGGGGATTAGGGTGGTTGGATAGGTTACTATGGAATTTCATATACTTGGAATGGATGAGTTCAAAAATATAATAAGATCGTTATGAAGGGTTTTGTTGCTGGTGTAATAAAGGGCATTTACTATTGTTCTCAGGACTTTTGATTGAAAGGATTGGATGCGCTTGATGTACGACTTTTTTGCTGTCCTCCATAGCTCTATTCCGTATGTCCAGATTGGCTTAAGTATAGCTTTGTAGATTAGTAGTTTATTTTCTATTGAGAGATGGGATGTCCTTTGAAGTAGTCTGTACAGTTGTCCGAAGCGTCTGTTTAGTTCTTGTCTTTTTAGCCTCGTATGTGGGTTCCAGGTCAGCCGTTTGTCGATACTAAGTACCGTACTGTCTCGGGTACAGGGAGAGGAAAGGAATAACTACACTTTTAAAAGTGATAAAACAAATAGCGAGAAGTTGTGTAAAAGTACGATAATGGGCCAAAACAAAGGTCGGTTTGGTAATATCGAAGTACTTATTGCCTCCATAGTGGTTAGTGGTTAGCATGGTGAAGCCTCCTAAAAGATTTTCTCTTTGGCACAGGGGCAGTTTTCTCAACCCTATGAGGATGAATGAGTAGCTACTTGAAAGCAGAACGAGAGGTAATAGCCTAGCACCATCAACACTAGCACTTCAGCGCTGTCTACCAACTACGGTGCTAACCTACGAACAGTCTTCGCTTTTCAAGAGGATTTATTAATAGACAAGAACTTTGGAGCTACCATATTTAACGACACTTTAAAAGGAGGCCAGCCAGGAAATGGCAGAAAAACGGGAAACTAACGATGTCCCTGCAAGTCAGTTCACTGGCCTTGTAACATCAGCAATAAATACACTGCACACCCATGCTGTAAATAACCTCAAATGCGAAAAATCCATTCGTTTCGAAATGGTAGAAAACTCTGTGATAAAAGATCAAACCGGAAGCAGACTGATAATGGTATCGTTGTACACAAACAGTCATTTATTAATGAAGTGCGCTGTGTCAAAAGCAATCCTACACTCGTTATTGACCTAAAAAGTTTGTTTTTTAGTAACGTTGTGGGCTCACGTGCCGACAACAAGTTAGGGCCGAATAAGTAGGCGTGTCAATTTACAAATGAAACCAGAAAGAAAAAAACAACAAGATAAAAGGTAAAAGATAAAAAGGCGCCGCCAGGTTGGCCATTCTATTGGAGCCACTCATCGAACGGAGGGGAAAAGAAGATAAAACTTTTATCGCCGGGTCCGAACGACCAGAGAGTCGATGAACACCTAAACCAACCAATAAAACCAACATGGTTTATGCTTAGGGTGGTTCGGTCACGTCAGATGGCGGCGGCGTCGCTCGTGTTCGTGGTTTCATTATTTTTGTTTTTGTAGAATCTAGCGTCAGTTGTATTATTGCTGGGAGTGAGTCTCCTACGAGCAGATGGAATACCAATTAACTTTGTCATTTGTTAACACCCAAGCTAACATGGGTTAATAATGATTCTATGAGCGGCGCCAGGCCTTTTTGTCATCCTCGAGGTGATTGAAGTCTCATGAGAACAACATACACCTACAAGCTAAACCTCTTGGCGGTATAGTCGTTCGAAAACGTTCGGTATAAAATCAATAAAGCTGTAGAGAGACAGCTGGTTATGTCTGAAGAGATGCGAATCCAGCAGTGGTAGTAGGCCAGACATCGCTCATATGAGATATATTGAGTGTGAGTTCTTGTGTGTTCAAAAATTTACCAATCTGATGGAAAACTAATTGTTTGAGTGATTTTTCATTTAATCAACTCATAGTTGTCGACAAGGTTAATCAATATCTTGTGAGTAGAGTGTGGACTGGCCCTCGAGGGTAAGCATCACGTAGAGGATGCTATCAGGTTATTACGATCTCGATAATCCGAGGCATACAGGGGATAAATACTTCGATATTTAGGAATTATATAGAGTTGATTGATAATAATCAATCGGTGAAATATATTCAACCTACACATTCTTTGTAAAAATTATTCACTTTTTGAAAAAAAAAAAATAAGAAAATTCTGAGTTTGTAAAATTACAATACCTTATACACAAGTCCACTCAGTCATTGACTGTGAGTTCATCTCACATTCATGCTATATGCATCTACAGTGAACCAAGTGGAGAAATTGCTGGCAATGAAGCTTCCACGCTTACCTTCCCGACCGTTTCGTTACATACTTCGAGAGCCACAGACGCTCAGGAAACGTACGGGGATGTGGCCAGCGGCAGGACCCATCGACAAGGAGGACTGCTACTGACTGTTTTATCTCATAAAATAAAATGTGTCGTGCTTTGAGCAAAAAACAATTTTATATGGTATTATGTTTTCAGTTGTGTTCAGAAATAACATCTGAACAGGTTAAAGTTATCCTGCCATGAGCTCCGATTCAAATTTCCAATGGGGGGGGGGGAGAAAGGTAGCAAAAAATATAAAAAAATCTTTAAACCGACAGCGGTGGAGATAACATTGGCTAAAATATTTTTGAACGTCTAGTCTTTGGCTTAACTTTAAGTTTCTACTACTAACTGTAAGGGTGGTGGATTTCGAAATGATAACCCACATTTGCAGCCCTGAAATGAATTTATAAGGGGGGCTGACTGTCAAAAATATTAAATATTACTAACTATAGTTAGTGACTTCCGAAATATAAACTTAACTCTTGGGTGAAATGACGGTCTATAATGATCTATAATCCAACATACGAAGTTAGGAAGTGTCCAGGAATAAAAGTCTAGCGAACAATGGCTGAACTGAGCTGGGGATCGATTTTCTGACAGTTTTTCCTGTTCCCCTTTAGGGAACACGTATTACACATTATCGCGTTCAAATTAGAGTTGTTTATTTCGTAAATTAGGGAGGGTCTCTTTTAATTTTTGTCAATTTCCAACATACAGTTGTTTTCTTTAACCAAATCAATCTTAACTATGCCTTTGAAAGGAGGAATACACTATATTATCAATCTTTTCCGAGTTCGGGGCTATGTTATGTCACCAACTTTGTCTTTGACATAATAGTTAATAAAATAGTACCTACCAAAACTAACCTTTATATCACGTGTCAGTCGGAACTCTGATACTTGTCAATTTGATGACTATCATAATAATATCATAAACTTTAATAGTCGCAAAATGTAAGTAATTAAATCTATCGCTCACGCACCTCAAGAAGATGCAGCGCCAAATATTGTCCTGGTTAAAAGTTCGCTGAATTCTTCTCTTGCCCGTAGAATAAAAATATTGAACAATGTTGCCAGTCGACAAGAAACAGTGGATGAATTACATTTACACATACCGTCAATAAGTGATGACATTGTAATAGTCATTTAGAATTCACTACAGTATAGAGTGGAGAAATTATATACCTGTCACTTCATCTCAAACTATAAATGTGTCCTCCGGCCAGCTCTGCTGTACGGTGCCCCGCTATTTACCCACTTGACTGACAATACAGCCAAATGTCTCCAACACTTCCAGAATGGAATCATGCGAAAAGCGACATACCTCTTTCGAGATGTTGAAGAACGCTGACCTGCACCCGTTGCTTGGTGTGCCGTTGGTGAGTGAGTTCATCCACCGGAGACACATTAAGTTTTTTGACTCGCTCCTGACAAACCCAGTGTTTAACACTATGACCCCACCACCCCCCCCCGCATCGACGGCAACAGACTGTCGGGGAAAAATTAGGATAAGAATTAGTATGTAAGTTAGTTTTAAGGTTGATCAAAAAGGTGAGCCCCATCACCTTTATTAGTCAGTTTAGTCTCGTCACGTATAATGTATATCATTATGCTTGTTTATTCGATTATATAATTTCTATAAAATAACAAAACCTGTATATAATGTAGCGACACTACAGGAAATACAAAATAATTTGTAAATATATTCACCTGAGGATCTATAATTATATATGATTGCCTGGAAATTTGAAGGGGCTATGAAAAAAAAAAAAGTTTAAGTAAGAGAGATATGGGAAACTCTTGTTTGGGTGGGAATTGTTCTTTGCAAAAGGTGATGTGTGTTTCTTTAAGTCATAGCTCTATAGTCATTCTTTACATACAGCTGGGACTATTCTGACGTATTTGTATAACTTTTCAAATAATATAACTGCGCATAGAAATAAATTAATTTGAAGAGAGTTGGGGGGGGGGGGGACAAAAATGAGACTTTATTATAAAGAGGACTACTTCAGTTGTGGAACTTGCTTATTAAAACCCGGGTCTTTTGTCGGTCCATCTCCCGCCGAAAATTAAGTAATATCAAGTCACCTCTTCGGGGGAATCCTGATTATTTATAGTAGACTACCGGCATCGGTTGTTACCATGGATACCGCACAAAATAAAAATATACTTCGAAATAAAACGGTATGTAAAAATGGACATAATGTTTTATATTTGTTACTGACACCTTGTCGTTTCATCAAAAATTGCGCTATTTTTCATAAATAATACATTTCACTATATATATTTTATTAAATATTTTTACTATATACTGCCATCTTAATTTAACACTTATTCAATCAAAACTCTACTTATAAAAACACAACTTTTTTTTTTTTCTCAGCTCTTAAACTTTAAAAATGTGTAGAATAAGGGAAAAATAAAGTAAAATTTATTTGGGGTGAACGGATCCTTTTACTAGGAGGGCCTATTTGAAGGTTGGGTGAGGGAATTAAGGAGGGTGGGAGACCTGAGGATCTATAATTATATATAATTATCTGTAAATTTAAAGGGGCTATGAAAAAAAAAAAAAAAAAAAAAAAAAGTGGATAAATTCGCCCAACTAGCAATGACAAAAGATATATAAACTGATTTATGTGGTAAACACTGATCTCTTGAGACGGAGGAAAATCTTTTTAAATGTCATTATAACAGAAAATCTTCATAATTCAGAAAAAAGTGTATGGCGTCATGAATATGTAGGGACGGAAAGTTGTCACCGTAGTTGGTAGGTGGCGCTGAGTGTGATCAACATGCCTAGCATCTCATCTCTTCCAACCTACTCAACTAGCTCTTACTCATGTACCCTTACGAGGCCGAGTCGATCCCGACCAGATCCAACAAACTCAAATTTATTTACTGTAACTTTTTTACTGACAGATACATTTCTACTGGAAAAAAAAAATCGCTTATTCACGGAATTCTCACTGTTAGCAGCGATTGCACGTTACTGACTCATGAGGCATGCTTGTACAAAGACCTCACTATTATTCATAAAAAAACTTGCTATAGACATAGAAAGGAGGATCCTGACAATATATTTTCTATTTGTCTGTTAATTGTTTACAGTTAGGTTTTTATAGAGTTTGCTTCTCAACTAGTTATTAATTTGTCATTGACCAAAAGTGGTAATACTGTACAAACAATGTTGTATTTATATATTTCGTTTATAATTTTACCTTGTTGTATACTGATATCACCGGTAGAATTCAATGCTTACCTGCAAATAAAAAAAAAAATTATTAGCATAAGAAAAAATTACCTAACGCTTTTTAAAGCTTTTTAATTTAATAGCTAAATAGTCTTAGCCTAAACATTTTCCTCCAATTTTGAGGTCCACAAAACATCATTAAAAGGTCAGTAAAATTAGTTCGGATTTCTCAATTGTGAGATGAATTAAAACACTTGATTTTAAATCATGGGCAGTAAAAATCAATTTTGTAAATTCTTTTGGGATATTTTAACGTATTTAATAATTTTTAGAAACTGCACATTACATATATTCGTATCAATGGTTTTGTCTTGACATTTGACTCTGGTGTGCAGTATATAATTTACGAGCCTTTGCGTTCCTGTCTAGATTTATAATATTTTAAGTTAAAGACGTAAGCTAGCTTGTGTATATGACAGAAGACCCCCTTAGACGGTACTGTATCAGTACAAACAGTGGCACCTTATCTAAGAAGGGCTGATTTGATGGTTCTCAGGATCTTGTCATACCTAGTCTTATATATTCTAAGCTTTGACATATATGAATGAATAACATATGGAATATACGCAGCAGGGACTGGGAGGTGGCATAAATATGTATATTATGTTGTAACCCTTCATGTCAAAAAGTTCTAAAAATTCTCTCAATTTTTTTCTATAAAATCCAGACGTCTTTATATTTTTACCGCAATGTTTGTCTGTCTGTACTGTTCTTTGTTCCCTATCCGATATGGAGGCATGAAATTATGCGTTATACGTTTTTAACCATTTAAAACATAATTGTCACTAGTTAACTAATAAAATTTTGTGTAGATTTATCAGATTAATGATTTCTACGTCCCTAATAACATTAATTTGTTTTTTTTGATTTGTTACAATAATAATACTATAGTTATTTAAGTACCTGGGCGAGACTATATGTAACAACGGTTCGGAAAAGAAAGTATGAAAGAAAAAATCACCAAACTAAGCGACTAAGTTTTGCAACCAGTAACGTATGTAACAAGAAAAACATGTCCACTAAAAGGAAAATAATACACTACAACACAGTCGTTAAACCGGTAATATTATATGGGACGGAAACCTCATGCCTCCCCAATCTAGAGAAACTACTGGGAATAGAACGAAGAATCCTAAGAATGATCTACGGCCACAAGAAGGATACAGGCTAAGATCCAACCAAGAAATCTACAAAGACACAAAATACCAAGAAACGGACATAAGGATCAAGAGGCTGGAAATTCCACGGACATGGTAAGAATGGACCCGGAAAGACTAAACAAGGAAATATTCCAGAAAATCCGAGGATACAAAAGCTCAAGGGGATACACCAAGCAGATGAAGGAAGAAACTGAAAGACTAGGAATAACGGACCAGGATTGTCAGGACGGAGAAAGATATAGGAAAAGACTTAAGGAAATCAAGGTTCTTGTTGGAAAGAAAAATCGAAAAAGGGAGTCGTGTGGACAGAAGAAAGAAAACAAAAGCACGTAGAGATAATGAGGGAAAAATGGAAGGAAAGGGAAAACAAAAACAAGAAAAGAACCGAAAGTAATGATAAGGCCTTTCGGTGACAAAAAAGAAAAATACTATAGCTAGAGGAATCTATTAGTGATCAGCTTGGATTGTTAATTTCTCAACAAGTATATTCATGGAGAACGTTTCTAGGTACTGTCTATGCCTGCATCATTACAACAACAAAGTCACGATGTTACTATTACTAGAATTAATTAAGAATGGATTATTTCCAAGGAAGTGTTGACGTAACGATGTGCTAAGCAACAGTTCCCTCACAGTGTAGATGTTTGCGAAGGTAGTTAGTGATTAGCTGCGGATTTTCGCCAAATCCGATTCGCGGATGGCCCAGGGTATTCACTCAATCTACTCTGCTCACTTTCACTGTCATAACCTCCTAATTTCGTACATTATTCCTGTTGAATATTTGTAGTTTTCTGTAATTTGTATCAACTCATGTCTTTTCCAACATTTCGGAGAAATATACCTGTTCGATAATAAAGCTCTTTATCTGAAGTACTCTTCACTGCTAAAGCGTATTCACCTAGCTCACATCCCCAAAAATAAAGTAAGATTCCTTTACGTGTGTCTGGAAAGGTATATATGCCGATTCAAGAAATAGGAATGTCTAACTCAAAGTTGTATCTTTGACAACGTGTCCAACAACAATGAATACAACGTGGTCCAGTCACAGGTTTTCCGAGAAAATGTTTTTCCGCAGATCGTCTGAGGCTCCGGCTTTCTTCTGACTCATTCCCCTCTCTTGGGTTTCATCAATGCGAGGCAATGCTATAACATTAGCCAGTAGACACCAATTGATCAATAATTCTATCACTTATTAATAAAAATAACTGAATTGAGCTTTTATTTATTTAGAGTTTATTTATTATTTTGAATTAAAAATAATTATTCAAGAAAAAAAGTATAATTTGGGCAATGCACAATGTTCTCTTTTAAATAGGAATTTAGCATTTATGCTCTTTTATTTACACGTTTATTTCTTGTTTCATTCAAGATTATTCACAAATTTCAATTTAATTTGATTTTATTATTTCTCCATAAAAACAGACATACCACCTGAGATGATGTCAGTAGGATGCAGTCGTGCACATCTCATGTTCTGGCTGAGTAATATTTCATTAAAAAAAAATTGTGTTTCGTAGATTTTTAAAATAAAAAAAAATAGAAAATTTAAATTCTTCAGTCGAAAGATTAAACTTTATAGAACACTCCTCATTAAATAAACTTGAAATTATCACGCCTTATTCACGATACTTACGTGGCCTATCTATTCACGTTACTCTCTCCAGCATCTCATCACAAGCCCAGCTGTATCCCTTCGACGGAAACTCTTAATATACAAGAGCGTCCTGAGGCCAGCTCTACTGTTCGGGACACCACTCTTTAGATTCCTACATGCCAGCACCATAACTCGACTACAGAGCTTCCAGAACAAAATCCTGCGAACGGCACTCTGGCATGCCCCTTTTCGTGAAATGAAGGCTTCCGACATGTACGAAAAGTTCGAGCTCCCCACCATCACCGACGTCATCAAAAGAAGACACATCAAGTTCTTCGACTCGATGAAACACAGTCTAAACCCTCTATTCAAAGACATGACACCACCACCGCTACCGACGCGATGGCAACTCACAAGATCGAGTAAAGCAGAGGAAATGGTGGACATCACGGCACTAAGCCCGCCAACAACAAGCCTCTAAGGGGCACCCATCACTGAAATCAGACTAAATAAGAATACACTACATGCCTAGAGAGACTCTAGGCCCAGCCACCAGTGGACTCTCACCACTGTACAGAAACAACCAGCCTCCACCGAGGCTTCCCACACCCCTTAATCCTCTCACACCACCTTCAAGCAGGTACTCCTAGTACAAGGATCCGATTGACCTAAATATTCTATATTTTTCCTAAACTAAAGAGCTTAGGGGAAAAAAACGCCTATCTATTGAATGCATTAATGGAATGAGGGTCGATGAAACAATCATTTTTCTAGTATCTACAAAGAATTTGATTGCCTGTTCATGTCAATCTGGATTCTGAATCAAACTCTATTTAGATGGTTACATTTCGATTTATTGCTTTCTTTCGAATTCCATATTTAATAAGTAAACACATATAAGTGGCTCACTCCCTCAAATGGGGAGACCTGCCCTGAAGGTGTCAATTTGAGACGCGAGTAGAGAATCACACTTAACAAAAGGGGACCGGGTATGTGTGGATGTGATCTGGAAGCTGACGTAGGTTCTCTCTAAAAGCTTCTGCATCATTGACGATATTCAAATCAAATACTGTCTCCTAAAGGTCACGGCCTCCAAATTTTAACCTGTCAACCTGGCGAGGGGGCACCCTTCTCAATTCCTTTCGTTATATAGAAACGTTCTGACATTATTGGAACCAGATCACTATAGTTCGCATCCTCCCCCATACATTTCTTAAATTCAAGTAGCTTTCTACGAAACACTTATAACTTCTTTATTGTGCTAAAATTACAATCTGCCTTATTAGGCAATAAGTAATTGAGATAAATGTTCTCATTCATACCATATTTACAATTCATCATTCACTCGCTCATTCATGCTGTATATACAAACAGCACAGAGGCCTCCGAAATCCATATGGTTGTCACCTCCCTCGCATGCAAAAGAGGAAGCGGAGTCTTGGGAAGTCCCCCACGCTCCTCCGTTAGCCGCGTCACCGGATACGATCCAGTGGAGGCTGACGAAGACCGCGAGAGCCACATATTGGAGAAACTTGTCATTCTATTTCGATTCTAGGGGGAAATAAAAACTATTGAAAGGAAAACTTAATTTGGTCAGATGTTCCATGCTGCAATCTGATGTGATAATAAGACACAGTATTAAGCGACCTGTTCGATCCTAAATACTGACGTCATTCTTCCGGTAAGTTAAATAATCTTTTAGAGGAGAGTCTTTTAAAAACTTTATTATGAATAACAATCAAAACACTGGTATATATATACAAATATTAATCAGTTACAGCATTACAACATACTTTAGCGAAGGCTTAGGCACAAGTGAGGGTGTCTTGGCCCTAAGCAGATAGAAAAAAAGGGTATGATTTTAGGAAACAGGAAGGGGTTAAAAGACAAAAAAAAGGGGACCATAAGTCTCAACTGAGGTACACGTTTTTACTAAAAATTAAGACATAATGATTATTACATAGCTGGTACCTCATACACTCGTTTCCTGTGGCAACACCCGTCATAAACGCAACTTTTAAGAGTTCTAATTCTGTGATGCTTACGTGAAACGAACCTCACTTCCACATCATTTCAATCTTCTTAAACTATTTCACCTCAGACAATTTTGCATTCAACCAACGGTTTGAATTTCTTATATAATTAGCATGATTGATAAATAAGATGATAAGATAATTTGAAAGTTTTTGTTATTGGATGGTTTTGATTGTTCCTTGTCTATTTTATATTTACAATTCGGTTTTCAAAGATACCCAATATATATATATGTTATCACAACATAAATAACAGTGGTAGAAAGCAGGAAATTATTTATTACTAATAACGTGAACCTTAGAGGATTGTGTTAAGTAGTCGAAAACAGTAGCTATAAAATAAGAACTGTGTGGATTATTATTGGCTAAGATTCGCACGGCCCTCGACCAATCCCAGAGGCCCAGAAAAAAAGGCCAGCCAACCAGCTGACCACGAGCACTCAGGCCGTTCTATTAACACCTCTGATTGGATCGATTTCTCTTACCTCCGGTCAACACTGGCTCTCCTAATAGCCTAGAATAAGTTTACCACCCGCAAGTCGGATGGCGAATCGAATTTGGTCTCCCGCGTAGTCCACCCCCTCCGGAAATGTAGTACATAGAAGCAGCGGGGTAGTTGGAAGAACGAGATAATAATCAAATGCTTTATATAATGGCGGATGAGCATCATCACAAGGAACGGAAAATACTTCATGAGGCCACTGTTTCAATACAGATATTTGTTGTGTTCACTATCACCTTCTTCCAAGTCCATATCTGACAGACATGGGGTTAGAGGAGAACTCCAGGCGAGTTATTATTTTGTTGAATGCAAGTAATACAATAGTTTGTACCCTATGTCATGAAGGAAAGAAATAGATTGAGATGTCTTGGCACTGGATGGAGGACACGCTTACTGAATGGAATCACTCATGGAACCTCCTTCCGCCACAAGAACATACCAACTTTACAAAATTTGGCTCATCCGAAAAGGGTTAGCACGCCTTAATAAAATAATTCTCTGAATAACACGATCCCATGACAACTTATTGCATTACTATATAACGATATAAAAATATTAAATACTTTAACAGCCACCAGTGGACTCTCACCACTGTGCCGTAACAATCAACCTCCACCGAGGATTCCCACACTCCTTACTCCTCTCACACCACCTTCAAGCAGGTCCTCCTAGTACAAGGATCCGACCACCCTAAATATTTTATATTTATCCCTCATCCGAAAATTCTAACTAGAGAGCTTAGAAAAAAAAAAAAAAAAAAAAAAAAAGTCATTTGTAAAATTGTTCTCAATAATAGCATAATTCACAGTAAAGGGTTGAGGAATGTGTTGAAGATCAATGTTTATTGCAGAGTTTATATGAACGTCTCTTAGTGTACTTAACACTTAACACCTAACACTAAGTGTACTTAACACATGGGTAGTATTTTTGGAAGGTCCGGGGGCTGTCTGAAATGTTTTTGTATATAACTTCTTTACTGTGCCAAAAATTACAATCTGCCTTATTGGGCAATAAGTATTTAAGATAAATGTTTTCATGTCAACCGCATCACTGGATAAGAGGCAGTGGAGGCTGACCAAGAGCACTATAGCCACAGACGCTCAGGACATGATTGGAGAAACTGGCCATTGCCAGGACGCATTTATCCACACAGGTGACGAGCCCACTGCCGTTTCAGTCTCCAAGAAGGATTATAGGGATGAGTGGTGCAGTGCAATGACTGTGCTAGGGAATCAGGGCGGTTGGATAGGTTACTAAGTGTACGGATAAAACGCTTGGTCCTGTAAGTTGTGTCATAGATCCATGGCAGATCCTGAAAGGTTCGTTCAAACGCTGAATTTAAAATGGCGGAACTATAAAAGCTTGTGTTAGTTTTTTATTATTATTCGGAAAATATATGTGATGCTCCTACCCCGAACTATCGCAAGTCCCTTCACAGCATTCTTCTAGGCTTATTCGCCTGAAAGAAGTTCTTGATGATATAACCTGATCTGAACTTGATGGATTGTACAAGAGTGGTAAATGCGCTAAGCAGTCATTTGTAACATATCTGTCCATCGTTCGTGGGGTGGAAGAGATTTTTTCTTATCCGTTTATTAGCCTCTCGATGAAACTGTAATAATTTCTAATTAAATCCTGCAATTACCTATAGATTATGTAAAGTGCTTAAGGTATCACGTAGCTGAGTGCCATTGCGGGAGTGCAACCTCCGCAGGGCTGCACCCTTGAGGGTTGCAATGCAGGCAACTCCGGTGCTGGGACACTTGACATTCCCACCTCGAGCGGCTCCAGTCTGGTTCGCAATCAATATGTGCACTTTGTAGCCCCGACTCTCTTTTGTCCTTGTCCATTATTTCCAGTCAAATTGTTTCAATTCAACCGTTATAGATTTGAGAATAACTTTAAAGATGGAAGAAGAATTGATGGGCCCGTTGACCCATGTTTCTGACACAGTGCCAACTATAAATATCAGATGGCCGATTGTGGGGAACTCTTGGAAGATGATAGTCGATATTGAAAGAGTATTCGTTGAGGGTTAAATTTAGTAGGGTTTAAAAGTTAAAAATCTGAATTTTATAATAATTAATAGGCAAAGAAAAAATGTCTGGGAAAATCGGGAACCCAACCCGCGACCTCCCTAGTAAATTGTTGGAGGCTCTACCAAATAGGACCTACCCTGCCTAAGACACTGTGTGTACTCAATGTACCTGGTGGGCGAAAAGACAAACAACGGTGTCGGGTCGTCACTAGGGGGGTGCCTGGTCACCCTAGCCTTGTTGACAAGTGAGGATTGTTCGAGTTTATAACATGGACAATCGTTTCATGACGGCGTTACTACCTGACTCCATTTTTTGATAGGTATGTGCCCCGACAATGCACTATGTTCAAGAGAAGAGGTACAGAGGTTTTTCATAATGAATAAGTCAAGTTTTCAGAGTTCAAGCGGAAACCACGCATCACGGAGTAAAGGTCACGAGAGAATAATTAACAGGGCCAGGAGCCCGCCTTAAGTACCCTCTCTACTGGGGGCTGCAAGGGTCTAGGCCGGTGGTGGTTCCCACGCACACATGTGGTGAGGAACCGCGACCGCCGCCTGATTACCCTACCAGGGGACAAGCCCTGGAGGTAGAGAGGCCCCAAAAGGGTTGTTATGTTTATGACCTGTGGTACCCTCCTCATCTGGCTCTTAGGCCCTGCGGGTGGGTACCTGACTGTTTATGACTGACCGCTGTTGCCCTTCTCGTGTTACTTGGCTTCCGCCTATTATTGCTTAACACATTTACAATGATTTATATTTGTTCATGTTATTTTACTTTTGCTTACAATATATATGCAATAGAGTATAGGGTGATTTATCTTATGTAGTTAGCGGTCTCTACAAACGGGTACACATTTTACCAATGGTAAGGCATTATAAGAAAGTATTTGTAATTTATTAATGTAACGTTAATATTAATGATTGTACAAACTAAAATAATTTGAAATGTATGTATAAGTACAATAAATGTACACTAAAATCTCTGAAAGGTTATCTAACTTTTATTAGTCAAACCAAACAGAAAAATTGTTTAGGTATTTATACTTGACAAACACGATAACCCTCGCTCCGTTCCCCTACCGATGGCAGGAACGCTTTAGTCTTAGGTGCTAGTGTTAGGTTTTAGTTTGTAGTTCCTTCATTGTAATCTGAAGGTCAGCCCCATCACCTAGTCCTGTAGCCAGTGATTTGTAATTTTAACTTCAAATAGAAAATTGTTATTGTAATTCTACCCTCCTTCGAATGAATACACAGATATGCAGTAAGAGGAGAAATCTCTAAATCAAAAATTTGCAAATTGTGGAACTTTTGATCAATAAAGGGGTTTTGAAATATATAAAAAAAGTTTAGTTATTTAATTTTATTAGACAACCCCTTAATTGAGAAAACAGGTAATTATGACAATCCCACACTGGCCTAAAAGAACTTAATATTTCCTGCTTCGATGAACTTGACACAATTTCATTAGTAAAATGGTTTGAGTGTGTCCATTGCAGAATACATTTGAAAATATATTTAGTTAGTTTGTAAACAAGGTTTTTTATATGTGTCTTATAATTGGGGTAGGTATTTTTTTTTCATGTTTTCTATTTAAAGTTTTTGTTAATATAGCTTCATGACAAAGCTCTATAAAATGAAAAGGTGTAGCATAACGGCATATGCGGACGATATAGGGGTCTACAGCACCAGCCTCAACCCAGCGAAAGCTCTAAAGGCTGCAGAGGGAGTCAGTCAGTTAATCACCGACAGGCTAAAGTTGTCCACATTCAGGTGAACCCGGCCAAAACTCAAGGGATCGTCTTCTCCTTTCAGCATGGGAAAAGAAAGTGTCCACCCAGCTTCACCATAGACGGGACTCAATGCAAACTTGCTACGTAGGCATCAACCTATGCAGACAGATGACGTTGCACACACACCTGCAGAAGAAGTTGAAGAGAGTACGTAGGACTTACTACTCTCTCTAGCATCTCATCACAAGCCCGGCTATATCCCTTCGGCTGAAACTGTTAATATACAAGAGCGTCCTGAGGCCAGCTCTACTGTTTGGGACACCACTCTTCCGATTCCTACACACTAGCACAATAACTCGACTCCAGAGCTTCCAGAACAAAATCCTGCGCACGGCACTATGGCATACCCCTTTTCGTGATATGAAGGCTCCAGACATCCACGAAAAGTTCGAAGTCCCCCCCATCACCGAAGCCATCCAAAGAAGACACATCAAGTTCTTTGACTCGATGAAACATATCCAAAACCCTCTATTCCGAGACATGACACCCCCACCGCTACCGGCAAGATGGCAACTCTCAAGATCTGGTAAAGCAGACCAAATGGTTGACATTACGGCGCTTGGCGCACCAACAACAAGCCTCTAACGGGCACCCAACACTGCTATCCGACTAAATAAGACTGCACTACATGCCTAGAGAGACTCTAGGCCCAGCCACTAGTGGACTCTCACCACTGTACCGCAACTATCAACCTCTACCGAGGCTTCCCACACTCCTTAATTCCCTCACACCACCTTCAAGCAGGTACTCCTAGTACAAGGAACCGCTCTACCCAAATATCCCTTTATTTTTCCCTCATCCTTAATCTTATAATTAGAGAGCTAAGAAAAAAAACATGTAAATAAAGTTTTTATTCGTTCAGTATATCAGAGTAGATCTACGAAAAATATTTTAGTGCCAGTTTCAACAATTTTTTGAACAGTAGCCTATTAAAATTCGATTAGATGTTACATATTCAAAACGGCATGACATAAAAGTTAAATTATTCTGGCGTCACTTTTAACTGCGCATCTCAAAGTCATCCAGTGGAGCTGCCATTGTTATTTTCGTCTTCATTGCCACGAAAATACAAAATACAATATTACCTAAAGAATTGTTGACATTTATATTTAATCTAAATGTAAAATATGTGTTAGGTTACATTATATAGATAGAAGAAATGACCTACAGCTAAATAAATAGCAATGGGATTGGGAGTTTACCCCCACTAAACCGCCGAATATGAACATTTTGCTCTCTCAGCAGGACCGAACCCATAAGCTCTCCCGTTTCGAGGGTTCCGAGGACCAATTAAACGGATTACTACTTACAACTGCCGACTGCCCGATGACCAAGTTGTAACCGTCGCATGACTTAGGACTCACTGCTCGACAATATTGAAATATTGATAGCCTCCTCAGCCAAAGTTGTCCGAACTCGCCTCAGTTCGACCAACTCCCACAGTTTGATCCCCCCAGTAAATAATTATAACCGCAGATATCGTACTGTTGCCTTGTGGCTTCCCAGGATTGTCGAAGAATCAAAATATATTTGCTAATAATACATTAATTGGGAATATTTAAACTATTATACATTAGTATTTCAAAGCGAAAATAATCTACAGACTAAGTGTTCTGTAAAAAAAAAAAATAGCTAGGGAGGAACTGTAAATAGTAGATAATAAGATCAGATTTTGTTTTTGTTTTTGAATTTATGTCTTCTTTCTTTTTTTTTTCTGTATGTGTTGAGTATAATGCAATAAAGGAAAAAAAATAAACAGAATAACATAAGGTGCAACAATCCCATTGCATCGGAATACTCGCACCACAGGCGACCTATCCCCATGCGCTCGCTTCACATACTTGTGGGGAAACCCCGTTTGAGGTTTTTACCTCAGGAAGGGAGGGGAAAAAACTACAAAAGAAAACAAAATAAAAGTATGAGTAGATGTAGGATAGTTTTGCCAATGTTTCACAGTTCTTTCATGTTTACTGAAAAATGTTAGTCTAACCGATATGTGGGGCTGGGGTGCTACCTGAGCTTCGGTCAATCCAATAGTAAACAATGAAAAAATATATTAGCAGGACTGCTTTCCGAGGTGAACCCTCTCAGGTTAGACTCTTGCCTCTGTCATTGTTTATTACCTGCCAATTTATTTTCTCTTTGGCTAATTTTTATTAATAATTGCTAATAAATAAAACAGTATATAACATACACAAAGATACTAGTCCCTATATAAAGTAATCCTAAATGGATGTTTTCCCTTTTATAGTTTTAATTACAAGTTATTCATCAATAATTAACTCTTTATTACTTTTCATGGAAAATCCCACTTCTCGAAAGAAACTGAAAGTTAAGTTAAGGAAATGTTGTGCTATTTGAAATTATTCCTTTAAAATATACACATTACTACTCAGGGCGTTAAGATCTTCAGAATAACCTAAACGAAATTATTTAAAAATATACATCAAGTAATTTATTCATAATGGTTGAACGATTAGTCATGTCCTATGGAGTTTCATGTCTACATTTTCACTTTGAGGTCCCAAACTCAATGCCTCTAGCTTGATCAGAGGATTAACCAAGAACAGCACAGTGTACACGGATGAAAACGTAACTATTTCTTAACGAAATGGAGTCCATTGTAATGAACAGCTAGCAGCACGCAAGAGAGATCTTAACGTGATGAGGACTGAAGAGATTCGTTATGGCTGAAACGATCGCGACAAAAACAAAAACGCGTTATTCGCTTAAAACAGTAAAAATTATTTTTTTAAAAAAAGCGTTAGTAATGGGGCTGATTCTGGGACAAAAACTTCCGGTTGCAGCCATGACATCAAGAAGACCTTATCGGATAATTTATTAGCTCGGTTTGGACTCGTTTCAACTTCGGCTTTCATCGGACAAAGTTAAATTGAACTTTCGCTCATAAACGACGGCCTTTGTTAGATTATTATCACAGCTATAAGCCACAGTAGAATTCACTTTTTGAAATTGTCCGCCACTCACAGGTCACTTGTGTTTTTGTTTTCTTTGTGAAGTTTGAGCTTTCTGTGATGGGGTGCCATCACACTGTCACGCTGCCATCACACTGTACGGCTTTGAGTAGTTGTAACAATCGATTTATCTACCTATTACCTATCGATTATTCTTCAACCAATTGTTACAAGAGGAAAACTTTTCAACAGGAGTCCCCACATCCCTGCCGAACGCTGAATCTCCAAAATCGCCAGATCAATTTTAAACACAAACATTGGATTCATTATTTCCATAAAGCAGCTATCGAAAAATAAAGGAACATAAAAATTAATTACAATAGCACATTTTGTTTACGAAAAAAAAGGTTTATTAATTTTTTTGGTGCTCATTAATTTTCATTAGTTCTATTTACTTTACCGCAGCGCCAGTAATGAAATTTTTCAACGGGTTGATGTTGACTATATTACAGGGGCCATGTTATTACAGATTTTATCATTTGAATTATTAAAATTTTGTCTTGTTATGAGTTAGTTGGGTACATAATTATGCCACGTGGATTATTACGGTGATTACACATTTCCTACAATGTTGCAAATGGTCAGCTGATCCACACTACGCCTGAATGAGTGAGCCAATCATCTTTATGGGGTTTGCCCGACGACAGGGGTACACATGACCCCGATGACAATATCCATTATACAAAGGTGCCGACGGCCGTAAAGTAGACCAGTCGCCATTCCCCCTTAATCAAGGATCCTCTGGGCAGATAATGGCCGCGGATGGATCCCGAGATGGAAGTCAGCCCAGAAGATGAATTGTTTACCAACATGAAACTCTGACGGGAGACCGCCCCATTTTTATCGACCCGTCTACCCGCCCGAAGGCCATTTCCAAGATTGGATCCTCCTCCTCTTGGTCGAGCGTCTTCGGGTCCTACCGCTCGAAGGGCGGCCTCACTGGCTAAGGAAAACGTCTAGAGACTAGAAACATAGGAACTCTATGAAAAATATAACATATAATTTTTTTTCAGTCATAAGGTAAATTATTCCCTCACTAGTTTCCTTATATAAATTATCGTTTCAACTAATAAAATCAGACAAAAAGTTCTTTCCCTTCGGAATTCTTCATCCACCTTTTTCATCTTAGCTTGCTCTCAACCGACTCATATCTTGATCTTGATCAAATAGAACAGTAAAATCAATTTTTTTCACTCAAATCGCTTACCAGCAATGGATGTTGACTAATCCAAGGAGTATTTTGTCGATATTTTTGAATGTTTTTTGAGGGCATTCGATCATTTTTAGTTCAGATACGTCAACTCTGCCGTGCTTTTACTGTCTAAAGGAGCAAAGAAACTTACTATGATGACTCGCCAACCTCCAAATTCTACTCTCTATGTCTTCTGTTTAGGGTTTTTTTTTTTATGGGGAAATCCTCTTCAACAGTGTACTCCTTTACTCCAAGCTGTCAACTCCAGGATATCCAGAGCATGCCTGTACTCTGTTTTATCCTCCGTGTAATTATATTCCGCCTGTCTGGAGAAATCTACAAGGAGGCTGTATCACATCGCACGGGAAGAGGGTGGTAAATATTCAGCCTACCGCGAGAGCATCAAAAGGACAAGGGGAACCCTCCCCCCCCCCCCAAGGCACTTCTTTAATGAGCGTTCTTTCTCCGGTCGGCCCTTCGTTACTCGGCTTTGTGTCCCGTCTGTCGGAGGCTGTGTTCTTCTGATCCCTCTGTCGGAAAGCTGTGCCTTAGCAGCTCGGGAGGTTTCACGGTTGTTGGCTTCGTCGCTGTAATCCGATACCTGAACAGGGGGCTACTGGAGTAACAAATCCTATACATGACATTACGGAGATGGATTGTAACTCGTAGTTCCACGGACCAGTAACCTTGTTATGGTTATGGTTTAGCAATGGTTTATTATAAATACAAATAAACAAATAATATGTTATGAAAAACTAACCTAATCGGTAACTGCTGCTAAAAAATACAATATTTTACACGCTATAAACTAATCTTAATTATTAATGTTATTAGTTTCATACGATAAAACATTTACAGAAAACCTAGTACTGTCTGTATTTAAGCGATCCTTAACCACTCGGGAAATATTAAAGAGCTTCCGATCTGTGATAAATTGTCCGTATTTCTCAATATAATTTGTTTTTCCTGAGGTAAATGACTTTATTTACAACTACAAACTCCTGGCAAACACGGTGTTCAACACCATGCGTCATCATTAAGTTTCTCTACCATCACAGTATATTTCAGTATAACACTCCTTCTAATTAATGTAGGCTGTAGCATTATGCAACCAATATATGTATTTATAAATGATATGGTTTTCATTCAAATATAATTCTGTATAATAACGATTTCTGTTTTCTTTCTCACTACTATTTATTTTTGAAACAATTCATCGATTTGTAGAATATTATTTTCTGGGCATTGTTGTTAAAAAACGTACATTTACATTTTTACACTATGGGCTATTGAAATATACTTTTATAATTCAAGGTCTACAATTTTGAAAAGAAGATATATGCAATTACATTAAACAAACATACATGTTATGAAATCGGTTTGTAAAGTTGATTTAATTAGAGTTACTTAAGCGATTTGGAAATGTTTTAATGAAAACGTACCATTATTGTGTTGGGATAGGTTTCATGATCAGTTGGGGAAGGAATAAAACCTATTTTAAAGAAATCAGAAACATTTGATGATTTCTTCAAGTATGTAATTAATGAAAATTGTAGTTCTTTATAAAACTGAGGAGGCGAATTATTGACGGTCTGATGTTATTCTAGAATGTTATCATTGTTTTTGGGTGTTTATTTAACAGAGGACTACATTTGATTTGATGTATTATTTATTTATTAATTATTTATACAGCTACAGATCCGATTTGAGGCTGGCTGGTCAGATAGACATTCGGCAAAAACTAAAATCCAGTAACATACGAGCTCTAATAGAACTAGGATGTACTAAGAGGAAATTTCCAAAATAACACAAACCCTTTTGAACTGTTTAAAAGTACAGCCTCTCCTTCTAAAAGGCCTGGATTATACAGGAGGCTCTAGGCTGGGCAATAGAAGGCAGTCACTTAATAACCCGCCTTTCGTGACTCCTGTGGCCATTTGTTAGACATCCAATGCTACGAACTCATTCCTTCTCCGACCCATTTTCTTATACCTGCCCCCATACACAGCGTAGGCTCACAGTTCATTTACGCCCGGCCCATTTCCTTCCTTCCT
The DNA here is from genome assembly GCA_930367205.1 of Acanthosoma haemorrhoidale. Lineage (NCBI taxonomy): Eukaryota > Metazoa > Arthropoda > Insecta > Hemiptera > Acanthosomatidae > Acanthosoma > Acanthosoma haemorrhoidale. Next base: position 110,206,555 of record OV884014.1, on the reverse strand, counting down.
CCGTGAGTAATCCATTTTCTTTTTTTGCAGAGTAGATAAGACATTCCTATAATTCCCCATCCCGAAAGCAGATCCCAATGGATGGGACAAATGAATATGTTTAAACTAACTCCCTGTCCCAGGAGCAGTTTGGACAATAACTACAAACAATAATTAAAACTATCAATTAAATTGCTTTCGCAGCTTTATCTAAACTGTTTTAATTGTGTTTGATGTGTTGTTTAAGTTGATTTTTTTCAAGCTGGGGCGATAATTAAATCCTCCCGACCTGACCCCTGGAGGACGTCCTCCCCGATGGCCAGGAAGCCGTGACGACCTTCCCAGTGGTATTCAGACACCCTCCAGCCAAATGCCGCCGCCCCGTCGACCTTATCCCTCCCCCTAAGCAAATGTCAGAGCAACCCTCCGGAACCCTTTATATCAAGAGCAATTGACATTTGATGCCCTTATGGTGACACATCATAATTATCCAGCTTCAAAACAATAGTTTAAGCATTCGTCGATGCTCTTTAGTGAAAATCTTCTAAACAAATTTTTGAATTTGTATAACAGGTATCAAAAACAATATAACTAAAGAGTAATTGTCCAAGTTTTTAATCCTTTAAATATGTAAGTACATTTTCCCACTTTACTTATAAATACAAATGCTAGTTGTTGAAAGTTGTTTCGCCATTACTCCCGTGAGATTAATTTTTTTTCTTCATTTCCAAACAAATTTTATCTTCTTCTTCATATTAAGTAATCCCTTTAGCACCTTACGGTGTCCTTCCTATCCATGCCCGTCTTCGGCCAATCATTTCAGCTCTCGCATGTTTCGCATTCCCATGGTTCTGGTTACTCGTTCCACACGTTCCAGCCTTCCTTTTCTTGGACATCCTCTGAGTCACTTACCTTCAGACCTTAAACTTCCATTAAATTCTTCGGGAGCCTATTCACTGGCATTGTATGGACATGACTTCAAGTTACCTGGTATTTATCATTTCCTGTTTTACCTCCATCCCCACTCAAGTCTTCCTCATTCTTTCAATTATCTAGTTTTCCCAATCGATCTTTGAAGAAACTTCATCTTCGTTGCTTGAATCTTACTCCCTTCCTCTTTTTTCTAGGATGATATTCTGCTCCGTTGGTTAAACCCTGAAGTTTGTTTGTGTATGGAGGAAAAAAATTGATACGTTTCAATTATGAACTGTAACTAATTGTATTTCTTTGAATAAATAACAACAATCCAGAAATATTTAATTTTATTTGCTGGACCTATTTCAGTTGTTTACTAAAAACAAACTAAAAAATAAACAAACAATAAAATGTAAATAGCTAAAATCTGGTAAAAATCAAAACCGGATTGACAAAATTCAAACCGGCTGAATTCGAAAAATATTCATAATTTTAAAAATAGTTCCTCAATCATGGGTGAACACCACAACTGTAAATGTTGTTATGATTTGAAAAAATTAAAAATGGAAAGATAAACATGTCAGTGAGTAGATAAGTGATCAACTTTATCTCGCATCTGCCCGGGCCCCAGGCCATAGTGGGACGGAGGGACACAAAAAGACTACAGCTGAAGAACTAATGACGAAAGATAAATTCAAAATAATACAAATAAATTTTTCTTACAAAACAAAACTACGTAGCGTGTGCATGAAAAATACCTAGTTCAGAGAGAACGAAGGGTCAAATTGGCCCGTTGTTTATTAAGGACAATTCAAAGTACTCTTAACTTACACAATTCTTTTATTATTAAGTAGAACATGTCATTAAATCCCCAGTCTAATATACATCCCCTAAGATACTTTAATTTGTTTGTTGAAAAATGTCTAAGACGAATAAATGGCAATAACGAAATCATATGAAAACGTAACATACTCACTAATACTAAAACATTGATAAAATATGCCTTCATAATTTAAACAAACGCAGTCAATGGATTTTTTGCAATAAGCCTTTTACTTATTTGTCTTTTGAGTAAATTTTGTAGCCTCTTTTAGGGGGGGGGGGGTGCTAATTGATTATTTTTTTGTAGGATTGTACTTTTTTGCTAGTCAAAAGTATGTCTCCTTTTCTGAATACATGTTTGGTGGCTCTAATCATTACGATTTCATCATTAAACATTTTTCATTAAATAACTATTTCAGAGCTTAGATGTAGATATCTGAATTTCTTGATGAAAATTTGCAGGTGATGCATATTCAATTTTATCATCCCTAGACCAACCGTGTCAAACAATGGATTGTGAAAATGGCTAGTTTTCGGGAAGAAAAAAAACACTTTTATAGTGGACATTTTTACTGCTCCTGAGCATTTTACAGATTCCTGAACAGTTTACAGATTCCTGAATAACTAAATCGACGATTTGCCCCCAGCGATATTCGTGGTGTTTTCCATATTGGATAGTTCAACATGGCAGGGAAGAAATCCATATTCATTATTTTCAAAAAAGGTCCGTTTGTCAATTTGCAATCTTTCAGACGTTATGAAATAAAAAAAGTCACCGTAATTGGAAAGTTGAGACAGCAAATGTCTGTTTTGTACTTTTTCAAAAATGTACTTTCTGCAATGCATTTGCTGTTATTTTTGTATTTCAATTCCATCTTCAATACGCCCTCAGGTGTAACTAACAATCAAAACTTTAAATTTTTCATAGACCCTAAGCTTGATAGAAGCTGACTTGACAAAAGTTGAAACTTAACTACAACTGGCCAGAAATTCTTTAATTGTATTATCTCTTGCCCAATAGTTTATTTAAATAACATAAAAATATTCCTCTCCCTGTACCCGAGACAGTACGATACTTAGGCTTCCATCTCGACAAACGGCTGACCTGGAACCCACACACGAGGCTAAAAAAGACAAAAACTAAACAGACGCTTTGGACTATAGTACAGACTACTTCAAAGGACATCCCATCTCTCAATAGAAAATAAATTACTAATCAACAAAGTTATACTTAAGCCATTCTGGACATACGGAATAGTGCTATGGGGGATAGCAAAAAAGTCGAACATCAACTAATCCTTTCAATCAAAAGTCCTGAGAATAATAGTGAATTCCCCTTATTACGTCAGCAACAAAACCCTTCATAACGATCATAATATACCCTACATTCTTGAACTCATCCCTTCCAAGTTCATGAAATTCCATAGTAACCTATCCAACCACCCTAATCCCCTAGCACAGTCATTGCACTGCGCCACTCATCCCTATAATCCTCCTCGGAGACTGAAACGGCAGTGGCCTCGTGACCTGCTATAAATGTGTGACAGTCCTGGCAATGGCCAGTTTATAATAGTTAATAGTTAAATAGGCCAGTATCATAATAAATTGGTTTATAATAATAAAAAGATTTATTATCTATGATTGAATTTTAACTAAATACCAATCAGCAATATTTTGAGTGGTTGCGGGATATAGATTTACGGCTGGTCGGTTACAAATGACGCGTTTGAAAACTAACGCCGTTCTGTTTTGTGATCTGGCTGAAATATTTGCCGGAACCCACTATCTCTACAACTTCCTTGTTCGTTGGAATTATCTCTCGCTCTTGCGTTACGCTCTTCGGACAAACATACTTGAAGCCCTCGTGTCATAGAGAACAAGAGCCGGCCTTGTCGTGGCCGTTATCAGCAACTGCTTCGGACTCGGCGGTTAACCCGAGCCAGAATCCTGGAAGACAACGGGCGACTTCTGGAGCAGCGCCAACGACCTGTGGAAACCCGTGCTCTATCTCCAGGAAGGTAGTCACACACAGTCATAGAATTTCGCAACTTCACCTATCTCAGAGACCATCTCCATTAAGTGGTCGGAGTAAAACAAAGAATCCTTTGTCGGGAAATTCCAGAATACATAATGTATCTTATTTATGCCAGAGAAAACATTCTTGATTTGTACCATTGAATCGGGTTGTAGATCAACAATTTAAAGTTGCACATTCAACTTTCCTTCAAGCTCTTGATACTTACAAATGTAATCAGATGTAAAAGAGTTGTCCATTTCTATGACATTCTTAGACTGTTGTTTTTTTTTGTTTTCAAATTGAAATCTATTTATTTCCAATATTCCAAAAAAAAACTTTGGGCTTATAAGCAATGCATCTTGTCTTAAACATAACACACTAACATCATCACTATTGGTTATGAATGATTATCTTCACTCAAGTAGGTATAAATTTTAATTTAGAAAAAATATTTAAAAAAAATATAATCTAATAAAAACTAATTTCTTCACAAAATATTATGTCCTAGGCTCTATTTATCTATGTTAGTAATATGTTTTCACTATCTTTATATTTATCTATGTTAGTAATATGTTCTCACTTTGTTTATATTTATCTATGTTAGTAATATGTTCTCACTTTGTTTATATTTATCTATGTTAGTAATATGTTCTCACTTTGTTTATATTTATCTATGTTAGTAATATGTTCTCACTTTGTTTATATTTATCTATGTTAGTAATATGTTCTCACTTTGTTTATATTTATCTATGTTAGTAATATGTTCTCACTTTGTTTATATTTATCTATGTTAGTAATATGTTCTCACTATCTTTATATTTATTTATTAATGTCGTGGTTATTCCTTTCAAAACATCTGGAGAGCAATCACCTTTTGATATTTCGTGCAACTTAACTTTTCTAGTTTACTTTGTTATTGTCAAATATTATTGTTTGAAACTTATTTTTCATTATTTGCAATTTGCTCATATTTCTTACTATGACTGACTAAGCTTCAACAAGGTGTGGTGTGATTGTAAATGATTAGTTTACTCTGGTTATTATGCTTACAATTTCTATTGACAAATGACAAAAGGATAGATACAGCTGATTTTTTCCCCTAGTGCATATACGGGTTATATGTGGTCTAAAAGTGGGTTTTGCGGTCTTGATAAACCGCAAGGAATTTAAAAAAGTTTGGCTTCCATTCTGATTAACTGTTAGTCCAAATTAAAAGGAAGGTAATGTGTTTAAGCTTCCCAACCTTTTTTTTAAAACATTTTCTCTGTTTTTCTTCTAACATTTTTAACTTATAATTTGAAAAAAATCACTTTTAAAAACATGTACTAGAGTGGCTGAAGATGGCAATAGAAATGATAAAAAAGTGTAGTTATTAAGCTGATTCTAATATTCTCAAACTCATCTGCCTGTTATAACAATAGATTATAAGTCCCCTGTCTGGATTAATATATTTTATTTTTTATTTCGAGATTTGATTACCCGTTAAACATATCTAACGGTCATAAAAAAATATATATTTTTTATGTCATTCTGAGGCACACAAAATGACATTTTGCATGTTACTCCTAATTTCAATAACCCAACATCATGCTAAATTATAACTTAATTTTTTATATAAATTATAAGTATATTTTTTTTATTTTTTGTATAAGTAATTAATCCTCATTAAAATCGTTTTCGTTCAACCACTGTTTTAAAAAAAAATAAAAGTAACCGTATAAAAAAAAATTATAAGTTATCATAAATCTGTTAATTAATGAAAAAGATATATTGCCTGAGGTATCAAATTAAAGATCTACACATGCTGATTGAGAATATACATAGTAATATGTTGGGGGTACAGTCGACTCTAATTACCAGTAATGAAGTCAGATTAATAATAATTTGTAAATAATATTTGATAAATGAATTGAATATGTATAAATAATGAAAATTGTTGAATAAAAGTAAAGAAATTAATAATGAAGAAGGATTAATTAGTAAAATCCTCGAAACCCTAAATTGTATGATACTGCACACTTGTCTAACTCTTAAAGTTATTTGTGAAAGAAACGGGCTTCGCTTGGGGTGGGGGACTTGCGTCAGTCAGTATTTGCAACTTACTATTTACTACAGCTCAGTATTTCATATTTAATTATACAATTTTAACTGGTCAGTAATAATACTGACTGTGGAAGTCCAATAAACAACCTAACAGATCTATAAAACTCCAGCCAAGTCAAACTCGTTTTCAGTTTTAGATGGACGCAAATAACACTGTTTTGACGAATTATTTTCAACTACTTATAATGACAGTTCATCTGGAGTCTGTAATTAAATAATAAAACTTGGAGATATGCCTGTTTTTATTTATTTTTATGTTTTATAATCGTCCCTTGCAATAGTTTTATCCCGGTTATATGGGGAGTGAAGTTAAACAAATAAATTTCCTATGTTTATTCCGATGTTCAATTCAATAATTACTCTAGGGATTATTTAATTTATTTATGTTTTTGGGGGGAAATTCAGTCATGTTCAATTCATATAGTTTTTTCCATTTAAGTAGTTCGTGGCCTTGTACGATTATTTTTTTATATCGATTTTAATAACCTCAAGTAGTTCGAGAACGTGTTTGTCACAGTTTTTTAATGCTTGCTTTATATATAATATTTATAAAGCTTTCTTTATATATAATATTTATAATCCTTGCTTTATATATAATATTTATAATGCTGGCTTTATATGTAATATTTATAATCTTGCTAAGAACAAGTAGAAGGGTCTTGAGCAGAACTGTATACCTGCCTCGTGACTTCATGGAAGTCACTGATGGTTCCTGTTATTTTTAAGTAAGCAACCGCATCCCTCCAAGACCTCACTACTTCCCATAACTACCCTTTTCTTATAAATATATGTCTCAGCTTTAGCCCGAGACCCCACTCCTCCCTAGACCTTCCTGTAGTAACGTAACTCTTAATATTTGTATATACCAGTGTTTTGATTGTACTTCATAATAAAGCTTTTCTTTTAAAAGACACCCCTCTACAAAGATTATTTAACTGACGATACTATACACTAATGCAAATACTAACTATTACTAACCAAGTAGTAAATGGATGAGAATGAATATGTAAGACGTCTACTGGAAAATTGCCTGTATTAAACGTAAATAAAAACATAAAACTTAGTACACAGGAAATAGGGAGGCAGGTTCAAATGATCCATAATTCATCATTATTGTTATTATTTATTTTTCATTAATTTTATTCATTATTTATTTTAATATATTCCAAGACTACATCTCGCTCTTTTTCCTCTTTTAATTACTACTATATTGCCTTTATGTCCCTAATCACAATTCTTAGCGAATGTTACCATTGATTTATGTTTCACTGTTTTACTGTTTCGTTCATTGAAGTCCCCATATTTGGACATATAATCAAGTCAGTTTAACTTACGTTAATTTTTTTTTTGTAGCTTTTTGTTATTCTTCGGAGTCTATGTCACACAATAAAGTGTTTTTTTTATTTCATTTCATCGATTGATTCATTGTTACATTATATTTCCTAGTCGTCTCATACTCCAGTAATGTACTGTGGCGTTTCTTAGTTACACTATCTGTACATAAAAGTTGTTCTGATGGTTAACATCCTCTGAAAGTTCAGATATCACTGTATCTCTTATCCAAGCAGCCTCTCTACTAGACAGCTATCACCACCAGGATACAGTGATATGTAACATACGAGTGTAACTACTATCAACACATCCTTTCTGTATTTCACAGGACAAGAAAACTCGATGCTTCCAACTCACTTATAACTACGTTTGTAAAGATCTGTCCGATTCGGGAAAAATAGTCGTTTGTTAGGGCTTTGTTCCAAATTTCAACCAACAATTCCTATCCATGGATGGTTGCCGAAAATCGGTGCAACTAATTGCATGTTGTTTATCAGCACAATTTGATTTGTGTAAGGCTCGGTGACTTAGAGACTCCATGGTCTAGTCGAAGAAGGCGTGCCCAGACAATTTAGCTGTGATCAGAAAAAGAGATAGAGGCACTTTGTGTGGTCTTGAATGACCAAGAATTCACGCTCGTTGTCTATGAGGGTAGGTTCGGTGCGCTCTATGTCACCGTTTACGTGGAAGGGTCCCTCCAAGGAGTGATAGCCTAAGGGCAGAAGACGGAAGTATCCACTAGGAGAGTTGTGGAGACCGCCAGTTGAGTCAAGGAAGTAGTGAGTGAGATGTAGAACGTGCTTTCCTACGAGCCAAGTCCCCTCTATGAATAATATGTATGTTCAGTTGACGAAGTCACATCCGGCAAATAAAAACAACTATTACATCATAAAGACATATTGAAGATATAAAATAACGTCAGTAAGAATAATAATTATAAAATTGTTTAACTGCTGTTGCCATGAACGTTCGTCTTCCGTACTCAATAAATTAATGAAGTCATAGATCTAAAATTCCCGGAACAGTTTTGATGGTTTCCTCGATGCGATTACATCCATTCCTATAAAGTTTTCTTCATGCGTCGTCCTCCTCTTGGGGAGTATGTCGTAGGGTAGGGCTCCATAACTCTTATCACTACGGGGTGGATGTCCTGGGTGCTTGGAAACGAGTCCACTCTGTCCTGAGTATTTATTCCATACCTCTATTTCCGGTGTCAGTTTGAGCTGCAACACTTCCGCAGCTTTTTTCTTCGGGACTGGTTTGAGCTCGGTCGTTAGGGACTGGTGTCGCCTGATGCCTGTAGGTGTGTTTGAGGGACGCTGCTTCTATCTCCATGTTCTGGAGACTTCCTCTCTTCTGAAAGCTGCTTCATTCGAATGAGGGAGATAATCTCAAAAGGCCAAAGCATTATTTACACTGTATTGTTAATAATGAAAAAGTAAGGCTAAATATGACAAACGATAGACGGAGGAGGAGGCCATTACCGGTCTAGGAATCCATTATAGGAGGCCCAGATTAATATCGACCCAGAATGGACTGCCCGTTATCGAGCAGAGGATAAGATAGCTTCGCTCCTAAACCACTCACTCACACCATCTATCTATAGCCGATTACTTTCGGGCTAATGGCGTCCTAGTCCCTGGAAGATGTTTATTCAGAGTCCGAAGGGGAAGCCGCTATTTCACCGACGGCCAAAATACAACAGAGGGAAGTGCCGAAACTAAAATAGTTATTCTATAAAATAGTTTCTTCAGTTTATTGTCAGTGACCAAGATTATTTAACAAATTAAATGAAGTATTTTTCGTTGACAAATAGCGAGTTCATTTTTTACGATAGTTTAAGAAAATGGTTTGAGTATTGTCCCTTCACTTCATAAGGCACTAATTTCGTTCAATTTATAATGACTTGAGGTCACAATAAGCTGAACAAGTCTTTGATCTAATGGGAGGAAATGGTGAGGCAACTGTTCCTCACGTCAACTCTTCAATATATTTATCAGGGCAGAGTACTCAGTCCTGTTATTTAAAACCTCTACGCCACATATGTGCCATCTCTTCGAAATATCTCCCTGTCAATGTTTGCAGATGACACAGCAGTCCTGTCCATGCAGTTTCAGGATGTAATGGCACCCCACAACCTTCAGACACCTTGAAGAGTTTAAGCATTGATGGCCGATCAAAGATAATGACCAAAAATCTGTTCATATTACTTTTACAATCCTTCGCAAGCCCTGTTCATCTGTCTCATCCCAATTCCTGTAATCCCGATACAGTCGGATATCTAGGATTCCTGGTGAAAGATCAATATGGAACACATAATCGAGACTCTATAGACTAGTTCAAAGGACATTCCGTTTCTCAATAGGAAATAAACTATTAATTTAAAGCCATACTAAAACTAATCTTCACAGAGTGAAGTGATCAACCCTGGAGCATATTCAATCCTTTCGATCAGAAGTCCTGAGAACAATACTTAGAGCACTTTATTACGTAACCAACAAAACCCTCCATAATGATCTAAATACAACTTACATCTTAGATCTCATCCTTTCAAAGTTCACAATCCAATCACACTAATCCTCTGCCTCAGACATTGTACAGTTTCAAACACCCCGATAATCCTATTAGAATAATAAAGAGTTCTGTCGAGGGCCAGTTTCTCCAATCGTGTCTTGAGCATCTGTGGCTCTCGTACTCTTGGCCAGCCTACACTGCCTCACATCCGATGATGGAGTTCATGGAGGAGCGTGGAGGATTTCCTGAGTTTCCACTTCCTCTTTCAGGGGGGGGGGGGATCTCTAGAATGTGTGTGTGTTTGTTTATATTGTATGAATGAGTGAGTGAATACTAAACTGTAAATATGAGATAAAAAAGATTATTGATCACAATCGCTTATTGCCTAATAGCGAATAAAAAAAAATTACGAATTATTATTATTCAATAGGAACGTTATTATTTCAAGTTACGGTGATTTTTCTTCACATGCAATTCGGTTAATAGAATTGGGCTGGTCCCGATAGGATGGCTTACCGTTCATGCCTTCAATAGCAGTACATTAAACAAAAAATTATTTTCCAAAAATTGATCACATTTCGCTTAGTCCTCAATTAGTAGCTCATTTAAGTCCATTTATTATACAGAATGTCTCGAATTTAACTTTATTCGCAGGGATGTCCTCTCAAGTTATGTATGCTTCTATTAAAAGGATAAATTGTTTATAAATTAAAAGGATGTCTCTCTAATAAAATTGTTGAAGATCATTTATTTTTTAAAAATCTTTTTCATAGGAAAAAAAACAAACAATAGGTACCTATCATATATAGAAAGTTAATCTGATAAGTTTTTCAGTAGTCTAAATTCAGAGCGAGAAAAGATTGATTTCAATTACCCAGACCAAATAGTAAATAGACAACTGAAGTTTGAAGTTTAAATTATTAGAGCAATATTAATAGTTGAGTATTAAAACTCTTAAGAAGTGCTGACAAATTAATTAGTCATATCATAACTATATATATATATTTTTTAGTTATTTACCTGTTTAAATATGAAAGATAATCCAAAGCTATTATTTATTAGGCATATATAAAGTTTTATTTTCTTTGTCGGTATTTGGGATTACTTAACTAAAGCTATCAATGTTAGCATGTTTATTACAAATGGTCTAATAAACCATTAACAATAAAAAAACTAAGTAATTGTAGAGAATTTTATCTTATATTTGATGCCTCGGCTACTTTTTTTTAATTTATGATCTATTATCCATTACAATCCTAGAAAAATGTTTCCTTTCAATGTAAAGGGGAGTTAAGATTGTATTGTACTATAAAACACTCTAATTATTACTTTTATAGTGATAAATAAATCCACAATCCACTAATAATGGCTACTGAATTAGCTGAAGAGTAGCTGAGACGAGAGAGAGAGAGAGAGAGAGAGAGAGAGAGAGAGAGAGAGAGAGAGAGAGAGAGAGAGAGAGAGAGAGAGAGAGAGAGAGAGAGAGAGAGAGAGAGAGAGAGAGAGAGAGAGAGAGAGAGAGAGAGAGAGAGAGAGAGAGAGAGAGAGAGAGAGAGAGAGAGAGAGAGAGAGAGAGAGAGAGAGAGAGAGAGAGAGAGAGAGAGAGAGAGAGAGAGAGAGAGAGAGAGAGAGAGAGAGAGAGAGAGAGAGAGAGAGAGAGAGAGAGAGAGAGAGAGAGAGAGAGAGAGAGAGAGAGAGAGAGAGAGAGAGAGAGAGGAGAGAGGAGAGAGAGAGAGAGAGAGAGAGAGAGAGAGAGAGAGAGAGAGAGAGAGAGAGAGAGAGAGAGAGAGAGAGAGAGAGAGAGAGAGAGAGAGAGAGAGAGAGAGAGAGAGAGAGAGGGTAATTAATAGGGCAAACAGGCTGCTAATGGCCCATTTTCCAGTCCCTACCGGCTCACAGGCAACGGAAAATTGCTCAAAATGGCTGTCGGTTTATGTTGCACACTTCATCATCACATCATAATACTTGAGAAAATACTTGTCTCAATAAGGAAAGGCTGAGTTCTAAGTGATCAACAGACAGAATAATAATATTTCTCCTTAATATTAGAGCTGCGACAAATACATACTACTGATCAAGGATCAGTAGACCCTCACAAAATCACAACTGAGATTTTTCACATTAAAAAGAGCAGTGACATTATTAACAATATTTAGAGCTACTTCAAAAACTCAAAAGATTTTGAGAAAATTCACTTATTAAAAAAATATTAATTTCATTTGTTTAATCTTTCTAACAGAACGGTAAACTATCTTTAACCGTTTATTAATCATGGGTAAACAAAAACTTGAGCTCTAGATCTTAAACTTATTTTGAGCTGTAATTTGACAAAAATTTTTTAAACTATAATTTGAATTTAGTTGGAGCTGAGAATTATTCTTTAAAAATTTTCAAAAATATTCAATTATTTATATGACTGCTATTGTATAACATACAGACAAAAGACCTATGTTTGAAAGTAAAGCGACGCTAATTCCGAATTAACTGGAATCGACAAAGGAATAATTAATCGGGTTGTAATCTGCAGAGGCACAAACGCTCGCAAAGAAGTTGTGTGGAGTGATGGATAAAATATATGGAATAATGAAGTACACCTTGTAGAAAAATTCATTTTTTAAAACTTTTCATCGTTATATACTTGTTCAACTGCCCTAAAAAAGTTATACTCACGGGATGAGAAAATAACTCCAACTAACTTCAAATTAGAAATTTCAAAGGAATATCAAAAGAATTTTGGGTATTAAAAGAAGAATTTTTTTGTAAATTTATCCAAATATCCATCCACAAAGTATACTGATCAACCAAAACATAAATGTTACATTTTCTTATTGACAAAGAATTGCATTATATCTGTCAACTGGTTTACCATGCCATTGCTAATTAAAATTTATATTATATAAAAGATATGAGTCTAAAACCCTAAATGAGCAATGGATTATTTTAATGTTACACTTCCTGCTTAGACCATAACAACAGAAAAGCGTTAAGTGCTAAACAAAAATGAAATTTGATTTAAAAATAAATAATCACTGGTGAAATTAACAGTCTAATATTTTAACATGATAATTCTGTAAAAAATTCAGCTCTTTAATTTAGTTTGCATTTTAAGTTCATCTTAAATAAAAATTAATTTATTATATCAATGAATAACCGAATTTAAAGTGAACAAAATGAATTATATTCAAAATTATGGGCACGAGTGCTACCTAGCGGTAACATTGAAAAGCTTAAGCACTATTGTGTGGTGCTGCGACCTAGCGGACAAGCGCTCAACTATTTCATTCACTTGGTATTGACATCAGCTTTAACAAATACTTGAAAAATAAGTACCTAAACAATATCATTTTCTTATTATTTAAAATATTATTATAATTATTATTTTAAAAAACTAGCATTTAATTTAACGTTTATAATGGAATAGGGCATAAGTTGTTTTAGCCATTGAAATATGTAAATTTTATGTATATATAAAGCTAATCGTAACCAATGAATTAACTGTTGATTAAAATAAACAAAATCGAATGATTGAAAAAGAAGAAGAAAAATATTCAAGGCAGTTAATTAAATAAATGTGTCTCCTGTTTCTTCGATCCAGTCATCAAGAGTTTATTGTTATGTTGACAGGCTTAGTATTTGTCAGTGAAATCATAGCTCGATAAATTGTCAAAATAGAAATTTTCATTATTAATAGTTGCAATATTTATTACTACACTTGTATTATTTGTATTGTATTATCTTAGAGCAGAATGAGATGATTTTTTTTTATAGATTCCAACATCTCCTAAGCAAAGTGTAGACCTTATATAAGTTGGTTTAAATCATGGATTGGTGGTGGTATCATTGTAATGCCTTATTGTGGTTGCGAACGTAAGGAATTTCGAAGTCAGTGTGAATGGTGTTATTCTGGAAGTAAAGCGATGAAGATATTATAATTACTAGAGTTTTTCATTAAAGAATTTCAAGTGATGTTACACTCCATAGATTTGCGTATATCAAAATTGGTTTTGATTAACTTGACTTAGATTCTGTTACTCTGGACAGTTTCGCAGTCATGATCGCGGTTTCATCTATCTATGAAGCTATTTTTGCTTTTTTCAGCACTGCTGGCCTCATAGGTCTTCCTATTGTATGCTTTCCTATAGTGTTGGTAATATCAGATCGGCTTTCACAGGATATCCACTCCTCTTCTTATGCCAACCCAAATTTCTTCCTGAGATGTCCATTGGAGTAGTTCTGCACTGGGGATAACTATCAGGCTGTTTGGTTTTAGTAGCACATTATATAAATAAGGGAAATTGCTTTTATAAAATGAAGTATAGCAGTTTTTAGCATTAGTGATTAAAAAAATATGTCCCAATTACATCAGGACCATTTATGAAAAAGCTACTGCTTTAGGCTGTCCTACTCACAGTATTGCTCACTAAAGTCTATCTGCCATACTCTTCCGAAAAGGTTCCTAGGTCGGTAAGTTGTGCAGCGTATCAAGATGAAAGAGATTATTTAAATTGTTGTTTTGCACAAGATTTGAAGATAAGTGAAAACCTATATCTGTATGGTTCATACTTTTGGACAGTTTTTTTTTTTTTTCAAGTTCTTGCCATTAATTTATTGTGATTATACCCTTTTTATTTCTTTTTTCAAATGCTTCCCTTGTTATAATCATATTTCACTATAAACTCTATGTAGGCCCTTCTGTATGGATATCGCATCAACAACGATATAAACAAATCTTGTTTAAACAACTATGCCTACACTTAATGACATATAATGATGCATCGAAACCCAATTAAACTGTTGGATGCGCCAATATCGGTGACAACACAGAATGAAGATACAATCTCCCACCTAATGCAATATTTAATAAGAAGATTTTCGCTATATTGTAGGACTTTATTATTTTTTAAGATTTGGGTGGAGTTTATTTCCTGTTTGAGACAGACTTATTGAGTTTTGTTTCACGAGTTCAGCGTAGAAAAATAAACCAAATTAGTAAGAGTAACAGCAACAGAAGATTATAAAAAGTATTCGAGCAGAGATGTTCAGATTGAAGAGGCTATGCGCTCAGACTTTGCAAAAAGGCTGGAACGATCAATTTGTACGCATATAAAAGCATTACACTTTTATATTATATATTATATTATAATATATATATATATATATATATTATATTATATTATTATAATAGAACACATCATGGCTCAATATGCCAAATAATCTTGATGCCAAAAAATGCAATATATAAAATACATTATGCAAACTAGCACATGACATTGAAGCCTACGTTCATCATACATTTCTATTTATAACAGATGGCAGATGTACAGTCGTTGACACCTTTTTGTGACCATCGTAAATATGTATCTTGTAAGTTCAGTGCTGGCTAACAACCCTTGTAGGGATAATAAAATACTACTGGATAATCCATTCTCATTTTTATATTGTCTGCTTGGTTTTTCTATCATTTACTTTATAGATAGTAAGTAGGAACGGAAGTATCAAGTCCTGTGCTAGAAGACCTAAAGGTTTTTAGAAAGAAGGGCTATACCGAAGAAGACTCTGTTTCTTCAAGGACCTACGCTTGGAGCATGAGCTCTTCGGGATGAGTGAAACTATAATCATCCATTAACTAAGAACAATCCCCCATCACTTATGTAATAGATATGTTATGTAACAAATAACAGGACATATTATGTAACAAACACTCTATCAATAACGTAATTAATTTTGACATGGGTATCTACCAAAAAATGTCGTTTATTTTTATTCCTGTTACCATTATATATTTACTAGTTGCTTCCCCCGCATAGAAATTTTAACGCAATAAGAATATTTTCACTGTACCATTTTCAAGTTCACTACCCAACCCCTAAAAGAATTATTGTGAAGAAACGTAGCCTATATGCTAACAGGCAGTCTAAAGAACATGTAAATTTTCTAAATGCATTTAGAATCTTCCGAGTTTATCTAGTACAAACAAACTAACTTTACTTACTGTGGATTGCAAGGTTATTTATCTTTCTCGATCTTCTATAGGGCAGGAAAAGGATTCTATCCATAGCGTATTTATGTCATATTATATGAACTTAACTCAAAACCTGATTATAAATGAAATGTTTAGTTTTAGTTCTATGAACAATGATAACTAAATTTTTGAGTGAGCCCCCCTTGGGACCAGCAGCATAAAGTTGTCTGTGGGTGGTTTATAATGATCTCAAATCCACATTGTCTTCTATTTAACTAAAAATGGGCTTAAATGTCAATGGGAATGACACTATGCATATCAGCGATTCTGTAAACTATGATTATATCGGTAGTTTTCCATTATTTTTTAAATTTCATTCCCCCCCCCAAACTTAAGGGGGCTAGAGATGTTTTAACCCCTCAGTATTTTTTTCCAGATTGTAAGTAATATGTAAAGCTAGTTTGGTATAAATTGCTCCAGGCATTCCAGAGTTACACTGGAACAAAGATGCATCCATTTTTTATACATATATATGTAGCATCTTCATTTGTACAAAGCATACTTCATTTAATTAAGTAAGCCTCCTTTACTGTATTTTATTTGAAAAACAATTAATTGATTTTCATAAAATATTCTCTCACATTAACTTGTAGTGTTTTTTTTTAATATCCATTGAGAATTCCGAACCAACACACACAAAAAAAGATTAATTTCATTGAAAAAGTTTGATCTCACTGAAAAATGCTTTAGAACAATCACCAGTGTAGGTCTGTCCAATCCTTACAATAAACTTACAAACTTTATTTACAAATGGAGTGCACAGATTTACTCAAAGAATAATTCAATCAAATCTCTATACTGAACCTCTATACAATTTATCTTCCCGCAGGAGAATATCCCACGCTTATCAATTATGCGTTATTCATATCGACAATATTTGGAAGGTACATATGTGAGCAGTTATTTTCAAGGACAAAACACATAAATAATAAAACTAGAACCAAAATATCCGATGAGAACCTTGCGACGACTCCTGTAGAATCAAATGCCGAGGCATTAGTGTTTCAAAAACCATGTCTTTTGTCACCCATCGAAGCTAATTAAGGTCGGACAGCCACGCTGTATAGAATGTCAAAAAGTAGAGTCATTATAATAATGGGTTGGTTCAACAATGAAACAGATTTATTATCAATCCACGATGTGTTTGTTAACGCAGAGCAGAAGAGTTCTACACCTTCATCTTCAGGCTCTTAACTGAAACCAACATAGTTAATTTAATTTAGAAGTATTAAATATTTATAAAAACAATTTACAGGTGACTTGACTATATCTGTAGCGTTAGAGGATTAAAACATTTTAGGTCAATAATATATAAAACCATAAAAAAAAAATCTGTTAACATGTATAAACTGCCTAGTAGGATATGAAAATGTTTTTTTTTTAAACAAACGCACGATACTAATGGTTTTTTTGTATCTTCTGAAATAATGGAGTCGGTTTTTATTTTAAAACTTTCCTACTTATTTGTAAATCTCTTATTGCTAATATTTTGTGATAATGTGAGGGACATCTTTATGTGCTTCTTCAGCTGGGCGTTGGTGAAACCGTTTTTTTTTTTTTTTGGTTCTATTTTTTCGCATCTAATGATGTGTATTGTATTTGTTCTGTCAACATAAGGTTTTCTGTATTTCACACACATTGTACTCTATACACACCCGATCTTTTTCTTTCCTGGGGAAAATATAACTCTATATAATGGGTAGTTGAGACTCTAATCCCCGATATCGATTGTTGACAAATGTGCTATTGGTCCAATGTATTGCAACGATATTTTTATGATCAAGCATGGTTAGTGCATGGGAGCTAACGGTTAGCTGGATAGACCAAAAAGAGTCAGTTGTCTGCGAGACCTTCACAGGAGTCAAACCTTCACCGGGATCAAAGCGATTTGAAGTTAGTGAGAAGCGCGGAATGAATATAATGCCCACAACTGCCAACAATAAACACTGTAGCTATTTATAAATATAGATCATTGTAACTTATTACTGTAGCTATTAATTTTAATTATTAAAAAAATTCAATTGCCTATATTCTTTGTTAATATGATTTAGACAGAATTATACACAAGAATAAATAATAAGTGTGAGTTGAAAAATAAAATATTATTCACATCAACTCATTATAAATGTGTTTTTAGTTCTCATGAGTAAGCAAACCTAGGACTGCAGTTCCTAGGATAAGTTTTGTCAGACATTGTGGAGTAAGTCTCCCCAGCACTACAAGACACTGCGTGAAGGGGCAAGTGACCCGCAGAACCGGAGAGTCGTACGGGCTGTATCTCCAAGGGGCTAGTTGGGTTCAGATTGTTATTAGGTATTAGATAGAACTTTTTTCTCTTTTTACAACTCAAATGTATTTTTTTAAACACATATTATCACGCCCTCTAACTTGGTTATTGACGACGAGCAAAAGTACATTTTTTAACAGTTCACATAGAATAATATTTTATTTCGTTTCGTAAACCTCAGGGTGCATAAGTATATCCTAGTGCATAAGTTTTTCTATTTTAAATATTTCATATTGACACAATTAGGTATATAAATTTAAATAATGGCTACCAAATACAGAATAAGAAAAAATCATATACAAATATAGGCGAGTATATTCTTGGTTGCTGGTGGCTATCCTTATTCCTTACGGGTTCCCTTCTCTCTAGCTTCCAGATCATCCGGGTCTCTCTCTTGTAAAGGTTTTTCTTGTATTGTTGACAAAATTCCACTTGCACTCTCCTCCTTTTGTAACACTAAAGTCAATTATCCCTTACTACCTGAGGACACCTGAGGTACAAAACACTATTTATATGAACATTTCTTTAAACAAAACACTTCATAAAATCATATTAATTATAATAAATAAAAATATCAATAAAAAATATATCGATGTGAACATGAAGGAATTATGGAGAGGTGTCCAAGTTTAAGCTGGAGTTTCCGCGAGGATCATTTGTGAAAATACTGATTGGTATTTTTGAACAAAAATTCTTCATTTTATTTGTCTCCGTCTCGGCCACTGAAAATCGCCTTTTTGAAACTTATTGTAACGTATATAATACTCGATGTATATGGTTCCTCTAACTTAACTGTGGCTAAAAACCTATCAAATCTTGAGAAAAATCTTATCAGTTGCCAAAACGGTACCGAATTTTTATCTCGTTTGTTCGGTTTGGCATAAAGCAAAATGGTAAATATTAGACAATACGCTCCTAACTGGTAGGAAACCTTTCTCCCGTTTGCATTAGCAGCATGTAACAATGCTGACCCGAGACCTAGCGAGACTTGGACCACCTTGACCAGGCATCGGGTCAGGTACCACCGGAGCTAGACCAACGTGAATAACAAACTAAGCAGCATTGAACCCTGCCCTCTGTAATCAAGCTGGCTTATTTAAAATCTGGACCTCATTCTTCAATCTGTCACCTACAGTACGTTAACTGTTTACTGTAAACATATGCCATTAATATGAGTTGTTATTTTTTTATACATCTTTAAACCGTTGATTGAGATCGTTAAATTTATAAGACACAAGCGACGAAAGACGATTTGGGCGTACCTGTTTGAAAGTAGAGCTTCATCCATCGGGTTTGACTGTAATAATTTAATTTCAATGTCTTTATGCAATTCCTGCACTCTAAGGTAGACAAGTAGTTGCTGGTGAAATTCACCCCCTGAATATACTTCAAGTGCTTCCACCCAATCCCTCTCTCTCTCTCCCTCCCTCCCTGTGGCGTATAGAATAGAAGCAGCACTGTGCCTTATAATGAATGCTTAATGCTGCTAGGAAGCAAGCAAGAGTGGGCTTCAAGAAGGCACTTGACAGCTTACACAGCTACCAAGAAGCCCTCATCCACTACACATTCCCGAGAAATTCCATGCAGTCTTTCCAAGCATCTGCCGCAGTTCTCAAGCTTTGATGGGATGGAAGGGTCAACAAAAGTGGGGGGGGGGGGTGAACCGTACGTACGTTCGTTAAAATAAATTCATAGCGTAACACCAGAGAAAAGTTTGTGCCGACCGAACGTTTCCATCGCAGTTGTTAGCTGAAGCACAAGGTGAGTTATCTCTCATCTATAAATTCGGTTTTCTCAAGTACGTTTTTTATTCGCCCCTAAAGCAAATATCCTAGGGCGACTGAGGCCACATATAAGATACATGGTTTTCTGAGGGAACCATTTTATAGACCTTTTTAACTATTTATCGTAATAACAGCCCCTCAAAGCCTCAATCGTAATACATGTTATTAACAAGAACATTGATATGTTTAATTTGATACTCTGCTCCATATTACAGGAAAGAACTTAAATAATTACTAATTAATTAACGGCGTTTCGTTACTTTCGCTGATTTATTTTTAGCACCTTAGGGCACGGAGGGAATGGTCAATGTCTACGCGCAAATTATTAACACTCATTAGCGCATTTAATAACGCACAATGCCATCCTTCAGGGCTAATTGGAGATTTCAGATTAGAAGGGTCATCGGCCCTTGATAATGAAAGGACAGCCATGGATCAGTACATTCCAGCTTAGAAACCTAGCAATCAGAGCGTGATACTGACCATGCCGGTACCACTCCAAGTCTAACGAGACGTTAGCTCTTAAATGCTTACCTCCATGTGAGGTTGGTGTGCCTCCAGACGTGGCCCTGGTGAACCGCGTACCTCTTCTTCCTCGTCGCATCCTCTCGATCTGCGACACCGCATCTCGGCTTACGGAGCAGCTCTCGGGTCGCCTCGTCCAATATCCCCGTCCGCCGAAGCCCGGCGAACTCCTGTTAACATAAATAGTACTTCATCAGAACATAAGAAAATATCCATAATCAGGTCAGTTATTGAAAATGTATCTTGGAGATTGTCACAAAAAAATAGATTTGAAAAATTGTTTAGTCGACAAGAGTAATAGTAAATTTTAAATCAACTGATCAACAATGTAACCTTGTTTCCTTTTCATTTGACCGTGCAATAACAAATGAAAAGAAGAAAATATTAATACATACATATAAAATAGTTCCATGAGGGAGAATAAGTTAATACATTTTTATTATGATAAAATTACTATCTGCCTCATTGGGCAATAAGTCATTGTGATAAATGTTTTCATTCATACCATATTTACAATTTTCTATCACTCGCTCATTCATACACTATTTACAAACAGCCCAGAGCCCTCCGAAATCCACATGGTTGTCACCTCCCTCGCATGCGAAAGAGGAAGCAGAGTCTAGGGAAGCCCTCCACGCTCCTTCGTCAGTCGCGTCACCGGAAACGATCCAGTAGAGACTGACCAAGAGCGCGAGAGCCACATACGCTCAGGACATGATTGGAGAAACTGGCCATTGCCAGGACTCCCACTGTAACGCATTTATAGCAGATCACGAGGCCACTGCCGTTTTAGTCTCCGAGGAGGATTATAGGGATGAGTGGTGCAGTGCAATCAATGACTGTACTAGGGGATTAGGGTGGTTGGAACGGTTACTATGGAATTCGGAAGGGATGAGTTGAAGAATGTAGGGTATATTATGATCGCTATAAAGGGTTTTGTTGCTGATGTAATAAGGCCAATTTACTATTGTTCTCAGGACTTTTGATTGAAAGGATTGGATACGCTTGATGTTCGACTTTTTTGCTGTCCCTCATAGCTCTATTCCGTATGTCCAGATTGGCTTAAGTATAACTTTGTAGATTAGTAATTTATTTTCTATTGAGAGATGGGATGTCCTTTGAAGTAGTCTGTACAGTTGTCCAAAGCGTCTGTTTAGTTCTTGTCTTTTTAGTCTCGTATGTGGGTTCCAGGTCAGTCGTTTATCGAGATGGAATCCTAAGTACCGTACTGTCTCGGATACAGGGAGAGGAATAGAATTAAAATAAACTAGTGGACAAGACTTGTGACAGAGAGGGAATAATGATTTTTTTCTCTTCATATCCTCTTATTATTAAACATTATCGAATCCAAAATAGACTATATAAATGAATCTATTTACAATTTAGGATTGCTACAAAGATATGATGCACATTCCACATTCATTGCCTTTTACAAGTGTTTACAAGTAATAGGGCTAACTTTATGAATCATAAAACTAACTTACATCTAAGAAAAAAAATCTTAACCTAATTTTCCCCGACAGTCTGTTGCCATCGACGTGGGAATAGTGGTGGTGTCATAGTGTTAAATAATGGGTATGTTTGGTGCTGCAATGAGTTAAAAAAGTTGATGTGTCTATGGTGGATAAACTCACCCACCGACGGCACATCAAGAAACGAAAATAACATTGAGAAACAAGAAAAGGCTAAAGTTAGGGGTCTGTGTATTTCCCTATTTGAAAGGAGAAAAACAACCGGAATTAACTATACTTGAAAATGGAAAAGAGTACGGATATTGATGGCAACGGTTTCCTTACGATCCATGATGGGAAAGACCTTTAATGGCTTATTCGTAAACCATCTGCGCCAGGTTTTTTCGTCGCTTACAATTCTCTGTTCTTTAATTTTCTACGCAATTTAAACTTAACGTTTAATTTAAAATAGACATTGTATAATAGAGGTGAACGACAATATATCCTAATAGGGCAATGCTTAATTGTTATAAATAATCTCATTCATACAGTTATCACAATATTCTTATAATATATATATATGTATAGAGGACATGGATTCACCCATAGTATTGTCACCTCCCCCCCTACTCATGGAGCAGCTTCACTGTTTGGTTTTTTCCTATTTCTATAGTGACCGAAAATTTCTAACCAACGACTGTATCACATATTCTCATAGTCAACATTAACAACAGAAGAAAGAAAGATTGTTGCGATGATCGTGGAAACAAGGAATTCGAACGACCAGCACTTAGTATTTAAGATCATTGAGTCAATATTTGTCTGGATCCCAAGGCAAAAGAACGTTTCACGTTAAACGCACCCTTCCTGCCCTTCTCGTTTATTGTTCTACGTGCTGTCAAGAGGATTGGCAAGAAGTGGCGGAGATGTAGATTGTGCTAAGGCCTCGTGTCAGGAAGAAGAGGGTGGGCACTCACTATCTTCACTGTGCTTCCGCGCAGGCAGATAGCGAGATTCTACAGTTTGCGATAGTAAACCCTACACAGCGTGTCTCTAATATCTAACAGGGAAGTATTCTTTCCTACAAAATGTCTGAATTTGGTTTTAAATAGCGTCAATGTTCATTTCTGTTCGAAAGGTTTTGTTTGATTAGTAAGCTCTTTCAACAGTCCACCCCTCCCATCAGACAACCATCACTAACTATTGAGGACTGAAACGAGACTTGCCAAGTAAAGAAAAGTTTTTGAAGAGAAACGAACGAAAAAAAATTCTTATTTCTAATGCCATCACAGGAATTTTGCATTAGGTAGTCCGTTGCATGCAACGGAGATAACTATGACATTTTCATTTAAGTATGCTCTGTTTAAAAACAAGGACGTCAAAATAAATTCAAAAAACCTGTTTTCGTTTTAGAAAATAAGAATTTTCATTCTGTTCTTCTCCTAATGCAAAAAATTTTTTGCAAACCCAGATAATTGCTTGTTTCTGCCTGGGATGTAACAGAAGGTCTTGTACTGGTTGTAAGAGATGCAATAAACAGACATACAAGACATCTGAAGCACAAGGTCACGGAGATGCAGGTTTGGTAGAGTGCCAAGTGTCCCTCGAATAGACTGGAAGTCGTTCCTCAACGGGGTGAAATGCGGGTCAGACTGGTTTATCTGCTTCGGCTGGCAACTTCATCTGAGCAGTGGAAAAGATTAGCAATCCGTCTGTGGCTAGATTAGGAGTGCACAGCTCGTTAAAGTCACTGAGCGTATTTGTTCCAAACAGTTGCTTACTGATTCCCACAGCTGGTGAAATAACCATGTTATATAAACAGTTTTGCGTAAACCTCATCATTTAGCGTCAAAAGACTTGAAGAAACTGTATTAGCCATAATAGGACATTCACGACTGATGCATTTTAAACACAGAACAAGAACCTAACCAATGCAATTACTGTAACAGCGTTAAAACAATATATTTACTATAGAAGAACGATCAATCAAAAAACTAACTTGCCAACAATTAAACAGGGGTACTGACTGTTTAAAGCAAAGACCCAATAATACCTGATTGTTAGATTGTACCACATTTCTTGCTTCTGACAATTTAACAATTAAAATTTTCTATATATGTCATATAGTACATCTGCGTTGTATCAATTGGGGGTATGTGTACTTCTGAACCACCACTGAGGTCTCGAAAAGTTATACCATTAAGAATCTACTCATTTCAATTTATGGAGTTAGGTAAGTGAAGGAAAATAAACACTCTCCCTTCAGTGATTTGAACCCGGACAATTCATATCATACAAGTAGCTACCACGATACTACATGACATCAAATTATAATGTTGATTTGAGTCATGGTCACAAAAAGTCTAGGTTGCCACTTTACCTGGTAGATGGTGCTAAAGTCTACCAAAATACGAGCCGTTTATTTCCAATCTCTAGGTTTGGAACTCCGTTTAATTAATATTGACTTTTGGCAACGGAAATAATAAAAGTAATACTTCCTTCAGTGTATTATTGTCCATTAAAGTTTGAAGCAACAATGACAATATTAGTCACGGCAACTGTGATTGTTTGTTGCCAGCAAGTGTAGCTGTCGGACATGACTGTCAACAACAGGACTATTGTTGAGATCATGGATTATTTGAAGGTGACCGCTCCCTACAGGGGTGTGTTCGACATCCGTCAGACACTTGCATCTGGGGTACCTCCCTGTCGACGAGTCTATTACCATAATCCTAGGTATACTACACCTGGTCTAATATATGACAGGTTCATCTATCAACTAGTCGATCACACGGGTGACATTGTGTAATTTAGACCAATTAGTTTAAATAAGTTATATTGTTGGATTGTATATAATAAAAATAAAAGACGCAAAACAGTGAAAGAACCAATAGCGAGAGAAAAAAATTAAGTTTCTTGAATGCTTATCAAATGTTTGTTAAAAAACATTGGGTATCATTTATGAATGTATTCATTCTCCTCGTGACTGAATTTCAACGAGCAAACATGTATTCAGAGTAATTCAAAACTATGTGGGAAAATTCCCGTTAAAATTTTGGAACCATTGATTCATTTTTACGGCTGCTATAAAATAAATACAATCATCAGATACAGTTTGACGGTTTGAAAGTTGAACCTCTCCCTTCGGACTCAGCGATTTTAAAATTAACAAGTAACCTTTTATTATTTAGCGATTTCTTTTTTTTTTCAAATGATTCCTTTATTATATAAAATTATGATACATAAACATTCTGCACCTGAGCCCAGATTAATAACTAAAAAACAAAATTTATTGTTCGTTTTCCCAAATCGACAATGACACAAGATGATGTTACGGGAACCACATTGTTTCCAAATGTAACGCACATCTCCTAGTTCAGAACCAAAATTATTTTTCCCATCAGAAGGTATCAGAAGCTCAGAAATTATTAACTTCGACCAAACCATGGGTATGGTAGGTTTATTTTTTTTTCGTGGCAAATCCAATCCTAGCCAAGAATGAGACCTTTAATAAACATGAGGGCTCGGTATTCGTTGAAGTGGAGGACCGAATCTCACGCCTGGCCAGACCCTGAAGGGGCTGTGGGGGGGGGGATTACTAAAGACTTCGGTGATCGTCCGAGAGTGCACCACTATGATTGATTCCATCGCTGTGACATTGTGACAAGAGAGAGTTGAAGAATTGTGACAAATCCACTTTATCGGTATCTAAATCTGTTTTTTTTCCACCTTCATAACCCCTTTATAAAAAATAGAAGTCAATGTATTTTACATAAATGAGTTTATTTACAGTAGGTAATTATATGTAGCTTGGGTTGATTTTACATTGCGATTTGCGATTGTTTCAAAATCATAAAACCATCCATAACGAGCTTAATATTTCTTGCATTCTCGAACTCATCCCTTCCAAGTTCATGAAATTCCATAGTAACCTACCCAACCAACCTAATCCCTAGCACAGTCATTACACTGCACCACTCATCCCTATAATCCTCCTCGGAGACTAAAACGGCAGTGGCCTCGTGATCTGCTATAAATGCGTAACAGTGGGAGTCCTGGCAATGGTCTGTTTCTCCAATCATATCCTGAGCGTATGTCATCCTCCACTGGCTCGTATCCGGTGACGCGGCTGACGGAGGAGCGTGGGGGAATTCCCAAGACTCCGCTTCCTCTCTCTCACGCGAGGGAGGTGACAGCCATGTGGACTCGGGAGGTCTCTGGGCTGTTTGTAAATACTGTATGAACGAGGGAGTGAATGAAACAAAAGTATAATGTACTTACATCTGTATGTAAATAATAATGTAAAACTAACTTACATCTAACAACAAATTTTTCCCCGACAGTCTTTTATTACCTCTTGCCAAGTAATTGCCTTGTGCCTTACATCAAAATGCATAATACAAAAAATCGTACATGACAGAGTTACGCCAAATAATTTAGTGTTTACACCTTCAAGAAACTTCTCAATGGTACGCACGTTGTATTACCTGTAGGGAATAGAATTCGCCGTATAGGAGCTCGGAACGGGAAGATCGGGGAAGGAACCCCGATCCCAATCCAGTACAATCGCCCTTTACTGGGAACCCTTCGACCCGGGATAGAGGGAGCATTAGGAGCCCTTAGGCAGGCGACACTGTCACCTTAAGGTCGGTATTAGTGTCACCTCTCGAGTGCCTGAAGCTTTGTACCTCACAAAGTCCCAAGTACTTCTTAACTCTTCCATAAGTCTTGGGATTTATGTTGGCATAGAAACGTTTGGTGCTACCAATTTTTCCTAGAAGCTAATATTAATTTTGTACTCGTAAGCTAGCAGTGAATAAAGCTTAAACAATATATAGGCTCTCTCTCCAAAGTGCTTACTACATACTCCAGACTAATTATTCTAATTAAGAAGTGGTAAATAATTAAAAATAATTTTGTTATTTATTATTTTCAACAAATTTATTATAATAAAATTACAATCTGCCTCATTGGGCAATAAGTAATTGTGATAAATGTTTTCATTCATATCATATTCACAAATTTCATTCACTCATTTATTCATACAGTATTTACAAACAGCCCAGAGACCTCCCAAATCCACATGGTTGTCACCTCCCTCTTATGCGAAGGAGTAAGCGGAGTCTTGGGAAGTCCCCCACGCTCCTCCGACATCTGCGTCACCGGATAGGACCCAGCGGAGGCTGACCAAGAGCGCTAGAGCCACAAGCGCTCAGGACATTATTGCCGAAACAGGCCATTGCCAGGACTCCCACTGTCACGCATTTATAGCAGGTCACGAGAGGCCATTGCCGTTTTAATCTCCAAGGAAGATTACAGGTATGAGCGGTGCAGTGCAATGACTGCGCTAGGGGATTAGGGTGGCTGGAAAGGTTACTATGGAATTTCATGAACTTGGAAGGGATGAGTTCAAGAAAGTAAGGTATATTAAGATCCTCATGAAGGGTATTGTTGCTGACGTAATAAGGGGCATTCACTACTGTTCTCAGGAATTTTGATTGAAAGGATTGGATACGCTTGATGTTTGACTTTTTACATAATAATAATAAAAACCATTTGGGGAACAAATATTATATGCACGTCTGGCCGGACCATGAAATTATAAAATGATACTGAAAATGGCCTAAGCATCATCTTCCCTTTTATTTATTGTGAGTTGGTATTTTGTTGCGTTATATTATAAAATTGCGGCTTATATAAAAATTGTATAGATAATTGTTGAATGTTGTAAATATGAATCGATACATGAGTTGTCCTTGTTGAATGGAGCATATCGATGAAAATAAGCTCCCTCGGTACTTGGACCTTCCTCTCTTGTTTAACTACTATTATCAAAAAGTAATGCGAGGCCTCGAAATTAACTTTTTTCGGCGAAGAGGTAGTGTATGTCATGGCCTGGTTTATATACTATTTCTCCGAAGCTGTTTTGCAGTCCTATGTGAAACTATTAATTATTATTGACGCTTGGTGCCGACTGACAGACGACGGGTAAACTGCTTGCCCGACACTGACCCTAATCCAGTTTTATCTCTCTCCTCCGATTAACAAGTAATCCAGCGGGTGTGACCCTCAAGTGTACCACGAAGAACCTGGTACCCAAGAGGTGGTCGGAGACTGCAGGGTCCTTGGACGGTTACGAGGTACCAGCCAGCCAGCTCTTGAACAAATAAGGTGCAATTGGCTGGAACCGGTCCTCGCCGAGGGGAGACCGCTTACTTCTTCGTCCTCTTGGTCGCTGAATCACAGCGGGAGTCTGCGACCAGATGTACCGGGACTCTGAACACCTGCTCCAAGACTTTCTCTGTTCTCACTAAACCAATGGAGTTAATACAATAATAACTCCATAGAGGGGAAAAAAACGGTACTAAAACTTTATAACAACACAATTTATCAGCTTAAACAGAACATTGTCTCTGCTTCATACTATCTTTCAGTCCGATGTATCGATTCTTTTTTGCGATAAAATTACTATCTGCCTCATTGGACAATAAGTTATTGTGATAAATGTTCTCATTCATACCATATTTACAATTTTCATTCACACAATATTTACAAACAGCCCAGAGACCTCCTGAGTCCACATGGTATCTTGCAGTCCAAGGATCTATCCTATTTTAGCTTCCTTCTCCTTTTCCGGGGAGGTGATAGGTGAATTTGGGCGATTCCTGGGCTTTGTATTAAATAGAGTTTGTAATAAAAGTGAACGCAATATCGTATATATCTTCACAATAAGATCTTTTATCACAATTACCTGTTGCCCTATTAAGGCAGCTACTAACTTGTTTTTTTCGAATTCAAAGATTTGCTTCTCGAAAACGAGAGAGAACATTGAAAATCCATCGAAAGTGACACTTGGCTATAATCACTGTGAGATTTGTCTCTAGAAAAGAACTTTTTATGAAAACTTCGATTCGTCCATTGTTACCAGGGAGCACCTCCGAAAATACGCCAAGGATTTTATTTTTTAGGTTCTATCGTTAGGAAGGTTCAGATTTCTTGGGGGAGGGGGCGCCGGTTGTGAGCTGAACCTTTATAAATTAATTGATGGATTTGATTCTGCCCAGTTTTTTGCCAAACAACAATAAACTGTGGGGGAACAAAAATCTTTTAATTTATCTGTGAAGGGTAATTTTTTTTAAATATTCTATTCTGAGCCCTAAATAAGGGTTCTATCTTCCTTATCAACGTTTGATGAGAAGATGATTCCTCTTTGAGAATCGCTGTAGTTTTGTTTTTTCACTAACCCACATCATCGTAAATTATATAATGGTGACTAGATCAGGATGGCCCAATCATCATGCCCTAATTGATATGCCGAAGCGGGTACATAATCTGCTTATAAGATGAAACTTTATTGATATAAAACAGAGGACAATAACTAGACAAATTGAGCCATACAATACAAATTATATATATAATGTATCCTAGTAAAATTATACGTCTCGAGGTTATTTAATTTCCCAAACTGACAGGAGCGATTGGGATATCTTAGGAACACTTAAAAATGATTGGTTCTGCAGTCAACTTTACCTCAATCTCTTGAAACGTGATATGTTTTTTATTGCTTTGATTGCTACATTCCCGATGTACGGACATAATTATCATGACAATTGTAATGTTCACAATTATGCATACTATGAGCATGACAAAATTTGGACTTCACTTGTCATCCCAGTATTTAGTAAATACATTTTTGTAGATTGAAATCTGATAGCTGTGCTGATTGAAAATTATAATTTATCCCGTAGAGATTTAAAAAAAAAAATTTATTTAAACTGAATTTACTTCAGGCTGAGAGAATCATTAGTATAGGTTACATCAACGGTTAACATAAACTGGTTGATGTTCTTTATGTCGTGTTTATCAGACCGTCTAAAATACATTTGCTTAGGAGATCCAAGCATTTACTCTACGAATATATAAATATATATTTAGGTCATTACCTGAAGGTCGGCAAGGGCGTATATCAGTTGGTCATCAGTTCTCAGGTTACCTGTCTCAATGTCTGACTCAGGTAGGTAACCGAATTCGGTCAGATATTCGATCTGCAACAGAAGATTATTTAATTAATAGAATAACTAATACTAAATAATATAAGTATATAAGTATATATATATAATAGGAAATATGATTTTGAATCTGAATATTATTGCAGTCGGTAAATGGCGATTTCATCCGCCATACTTCAAACACTTCGCACATCTCTTCACATACATATATACATATTTATGTTTGGCTGCAACCTTCCTTGGTTTTTAACATAGTATAATTAGCTTTTATGTTTGTATTAATTTATTGGTTTTCCTTTAATGTCGGATTGTATTGACTTTTTAATACTGTTATGTTTCTTAGTTTTTGTTTCTTATTGGCGAATCCATCTACGCCTTTATTTACTAAATGCAGTTAAACAACCTTTTATTTTATTTCATAATTGTAATAACCTTTTTTTTATAGTGATTTGCACATTAATATAGATTGTCATTATTTTTTTATTTTTTTTATTATTATGTAATAGTTTTTTTTATTTGTCGTCTGAACATTAATGGTATTCATAGGAGGTCCCTGAATATATGTATTTTCCCCTATTCTATATATCTATATGTTTGTCTGTAAGCTCTATGGTATCGACCTATCTACAATCGATCTTAAAACTTAAACGATCCACTTCACTAGGACTTTTAAACTTTTACAAATCCCAGGTCAGAAGCCATTTAAGATTTATCGCTTTGAGTTTTTATCTTTATTAAGAGTGCATTTAAGACAGTAACTTAAACAGAAGTAAATTAAGAAACAAAGCTATTCCAGGAAATATATTATAGAAATCCCATGGTTGGTTTGTCCGTGGTTTTATTGTGAGAAATATATTATCCACAAGCGATTTGATTCCCCGTTTCATCGCCACTAACGTCATGTGAATATTATTATGATCATCGTAGCTGGTTATGTAGCCACCCGTTCGTGTTGAACGCTCGCTCGAGAACGACATGACTTGCCCGTCCTTCACCTCGATGCCACTACTCACGTAACAGGCGTGGTGAAGGTCTTCACCTCAATACGTTCTATAGCTCCCAGTATAGGTTATGATTAATCACTTTAAATTAGGTTAAAGTTGTTTGTATATTATTAGTGAATTATCATATTAATAGATTGGCAAGAAAGTAATTTTGGTTTTTTAATGTGAAATAAAACCTTTTTTTTTCTATACAAAAAATTAACTTTAATCAGTCAAATATCTTCCGTTCTGTTTTATCTTTTGCCATCTTTCTGGTAACTTCATGAATCCCCCCTCATAGAACTTCTGGTCCTCATCAGCAAAAAACTCAACCAAGTTTTTACTATTGAGGAAGTTTTGTAAACTTCGAAATATATGATAATCCGATGGTGCAAGGTTGGGGCTGTATGAGGGATGCGACATCACTTCCCAACCAAGCTCAAATAGTTTAGTACGTGTTGCTAAAAATGTGTGAGGCCTCGCATTGTCCCAAATATCGAGCTTCTTAACAAGTCCAAGAAGTCTTATATGATTTTAAATTGTTGTGTCTGGTACATTTTGAGCTGTTTTGCAATATCTGGTTCAGTTATATGACGATTTGGTTCGATTATGGCTTTCATTTTGTCATCATCAACTTTAGAAAGTCTACCAGAACGTTGGGCATCTTTCAGTGAAAAATCTCCAGAACGAAATTTTTTCTTTTTTTTTACTTGAATTGTATTTATTGATATTCTATTATATTGTCTTTAAATAAATCCGAAGAAACAGACAGTAATAAATCAATACTGAGAGCTAATTAGTGGAACGACGTTTATCGTAAAGATTTTGTTTTCCTATTCATCGGCTTCAGCCAAATGAGCTCATTTTGAGATATTTTGTAATTATAATCTTCAAAACTTAGATCGATTCAATTATTTTTTAAGGTCGGCTTTAAATAGACGGACGTACATCCTCTCCCTTTGGGCCCGGGAAAAAAATACAAACGTTGGAATATTCCCTTGGTGTTATCTAAAAGATATCAGTTAGCTAGAAGTAGCCACTGGTGACACTGAAGATGTAGGATAAGAGAGACGATTGCTCCAATTGGAAGAGGACAGATGACCCCTGAGAGGAAATGGTGGGAGCAATTGAGCTTGATGGGCCGTCTCTCCCTCAAGGGTTCAAGATCCACTTGAGATACCTAGGGCTGAAGGGCATCTTGGGTTCGGCTCCGACAGGTAATCAGGAAGGGTATTCACCAACCGCCGCTTTTACCCAAGATACTGTCATCTGCCGGAAATGGCGAAGCGAACTAGATATATTATCGATATAGAGTGAAGGAAATTTATTTTCAAAACTCGAAGGGAGGAGCTGTACTTTCATTCAGGATTTACGAAGGTCTTGTGTATGTCAGTATGTACCTTCGGTTGTACAATCGTGAAGACAGTTTTATTGCCTTACCTTAACTTATAACTTCTTCTTTAACCTAATAGCACTTTCGACAGCTTTAAGCTGTTATCTTTACAATAAAATATTAAGTCAAATGATATCAAATGCTAAGAAACCCTTCTACACCTTAAACCTCTTAAACACCTCCTGGACAAAGTTTTAGATGAGGTATATATTCCACATAACCGATTGGCTGAGTAGTCATAGGAGTCATACAAAGTAATCTTTTAAATACTTTTTTATAATTTTATGACAACTTCTTGATAATTTTTAATAATTTTTGATAGTTTTTAATTTTGTCTCTCAATTTTAATTGTTTACTATGTATGTATTGTATGTTTAAATTTTTAATTTTAGTAGGATAGAAGGACAATTTTTTAAATTAGTAACCATTGTTATCTATAATAATAGTGATTAGTTTGTCTCCATATGAGCAGGGAAAAGTTTTTATCATTTGACTTTTAATTTTATTGTAGAGATAACAGCTTAGTGCTATAGAAAGCACTATTACAATATAGAAGAAGTTATAATTTGTGGAAATGTTATAATTATAATTATACAGTACTGTTTTATAATTATACCATTCCACAATCCGGCATTAATTTTTTTTATAATCGTAAAGATGAACCAACCGATCCGAAATTTTACATTCAACGACAACTTGAACTAAGCAGATTAGTTTTTGGTTGAAGTCCAAGCCAATTCATTTTATTTTAAATTATTAAATTATTTAAATAAATTTTAATCTAGGAAAAAAATATGAATATAAAAAAAACCTAATGACAAAAACAATCTACATGCTATTAGAAAAATATTTCTTCTTAATGCATTATGCCCTAAGCCCTTAAGTTTGGCTAATTTATTACCAAAATTTTGAAGTAATAGAAACTCGCTGTATTTAAATTTCATTTTTAAGATGATTTTTTTTTTAAAGATTTTAATCAAAGGAAAATATCAAAATTTTAAATCTTAAAAAAACGAAATTTAAATATAGCGAGTTTTTATTATTTCAAAATTTTGGTAATATGCATAAATCAGCCAAACTTAAGGGCTTATGGCATAATAGATTAGGAAGAAATATTTTTCTAATAGTACTTAGCTTTTATTTTTTGTTTTTGCCATTAGGTTTTTTCCCCCATTCCTCTTTTCATATTTTGAGACCTTTGAACAAAAAAAAAACTTTGATTAAAGGCCCATTATTATTTAAGAGACAATACTAAAAATAAACTTTCAGAATAGAGTCCAATTGTTTCTAACTAATTATATTATATATAATAACAATTATAAATAATTGTTTCTACTGTTTAAATAGGGTTTTTATAATTTTTTTTTTGTTTGTTGAAGTGGATTTGAAGTGCAATATTTAAATATAGTATGTTTGATGCAAAATATCAATTCTAACCTGTAACTGTCGTCATATTTCTTAAATGTATTCGTCCTATAGACTATGATAAATTTTTAAAGATTTTACACGGGTATATGGTTCATGGTTGTGGACCGAGCAGCGTAGACTATTGATGAAGATGATGGGTTGATTACCAAAGGGGGGTTGGTTTCACCCCACACCACCGCTGTACAAATATTTGATGAGGCAGCTGGCAGGTGTAAGCTAAGACCACAACGGCGTGGAACAATTCAACCCATGGTTGAGGGTATTATAACCTCTAGGGCTATAACTTCACGAAATAATAGAATATTTATTCATTATTTGACCCAAGAAATACTCTATAATGAAGTATTTTGTTTATTTAACAAAACATCATATATAACTAATAATTTTTTTAAGGGACTATGCACCTTAAGGGCAAACTTTTTTCACTTGAAGTAGACTCTTTGACAGTACCAGGCCCCGATGTAATTTACAATGTACAATCAAAATGAAATGAAATAAGAAAAGATTTAATAAAAAATATACATATATATATATATATAAAATACTTTAAATAACAACACTCTAAATACATATGGTCTGCTACAGAATCTAATAAGAGTCTAATACAAGTCAACAACTGTTTGTTTGTAAATAAATTTGTTTTGAAAAAATTACGCGTTGTGATTGAACTAATTTTGTTTACTCAGTTACAAGGTGATACCACCTCACCTCTCAGTTCCTGAAGTGGTTTAAGTCGTCGAAAGTCCTTGAAATATTGGATATAATATAATAAAATATGTGCAGACAAATGATTCCATTTTGATTTGATAATTTTGACTCAACTCATGCACAGATTTTTAGGAAATCCTGTTCTTATCCAGTTAGTTAGCATACTGAAATCATAGTGTTTTTTGTGATTTTAAACACTTATCAATTCTCAATGCTACTCTCCCTCAGTCCTACACAATAGCAATATGTATGCTTCAATTAGAGTGTTCGTTTGGTACATTTAAATGAAACATACGACAATTTTGTATTAGTTCTCGAAATGATTCGTTACAATAAACATACGTCCTAAAAAAAAAAAAATTCCATTGGAACATAAGGGACCAGCGCAAGGTTGACAGGAGGAAAACGCGACATTAAGGAAAGTTTGGTCTCTTCTGAGAAACCCTTACGGAGGGGGTAAGTACTCACAAAGTGATGATAAAACAGGAAATTGAGGCGGGGAGAGAGTTCCAGAAGGAAATAGTGATGATAGCGAAGGAATTGTGTTTTCCTTGGAGTATTCACCCGTGTGGGTTGTACCTTGATAAGACAGCAACGTTTTGACATTTGGCTTCATAATTTGGCTGATATTTGTGTTTTTTTGCTGTGTTAAACCGAAAATGAACACAGTTTTTTACCATTAGGTACATATTGTGTTCAATCTCGAGATCTCGAATAGGCTTGGTAATAGAAATGACGATTAAGGAAAATAGTATAGGCCGATAGTTTTTATTTATTTCATAAATATATTATATAAATCTGTTTAGATATAAGTTTGTAAGTGTAATAATTTATTCATTTCTATGAAAACGTCTTTTCTTCTCTTTGAAACTTCTTCGTGTGTGCTTCACGCTAGTAGGATTCAGCAATAGTCAGCCATCATGTCCACGTTCCACTTCCCTTGATACCTTCGTTCCATCTCCTTGATGTCCTGATCGAACCTTTCCCCTTGTTCTTCATTAACGTTCCCTAAGTTTTATGGAAAATAGTTCACATGTGAGTACAAGAAGTGAATCTTCAAACTCATGTTGCAACCCTGTGTTCCAAAAAGCCTTTGATGTGTGTTCCAAAATACGTATATAGTTGGGACACTTGAGGTTACCAAGGAACTTCTCAACAACCTATTGGAACGCATTCCAGGCTTCTTGTCCTCAGTCATGGTATGGGGGAAAAATGTGCATATGATGTCATGTCAGACCAACAAACATTCCTTCTTTTAGCTTGGGATCACTTAAACCAGTAAATTTTGGAGCATAACTGAGCTTAAACATTGACCTTATTTATTGAGAGATTTGACAAACTGTTTAGTCATCACTTTGTGAGTAGAGGAGGGGGTAAGAGTTTCTCAGAAAAAACCATACTTTCCTTAATGTCGCGTTTTCCTCCTGTCAACCTTCCGATGGTCAGTCCCTTATGTTCCAATGGGATTTTTTTTAGGACTTATGCCTATTGTAACGAATCATTTCGAGAACTAATACAAAATTGTCGTATGTTTCATTTAAATAAACAAACGAACACTCTAATTGAAGCATACGTATTGCTATTGTGTAGGACTGAGAGAGAGAGAGTAGAATTGAGAAATAATAAGTGTTTAAAATCACAAAAAACACTATGATTCCAGTTCATTAACTAACTGGATAAGAACATCACTGGATTTCTTAAAAATCTTTGCGTGAGTTGAGTAAAAAAAATTCATATCAAAATTGAAACATTTGTCAGCACATATTTTATTATATTATATCCGATATTACAAGAACTTTCGACGGCTTAAACCATCATCTTCAGGAACTTAGAAGTGAGGTGGTATCACCTTGTAACTGAGTAAACAAAATTAACTTCGCGGTATGTTACTTGATGCAATGAGTACATCTCGCTACAAAGTTGGGATTTCTTTCGTGATCAATGTTGATGATGGTTGTTGTGTGATACTTTGAACTTTCTTTTGGTAACGTTGCATCCAAGTTCGTGATAATTAATTAACTTATACACCAAAAACATAACTGCTATAATAAGTACACAGGGGTGCCGTAGTGGCATGTACCACATTATAAAGTGAAGTGATTCATTGTGTTTCCCCACCGTCCCTCACCATATTGCTTCTTTTTCTTTCGCGGAAGGAAAGTAGTCCGCGAGTGCATTGATATCGCCTGTTATCAATATGACGTTATCTTCCGCGGTCCTGTCCGATGACAGTTGGGTTTGCACAATGAACGTTACTATGTCAGGACCATCAGAATGTCGGCTTCCCTTCCTCGGGAGGATAAATACGCTATCGGACACAAAATCAAGGACGAAAACTAAGAAACCAAACACAAAAGAGGAGTTAGGTTAATTTTAGCATTGGTAATAGGTTAGTTTCGGGGTTAGGTCTATTCTTTAAATAAGTTCTAAGAAGGGAGTGATATCTATCGGGTGCACACGGCCGTTCATCACAAGACAGAGAGAGGGCGTGTCAAGATCAACGTGTCAAGACCTGCTTTGAAGATTTATTTCAACTTCCCCTAGCCGAAATGCAGCTATTATTTGAGGACTTGAAGGCTATATTTAGAGGCGAATATCAAAATAGCTTTTCAAAATGAGAGCTTACGCTGATTGAGTTCTTACAATCATGGTTCTTAGCCAAAGATAAAACAAATTGACAGAGCCTAGAATCGAACCCGATTCCTCGCGATCTGCGGTCAGGCTCCCTTCCAACAGAACTCTAAACCATCCAATAGAACTCTAAACCATCCAACAGAACTCTAAACCATCCAACAGAACTCTAAACCATCCAACAGAATTCTAAACCATCCAACAGAACTCTAAACCATCCTAAATATCTAATATCATAGATCTAGATCTGATCGTGTATAATCTCTACAAATCCTACACAAATTTCTAAGAGACAGTAGTGAGTGCAATAACATTTATTCGTACCACTACACTTTGTTTTATAGTTTCTGTATTTTGGTTAATGATGTCTTTGTAACTCCTAAAAAACAACCCTTGTCAAAAACAAAAACAAAAAAACCATTAGATACGAGATATTAATGCATTCTGCACTTTCCCCCCCCCCCCCATAAATAAATATATTTACAGTGGGCCATTATGTGTCCTGTAGCTTGGCTAAATTTTATAGAATTTTTAATGATTTTACATTGCGATTTGTGATTGTTACAACATTACAATGCACATTATACATTTATTGTCTAAACATGTTTAAGAGGTGATGGGACATTCCTTATGAATCAAATACTTAAAACTAACTTACTTACAACAAAATCTTAACCTAATTTTCCCCGACGGTCTGTTGCCATCGATGCAAGAAGGGTTTGTTAGGTAAGGAGTCAAAAAACGTGATGTGTCTCCGGTGGATGAACTCGCCCACCGACGGCACACCAAAACAACGGGCGCAGGTCAGCGTTCTTTGACCTCTCGAGAGTGGTATGTCGGACCCCTTTTCTCATGATCCAATTGTGAAATTCATTCTAGATTCTGTAAGTGAACACTACAAAATACCACTCAAACGATCCTTTATGTTTTGATAGTGACGTTATATTCGCGAGAAAAATAATAAACTAGTACTCAAAATAAATAAATTATTTTCTTCATATAAAAAAATAAAACGAAATGAACGAAAGTCTATTTTAAAAAAGAGAAATAAAACATTGCAGTTTATAGAGAGGTTGGCAATTACATTACACATTATACATTCCGGGGTAAAATATAATTTGGAAATGTTTCTTATCAGGGAAGCTTACGAGTATTTGACTATCATCCATCGATATAATTTCGTGGGCGGATCCAGTAAAACTTTTGGATACGCAGAGAATATAAAGATTGTGAGACTGAGCTAAGTATTCCTCTTGTATTTTATGAACGACTTGATACTGTTTCATGAAGAAAATTACGTGAAATGAATAAGTGATTTAAAAAATATATGTGTTATTTTTTTAGTTGTAAAGCATGACAGTTGGTAATACTGATGGGCAGAACAGGTAAGCCAGGAGTCTAAACCAAACAAGTGCTCAAATACCCCCATGCCACAGTGACATAACCTATACCTTCCGAGAACTGATTCCGTTCGACAACCTCGTCCGCGATCAAGGAGGCCTTTAATATGGTTGGTTCCAGTTCTTGTGAGCTAATACCGACCTAACAAAGACACAAGACGTTTTTTCAGATTTTATTTTTTTTATTTTTCAACAGTCTCCTTGTAACTCTACACACTTCTCCCAGCAATGCTCCCATCTCTGTAACCCGTCCAAATAGTACTCGGCGTTTTTCTCTGCAAAATAATCGTTCACGAAGGTGATTTTCAGGATTTTCTTTTTCTGCAAATGTTGCCGTTTTTCCGCAAGTTCTGCCTTCAGCTTGTCAAGTAATGATGCGTAGTATGCTCCTGTAATGGTTTTTCCTTTTTGAAGATAATCGATTGAAATAACTCTATGACTATCCCAAAAAATAGTCGCCATCACTTTCCCGAAAAAACAGTTTTTGCTTTTTTTGGAGCAGGTTCCCCCTTTGCAGTCCACTGTGTGGACTGTATTTTTGTTTTGGGCAAATAATGGTGTATCCAAGTTTCGTCCACAGTAATTAATCGGCGCCAAAACTCGGATTTATTGCGCCTAAACTGCGTCAACAGAGCGTTGGAAATGTTCATTCGAACACGTTTTTGGTCTAACGTGAGCAAACGCAGCACCCAACGCGCGGACAGCTTTCTCATCTCTAAATGTTGATTTAATATGTGACAAACAGGTTCTTTTGACATGTTCATAACCTCTGCTATCTCTCTCACTTTAATTCGGCGGTCGTCCAGCACCATTCGGTGAACTTTGGCGATGTTTTCGTCAGTAGTTGCAGTTTTTGAACGTCCCGAACGTTCATCGTCTCCCAAGCTCTTACGAGCACGTTTAAATTCAGCTGCCCAAAATTGCACTGTGGTAAATGATGGTGCAGAGTCCCCATACACAGAATCCAACTCATCTTTGATTTGCGTAGGCGTATTGCCTTTCAAAAACAAATATTTAATGACAGCTCGATACTCGATTTTGTCCATTTTCATAAAAACACTCACATCGACTCACTCAAACGAATGTTACACAACAACTGCGCGTCCAAAATGGCTGACACATTGGTGAGTAACTGGCAGCAGACGAAAAACGAAATTCACTAGCTTTTATTTACGACTGCTGCTATCTTGAAGTTTAGGTCGGAAACTTTTAAGACCACCCTCGTATGTAACAGGAATGTCCTTTATACACAGCATGTAAAATCGCTAAATATATATGCTATCAATTGCATATATCCTGAGCAGCAGTCAGCTAACGAGAAATGATATCCTTATATGTCCCAATTAAACAGCCGGTAGTTTTATTACAGTTGTTAAAACAAGTATGCAAAGGTGGGGCCGGATTTGTATCTCTTCGTAAAACGATTTATTTCACAGCAACGGTAAATAGCGTGGTCTAGTTAACGCACGTCCGTTTCTGGCCGCAGTATGTTTCAATCACTTTTTGATTTTGAAATTCAAAATATACTACTCCAATGAAAAATACCTAGGATATTAGGAAAAATTATCCGAATGATGACATAGCTCATTACTGGAGTGTTACTTCCTCACATGTGATCCACCTATCGTATTCATATCAAGGTAGTTCTAACGCTCATTTCTGATTGCTAATCTGCAATGATGATGGCAGTGTTTAGATAGTATGGACGGTCAGAAAGTCAAATTTAAAAGGCGGTTTTTTTTTTTCATTTCCTAATTCCAAAATAAAACGGTTCATAAAAGAACTTCCTTAATTAATTCTTCCAGACGAGAATTCTAAGAGTAAAATCCCATAACAATCGTCTTCAAAAAGAAATAAAAACTTTTCAGAAAAAACAAAGTTGAATAGCTTTTATTAAACTTAAAGAAATCTTAATTAATTTGAGTTAATAACAAAACAAATATTAGAGTTTAATATTTCAGGCTTTAATGATGACTTGTGTTTTTAAATGGGGGGGGGGAGGTAGATACTGTAATAAACTTTTGATGTGAAAACTGTTTAGTACCATTCTAGAATTTTGTTGTAAAAAAGGTGTTTTATTTTAGAGCCCAAACTTTAATGTTGTATTGTGTGTCTACAATCCATCTACTACAAGAAGATACACGAACGCCCAGAGAATTCGAGATATCACCTGCTGGCTAGATAGATGTCCACCAGTTCTACCTGAGGACCCGGCAGAAGGATGTAACAGTGACTCACCACTTCCGGTGTAGCCAGCCCCTTCCTGCCCGCCAATCCACAGACAGCCCTCTGTATGGGCATGACTGCCAGTCCCAGGGTATGATGGACATACACGTCTCCCTAGTGTGTCTAGCATTTCCTTTATTTTCGGCTCAGGCGGTGCCAAGGGAAGGTACGGAGGGTTGTTATCGACGCTAGTAGGTCTGTTTAATTATCATTGTCATAAAAATTTGCATTCAATGTACCCAAATTTCGATATATCGATTGATTAATTATAACTAACTGTTATTTGAAAGGACTTAAAACTTATTATGAAAAAATCTACCCATTTCGTCCTGCATAAAAGTTGTTGGTTTTTAAAATATAAATCTGACTGTGGTGATAAACAAAACTGCTTGGTATTTTTGACTAAAAAATATTCCTTCTTACAAATAATTCTAAATTCAAATTAATTAATTTCAATAAAATAATAAACCTAATGAAAAATACAAACATTTTTTTTTCAACTAAAAAGCATTAGAAAAATATTTCTTCATAATATATTAGCACTAGGCTCTGTTTTGGGTAATTGTTCTAAGGTACATTGAATTGACGGAGTCTTATTGTCTTTTAACTTCGTGGTTATCACTTTTAAAATAGGTACAATATAATGATCGTTCGTGCAACTCAACCATTTGAGTGTACCTTGATTTGTCAACTAATACCTATTCCTAGAAACCTATTTTGGATTATTTGAAGTTTGTTTAACTCCAATTAGGTGTCATGAAAAGTATTATGTGTTTTACTAACACATTGTCAAAGAGAAGTTTAGTTTGAGTATTAGGTTTATGATTTCTATTGATTAGTAGGAAAACGACAAATTTAGTTGATTGATATAGCGTTATGGATATATGGTAAAAGTTGTTCTATAATGTCTGCAGAAAAGAAGTGGCCCGTTCATATAATTGGTATAGCGCAAGATTCTGTACTTATTCCCTATTAAACATAATATATACAATATTGTTCGTACTGACAGTTATTGGTTTATGCTAATGCTGTATGGTAGAGGACTAATCCTGCCATCTGATTGGCTTATACGAACACAGGCGGGAGATGATGATTAGGGGTCGATCAGAGCCAATATGCAATTATCTTCGCTTCGGAGCTGAAGCAGCTGTTGGCTACCAGCCTCACACTGTACACATGTTACTACATAATCGATTATTCGCTCGAGAATCGACTTTTATACGGACAGCGGCCGAGGTCCACGACCTCCTTTGGAGCCTTTCCGGCGGACATCCTCCAAGATAAGAAGGTTAACAACTCTAATGGCCCATTGATAAGATAGGAAATGCAGAAGAAACGCTTGGTTCCGCGAAATTGCCCATCGCAAAACATTTTCCGTTCCGCCTTTGACTGCACGGGTTTCTCAGATCCCACTCCCATCGGGAAGTGCATATCTCCGCTCTTTAGTCATCATTATACGAGTCAACTTTTCTTTAATTACTCTCAGCAAAAGGCAGCTAAGAAACATCTAAGCATCAACAGTACAAACTTTTTTTCTGTCTAGAAACAAACGCCAAAGGGTACACACCACGTGGTTTCATTTCCCAGTACGAACACCCAGTTAAAGAAGTTTACACTGATAGATTTTGAAGAAGAGTTTATTCAAAAGTACAGTGAGGTAACTAGATACTGTCTTACGTCTAAGCGGGAAGAGAGAGTGTGACTGAGTGAGGACGCGTAAAATCTGTGGAAGGTTTATATAGGGAGAAATATGCCTCCTCAGCGGGCGTGGGAAAATAGGTGAATATTGCCCCAGCCGGTGTTCGTCATCTGGGCTATTGCTTGGAGAGGTACGATTTATTGTTTCCATAACAAGGCCTGCTAAATGAGCGTTGCCTCATCTGGTTAGGTGTCATCCGGGCCACTGCTGTGCCAGCAGACTGACGTTGACATTTCATAATGACCCAGCGCAACGGATATATTTCGCATCTTTAGAAAATAATCGATAGTCCATGGTATATTATAGCTCGAAGAAACTTTCCTAGGTTCATTCCCGTTCCATGCCATCAATTAAACCTGATTCTTCCCACAAAACTGATGCATACGATCAGCCCTTCCTTGCTCGCACTATTACTCTCTGGTATTCTCTACCTCCTAATATCCGCCATGCTTAATTTAATAGTTTTTATTTAATGCCCTATTGAGTTCTAAGGACTTTTTCATATTGTTGTCTTGTTGTTATTGTTTGTGGATTAATCTATGACTTTATTAGCTGAGAGTTGTTAGATGACGTTTTATTTTGTTATTATTATTTTTTCATAAATAAATAATTCATAAACTGACAGCATATCTCTTTTAGCGTTATATTTGTTTACAATTTTATATGTATTTTTTTTAAATTATAACAACCACTTTATAATAAAATTACAATCTGCCTCATTTGGCAATAAGTAATTGTGATAAATGACCTCATTCATACCATATTTACAATTTTCATTCACTCGTTCATTCATACAATATTTACAAACAGTCCAGAGACCTCCCAAATCCACATGGTTGTCACCTCCCTCGCGTGCGAAAGAGGAAGTGGAGTCTAAGGAAGTCCACCACGCTCCTCCGTCAGCCGCGTCACCGGATACGAGACAGCGAAGGCTGACCAAGAGCGCGATAGCCACATGATTGAGAAGCTGGTCATTGCCAGGACTCCCAATGCTACGCATTTGTAGCAGGTCACGAGAACACTGCCGTTTCAGTCTCCGAGGAGGATTATAGGGATGAGTGGTACAGTGCAATGACTGTTCTGCGGGATTAGGTTGGTTGGATAGATTATTTTGGAATTTTATGAACTCGGAAGGGATGAGTTGAAGAATTTAGGGCATATTCAGATCATTATGAAGGGTTTTGTTGCTGACTTAATAAGGAGCATCTACTATTGTTCTCAGGACTTTCGATTGAAAGGATTGGATACGCTTGATGTTCGACTTTTTTGCTGTCCCCCTTAGCTCTATTCCGTATGTCCAGATAGGCTTAAGTATAACTTTGTAGATTAGTAATTTGTTTTCTTTTGAGAGATGGGATGTCCTTTGAAGTAGTCTGTACAGTTGTCCAAAGCGTCTGTTTAGTTCTTGTCTTTTTAGCCTCG
The DNA here is from genome assembly GCA_930367205.1 of Acanthosoma haemorrhoidale. Taxonomy (NCBI): domain Eukaryota; kingdom Metazoa; phylum Arthropoda; class Insecta; order Hemiptera; family Acanthosomatidae; genus Acanthosoma; species Acanthosoma haemorrhoidale. The sequence goes on along the minus strand of OV884014.1, from coordinate 110,162,905 downwards.
TATGTGGGCTCTAGGTCAGTCGTTTGTCGAGATGGAAGCCTAAGTACCGTACTAACAGGGAGAGGATTTATATGTATTGAAAATGCAATAAATCTTGATAATAATCGTGTAGCAGTCTTAACTAGTCATTACGTCTCATTAAAAAACTTAGTACGGAGAAATTATCAAATAACTGAATGAAATAATTAAATGCTGGAATGAGTTTATTGAATGATCCCTCACTGAGAGATAAAATCATTCATTCTTCGTAAAAATCAAACCCAAGCAAACAAACAACAGGCAAGGTAAAGGATCTAGGTTATTATTAATTAATCACAGATCAGTTTCGATCGGCAGTCAACAACGCGAGAGGTTCGACAATAATTTCGATTTCTCTGCCGATAATTTATGGATACTATTACAAGGCTAGGCCAGGCGGACAGACAACAAGATATATCAGTTTATAGAAGATGTACGATCGAGGAAAGGAAGTACGAGGGGGGCATATCAAGTCCTCTGGTCTGAGTAATGGTACTTGTGTTGTCATTCTTAAATAGCTATGTCATTATTATACAGGCTGTGGTGCAGTAGTTTCCGGAGACATGGCCGAGAGGAAATGAATTCCCCTTTTAAAATTGCAGGAAATTAAAACACCTTAACGGCGATGATGACCTCTCCTTTCTTACAGCCCGTAAAGAGAAATTCTACTTTCGAATTGGTAATGGGAGACCGCCGTTAAGTGTATTAAATGATAATGAGTGATCGTGAAAAGTACCCGAAGGCTCTCAAATTTTTAGCCCCGGGCTGATACAGTAGCAATACGGGGGACAATAGCTGTTGTTGAAAAATACAGTTTAATGAACAATTATTAAATTTTTAAGCCTGTGGGAAATTTACCTGAGTTGCAGTAATGAGAATATCTTAACAGTATTTTTCTGATTTCTGCGTCCTTTGTTTTGTTTTTAAAATTATCTATTTCATATGTCGTGGGAAGAATTTAATGGCATCAAACAACAATAACCAGCCGTGCAAACTGAAATTTAGACTAGCAATAATATGAACAGATCATGGCGGCGAGATGGTTGTGCTTTGCGTGGGGTTGGTCACAGTTGAACGCCACGTGTGCCAATGGCTCATGAATAACAACTAAGGGGCTGGTTACCATAACAACGGAGTGGCAGTCCCACTGCCATCTAACTCATATTGTTATTTGATAGATTCCAAATAGAATAGACCTTGTGACATTTATATAATTTAAATATAAATTGTATAGATTTATTTTCAAACCCATTTCTTTAATATTTCTACACTCGAGACATTGCACCATCAGTAATCCTCTCATAGTTCATCCACACCCTTGGCCCACTGATACAGTTCAATACTCAACCAATCCCACAGACAGATCCTCGCCACTACCCATGGGTTTACAGTGACAGGTGACTAGCCTGGGAAACCCACCTACGATCAAAATTTAACTAAAACATCGTTTAGAAAACTATCGGAAAATTTATAAACTATCCATTAAATCACTTCATACTCATGTAGTCCCCTTAAAGGGGTGTATTTTCCCCTCTGTAATTTTCAGACATTCCAGAGTTCGCTGCAACACACTCACACGCTCATTTTTGTACGTAGAGAGAGATAAAATGCGAATTACGATATTTATTGGACTAGGTAACAGTACTGTACCCATGTACGTTTCCAACAAGACCCTCCACTCTGACGTATGAATATCATACATTATCCACCATGATTTTTAACAGTGAACTTACGAAGGCCAGAATAGACAGACTTACTTCAACATCTATCCATGAAAGATTGGAAATAATCCTGAAGTGCTCTGTAGAATATATCCACATAAAGATTGGACCCCACCAAGGATATCGTCTAATACCTACACGAATTTTCAATCTGTCTAACAGAGAAAGAAGATCGCAGACTATTGGACTTGAACTGTCTGTTAGCCCACGGCCGTTGTTAGCAGACCGTCAGTGCCACTTAGTGCTCGTTCTGTGTGCGGGCATCTTGATGAAATAATGGCCTAATTAGTCCAACAATGGATAATGACACCACCCAGAAAGTCTAAGGATCCTGGACGGATTAAGGAGGCATTAACGATAAATATTTTTATTTATTATTTTAGTAGGCAGAGTAAAGGGTATCTGTCCACGCGATACGTGCAGGCAAATATTTATTCAAAGGCAGAACTGCGTACGCTATAAACGGTAGCCGAAACAACGCTCAACACCCGTGATGCATATTTAGACATGCAACATAAAATTGATCATATAAAATTAGACTTACCGAAAATCCCCTGGATATGATCTCCTTACTCCTCAAATTCTCAAACAACTTCCTCCTAAAGCCATAATCTTCCTAACCTTCATATATAATTGCATAATCCGAACGACGCACTTTCCTCTCCTCTGGTTACATTCCATTATTGTCCTATTCGCCAAACCCGGTAAACCACCCAATGACGCCTCATCTTATCGTCCAATTAGCCTACTCCCTATCCTCTCAAAAATATTTGAGAAACTCCTACTAAAACGTCTACTTCCCATTGTTGAATCCAAAAACCTTTTTCCCACACACCAGTTTGGTTTCCGCCAACGACATTCCACTGCTCAACAAGGCCTTCGCGTTGTTGATCACATCTCCTCAGCCCTTGAAACCAAACAGTATTGCACTGCTGCCTTTCTCGATATAGCTCAAGCTTTTGACAGGGTTTGGCACGCAGGTTTGCTCTACAAGCTCAAAAGATATTTACCACAGACCCTTTTCCTAATCCTACAGTCCTACCTTTCAAACCGCATCTTCCAAGTCCGCTGTGGTTTAGAATACTCTAACTACTATCCCATAAGTGCAGGAGTTCCACAGGGCAGTGTCCTGGGCCCCATACTCTATAGCCTATACACCGCTGATGTCCCATCTACTCCCAATACCTTCTTGGCCACATTTGCAGATGACACTGCAGTCTTGTCATCCCATCCAGACCCCGACATAGCATCCCATAACCTTCAAAAACACCTTGACGAGATCGAGTATTGGTGCAATCAATGGCGGATCAAAGTTAATGAAGCAAAATGCTCCCACATTACCTTCACCCTTTGTCGCAAGTCTGGTCCACTAGTTTATTTTAATTCTATTCCTCTCCCTGTATCCGAGACAGTACGGTACTTAGGCTTCCATCTTGACAAACGACTGACCTGGAACCCACATACGAGACTAAAAAGACAAGAACTAAACAGACGCTTTGGACAACTGTACAGACTACTTCAAAGGACATCCCATCTCTCAATAGAAAATAAACTACTAATCTACAAAGTTATACTTAAACCAATCTGGACATACGGAATAGAGCTATGGGGGACAGCAAAAAAGTCTAACATCACGCGTATCCAATCCTTTCAATCAAAAGTCCTGAGAACAATAGTAAATGCCCCTTATTATGTCAGCAACAAAACCCTTCATAACGACCTTAATATACCCTACATTCTAGAACTCATCCCTTCCAAGTTTACGAAATTCCACAGTAGCCTTTCCAACCACCCTAATCCTGTAGCACAATCAATGCACTGCGCCACTCATCCCTATAATCCTCCTCGGAGACTGAAACGGCAGTGGCCTCGTGACCTGCTATAAACGCGTGACAGTGGGAGTGCTGGCAATGGCCAGTCTCTCCAATCATGTCCTGAGCGTCTGTGGCTCTCGCGCTCTTGGTCAGCCTCCACTGGCTAGTATCCAGTGACGCGGCTGACGGGGGAGCGTGGGGGACTTCCCAAGACTCCGCTTTCTCTTTGCGGTGGATTTGGGGGGTCTCTGGGCTGTCTGTAAATATTGTATGAATGAGCGAGTGAATGATGAACTGTAAATATTGTATGAATGAGCGAGTGAATGATGAACTGTAAATATTGTATGAATGAGAGCATATATCTTAATTACTTATTGCCTTATAAAAGGCAGATTGTAATTATTGCACAATAAAGGAATTAACAAAAAAAAAAAAAATAAAAAAAAATAAAATTAGTAAATAAATGGAAACTGCGGTTAGCGTCCTAAAACTAAAGTGGCCCTTACAAACAACAGAGCTCTATTCTTTATAAGCGGAGACAGAAAACTGGTTCACGTACCAAGAAAGGAAATAGGCCTTTAAATGATATCGAATTCATTAGTTACTAATGCTCGTAGAAGCGCCTAGGCGTCGAGGTGTATAAACAATTAAAAAAAACTACATAGCGTTTAAGGATAGATTTATTTACTATAAGTGTGTCATCCGGCCAGTTCTGCTGTACGGTGCCCCGCTATTTACCCACTTGACTACAATACAGCCAAATGTATTCAACATTTCCAGAATGGAATCATTCAAAAAGTGGTCCGACATACCTTTCTCGAGACAGGTTAAAGAATGCTAACCTGCACCCGTTGCTTGGTGTGCCGTCGGTGGGCGAGTTCATCCGGCGGAGACACATCAAGTTTTTTGACTTGTTGCAGCACCTGACCAACCCAGTGTTTAGCACTACGACCCTACCACCCCTCCCGTAGACTGTTGGGGAAAAATTACTTTAAGAATTTGTATGTAAGTTAGTTTTAAGGTTGATCAAAAAGGTGAGCCCCATCACCTTTGTTAGTCAGTTTAGTCCAGTCACGTATAATGTGAATCATTGTACTTGTTTATTCATTATATAATTTTTATAAAATAACAAAACCTGTATATAATGTACCCGACAAAGATATCACAATCTGGTCCAAAAGTACCTGACCTTGGTAGGTCAAATGGGTGTTTGAACTCCGTATTCAGTCTGTCACTAAAGTCCACTAACATGTCATCTTAGCAGAACTTTGTTCATTTGCCGTAAACATAAATTTATTCCCACCCATATTCCCCGAGCTGAATATAGGGATCGACCAAGGTTACAGGAATGGAAAAAACCATGGAATTGTGGTAACGGGAGGTGGCTAGATCTTGGATGAAAGTGATGTTGAGGTCAGGGTTAAGGGTACGGCTGCTCACAAAAAAGAGACCATTGATAGCTGGATCAGAGATCTCGATCGCACAGGGACTGGTTGCGTCGCTAATTAAAAAGTGGTTGTCCCAAGGATCGATCTTTGAAGCTTTAGATCATTTCACTTATTTCTTAGATCAAATATTTATAAATATAATAAGTATATTGTTTACAGTTTATCAAGCATAAGCTATATTTACTGTTTAATTCATGTCGATGATCAATCAGGGGACTTGGAATCGTCAGAACAGAACCGCAGATGAATTAAAATCATCGTTCATTTAGGAATTTTCCTGCGCATAACTTTCGAATGTTTGACAGCGTATTTTTGTCCTTTCTACAGTCGTCCTTTGTTTGACAATCTGTCGATCATATTAGGAGCTCCGGCAGAGCTTAAAATACCTCCTGTTAATTTTAAATTTCAAAAGAGGGTGTGCTGTCCTCATACTTGAGCCTTTAGACTGCCTTATTCCAAAGGAGCACAATGCCTTTGAATGTAAAGGAAAATTGGTGGCGTTGTTCTCTATCGCATTATGGCATGTGTGAAAGTCCTTTGTACTCAGCCACTGCGCTGTGTGATCGATGACCTCCACACTTGAAATAATTCGCCAAGACATCCCAGTTAGGAACTAACTTTCGGAAATTGCGAGAAAAAATCAGCTGTTTGGGACAGATAATCTTCTAGTGCGATCCCCATGCGTCATCGTTGAAAACAGCTAGGAATGAAGGATCTGCAAATAGATTCCAACCGGGAACATCCGGATCTCACGATGTGGAATGAAACTATGCATTTCGACATTCGGAGGTTTTTAAGACCGTTGTTATCCTGATGAACGCACATAATGCATACAACTGTTTTATGAATGACAATTTCTTTCAATGGTAAGGAGTTTGTGTTTTCATCTTCAATGGTGGCCTAACCATGGGTAGACACCCAGACTATAAATTAAGTGAGATACGGCAAGCAATCTACTAATAGAAATGAATAAAAATTATATCTCATATGACATGATTTTTTCAACAATCGATTAAGTATCGATATGGAAAACTGGTGGAGTGAATTGTCTGGCTTAAAAATTAAGAAAATATCAGCCCCCCCACCATAAAAAAAACAAAAAAAACAGCCACATTGCATAGATAATATTTAGTATTGTGATCTTCAAGTTGTATTCATGTCATTCGAATCACAATATTGTTCGCAAATTCAAGGTCGCGAAGTAGTAGTATTTAGAATGGGATGGCCGAGTTTATTTCAAGGGAATACAATAAAATGTTATATCATGCATGTTTTTGAGTATCCTTTATAAATAATACAAAAAAATACTATCATGGAGTTTCTCTATACAAATACTGATCAAACAATAAACAGAATACTCAAACTTTACATGTATATAACATATATATATATATTGTAACATTCATGATATTTGAGGCTGAAGATCATGACCCTCACATATGGTAAGGGTCATTTTTTTCCCTTATACTCCTAGGAGTGGGGATGAGCGGGAAGCCAGTCTTAGCAAAACCGTCGAGAAGAACGGAGTTAGCAAGCTCCCGAATTGGCGGTTACGATACAGGAAGAGAGGAGAAGAACCAACAGCAGAAAGTAACGTTGATTGGATTACAGGAAGATCATCGATTGGGTGATATTAATATTGTTTCTTATTATGGATCCATTAAAAGAAATTGAGCTCAAATTCATGTTTGTAATTAGTAGTAACTATCCTAATTTAAAAGGAATTGAATATTTTTTTTATACTTTTGTCAGTACTCTATGTTAATTATAATTATTTGTTATAACCATTTTATTTGAATATATTTCACAATTCCTAGTTTCTCAATTTATTAATAACTACAACATTAGCCTTGAAATCGGGCGATTCAATTGGGATAAATTCCTATGTCAAAGACATAAAACAATTTGAATTAAAGATCTCATGACGGACCTGCCAAATTAGTTAAGTTAAATTTATCAAATAAAGTAAAAAGGGAAGTGGTAAAAAATGAGGAAGGTTTCAATATATATATATAGCATAGCATAATCGATCTAGAGGCGTTCAGTTATTGTTGAATTTTATGTATTTGTATTGTATTTTCTTTTGAACAAACTGACATTTTGAATAATAAGTTTTGTTGAAAAAATAGTCATTGTTTTTTTTTCTTCCTATAGATGACTTAAAAATTATACATTGCTACCTAAGAAGGAAAGTTTTTAAATTGACTATTATCATACTATTGAACACCCACGCCGTTCCTATGCAGTTTACGAACCAAAATAGCGGGTTCACAGCTGCCTAGGACATGAGGGAATGCAATGGCGGAGGATGAAGCCTGAATGCGAATGACTCCTTGCAATTCACTTCTCGCAGTTTAATATGCTTTAATTAGGTGAGGTTCTCGACTCGCTGTAGATTAAGTAAACAAAGATCAATTTAAAAGTCTGCATTTAAACGCACAAGGAAGTGAAATCCGAAAGAAAATTTTATATATTTAATATGCTGCAACAAATGCCTTATGCAACGCAAACAACATATTAATATGCAAGTTGCTGCAACTCGCGCATCGAAATGAGCCTGTGGTGCCGATGAACCGGCCAGCATGTGCTGCAAGCGAGGTCGCACAACATACGATAAATAACTTTCTCTAAAGGACATGTCCTCTTTAGTAGTTTCAGGTAGGACTGAACAGGCGGCCGTCATATGTTCTATTGCTGCAAGAATTCCCCTCCCCCTCCCCACAGATTATTGCTAGAAATGGGTTAATGCTACATTGGGATAACCATTTGTGCGCTAAATCTTGAGTGCCTTAGACGATATGCAAAGTAATCTTTTACATTACATTAGCATGAGGGCCTTATCACTTTATATTTGAACATCAGTGACCCTAGTTGTTTTTTTTAAAGTTATTTATTTATTCACAGCTGAGAATAGTCACAAACAGTGAATTTGATGACAAAAGGCAGAGATACCTCCCCGATATTGTTGAAGCTAAATTTGAAGATATTTTATTGTTATTAATTTAGAAGACCTCTACCAACGTTGTTGAATGTTAGCAGCTAAGTCAAGATGTAGGCAGTCCTTGTATCACTGGGTTTGAGCACTGCAAGTCAGTGTAGTGTATCGTGAAAAGTTCTCTATAATCTTCTAATGTAAGGAATTTTGTGTTTCGTGCGTGATAACTCTTGGAGTTTCTGATTGGAAATCAGTACAGTTCCAGTCAATTTTGGCTCTACATGTCAACAATTAGTTCAGTATTTTCAATCTAGGATAATAATTCGAGCCGGGGAATGAGTGCTTGTCGTTTCTTTTTCCTGTAAAGTTTCTAAGCATCTCTTATCAAGTAAGTGTTTAGTATTTTACTAGAGCAATTAGTTTCAAAGGTTGGTCGTCAAAATTTAGGGAGGTGCATCAAGTTCAATTTTCCATCTCAAAAGCAATAAAACTACTAATAATATTAGATATTTTTGGGGAGTTTAAAGAAACTGCATTTAATTATTTTAAATGATGACGTGGAAGCAATTAATTTATTTTCTACTCAATAGGTTAGGATAAACCTTTTTTTTAATGATCAGGTGATCTCTTAATTAATGTGCCTTTATTGTTTATAACGTCCTTGGTTCATTAAATAGATGTCTAGGTGAAATCGACTATCTCAAAAAAAAAGAAACAGTTTTGGACTTTTCGTCCTATTAATAAATTATTTTTGTCACACTACTCCGTAATTTAGGAGAAGGTTTCTGCTCATATGTTGCCACCAATTTTCCTGTCCTAACTTGTAATATGCGCGAGCGAAAAACCACCAAACAAAGATGAAGTTATGCCCTGCAGCTGCCAACTCACTCCTCATTGCTCACTGCACAGACAGGACATAGCGGCCAAATTACTGGCGCCGATGACTCACTTCGGTCGAATGAAGAAAGTGTCGTTCATGAACGAGGACAATGTGCATTGTTCTTGCATCATAATGGCTGGGAATCCGGGCGAGATTCAGGTTCAAGAAACTATGTTAGTTGCACATAGCCTACATGTACATATATTGATGTCATTTCATTTACAACATATGCACATTTCACTCAGTATTAATGTCTTATTATGCTATTCGCCGGACCGGAAGGTGTACCTTGGAAGAGACACGAGTAGTCGTCATTCATCTGTTTTTACAAACAAATAGTGATGAATTTATAATAACCTATAATGTCGTGAATGTGTTCCAATCATCAAAACAAACTTTTGTCATATATTAAACCACGCATTTTTGGTTGAAAAAGGATTAAATGAACATTGTCCATCCAGAAAGAGGGAGCTACTGCGTGACTGTAGGGAGCAAATATAACAGTGCAATCATTCACTCATTCATGAAAGGCTGACTGAGTGAATAGTTCCGAACGAATGACGACGAAAAGAGAAAATTACCACTTCCCTTCATTTTCATGTCCACTCCACCCGATAAAATTTTGTCCGAATCCCAGCGATTTATGTGGCGTTAAAGCGCAAATAGTCACTATCCCAACAATGGTCGCTTTGGCACAGAGCAAAGAAGTAAATATGAGACAATTGGCGCCCCGCCAGCGATGCCGTCTACCTAATTGCCCTGAACTCTGCTAATATGTTATACCTTGAGAACATATCTAAGACCACCCCAGGAAAGTAGTTAACATAAAAAGCCTCCCCACTTTAAGCAGACAGGGCTTAAAACAAAACAAATGACATTCGACCCTGCCCTCTGTACTTGATTTAGAACCAAGGAGGCCTGTTTAACCACTGTGGATCTCATTATTTACTTTATCTATTATATAGTTTTCTTCTGTTTTCTATTGTAATAGTTTGTTCATTAGTGTGGGAGGTTTGTATTGTGTCTTTGCTCCTGTGAGATCAGTCTTGAGCATTTGCAGATGGTAGTGGAAATATTCCGTTTTGTGGGCATCGTCTTTATTACAACTAAGTACGTCATACAAGACTTTATGGTACGTAAATTGCATGCCTTCTGGAAGTGTTCTCTTGAGAAAGCTTAGGAGTACCTTTATTTCGATTTACTTGACAACAATAGTGCGGGGAAGAACTCCGACATGACCTAGGTTTTTCTTAGGATTGTCAGAGCAGCAGGTATCGAAACCTGGTTGCTTTGTGAAGTGATCAGTAATGGCCATTTAATAACTAGGATGTTCCCGAATGCATTCCGTCCAGATGCCGCCACATGCAGACTCATAGACTGTCTATGCATGACTGTACTTATATTTCGAGAACCTGTCTTTTGGAATATTACGGAGGCTGTGGCTCATCTCCACAATCACAGGGGCAGTGGTTTCCAGGAATCGGTCAGTGTATCCCTGGCACTGTTCGGGAATCGGAAACAGTGCCATTTAAATATGTATGGTGGGTTACTTCCTTCCGTCCGTTGGGTAGTTAACCATTCAGTTCAGTCAATTTCACATCCCATTGTCGACAAAACAACGTGTTTGTTGGAAACGGCCCGAGTTTATTTTTGAAGTAAAATTGCAACATGCACAACTCAATTGCAAAAAAAAAAAAATACAACTGTAATTCATGACAATTTTACTAAGTTTGATTGTTCATTCCATTTGTTATATTATGTCCACCTTTTAGCACAATGGTAGTTTTTTTTCTCTGAGAATCATCATCGATGTAACTATATCCCGTACAGATGGAGTCGAATGGGTTGTCTTTGGAGAAACAGTCTAAACGCCAAGTTTTTAAACAGAAAAGAACAGACAGTTGGGGGGGGGGACACAATATAATTGCCTGGAGTCTGGGGAAGAACTTTCCAACTCTACAATCGGCGTATTCTTTAGTTCATACGAATTTGTTATATTTTTTATTCCTCAAATTAAATGTTTAAACAATATAGGTGAATCTTATTTTTGTTTTCCTCAAACATTTTGAAAAAAGGAGTATACTACATGTAGGGAAAACAGTGTGTGTACAAGAAAAAAGTTTAGGCCGGAGATTTCAATTTTATTTAAAAAAAAAAAAAAAAAAAAAAAAAAAAGGGAAAGAAAGGAGGGGTTCTTTATTATGGGACAATACTTCATTTATTATGGGTTTTTTTGAGGAATAAGTTGTGTGGTTGATTACCATGAAAATATTTACTGCATGTTGCTTGCAATTGTTAGAAATTGCTATGTCTTGAAGATGATACCTGAAAGACTACGTATTAACTAAACGTACACATTTTTCCGAGACAAAAATTTTTAGAATATTTTTCAATTCCTTAAAGTCATTTTATTTACGATTCCTAGAAAAATGCTTTGATCTAGGAATGAAGGATATGCTAATAGATTCTATGCGCGAACTTACGGATCTCATGATGTCGAATGAAAGTATACATTTCGACATTTGGAAGTATTTAAGACTATTACATAAGCCTGATGCGGTAATACTCGGCATACATGATGCGTGCATATCTTTTGCGAATGACAATTTCTTTCTGTGGTAAGGAGTTTGTGTTTTCATCTTCAAGTCAAAAGATGACTTCATCTGTAGATACCCGGATTCTAGATTAAGTCATGTATGGCAACTTATTACTCTAATATAAACAAATAACTATGAAATCTCATATGCTATAATAATTTTTTTTTTTTTTTTCCTTAGCTCTCAAACTTATAAAATAGGATGTGGGAAAATTATTTTGGGCTAATGAGTGCCTTTCACTAAGGGGAGTCCCCCATTTGAAGGAAGTATGAGAAGGATATAGGGTGTGGAATGCCTAAAGGAGGCGGGTGGAATCAGGAAGGTAGTGAGAGTCTACCGAGGGTGGAGCCTAGGGGTACCTAGGCAAGGGTTTGTAGTCGGCCAGGTCAAGCCTGGCCAGCCCCGGCAGGGGCCTGAAATAAGTCGGCCTCTCGGCCGGAAGGTCGACCCTGCTTAAACAGGTAGATGGGGTCTTGTAGCTTCGGAGATCGGCCTCGATCTCTTGGCTGGGTGTTGATCTTCAGTCTCCGTCAGGGGGCTAGGGTTCGATCACGTCCATCTGTCTCCAGGCTTCAGCGGTCCAGCAGTGCTTCCATCTGACGGGCATTGGTGGTGGTTGAAGGTCGGAGAATAGTGGGTTGTGGCTGTGTCGGAGTGAGTCGAAAAATTTGATGTGTCTTCTCTTGATGAAATCTTGAATGGTGAGCACTTCAAATTTTTTATGCATCTCGTCTGCCTTCATTCGGTCGAACGGGGTATGTTTGAGGGAGGTGCGGAGAACTCTGTTCTGAAATTGCTGGAGCGTTTTGAGAGTGTTAGAAGTCAGATACTTGAAGAGAGGGGTCCCATACATCAAAGCAGGTCTTAGGACGCTCTGGTATATCAGCAGCTTGAGGCGTACCGATAAAGCCGGGCTGTGAAGTTGGTGTCCGAGGCTGAAGAATTTCTTCCTAACACTCTTTAACTTCTTGCCGAGATGTGTTGTGAACGACAAGTGTCTACCAAGGGTGATCCCAAGGTAGCATAGCTTGTTGCTTATATGGCACTCTTTGCCGTCTAAGACGAAGGATTTCGGGAGCTTCTTTCTTCCGGATTTATAGCTGAATATAATTCCTTGCGTCTTGGCCGGGTTGACTTTAATGTGGACGGCATCGAGTTTCTCGGCGATCTGTTGACTGGCGCTCTCAGCGAATTTCAGGGCTCTGGTGGGATTGATGCTAGTGCTGTAAACACCAATGTCGTCTGCATACGCCGACACCTCGCAGTTGGGGTACGAGGCTCCTACGATGTGGGCGGTGTAAATGTTGAACAGCAGGGGGCCTAGCACCGATCCTTGGGGGTCACCGGCAGTGTAATTTCTTCGGGTCGTAGACGTAGTGCCTATACGAACCGAAAAAGTTCTGCCTGTAAGATAGGATCTCATCAGGTTCTGCAGCTGATCCGAGAATTCATATTCCCTCAGACGTTGGAGTAGGATGTAGTGGTCGACAGAGTCGAAAGCTTTCGAACAGTCCAGTGAAATCATAGCGGTAGCTCTGTTGCTCCGGACGTTCGATGCGACGTGGTGTTGCAATCTCACCAGGTTGTTGTTCGCACTTAAGCCTGTGCTGAAACCAGTCTGCTCTGGTGGGATGACTTCTTGTGACTCGCAGTGCCCTGAGAGATGTACGTGGATGATTCTCTCGAACAGCTTCGAGAGTTGAGTCAGCAAACTGATGGGGCAGTAATGAGATGGCTCATAACCGCTTTTCGCTGGTTTCAGAAGGGGGACCACTACAGCGTGCTTCCTGTTCTGGGGGAAATAGTGCAGCCTGAAGCAGGAGTTCAACACGTTCGTTATGAATGAGATTCCTTTCCTCGGCAGCTGCTTGAGTAGGATTTTCTGGATGGAATCCAGACCTGGGGCCTTCTTGCCGGCTGTTCTTCGAATGAATGCAGCGCATTGCCGGTGTGAGGTGTAGATTTTGGTAGTGGTGGGGAGGGTGGGGGAGGGGGGGTCGAGGGCTCCTATTGGCTGTCCCTGGCCACGACTGACTTCCTCATAATAGGCCGCCAAGATGTCCGCTTGCTCGGTGGTGGGAATGAACTGCCCGTTTACGGCTAGCCTTACACCGTTCTTTTTGGACCTGCAGGTCTTCACAAGCTTCCACAATTGCTTGTGGTCACCGTGGAGACTGGTGAGGCGATCTTCCCAAATCGAATTTTTCCACTGGGCCATCAGGGACTTAACTTGCTTTGTGAGAGCATTTAAAACCGGTTTTAGGTCCCTGTTTTTGGTCCTAAACCACCTGTTCTTGATGTTATTACGCTGTCTAATCAGTTGTAGGATGTGAACCGGAGGTTTTCTCAGAGAAGGGGGCTTCGGAGAAAATGTCGGGATTGATGCATCGGCAGCTCGATCGATGACGTCCTGCAGCTGATAGACAGCGTAATCTATGTCCCAAGTGTGTCTCAGGGGCGCAATTGTGGGCAATTCGGTCTTGATGAGATGCTTGTAGAGGTCCCACTTGACCTCATCGTACCTGTATCTAGAAGCAGGCGGCTCTGGCATGTCGCCTTCTAGTTCGTAGAGCACAGGCCGATGGTCGGAGGTGGTAAAGTCCAAGGCGGAGCACCCAGTGACTCGGTGTGGCTGTTGAGTCAGGAGTAGATCGGGCGTGGAGGTCCTGTCGGGGTTCACGAAGTGACGGAAGGTTGGCAATCCTGGGTGGATGACCGTAAATGGTGTCTTTGTGATGTAACGGCCGAGGGCGTTAGCCCTCGTACTGCTCCACCAACTGTGGTTCGCATTTAGGTCACCCACGATGGCGTGTCTTCGGTCTTGAGCTATTGTAGTGAGCAGGAAAATATTTTCGAGAGATTGGTCCTTTAATTTTGATTTTTTTTTTTACTGTCTCATAAGTTTTAATTTTCGAAGCTGTCTATGAAGCACATTAATTAGTGAAAGTGCCCCAGCCAATTTTGAGTTTCAAAAAATATTTTTCATCTTATTTTTTTTTTCATTTATTTAGTTTCTAAAATATATTTGCATGAGATGAAATAAACAAAAACAAAGTATCAAAACCAGTTAATTTTTTATGCTGATGCTCCAAAGTGCAGTGGTCGGTGAAGAGCCCGATATCAGGGACTCGCGAAGACACAGCGAGCGGAAAAACGTTCTTAAAGACGGCCGTTTAGATTAAAGCGACTGAAGCCATCTCAATCTCAAATTAAAGTCGAAACGGTTTGAGCCGTGCAATGGGCGCACTTCCTATGAAAACGAGGGCGTCTCAATTCCGGATACGGGTTACAGTCTGGACCCGCCGTCCAATCTGCTAATGGGGGACACTTATCCCCGGGGATAATGGCGGGATAAAGCAGATTCCTGGATCAGGGAGCTCAACGAATGCTCCTTGAGGATATTATACACTTCTTCTACGATAAAAACAAAATCCTCGGGTTTAAGTGTAAAATTGCGGGAGATTTTCTTTATAGCGTTATCTATTTTCCATATGTCCCGATAAAGATAAATAGGGAAGGGCAATCAAGGATTTTTTTTCTCAATTACTCAACGGTTGGTGTCAACTTTTTGCCAATGTCTTCCTCGGATCATGAGCACTTAGGAGACCCACAACTGTACGTTTCATTTATTTCATTGTAGTGCAGTGATTCCCATAAAAAGTTTAAAAAAAAAAAAACTATCTTTGGTTACAAGGTCGAAATTTATTGTTTACCACGAACAAACGGAAGTTACCCTCTTTACGGACCAGAATACACACGCCTAACATTTCCATATCTTATCAATAAATCTTCGGCGTCAGTTTTAAGAGAGGGGACTAGTCCACGAGCCCGACACCGCACTATGCGAGGGCGTAATAACCCCTGATTGGCCAAATCAAACTGTCATAGGATTGGCCGAAATAAGCAGCTCTCTCATTCGCTGTAGGCAGGAATGACCTGCCTATATAAGGCAGAGATTCTGAACTTTTTCACACTTGAAGTGCCATTACTGACAACTTTCCAGAGCAGTGTTCACTTAGTTCAGATTAGATCTAGCAGGTAAGAAATGGAGAGGTGCCGAGGCAAGTAAATAAGAAAGTCATGGTTCAAGTAGCGCAGCAAGTGCTAGCGCAGAAATAGAGAGAGCTGTATACAATCCATAATTCTGATTACAACTCAACAATTTTGGCAAGGTCATCTTATGTAGGCAGGTAGCTTTCTGCAATGAACTGCGGCCAATGAGTGGTCAATTTATTCTGATCAATTAGGTAATCCGTTACTTTCACCTCTAAGGTTCGACTACATCAAGTCTCTCTCTCTCTCTATCTCTCTCTCTCTCTCTCTCTCTCTCTCTCTCTCTCTCTCTCTCTGCACTGACGCTTGTCGCTCTACTCGAACCATGGCTTTCTTATTCAACTACCTCTGCATCTCTCTTTCCTGATCTTGCTATTTTTTAGTTCGACGTTGGCAGACCACACACCTTCCTTGTGGGATTATCTCGCTTCGTCTCGCTAAAACTAGCATATCCTTGGAAGGGATCCATTCCGTTAAGGTCTCCGCTTCCTCTCTCGCATGCGAAGGAGGTGACAACTATGTAGATTTGGGAGGCCTCTAGGATGTTTGTAAATACTGTATGAATGAGCAAGTGAATGTAAATACTGTTTGAATGAGGAGAACATAGACCACAATTACTTATTGTCTAATAAGGCAAATTGTAATTTAGAAGAATAAATATTTTGAAGTTGATGTTTTTCGAAATTTTTATCTCGGATTCACGATGGTAGAGGTGGTCTGCCCAGTGACTGTTGTCATTCGCAGAATGTCATCATTAATATTATTATTAGCAAAGCTGATGTTGGACCATGTAGGGGAATACTGGTTTGAGGCCGTGGAGAGAAAGCTGCCCTTAAAGCCTAGCACGGCGTTAAGAAATTTTCCTATCGTAAGTCAGGGATAAAGTTCAGCCCTTACTTCCGGTTAAGCGAACCAGATAATTACTACTTCCGCAGTATCCTGTATCTTATGACCTCTAACCAAGTTCGTAGTAAAAGGTACTACGGACCGTTAATGCATAATTAAAGACCGAAACATAACTTTCAAGCCAATTTTGGCACTTTCTAGGTTTTTCAGTGCACCAGGGTAAACCAATAAACAAGAGTTAAAGGCTAAAAGGCCTCAAATCCCACTAATGGAATTGAGGGAAAGAACACAGCTCAACACTTCTTGGACAGTCGACTGATTGACAGGGGTGGTGGTATTGAAACCTTTATAAGAGCGATAAAATATTACATAAAGATATATCCTATTGTACTTATGGATAGGTAGATTTCCAAGTTTGAATTTTCTTCTCGCTATATAATACTGATTTCGTTCCCTACTCAAAATTATAGAAAAACATTTATTTGTTAATAACAGCTAATTCCTAATTAATGGTATTTAATCCTGTTTTATTAAGACATTATTCAAATATTCCTCGTATCAAATGCAGTCTCCGTGTAAGATTGACTGTATCTGTGATCGGACGAATAGGACTTACACAGACAGAATGATGGAAAACAAAAGTTTTTCATTGTTTTTGAACAAAAGCATAAAATCGCTAATAAGATAATTTTTCATAAAGCTAAGGATATTCAACAATTCAATTAATTAACCATGTTCCTTTAAATTGTTAGGGCACTTTTTTTTTTTTTTGTAGGTAAGCAATGAATATTGAATTTAACGCCTATAACCAGTTTTTTTTTATTAATAACAGTGAGGTTTAAACCACAGCTTACAGTAAATAAATTAGAATTTGATGGATCTGGTCGGGATTGACTCGGCCTCGTAAGGGTACATGAGTAAAAGCTAGTTGAGTAGGTTGGAAGAGATGAGATGCTAGGCATGTTGATCACACTCAGCGCCACCTACCAACTACAGTGACAACTGTTATTAATTAATCAATCGAAATGTCACTTTTGTCTCTTATTTCTGCTTGAGCCAACCAAAGGCTCACTGTTTCTTCCCTGGGTCTTGGATACCTCATATCGTTTTAGCATTATCTGTAGGTTTATTTTTCATTTTCTTTCTTTTTTTCGTTTTCCATCTATTGCCTCGTCGTCGTTTTTTCTATCATATCCCATCACGGTAAACCATCACACAAAAACTAAAGCGTAACCCAGTGTAAAGTGTAAGGAACTTAAGTCAATACTAATTAAAAAGGAGTTATGACATGAATTAAATTTTAGTATGACATTATAATTGTTTTCGAACCATACCTCCCGATAAGTATCGTATATTATTTGGCCCTACCATGCCGATAATGATAATTAAAAAATAGTAATGTCGATAACATTAGGCAGTGACATCGCTCCAAAATAATAATATTAAAAAAAAATTGTTTTATTTTTCAAAATTGTGGATTAAAAGGTATGAATACCAGTGAACGGCCAGGATATTGTAAGAAGTGTTAATTTTTTGCTCTCTAAATAAATCATAAGTAAATGTGACGGTATGAACCATGAATAGGAATATGATGTTCCCTCAGGTTGGCTATTGGCTCACATAGGGCTAGCTATCAGGGCTGATGAATGCAGGGCATTGAGTGCGGCACTCGAGTGCAGGCGCCAGGAGCAGGCATCCGGTGCACTCGACGCCTCTATCAGCCCTGGGACATCGCTCTGGCTGCATCATGCTTCCTATCTGTAGTGTGCCCACTCGACTTAGAAGAGATATATAATATATATCAGATATATATATACAATAATAATATATATACATACATATAAGAGACGATCAAAAGAGGCATAAACCGTGGTCATTGGTGGTCGATAGAACTTAATTTACGAACGGTTCCTTGAATATTTATCCTTGGGTCTCATTATCATTATCAATATTTTGCCAAAATGTTAAGGGGGTCTTCTAAATCTTAGCATGGACGCAGCCAGGATGAAGTTCCTGCGAAGAGTAATTGGCAAAACTAGATTCTAGAATGACTGAATGAGAATGACTACACTACAGCGTAGGGAGATAACCAATAAAATAGTACTTAAACGGTTCGTTCATTTACATATAGTGTTAGTGCGCAGGCTTTCGAAGAATGTAACGGAAACAATGGTCTGAAGGAGCGATGCCGGAGGAGCCCCAAGAAAAGATCACAAGGAATATCCAAAGGAAAGTCGACACATAAGGAAACTGTCAACAATTATTTTAAAATATTAAATACAAAAACAAAGATTCAATAATAAATAGTTCACCCAAACTAAACATTTAAATTAAACTGAAAACAAGATTGATTTATATTAAATTATTAACAAATAATTGAGAAAAAAATTGAGTTTTGGCAAAGTAATTCTAAGCAACATTTGACTGTATATGTGTTCAATAGAATATAGTAACAGGTATTTGCTGCAATGGATAAATAAAAGGGGACTTATGGGTTGGTATATTTCAAATACCAACCCATAATTTACCGGAAGTGCTCTCATAATATAGCCACTCTGTTCGAGTCCCCTCATTCAATCAACCATACCCTCAAGCGGGGCCTTAACTACTACACCGCACGATATCTTCAAGAGGATAATATACAACAAAGAAGCCCTATTCTATGGGCTAATAGGGTTTCTCAATAATAAACCAATAAATGTATTAAATATGTCGTTGATCTGTAATAAAATCATTATTCTCGCCAGGTACGAGCTTTCAGAAGAAGTGGTTTTCTGAAGAACATTCGTTAAAAAATAAAAGAAAGTATTTATCTCAACCTATTGAGAAAAACTGTCAGCTGATGTTTCACGAGACCATTTCTATGGAATTAGGCTGATATTATAGTTACAATAAATCGTTAAGAATTTGCAGTTTTTCTGCATCAACCAGTTATAACTACTGGTGACATGTAATGAAAACTAAGATGAAAAATATTTTAAAATCATAGATAAATTTTAACGCTTTGGTTGGTGAAAGAGAGACGTTTCATCAAATGTATAATGGGCAATTACTAATCTACAAGGTTATACTCAAGCCAATCTGGACATACGAGATAGATCTATGGGGGACAGCAAAAAAGTCGAACACTAAGCGCATCCAATCCTTTCAATCAAAAGTCCTGAGAATAATAGTAAATGCCCCTTATTACGTCAGCAACAAAACCCTTCATAAAGATCTTAATATACGCTACATTCTTCAGTTCATCCCTTCCAAGTTCATAAAATTCCATAGTAACCTATCCAACCACCCTAATCCCGCAGAACAGTCATTTCACCTGCAGAAGTTGAAGAGAGTACGTAGGAATTACTACTCTCTCCAGCATCTCATCACAAGCCCGGCTATATCCCTTCGGCTGAAACTGTTAATATATAAGAGCGTTCTGAGGCCTGCTCTACTGTTAGGGACACCACTCTTCCGATTCTTACACACTAGCACAATAACTCGACTCCAGAGCTTCCGGAACAAAATCCTGCGCACGGCACTTTGGCATACCCCTTTTCGTGATATGAAGGCTCCCGACATCCACGAAAAGCTCGAAGTCCCCACCATCACCGAAGCCATCCAAAGAAGACACATCAAGTTCTTTGACTCGATGAAACATAACCAAAACCCTCTATTCCGAGACATGACACCCCCACCGCTACCGGCACGATGGCAACTCTCAAGATCTGGTAAAGCAGACGAAATGGTGGAAATTACAGTGCTTGGCCCACCAACAACAAGCCTCTAACGGGCACCCAACACTGCTATCCGACTAAATAAGACTGCACTACATGCCTAGAGGGACTCTAGGCCCAGCCACCAGTGGACTCTCACCACTGCACCGCAACAATCAACCTCTACCGAGGCTTCCCACACTACTTAATTCCCTCACACCACCTTCAAGCAGGTACTCTTAGTGCAAGGATCCGCTAAACCCAAATATCCCTTTATTTTCCCTCGTCCTTAATCAAATAATTAGAGAACTAAGAAAAAAAAAAAATTGTTATAATGGATAAAGTTTCGACAGATTATTCATGTCTATATCAGGAGTTTGTTAACGTTGAGGTGTTTGGATGATAAGTGGCAGCCTATTGTAAAGTACCTTGGGGCTTATTTATCCTTTTATCATTTATCAATAAAAGATAAATTATTCTAAGCTTAATACATGACTAAATTACTTATTTACTATTTAAAAGAAAAGCCCATATTAAGCAGCTTATTGGAAAGATCAAAATTAAGTTTTTAAGAATAATATTTGACTATGAATACAATAGATAAGTTTCAAGATGTATCCAAATTTTATTATATTCTAGATATTTTAAAAGCGATAACTAGAAAATTTATAGATAAATGCAAACAAAGCACGAATCCATTACTGAAAATTATTGCTAACTTAGATAAATTACCCAAATATAAGGGCCTAGGGCATAATATATTTAAAAAAAAAAGTTTTTCTTTTACCACATATTTTTTTTTTTAATTTTAGTTTGTATTAAAAGTTATATGCACTCTAATAAAGTATTTGTTTATAACCTAGATAGTTTTAGATAGTTACTCTGTTTGGTTTTAGACTACATGCATTGGATATTGGATTATTTTTATTACATAAATACTGGGAATAAATAGAAAATATATATAGATAAACTTAAAACATAGATATTTACCATATAAGAATCCCAGTATAATGCACACTCGTATATTTGTATATAAATGTTGATGATGAAATGATTGGCTTCGTAGAACTGTTTCGACATTAATGATTCAACACTGAAGAATTCTCCTTCAATTACACAATAATCAATTTCCTATCGCATAGCTCCTGAAGGATATTTCCGGAGAACGAGTTATCCCGGCAAACAAGTAAGGGTATTGACCAACCATCCCCCGGGGAGAGGACGAAGGCAGGTAGAGGCAGGACGGTCGAATATCCAGAATATGTTCCCTAACCGATCCCTGTTGTACCTTCCAGATTGGGAATAACTCGAGGGATCCGCTATTTCGCCACTGTTTTGTATTCAACTGCAAGGTTTTTTTTTTTTATTTGTTCCATGGAGCGTATTGCTTTATGTTTTGCTTTCCCTCGGGGAAAATTGAACTATTCCTTCTCTTCATCCCCCCCTACAGTCGGACTTACCTTTATAAAATTTATAAACACAACTCCCATTTCCTTATACTTCAGCCAGGTCATGTTTGGAGTAATTTGTTTTTGTTTAGCTTGTTTGAAAATACTTATAACGTAATAAACAGTTAGGGATGTAATAATCATTTATTTAATATGAATAGACAATGCAACAAGTCTAAAACCAAACTGACATTATTATTATGCTTTAAAATTTAAGTATTAATTGAAGTGCACATAAAGTTAAATAAACAAAAAAAAACTAGGAGCTAATAGATAAACAACTCTTAATAATATATTATTTTTGGGTTATTTATCTATGTTAGAAGTAGTCAAGTCTATTTTTACATTTATGTATATTGGATTATTTTTATTATGTAAATATTGGGAATAAATAGATAATATATAGATAAACCTAAAACATATATATTTACCATATAAGAATTCCAGTATAAGTTAGTAGCTAATGTTTTTAAAAATATCTGGAATATAATCAATCAGCTTTGTTTACTTCGTGAAAATTAACTATTGTATTTTACCTTGGTTTGTCGACCATTATTTTTTGAAATGTATGTTTGTTGATATTTGTACGAATAGCCGGTGTATGATTAGGTTGATGATGGGACTAACAAATTGTATTGGGTATTAACTTCTACTTAAAAGATCTTAATAGCTTTTGTTATGTCAGTGAGTAACAATTTGAAGACGGCTAGTTTGTTAACTAGTTTAAGTTACATAGAGAAATCGTGAAAAGAGAATATTAATAAAAGGAAGCCATAGTTGCCGGGGTATTTTTGTAGTATCTGTCTGTATGTTAACCGAGCTATTTTAGGGGGACAGCAAAAAAGTCGAACATCAAGCGTATCCAATCCTTTCAATCGAAAGTCCTGAGAACAATAGTAAATGCTTCTTATTACGTCGGCAACAAAACCCTTCATAACGATCTTAATATACCCTACATTCTCTAACTCATCCCTTCCAAGTTTATAAAATTCCATAGTAACCAATTCAACCACCCTAATCCCGTAGCACAGTCATTGCACTGCTCCACTCATCCCTATAATCCTCCTCGGATACTGAAACGGCAGTGGGCTCGTGACCTGCTATAAATGCGTGACAGTGTTAGTCCTGGCAATGGCCAGTTTCTCCAATCATGTCCTGAGCGTATGTGGCTCTCGCGCTCTTCTTCTGCCTCACTGGTTCGTATCCGGTGACGCGGCTGACGGAGGAGCGTGGGGGACTTTCCAAGACTCCGCTTCCTCTTTCGCATGTGAGGAAGGTGTCCACGTGGATTTGGGAGGCCTCTGGGCTGTTTGTAAATATGGTACGAATGAGAACATTTATCTTAATGACTTATTGCCTAATGAGGAAGATTGTTATTTTAACACAATAAAGAATTATTAATAAAAAACAAATCATAAACGACTTCTAACCCGAAATAAATTTCAACTTTACCGATAACTTTGGAGTCAAATGGCGTAGTTTAAATACTTCTGCAAATAATATTTTCACCAATGAATCGAGAAACTGCTTGATGTATGAGATTAGGCCATGAATTAATTAGCTTTTACTGTATTTTACTGGTTTGGGAAAGGGTTTAACTTTTCTTCCGATAATATTCCCTATAGAAAGAGTAAATAAGTAAATACAAGCAAATGACACAAGATAATGTTGAATTATCCTGAAACTAAGGTAATATGAAAAAAGGCATTGGAACTGTTGTGTAAGAATGAGAATAAAGAACGTATTCAAAGCGTTCTTATATCCTTCAAGCCTCCGGGTGATTGATGAGGGCGAGATGTCTTCCATCCCGTTCTCTCTCCTGCCACTCCCAAGGAACAATTTCCCTCGAAAATTATCTAAAGGACCGAGGATCTAGGAGCAAGCCCAATCTTCCCTTCTAAGCTCCAAGTATAAATAGCGACAGGCTAATCCCACGGCAACGTAGCACAACAAATTGTCTAGGTCGGAAAGGGGGGGGCGTCCCTTATTTGGGACTTCTTTGGGTCTGTTCCTGTCAGTCAGGCTTTTTTGCTAGTTTCAGTTCTAACGGCTTTTTATGCTCTAGGGATCTTTGCCTTTAATTAAAATAACTTCACTTTAATCTTAGCCCAAGGTCCCAGATGAGGCTAGACGTATATATTGAGTGAGAGGAATTCTTTACAATTTTTAATATTGAATAAGTCCAGAACTTTAAATTACAAACGCGTATATAGAAGTCATGTCTTGTCAGCACGTCAGTAATTTAAATTTTTCTTTCTGTCAAAGTAATGTTTCCGGTTTTATTTCATTCCCCCCCCCCCTAAATGTAACTCGATGAAAGTGGCTATATTTTAGTATTTTAGGTTTCCAGCTATACAAAAAAAAGTTATTTTAAACTGTTTATCAATGACATGACGTCAATCACGAGTCATATACAATATAAACCAATAGGCACGCATAAATGATTATATGATTGAATGATTATTTTATTTAATTGAAAGCGCGTATTGTTGCATAACTAAATACCTGTGTTCGTATTATAATGATAATTATGATATAGTATAATAATGATAATTAAATGGTTTTAGTTTATATTTAGGTAAAAAATAGTAGCATGTTACAAGTCATGGAAAATAAATATTCCAAGTATTAAAAATATTAAATTAAAAAAACTTTAAAATATACGTCACAGACAGATAGTCCGTCATTTCATCATAGACTCAAATGCTTAATCATTTATTCAAATTTGAAATTATCGAGAGTTTTATAATGCTTGCTTTATATATAATATTTACAATCTTGCTAAGAACAAGAAGAAGAGGCAAAACTGTATACCTGCCTCGGGACTTCATGGAAGTCTCTGATGGTTCCCTGTTATTTTTAAGTAAGCAACCACATCCCTCCAAGACCTCCCTACTTCCCAGAATCTTATCCTATTCTTATACATCTATCTCTCAGCTTTAGATCCAGGCCCCACTTGTGCCTAGACATTCCACCCAGTATGTAGTAACGTAACTCTTAATATTTGTATATACCAGTGTTTTGCTTGTACTTCATAATAAAGCTTTTCTTTTAAAAGACTCTCCTCTACAAAGATTATTCAACTGAGGATTTGACTAAACAATTTATTAAGCGCCTAAGGCATGTCATTAAGAGTCTAGGCACTTCATTACGTCTCAAAAATAGGCAGTAGGGATTTCGAAAAACATTTTGTTTTTGTTTTTGTTTTTCTTATAACACGCGCTCCTTGATCTAGATATATTTTAAGAAGTTCACTTGCTACTTCAACAGCTCTCTTTGACTTTCAAGTCCGACTCAATTGCGATGTTGATTGAATATTGATGCAACTCAAATATTGTTGCATGATGTTGATAATGAGAAATCTATCTATAGTTGCCATCTAGTCGTGAATGTTGATCAATCGAGTCAATTTGACGGCCTGCGCGTAGAACTTATGAGATGTAATAGGCTTCAAAAATCAGCCCCCTTTAAGCAGGAACAGACTTCATAAGTGTTGGAAATCTCCAAATTACGGATGAAAAGCTGGACGTGGATAACGTTATATTTTTGTTTTCTCACCTAGGCCTATGGCACTATGTATTTCAGCTAATATATCAAACAGATAAATTCAAGTTTCGGTTTAAGAATCATTTATCGATTACCTACTCTACTTCTATCAAATCATATGTGCGTAACTGAAACTACTGTACCTGGCAGTTAAATGTGTTAGTGCTTGGCATGTCGAAGCTCTTGAATTTTTTTATTTAGGGTTGTCTCTGTCCAAGGTTTTTTTTTTTTGGTTTTTTGAGGTTTCCTAATAATAATAAGCATCTAACTCGTGATAAAAACTTTCATTCTGAGAAGTCATTTTGATACTGAAGTAGAGTTATCCAACAAACAAACATTAAACAGAATGATTCCAGTTGTGTTTTTATCTTGTTCGACCAACTGTCTAAATGTTGGCCGAAGTTAAATCAAACGGCTAGGAGTTTGAGAATTTTCTAAACAGATCCATGATATTCATGTGCCCTCCACGTGGTAGCATTGTTTAAAACAGCCGATCCAGCGGAATTCAAACCAACTACTGAAATTATTGAGTAACTTTTTCAATTTTGCTCACTTACACCACTGTATTTACCAACCCCTCAAACAGTCAAATCATTGCGTTTTTGCAATCTTTCACCATTTTTCTTATAACTCACCGCTTAAATTTACTTGTAACATACGCAAAGCTTGTAAAGAAGTAATCACTAATATTTTCCCTTATTATTTTTAATTTAATCGCGTATTGTACTTTTTGTTGTTATTTATACAAATTCAGCATGCATCTATTCGTAGGAATGCTTGGAAATATTTTCTAATTTGAAGTATACCATTTATTTTTGTATTCCATCTAAATGCAATGTAAAGATTCTTTTTTGTTAGCAAGATTTGCCTATACTGATTTGTACCTCGTTGTTATAATAAAGGAAAAACATTTTATAAATTTAATTTAATGATTTTTGTTTGTATTATCTACTTTAGATACTTAGTGAAGTAGATAACAAATACGACATGAGCTATTGAGCGAAGAAAGTTATTTTAATTACCAATAATCTAACCTTATTATTTTGTCGGCATTTTTACCTTCAGCAACGGAAAGTACTTAATTTCTTACCTGAAAAAAAAAATTAACTATAATAAGTAGGTACATAAATATTTATCATTTAGAATTAAAAGACAAGTATAACATAACTAAAATCGATATTAACATTATAAAATGGCTAAAAATGTTTATTTCAAGCGGTATTTCAGAATTGTGAGTTATGGACGTGATGGGTAAGTCCCTCTTTAGCCTTCCTTTCCGAAGTTTTCGAGCGATAGATCCCAATATAGATATTTTTTTCGAATGCTGTTCGAATCCAAAAAAAGAAAAGAAAAAAGTATAATAAGTATGTAAATAATTACTTAGCATTTAGAATTTAAAGATAAAAATATATTATAAATATATAATATAAAATTTAATTTACTTTTTTCGAATCGTTGTCGAACCCCAAAAAGGCTGGAAGGCTCTGCTTTCGAATAATGTGATCACTGTTGATTGCTAAGTGACCACTGTTAGCGTTAAGCCAGGACAACACAGCTTATCGATCACCTGCGTCACTTGCTTTAGCTCACACATGAGTCAGCATTAACCCCGGGTCATTAATCATAAAAATTATAGTCACCTTTTTAGGAATTACCTATTTCCTAGAGCTGGAAGGGTTCCATGTCCGTCTGTCTGTCACTGTCTGTAACCAGGGCTCATAATACATTCATTGCTCTACTTAATACTAAACTAAAAATATCTTTATTATATAGATAGATCAATGCGCAGTACTGAGGCCTGCTCTGGTGTACGGTGCACCGCTTTTTCGTCATCTGACGTATACGACAGCTCGGCGACTCCAACAATTCCAAAACGGTACACTGATGAAAGTGGTCAGAGGTGCTTCATTCGAGTAACGGAGCAACAGTGAGCTTCACGAGATCTTTGAGCTGCCTACTGTGGATGAATTCATCCAACGTAGACATATCAATTTTTTCGACTCCTTACAATATTTGACAAACCCGGTGTTTAACACAATAATCCCCGCTCCGTTCCCCTATCGATGGCAAGACGCTGTCACGGCAGGAACGCTTTAGTCTTAGCTTCTAGTTTTAGGTTTTAGTTTACCACATTGTAAACCGAAGGTGAGCCCCATTACCTAGTCTTGTATTGATGTATTTGACCTTTTAACTTCAAAAAGAAATTGTTGTAATTCTACCCTCCTTCGAATGCATCTGCGCATGCAATAAGAGGAGAAATCTATAAATGTTGCACATTGAATTTTGTTCATCTATTTGTAAATATGTAAAGTGGTTATGGAAAAAAAATTGATCTATAGATAGAGAGATAATTTTATTACATTACCATTGTATTATTACATTTATGTACAACGGGCTTGAATAAAGTATATTAATTTCCTTCTTGTTAGTTTTTTTTTGGAAAGATAAGCAAGTATTCACTAAAATATTTTTAATGTATAGGGGAAAAATATTTAAAAAAAATCTACTTTACAAAGATGATAATAAACAGTTAAAGGCTATGTTCTGTATGCCTTATCCTTATCTAATTATAATGCTATTTTTAGACAATAATAACAAATGTTTATATTAGGCAAGAGCCCTTTTGGTGAAATCGATACTTTTTTGATCAAAAGAACCGTGAACAATAATAAAATCCAAAGAAAAAGTATACTAACGAATAACACCACACCAAAAATAAAACATATACTTCCAACAGCGGGATTCGAACCCGTGTCCTACCCGATACCTACTTGGGACCCATTTTTTAATAATTGAAAATAGTATTATTAAAATTAATAATAATAATATTACAACAGAACATTTCTTGCAGAAAATATATTAAAACTCGCGACTTGGTGAAGAATGTCTTTAGTTTAGATAATGTAGTCAATATATGTAATTAAGATGAGTGTTTTCAGAATACAGTAAACAAATTTACCTAAAAGTTTATGGCAATTAGAAATTGGCACAGGTACGGTGATAACAGACCTGTCATGGCAAACAGAACCACCTCAAGTGACAGCAAGACAAACAATCTTCAGCTCGCCACCGACTCACAGCAAATATTAATGTTACACTTGGCGAGGGTAATTATTACATCTGATTAATATTGTATGACCAGTAGCCATCAATTTCGTAATAGATTTTATCAATAAGAAAATGAATTCAGTATATTGAATAATATCAGTCAACTGTAATAATATGATTATTGTCATTATTTAAGATCTGTCGGAAGAAGTGGTTTGATAAAAATGATATGTGACTATATGCTGGTGGGGGGGGGTGTCTTGAGAGACTCTCGCCGTCAAACTAAGGAATTCACAAGGCTTTATAAGCAATATGCTCTTACAGCCTATAAAGTGTTTAATAATTCTACAAATATAACGACTGAGCTATCTGATCCCTGTAATCACTAATGGCTGGAAATCAAAGATCTTTAATTTCCGGTTCTTTAATAGTCTACTTACACAGTGACTGTGTACAACGCCTCTTTAGTCAATCCTTTTCCAATTCCAAATAAGAACGTACAGTGATATTAACCTCCCAGGGCTATTCAACAGAGATAATGTTGTCAGTACCACTCTCCAACCACCATAATTCACCCAATAACAGAAGTTCTGCTTCTTTTTATTTAATTTTAAACGGATACTTCGAATTATAATAAATATAATAACAATTATTAATTATTAATTATAATAAATATAATAACAATTGCTACAAGTTGGTCTCGAAGCACTAACTTTTTTGTCTTTCTCAAGTAACAGCTAAGGAGTCATTTGAGTTTTAAAATTGTGATTTAATGGTGAACGAGAGGAACCGAGGCGCGGCGGGGTAAAGGTGAATGATAAAAAAAATGAAACATTTTCTGAAATAAAAACCAAAATAATATTATGCAGCAAGCAGATGGCAAAAAGCCAATGATTTGAGTGTTTGAGGGGTTGGTAAATACAGTACACAGCTAAGTCAACAAAATTAAAAAAAATAGGGTAGCAAATACATCGGGATATATTGCAATTTTAATAGGTTTAGGTTTTTTTTTGGTTTTTTATTTTTTAAATATAATACATACGAATTTTAATCTCTATATAAATATATTTTATCTAATGAGGAAAAATACCGAGGATACAGATTCACGGATCGATTAACCCTAAAAAAAGGTGGTTAGTACCTTGCTGTAACCTCTAGGGTTAGCCACAGCCTGGATGGGGTTAACGCAAAATGGATAGTTTTACAAGAAAATACAATCCATTTGCAGAAAACTATTTAATTTTCGTCACGAAGCCGTTCACTTACTACGGGAGAGCCCTCAGTAAATTATACACCTCATTACTCGGCTATGTTGCACGCAGATGCCACGAGTAGTTTCCACCCTGGTGTCCTTCGTACCAGATGTTTCCTGCGAACACACAAACTTAAAGGAGTGCTGTCACTGTCTGTACCTGGGCACTCGCTAGGCCACAGGGTTCTGATTACAGGCGATCGGTCCTCCCAGTACATACCAATACTTTCTTGTACTTTGCTTAGTATTGTACTGTTATTATTACATTAGCTATCTTCGATGACTAATTATAATTTTTCACAAATAATAATAAGAAATTAAAAACGATGGAGCACAAAATTAAATTCCTAAAACCTAAGTTGTTTTTAAAAAAATTAAGTTTTTTTCCACTTAATATTTCAGAAATTTACAAAATAACAAAACTCTTACCTAAACATGCCCAATGAATATAATTTATTGTTACACGTTCTAATTGGCTAATATTGTAAAAACGATAATCGGAAATGACAGTAACAGTCACTAATCTACAATAAGTCAAGATTTGTGACAAATATTTTGAAAGTGTTCCTTAACTAAAATATTCAGTGATTAGAGCCCCGGTTTTGAAGAGCACTTGGGTTCGAGTAATAATTTTTTATTATTATAAACAACTTTATTATGAAACTGGCCTATTTAACTATTAACTATTATAAACTGGCCATTGCCAGGACTGTCACACATTTATAGCAGGTCACGAGGCCACTGCCGTTTCAGTCTCCGAGGAGGATTATAGGGATGAGAGATGGAGTGCAATGACTGTGCTATGGGATTAGGGTGGTTGGATAGGTTACTATGGAATTTCATGAACTTGGAAGGGATTAGTTCAAGGATGTAAGGTATATTAAGATCGTTATGAAGGGTTTTGTTGCTGGCGTAATAAGGGGCATTTACTATTGTTCTCAGGACTTTAGTTTGCAAGGATTGGATGCGCTTGATGTTCAACTTTTTTGCTGTCCCCCATACCTCTATTATAACTTATATAGCTTAAGTATAACTTTGTAAATTAGTAATTTGTTTTCTATTGAGAGATGGGATGTCCTTTGAAGTTGTCTGTACAGTTGTCCAAAGCGTCTGTTTAGTTCTTGTCTTTTTAGCCTAGTATGTGGGTTCACTTCATGTCGAGATGGAAGCATAAGTACCGGACTAACTCGGATACAGGGAGAGGAATGGAATTAAAAGAAACTAGTGGACAAGACTTTAAAACATAATAAGAGAAATCATGCAACCTTGCTTCGCCTCAGAACGCAATCGCAGAAAAATGAATCGACTATTGAGAGTTTTCGAAAATTGACGAATTTTCTATCGAGAGATGAGATGTCAGTGGATTATTATAACAAAAAGGCATTAAAGGTATCTATATTATATTTTTCGCCGTAAAACCTTAACCCTTCATTGTCTGAAGCACCAGGCTTGTCTTATAAATTTTTTTTTCGGTCTTATGAAATTGTCATTGTCACAATATAGACGAAAAGGGCTATTGATTGCGGACACGAATCAAAGCAGCAACAATGAACTAAAACACACAATCAAAATCAGAGCCATTGTGCACAAACAACGATAATCCTGTCGTAATGTCAGTGAAAGACCCTGGCTTTATCAATCTTAAGTTTCTGTGATAGAGAATCAGTGATCATCTTGCCATAGCAATTAATGATGCAGTCAAGCGGGTCCATAAAGATGACAATTGCGCATAGTCGTAACTTCATCAGACGGGCCCTTAACTGGGTCTAACCGATCCATGAATCAATCTTCAACTGCAGCCCTTTACGATCCTTGTTAAGTCGTCTTGTGTCCTCGTCAGTTAACTGCGGCTATATAGTATGTCATCAATTTGTACTGGGGGCAATTTAGTATCCATTAATATTGGACATTGGCCTCGCCTCGGTGTTCGGCAGCTGTGATATAGACGAGGCACTCAAGCGATTACAGTTTCGACAGATGCTAATAGGCAAATGTTAATATGTTTTGGCTAAGGCCACGCTGCGTCACAAAGAGCTTAAAACTAATCCGAAATGAGTTTTTACTCTTACATCATGAGCCTGTGTCCCGATCTCAAATACAAACTCAGAGATTTCTGTTGAGTTTTAAGGGACTTTCAAGTATTAATGAAGGGCAGACTGGATCTAACAAGGTCTAATAAATATACTCACTAAAATTTATTGCTATTACAAATTCAATATTTGTCCCTTTCAATACCCTTCCTATTCGCACTATCTGCGCATCTTTTTGTCTCATATATGTACAAGACAATTATTGAAGGTGGGGTGAATAAACTGAAATCAGTTTCCCTGTAAACAAAGTAAGCAATTTTATTCACTATATTTTATATTATAACAATTATTCATATTATTTACACAATCTTACCTGTAAACAAAGAAACGGCAATTACAGTTTATAACTATCACTTATATATTCACAGTCTATTTACAACTTTAATTACTTAATATACCCTTTCTGTATCATCTCACTTTTTAGAATATTGCTGATAGCTCCATATAGTATATAGTGGTGGTCAGTAGAAGTAGCACGGCAAATTCAAATTAAAGAGAGTATATATATAATACCCATATATTGTAAATTAGTACTATAATTAACAAACACAGGATCGTCAGATGTATTGAAAAAAGCATCGGTGGATATAATACCCTTAGGGATGGAATATCTATGTCTGAAGTAAATAGTTGGTGATATACTTCTATAAATTGGGGTTTTTCTGTAAAACCTGCGCCTACGACATTGTTTTCTACGACGATAAATCACCATCGTCTTCTCCGATAACTATAGTAGGAACGTCTTAAATAAGGGTAGTATCTAACATATTGGGATCCGTATCCTGAAAAAGAGGAATATTCGCGTAATTAACTATCCGCGCACTATCCGTAAGAGGGTAATTTGAAATGAGTATAGCAGGAAAATCCATTACGAAATCACGCTCTACTTCATACTTTTGATTTATAGGAAAGGTAGACCCACCATAGGCTTTTTTCAGTAAACATATATCATCCAATTGAGAGGGAACCTCTTCCCAGAGGAAAAGCTTATGTCCTTTGGATAATCCACCAAAGATATGCTGCCCCGTGGCATGATAAACCCTATTCCCAAGATAATATATAAGTGATTAAATAAATGAACTTTTACTGATATTAGTAGGGCCCCAAAGGTAAATATGAGGTTTTTAAAAATAATAACTAGTAGAGAAAGTACGGGTATTTTTTTCTTAGCTCTCTAATTATAAGATTAAGGATGAGGGAAAAATAAAGGGATATTTGGGTTTAGCGGATCCTTGCACTAAGAGTACCTTCTTGAAGGTGGTGTGAGGGAATTAAGGAGTGTGGGAAGCCTCGGTAGAGGTTGATTATTGCGGTACAGTGGTGAGAGTCCACTGGTGGCTGGGCCTATAGTCTTTCTAGGCATGTAGGGCAGTCTTATTTAGTCGGATAGCAGTGTTGGGTGCCCGTTAGAGGCTTGTTGTTGGTGGGCCAAGCGCCGTGATGTCTACCATTTGGTCTGCTTTACCAGATCTTGAGAGTTGCCATCTTGCCGGTAGCGGTGGGGGTGTCATGCCTCGGAACAGAGGGTTTTGGTTATGTTTCATCGAGTCAAAGAACTTCATGTGTCTTCTTCTGATGGCTTCGGTGATGGTGGGGACTTCGAACTTTTCGTGGATGTCGGGAGCCTTCATATCGCGAAAAGGGGTATGCCATAGTACCGTGCGCAGGATTTTGTTCTGGAAGCTCTGTAGTCGAGTTATTGTGCTAGTGTGTAGGAATTGGAAGAGTGGTGTCCCAAACAGTAGAGCTGGCCTCAGGGCGCTCTTATATATTAACAGTACGGGTATACCAAGACAAAACATCATTAACCCACTGAAAATCTTGATGTACTATGGGACGAATATAACAATAATTTTGAACGAATTCAGGAAATAAAGTTGAATACAACTGTTGCAAGAACCGATAACAATCACGATGTTAAATGAGAAAAGGATGGGAATAATCAAAAAATATCATTCGTGACAAATAATACTTGGCTTGATATGTAAAATGAAAATCGGATATTTTAAAACCGTGTATAAAAATATAATTTATCGTCTTCTTTACTAATATAAGTCAAATAATTCCTAAAATATATATTATATATTTTTGGCTAGTGGCAAGACAATGTTAAACCTAATACCACGGGGCCTATTGTAAACAAAGCCTGTGTACAGATAGAGGATGAGAAGATGATAAAGCCAGTTAACAATCGTACCTGTGTGAATTATTACCATTTATATTCTCTCTCTTTTTTGATCGTTTACAGCCGGGAGACGATAACTTATATATATACATAATATATACACAATATACATATACATATATATATATATACATATGTAATGAAAGTGATCTCTCCGTAGTAAGTAATACTTCCGATATTACCAGACTGAAAATTTTCAAAGAATTTTCACCTCAGAGAGGGGAGATGTAATGAAAGTGATCTCTCTTTCATTTGAATTTGCCGCGCTGCTTCCACTGGCCCCCACCAGATGGAGCAGCAGTTATCAGACAGAGAAGGTTATGTGAGATAACAGAACATGTAAATAGTGTGTAAAATAAAATAGTGTGAATAAAGAATTGATAGTTAGAAACTGTAATTGTCGTTTCTCTGAATACAGGTAAGATTGTGTAAATCAATAATAATAATTGTTATAATATAATATAAAGTGATTAAAATTGCTATCTTTGTTTACAGAGAAACTGATTTCAGTTTATTCACCCCACCTTCAATAATTGTCTTACATATATATATAACTTATCAGCCCTTTTCTCCTTAACAGCACTGGTTTTAATTATGGGAAATGTAACAAGGTACTAACTCGAAGTAGCGTACTAACGTACTTGTAGGTCAAAAACTCCTAAATCGAAAGTACGTGAGCAGGCTCGTTGTCCTGGTGAAATTTTCCTTGCGGTGTCTTTGTAAATGTCCACTCACAGATCCTGATGTTATTTCTAACGCTCTTAGGACAATATAACTGATTTCTTCTGCATTATCTTCGGCAGAGTAAGGTCATCATCTTCGATATTCTCACTCCTCTCATTGAATCTTTCGTGCTCAGACATTGCCATTGGCTATACATTTTGACAACATTCAGTCAACCACTGGTTGTCATGATGGTTCAGACATGTCCGATGCAACTATGTTTGCAGTTATAACCAGTTCTGAATGGTTTATTTACTAGGTAGGGTAACATTTTCGTTATTTTATAGATGCATCTCGAATATAGGGATGCCTCGTTTTCTTTCTGTGAAAATACTGTGAAAAGAAAACATACGAGTCAAAAGCTGCACACTGCATTAGTAGAATTAGCCAGTACGCTAGTCTACCTATATTTTTCTTCTTTCTCTATTTTATCTTGTTGATCCAATGCAGGGAATACTTTTCATCTATAGAAATAAAAACCTAATTAAATTTCATAATAATTCAATAAATGTGATAAAGTTTAAACGCAAATGGCAACACGATTGTTATATTAGATCATTCCTCTCCTCAGTCGAAGGGGGAAATGACAAATGTCCGTAATAAACTTTAAAAAATACTAGTCAGTATAATAACAATTATTGCTAATCTGCATTCTGTTATTGCTTTTTAAAATTTATGAACGTTTCAACATTATCTTAAATGCGATATGATTTATTGGCTATCAAGATTATATTTATGGTTTCTGAAGGTCAGAGCACAAACCGATCAGTTGTTTTTTCTTATAAAATGGTCTTTAGATTGGTGTCTATTGCTGAATATAATAATATACATAAATATAAAACGAGAGTTTTACCATATGGAGGATCTGGTCTCGAAAAGTGTTTATTTAGCTTTCGGCAGGTTAATTGATGTAAAATAAATTGTAAAATAGTTTAAATATAAAAAATAAAATTTCGAATATAAAAATAATGATCCATGAATCGACAAGTAGATACTGATATTATTTGAAAAGAAAAGCATACCTACAAAATGAAAGTTTTAGTTTAAAACTATTCAGTAAGTTATTGAGACCAAGTGAGGGTCATATGTCATAATTGCCAATTCCGAGACCCCTATCGTCTGAGCTGCACCAATTGCACTAATGCTCTGTTAATACGGGACATTGGATACCACTCATTTAGAATGTGTAGTGATAACTCCTTGTACAAACCAATCTCTTCTTCTTCATATCAATCAAAGACGACTGGCTCAACTTCCCACGCCACATGGAGGTCACAAATGCAGAACCAGAAAATCAGTTGAATCTATCCTTTTGTCATTTATCAATAGAAATAACTAACTTAATATTCAAAGTAAACTACTCATTTCCTATTTGATAGTAAACTCGATATACGCAGCAGTTAGTTGGCGCTAGGTCATGCTAGTAAGCAATACCAACAAACTCCAAATTAAGTTTTTAAGACTAGTAGAGGACAAATCAAGCTGCTTCACTGCAATAGTTAAGTTTCATGACTTATCCAAATCTGATTATATTCGAGACATTTTGAAATAAATAACCACAAAACAGCGAAAATATAATACATCAACAAATATAGCTGGCATAGATAAATTTTCCCAACATAGCAGTTTAAGGCATAATAAATCATAAAGGAATGTTTTTCTATTAACATATAGTTATTTTCCTAAGGTTTTCCGAAATGAAAATTAATCTGTACTATAATTATGGTCTAATTAATTAATTAGCTAACAAAAAATTATTTTTATCGTATAAATTATGGAATGAAATTGATCTGAATTTAAATAAAAGAAAAAAAACATTTTGTCTCTTGGGTTATGAACACATCCATTGTTCTTGAATTAATAATTTCCTAAAACATCTGAAAATTCTAGTTTGAAAAGTTTTCTAGTTTTTGTTTTGTGATTACGACAAAAAAAAACTGTTTTTAATCAATATTTCAAATCGGCTCAGATTACACTAGTGATGGTATCTCTTGCAATATTTTTGAAATTATTTTCGCATTGCTGTCTCCGACAAGTTCGTGAAGAAAGTTCGTATCTTTGAATGTCGAATGCCTGCTGGGCTATGACTCGAGAGAGCTTACAAGTTATTGCAATAGACATTTTAGAATATCAGAAAGATGGAATATTTTTTTATAGTTGGTGTCATTAGTCTCCTGTCTATTAACTTATAGAGCGTGCTAACTCGTCTGAGACAGAGAGGGAATGCCAAAGAGTTGCATCAGCAGTTCATTCCACAGATGACAGAAGAACACGTTATCATGTCAAGGCGATATCGGGCGAGGGTATTAACGTGCGTAGAGGCAGAGCATATCGATGTCTTGTGATTTATCATGATCTAATTAGTTAACGCATGGTATCACATGCCCTCTTTAGATATTATTAGTTTCTTTATGGTGTCGAAAACCCTTCATGTCCTCTGAGGGGTCACTTGCAGTTAAGAATTCACTAAGTTCTTGTGTTGTTATTTCTGAATAGCGTCGCCCAGCAAACTGAGAGGCAAAATATCCCATGGTCTAAGAATCTAAGAGATTTTTTAAATTGCAAACCATACAGGTTATTGTCCACACCTGCCGGATTGGTTGGACTACAAACAAATGCGACAATGAAATTGCTATGTCACTTAATTTGCAGAATAGTTCACCTTCTGGCAACGAACATAATTTCACTATGTCCTGGTCAATCTAGAATTTCAAAGGTACACTCCATATTCTATCATACAAATTGTTATGTTAACCATGTACCCCCACATTTGCACATAATTTATTTTTTGGGGGTGTTATTTCTTAAAATTTCAATCAACTCACATCCAGGCAGAATACCTTTTCCAAGAAATTTATTGCTGAGATTATGTAAGCCAAATATTAATATGAAAAACATTTTAAATTCTATTTTTCAACATATTGTTATTTATAGCAATTAAAATCCACAGATGTGTTTCTAGTTTCAAATGTTCGGACGAGCAGTGAAATGTGATTCCATTTCCTTAAATTAAAATTATTTTATGTATCAAAGCCTGCAGACTACCCTGAAGTATTAGAAGAAGTGTACAAGAGATTGATGGCCAAAGAATAAGATGAATGGCGTATCCTTCAATGTATTTATTTCAGCTGATCCAGGCCCCTTGACTAATGATGGCCCTCTTTAGACACAATGGAGTCTCCAGGCCCGCAGTCTCTACAAGAGAAATGGTGTCAAGTCGAAAAGGAAATTGTATCTCTTTAATGACTTATTCTACGAGCTACAGCCAACAATTGTACTTTTCAAAAATCTTTTTGCTTTTTTTCTCCATGTTTTTTTTATTTAAAAAACAAAAAAAAACATTGTTTTTTCACCTGTATGTCAGTCTGTCAGTCCTGGCGATTAACAGTCCCTTGTTTGTCTTATAAACATAAATGAGATCGATATTACATTACTGACATACTGAACTGTATAAAACATAGTTAAGAGTCATCAAATTAAATATTTTATCAATAATATTATTGTTTTTGTTTTTGAGCTGCAATTACAAAATATTGAACTTGACTCGACGAGAGATTTTTTGCAGAGCCATGTAAGTTATATAAAAGCAAACCTGTGAAAAGCGATAAGTGTCACCAATGAGTTATTTGACGTGTATTGAAACAAATATATTTTTTGTTAGTATATTATATAGTATAGTATAGAAGTGATGGCGATCAATGTCTGTACCCAAACCTTAATTGGGGAGGGTGTAAGAAACAGACTGATCACAATTTTCACGGATAGCCAGGCAGCCATTGGCGCCCTGAGAAGCTATACGACCAGATCTTATTTGGTTGAGGAGTGCAAAAACAACTTAAACACACTCTCGCTAGCCAATAAGGTTAGAATCGACTGGGTGCCAGGACACACAGGCATCACAGGCAATGAGAAGGCAGATGGCCTTGCAAGGGTGGGCTCAGAACAGACACCTCTTGCACCTGAACCCATATGTGGTATCAGCCTCAGCTACGCTAAAAGGCGTATAAAATTAGCTTTAGAGGACAGGGCAAGACTCTCTTGGAGAGAAACTAAGAAACAGGAACACTCGAAACTGTTTCTTAATGGACCCTGTAAGAGAAGAAGCTCAGCACTTCTATCAATGGACAGGTGGACACTCAAAAGTGTGACAGGATTCTATACAGGTCACTGTCGGTTAAATAAACACCTCTTTAATTTGGGGATAGTGGGATCACCAATCTGCAGATTCTGCAAGAAAGAGGGAGAAACGGCACGTCATATAATATGTGACTGTGATAACTTAGCTAGAAGGCGATACCTTCACTTTGGTAGTGATCGCATTGTAGACCCCAAACTATGTGAACTGATCGATCCATTCAGTATCCTCAGATTTGCAAAGGCCGTGGGCCTGTCACATATATAGGACAGGGACATGGACGGCGCACAATAGGTCTCAGTGAGGCCGTGGTGCACAAATGCCGGAACAAATAATAAATAAATAAATAAATAGTATATTGCGTAGGGTATTGGGAATTAAAATTTTCGACTTGACTACTATGAATGATGTGTCTTATTAGACAATAATTACAAAAAAAATTACAAAATCATATTAATGCAACGGTGCCAGTCCATTGTAGGACGCAAAATAATTCAATGAAACTTAGGAAATTAATCGAGAAGGAGTAATTAGTAAGATCGTCGAACACTAAACTATGTTATTTTAAAGCTGTGAACCATGAAAAATATTTTTATTTATTTTTTATAAGTGAACATCCGTATCCTTCTTATCTATTCATGTCGAAATAGAAGGGTTTTGAACCAAAAACAAAAACAAGCAAGGCTTTAAACCAGAGATGAAGTAATTAAATTCCGAAGAGGGGTTTATAGAAAAAGTGGTAGGGATAAAAAACGCACCCTGAGAGCTGGCCTGATTGTGGAATGATTGTGATGGATTGTCGAGGGTAATTTCCTACGTTCATTTTTTGGATGAAATAACAAAAGATTATTTCATTTTGTCTGCTGTCATCTGAACAATACTTCTTAAAAATAATTCAGAACAATTACTTTTCAAACTACACCATTTTCTCAGCCCTTGATGAAACCCCAAGTTACACTTTACGAGTTAGGAAGTTTTTCACTGTTCACCTACATACAATGCGAATAGGTGTCGTGAGTGATTTGAATAATTTTTGTCTGTCTGCGTATTACGTACTCCGACTTTGAGAA
Organism: Acanthosoma haemorrhoidale; assembly: GCA_930367205.1. Lineage (NCBI taxonomy): Eukaryota > Metazoa > Arthropoda > Insecta > Hemiptera > Acanthosomatidae > Acanthosoma > Acanthosoma haemorrhoidale. Next base: position 110,123,398 of record OV884014.1, on the reverse strand, counting down.
TGAATAGTGGGTTATTAACATGTTAGGACACTGTTCTCGTTTTGGTCTCATCTCTCATGTGGGAGGCTAAGGCGCGGAGGAATAAAAAAGAGATATCCCCTGTTTGTGTCACAGGACTTGGGTACTCACCCTCGACAGAGAAAATTTATGCTTTTGTTTTTTTAGAAGATCTACAGCCGTTAGCGCAGTATCTTTTCCATCCGTTAAATGAAATTTTTATCGCTAGTTACATCTAATTATTCAGGTCGTATTAGCAAGAAAAAAATATTATTCACACCTTCAATTGCTATTTTAGAACCCACTGCTCGAATGAAAATGAATAATGCAGTACGCTACTGTGTGATCACAAATGCGAAACAAATCTATGTACATAATGTTTAGTTTCTTGACCCCGAAAGCTCCCTCGAGTAGTTAAAGCAAAAAGGAGAGATAACATAGAATATGTTCGAACCCTCACGCCGGTGTTTTGACATCCAAGCTGTGTGTCGAGGCGATAACCTGCAATTAGCAACACTATTTGCTTTTGTGCCTAGAGTATTCAATACCGATACATTTTTTACAAGCCAACTCACTTATTCTCCCAATAAATAAGGCCATAAGATAATGGCTCCATATATTTTTTATTTTTTAGCATAGAAACGCTAGTTTTTTGTGCCATGTACAATTTAATTTTAGACCTATTATAAAAAAAACAATAGTATTACCCGGCATTGTTTGGGATTGCTCAATCACCACTGTAACTCTTAAAATATTTGTTTGTGTATCATGAGTGAGAGGCGTTGTTTAATGAAACTAAAACGACTGGCCCGCTTTTATTTGCTTGTTTGTTCCTCAGAAGGTATTCGGTCGACTGCAGGTACAAGGCCTTCTAGACTCATAGGTCTAAGGTGTTTGCTCGGGTCGTTTTTCTGTCGTCATTCCTCCCTGTAACCATTAGGCCCCTGTACAATGTTTACTAATTCGGTTTGCTCACGTTCGCGCCAAGCCGACCATTGTTAGGATACACTACATTTCTTCCCCGTATGTAACTCGTATGAAAAATGTATCTTGTTGAAAAGATAGGAGGCAAAATGCGTAAAAAAGGTCGTGAAGTTTTCGCCTATTTTTCGAATTATAAATTGTATTTAATTACCTTGGTGATTTTTACCTGATCGGTCCGAAATATCGTTTTACTGTTATCTATAATGGGTAATTCACAATAATTAAAAAATTTACCATAAATCAATATTAATTGTTTTTTTCTACTACAGTGCAAAATCCTTCCATGAATATCAGCAATGAAAAGGGAACTGTTTCAAACACACAAACGGAAACCACTTTGGAAATTTGATTAGTGTTGGTGCTGTATGAACTGTGAAAGAGCAATTAATGCTTTGCTTATTAAAAGTTGAAGTGCACCTTGTAAGCCTTGGCTTTGAAAACTAAAAATTTTCACAACGAATTTTTTTTTAATTACCTTACGGTACATACACCTTTTTTTTTTTTAATTTTTTTTTTTAAAAAAGGTTTATTTATTTTATTTATCAATATTATATTTTTATTTTATTTTTTGTTTACTATTGAGACCATTAAGTGTCCAGAAATAACCACCGACGTGCCACCCCTATCTGGCGCCAGCTCTGTTTTCGCCGCCCCCTTCATACTGTGAGGGGGAACACCTCCACCCTCCGGTGCTCCAGCATCCGATTTCTCCGGGTCGATCTCCAGGGACAGCTATAGCCGACGCTCGAATTGCAAGCGGGTCAACCGGGCCCTTTTTCCCCCTGAGAAGAAAAACTCAATTGTAACACAAACGTTTATTTTTCGAACCCTTTGAATCTGGAAGAAACTTTGATATAGTTGATTGATCTGTGAGTTATTTAGTTTAAGTGGTCTTTTAAAACCAAAATGGTGAAAATACTGACCCACAATTCGTGCAAATTCACGTGACTATTTCACATACAAACAGTGTTGTATTGAAAAACTACAAAGGAAAAGCATCCTTGTGAGTTTGTTAACGCTTACTTAAGTCCACCACTGGAAAAATGCCACCATCGTCCAAAATGTTCAAATTGGGAATAAATGCCTCATATTTATTAGAAAAATCTATTTTACACGCTTGGAAAGATACCTCAATGATAATAAGATTACTCAAACGCTTCAGTTCAGCATGATATCGAATTGCTGAATCTATCTACGGAAGGGATTTGAAAATATGTCTATTTTCCCAGCGTTGCAATATCTTTACTGTTTCAATAAAATCGTATCATGCCCTTGTAACTACTGGACTTACGAATTAATGCAGGCACCCAAGGAACACTATACTTGCACCTGACAAGATAGACGTTCTTTGAAAATGTTACCTGTGGGTTTTCTTCAATACCCTAAGGTACAAACTACTGGCCTTTAAACATAAACCCATTTCTCTCCTCCGCATAGATGAAAAGTTAAGGTGACGTGGCTTACTGCCAGTCTAAGCTAGGAAGGCTTAGAGTTGAGGCTGTGCCTAGTTGTGGAGGAAGTGATATAAGCGGAAGCTCGTGATAACGGAAGTTTGATAGTTTGCAGCAGGTTTAAACTATCTATGTGTATCCTAGTATATGTAAGCAAAAGTTAGTCAGGGATTTATGTAGATGCGCCATTTAGTTAGTAAGCTCGCAAATGCCCGCGCGCATAATGTATAGTTTTCTTCTTCCATAACACGCTCGTATACCGTTAGCATGATTGTTCGTATAGTCTTGATAAAATTCCTTAAATATTAGTTTTTTTCTGTTCATTATGAAAAAATTAAATTACAAACTGCCTATCTTCCAATAAAACACCTAAAACTACAGTGTACATGTTGATGACAATGGCACCTTCCTAACAACCACTGAAGGAGCAAGAGTGAACGAGCGACCTGAGGGTGGTCCGGTGATCAACAAGATTTATGGGGCGACGCTTCCTGGTGCTTGATCACAGTCATGCTTGTCGCCTGCTCGTGTATGCCGGAGGTTCCTGGCATGGAAATACATATGGATTTCCCATTGTAAGCAACAGATAGTCCTCGTTTACAGTTTCTGATTTAATTTTTTATATCAGTAAATCATCTCTGATTTCTGACTTATACAATAAAACGGGCACTCAAAACTGATATTTGGGGTGATGTTGATAATATTATATTGATGATATTATGATAACATTGAAATAGATCGGAACCCAATATCGGTGAAGTCCTGTCTTGTGGGGTTTCTTTCCAAAGGTATTTGCATCGGCCTTTTCACGCTATTGGAGTGGTCTCACAATGAGGGATCTCTAAATGGTGGACTATCATGAAGTTACTGAGTATACTGCCAGGTGCCTGTTCGGGGCCCCAGTTAAATAATATTTGTAGAAGAGAGTTTGTTAAAAAAAAAGAAACAAAAGCTTTATTATGAAGTACAAGCAAAACACTGGTATATACAAATATTAAGAGTTACGTTACTACATACTGGTTGGAAGGTCTAGGCACAAGTGGGGTCTGGGGCTAAAGCTAAAACATATATGTATAAGAAAAGGATAATATTCTGGGAAGTAGGGAGGTCTTGGAGGGATGCGGTCGTTTACTTAAAAATAACAGAAACCATCAGTGACTTCCATGAAGTCACGAGGCAGGTATACAGTAGAGGGTCGTGAAGCCTCAGCAGCGATACGTTCAAAGATATCGTTGACGAAACTGTTCATGATGCTCATCGCTTTCGTGGATACACCAGTGTCAGGGTGAACTTGCTTCAGAACTTTGTAAATTAAAAAAAAAAAAAAAAAAAAAGCTAGTAAGGATTGTACAAAGTAGATTTAAGGAAAAGATTTTATTTTATTTTGTTTTCTTTGGAAGTTTTGTGTTTATTTTGGAAAATAAAGAACAAAAACAGTATTACTCAAGGTGCGCTGACCGGTGCAACAATCCCATTGCACCGGAATACGCGCACCACAGGCTACGTAACCCCATGAGCTCGCTTCACGGGCTTGTGGGGTAAGCCCGTTTGAGGCTCAGGCTCATTATATATAATATTAGCATTGTAATATTCTTAGGATTATATAACAGATGATATTTTATTCAGTGTCTTGGTAAATAAAACATAAACAAATACACTGTAGGTAGGTTCTGACATATCTGGCTCATACCATCTAAAATACATAAATAAAGCATTAACTTGCTAATTATTGATCAGCTGAGAAAGAAGTGGCCTTTGGTTTTGTTGACGACTCTTTGTGACGTGTTTTTCTCCAGCCCACGCGGGAGTGAAGGTGTGATTGCGTGATTCAGTCTGGTGTTGTAACGTCGAATTTTTCCATCACTGATGACAACAAACTGTATTTCTAGGCACGAGTGGGGTCTGGGGCTAAAGCTAAAACATATATGTATAAGAAAAGGATAAGATTCTGGGAAGTAGGGAGGTCTTGGAGGGATGCGGCTGCATACTTAAAAATAACAGGAACCATCAGTGACTTCCATGAAATTACGAGAGAGGTATTTAGTTCTGCTCAAGCCCCTTCTACTTTTAGCATTATATATATTATTAGCATTATAATCTTCTCAGCATTGTAAAACTAACAACCACTGAGGAGACTTAGGAATATGGATCTTCGAAATTAATTAAAATCCTTAAACTTCATGTCCCCTCTGCCTTTATGTCAGGCATGTCATTTTTATAATATTTACGGCACATTCGCTGCTTGTGACGCTAATCACAGTTATGAATTAATAAATAATAATAACAATAAAACACAATGATATTATAATTTTTGTCTGAATGTTAAATGAACTAACTAGTCTAACTAATCAAAAACGTATATTTTTAGTTTAAATTTAAATTATCTAATCTATTTAGATAAGATATATCTACTATTTAAATTATACTTTCCACTCTCCCATTTGAGAAATAGTCTGAGCAACAGTTTTCTCACATCACATGTAAATTTGTTACTTAAATTTGTAAGAAATCGACCTTTAAAAATCAGTGATTAATCTCTCCCTTAAATTTTCACATTAAAGAAAATATAATATAAAGTCCAATTACAACATTAACAGACAGTTCACCAAGTGGAAGTATGAAAATTAAACTTGTTCCAACATAATGATAGCCCATTAGTTATACTGAGTTTGTAATGAAATTATAAATGTCGACCTTTTTATACAGCAGCAGGTATAAGGATATTATTACTGATGTTCTGAGGTTTTTTCCCTAATTTGTTGTAGTGGTCCTGTAGGAAATGTCTTCTGGAGAAAGTGGATGATGTCTTCTTCAAACAGGTTTCAGCTCTTCACAGTAGATTCACAAACTGTAGATTTTTCGCCAATAAGAAGATATTGTACAATTTCCTGTTGACGCAACTGCGAAACAACCCTGAGCATAGAATAAATTCTTTTAATCTCATTTAGAAATTAGAGAAAGGAGAAGCGTGGATTCTCGCTATATCATGTTGTCTCCAAAGGGAGATTAGATTGTGTAGTTTTTCTCTAAAACTGTTTATATCGATGAAAATATCATCTTGTCCCAGCTCATCACCCACATTTTTAACTTGAGGGCTACACTAAATTGGAACAGTCCGACCAAATCGTGAATTAGGGGCATTTATAGGAGTTTTATAGCCCTGTTAATTTTTATTGAAATTTAATTTATAGCCAATAGTCAAGTAGAGAGAGAGAGATAAGCAAAACTTTATCCACAATTTAGTTAACAATTTAACCTGTAACTGAATTGTTAGTTCCGGAATCCCTCCAATGAATATCCTTGGCTATTACATTCTCATGTATACAGACATTTTTTTAATTAGTAGGAAAATAAATAAAAAATAAAAATGTTTACTAGTTTGAAGTTACATGTTAGTTAAAAAATACTATTTGGGGAGTTGTTATAGAGTGGTTATTTTTGTGTAGCCAGTTATTGATGGGGCACATTCCTAGGTTTTGGATTTTTTCAAGTTTATTTCAGTTGGTTTTGCAAGTGGGGCTGAATAATAGTCTAGTATATTTACTGTAAAGCTTCAGCATTCCAAAATTATTTTTTCAAATTTTCGATGAATTCTCCCCCTCAATTTATTGGTTGGGTATTATAATAAACTAGACCCATTCGTGGCTGTGGAATTTATTTGTGTATTTTTATATAATATGTAAAATTTTGTTTGACCATCGTGAAACCATATTCACTACTCTTTAAACTATATATATACTATTACATATCGATAAAAGTATGTATGTATTTATTTATGTAGCCGGTTAATTTAATTAACTGCCCTTACTATATTTAATTTTTTTCTAGTTCTAGTTTTATTTGCTTTGTTTGTTTATTATTTATCTTGTTTTTAGCTATATAATTGAAAAATAAATTTCTCCTTTAGTATGTGTGTGGTGTGAATGTATCATTGGATAAATGTAGTTTGCTTGTTAGGAAAGAGCATATTTACTACAAGCAAAGTACAAGGCTGCTATACAGTCGAAACAAAATTATAATACCTCATGAAGAAAATCAGACGAAGAAAGAAGCTGCAGAAATTATTCTGATTTAAATTCTAGCGACTACTCAGGGTGCAATGGAAACGATGTCCGAAACTTAAACAAGTGATAGCAGTACTGAAATGGAACAGAAAAGTTCAATTGTGCTATGGTCCAATTCCAAACCGGGAAGGATTCAATTTAAATATTGTAAAAAAAAGTTCCACTGTTTTCAGAAAAAATAATTATAACAAAGGTTTTTTTTGGGGGGGGGGTTTCTGACCGACAGATATGTAAAATAAACTATTCAATGTGGGTATAACAAATGAAACTCTCCTTCGAAAATAATAAAAATTAAAAATTGTCTTAAAATAATAAATACTTAATATTCCTGGTAATCATAATATCAAATTTAAATTAACATGGGCATAAAGTTTATTAAACAAATAAGTTTATCTAAAAAGTGAAGAATGTGTAGTCCAAATAGAAGGCTGATAAATAAAAATCACGAATAATCAATGATTTTACGAAAATCAGAACTTTACGTCATTGAAAGCCCACTTAAAACGGTTTTTACAAAAGACTATTCCTGTATTTTTTTTTTTAAAGATAATTTTGTCCAGTTGTCGCGATTGCGAATATTTGCCTAGCTTAAATATTTAAAAATTTAAATTTACTCATTCCCTGTTCGGAATCTGACCATAACTCTATTAAACTGGCCCGTTGCGTTTGAGATCTAATATCACCTCCTTTAGTATACGTTACACCCTGTATAGTGTGATAACAGCCCCCCCCCTTGCCTATAACGTCTCCCCTTGGATCATATAACCCCGAATGCGTTCATAACTCCCTGCCCCTAACCCCTGACTATACCCGACAGCTGACGCGTCCACAGATCAGCCAGGAGATACCGAAGGGGAGAGCTACCGTTTCACAGATATACTCCTGGGAAACCCTCTGACTGTTAGGCTCATCAGCTCTTTAAATAGTTCATCTCCTCTATTGTATTTATAGCATTCTCACTGCCTTACTCAAGAAAATGGTTCTTTAGGTCTGTCAAGTGTTTCATTTGTCGTTCATATAACTAATTCAGCTTTCACCCGTATGATAATAATAATATTCAATATATTACGATGAAATCAAATAAAGAACTCAAACATAGAAACCTATCGCGATCATCTGACATATTTATTTAAGATCATTTAATGGCTGGTTCACTTATTGGTGAATAGTCTTCCGCAAGTGCCAGGGAATTTATTCGGTGTGATAACTTTTACTAATTTAAACCAGATCCTCAGTATTAAAATCGAGAAAATGTTTCAACTTCTTCAATAATTGGTACGATCAATGTTTGTATGTCACCTGACGCACACTTCACGCAGCTGATAGAGGTGCGTGGGGGACTTCGCAAGGCTTCCTCTTAAGTATGGGAGGGAGGTGACAACCATGTGGATCTCGGCTATTCGTAAATACTGTAAGTATGAGCGAGTGAATGATTGTAAATATGGTATGAATGATAATATTTATCACAATTACTTATTGCCTAATAAGGCATATTGTAATTTTAGCACAATAAAGAAGTTTCAATAATAATATTATTTACTATCCGGGGTGTTCGGTAAAAGGAGTATAAGGCGAAAATGCAAAATTTTATTTAAATAACACTTTATTTATACTTAATGGTTATATAAGAATGTGGGGAATTCTTTGTAGAATTATACAGGTGAAAAATGTACAGTACAGATTGTAAATATGGTATGAATGAGAATATTTATTGCTCAATAAGGCAGATTGTAATGTTATCACAATAAACATTCCATACCGTAGTTTTTAGTCATGTTTTTGCGATTTTTCCTCCGATGTAGCCATCCTCTGAGGCTGCAAACGTTTTCAGCCCAAAAATATGTGCTAAAATATTTTGGCATGAAGGCGAATGATCGTTTTTTCTTGAATTATCGGTCCTTATAATGAATGGAGTCCCATTTCCCGTGCTTGGTTAAACCGAATACATTATCGTGTCATCTAATATTTCCGCTGTTCGTATTTTCAACGTCTTTCGTACTTATTGACTACCGTCGAGTGTCAATGAAAATATTTTTTTTCTTTTACGTCGCCAGTCTTTGATTGTAGTCATTCAGGCGACAGTTCTCGCTCGATTATCCTGAGGCTCCCCAGTTTGGTGGCCCGGGGTGCCGAGAATATCGAGTGCACAGATTGGACAGACTGGTGGCAGTCGGATTAGCGAGGGTCTATTGTAATTTAGTATTTTATTATGGATCGATACCCTGAACAGACCCTTAATGGATAGTTAAATAATCTTTGTAGAGAAGAGTCTTTTAAAAGAAAAGAAAGAAAAGCTTTATTATGAAGTACAATCAAAACACTGGTATATACAAATATTAAGAGTTACGTTACTGCATACTGGGTGGAATGACTGGGAACAAGTGGGTAAATCTGAGACTTATATGTATAAGAAAAGGATAGTTCTGGGAATAGGGAGGGAGGTCTTGGAGGGATGCGGTCGCTTACTTAAAAATAACAGCAAACCATCAGTGACTTCCATGAAGTACAGTAGTAAGTCCTTGCTTCTACTTATAGCATTATATATAATATTAGCATTGTAATATTCTTAGGATTATATAACATATGATATTTTATCCAGTGGCTTGGTAAATAAAACATAAACAAATACGCTGTAGGTAGGTTCTGACTTATCTGACTCATACCATCTAAAATACATAAATGAAGCATTAACTTGCTAATTATTGATCAGCTGAGAAAGAAGTGGCCTTTGGTCTTGTTGACGACTCTTTGTGTCGTGTTTTTCTCCAGCCCACGTGGGAGTGAAGGTGTGATTGTGTGATTCAGTCTGGTGTTGTAACGTCGCAGGTTTCCATCACTGATGACAACAATCTGTATTTCTACATGGTTCAGCTCAGAAATACTTCAACAAGGGTATAATTGGCTGGCTGTGCTAATTTTAGTTAAACGGAGCATAATCGATCAAATGAATATATCAATATAACATCTTTTCAAATCAATATTTAGTTGGTATATATGAAATGATGCCGAAATAGAATGATTCCTACTCATGAAAAAGACAGTCTAATAATGGAATACTAAAATATCTCTGTAGCAGATATCTCGGACTGCAGGCATAAATACCCCGATAGCCTAGATATCTGAAAATAGCCAGACCGCAGCTATCCTCATCCAGGATACAGGGGGCATTTATTTAGCTTCCTGTCAACTGTGTCTCATAGGTTACTTTCAAAAATGTATCCAAACTCTATTTTCGTCTATAAGTATTTCGTATATTTCTCCAAAGGCGAAGTTAAATGTGCTTACTATATATAGTCAGTAATTTAAATGGCAATAAGTCGCTTCTTTAATAATTATTAACTGTGATTATTAGAATTTGGAAAAATATTAGGCCACGCAAGTAATGGTTGGAAAATGTATACACACTGTATCATAGTTAGAAAGATGTGGTGATATTTTTCTGTGGTTAGGTAAGAGCAGTGAGTCGTATAAAATATACAGTTTTAGGAACGTGTTTTGGGAATATCATCCACAATTATTTATATTTTTTTGGAAGGAAATAATTTATCTATTTTTTTTGATTGCTCAATAATCTTTTCAATCTCTATCTATTTAGTATATAATTTGATGAAATGTTCAATATATAAAGCAAAGAAATGATGATTTGGCAATGTTTACTCAAACAGTATATACACATATACCTGGATACTGTACCATTTATTATGACTCCGCTTCCTATTTCGCATGCGAGGGAGGTGTCAACCATGTGGATTTGGGAGGCCTCTGGGCTGTTTGTAAATACTGTTTGAATGAGCGAGTGAATGATTGTAAATATGATATGATTGATAACATCACTATTACTTATTACCTAATAAGGCTGATTTTACCACAATAAAGAAGTTTCAATAATAATATTATTTATTATCCGGAGTGTTTGGTAAAAGGAGTATAAGGCATAAATGCAAAATTTTATTTAAATAACACTTTTTTTATACTTAATGGTTATATAACAATGTTGGGAATTCTTTGTAGAATTATACAGGTGAAAATTTTTTTGGAATTTTTTTAGACCTGTTCATTGACCAATTTTTTACTTATGCTCCTTTTATCAAGATGGAAACACTCCAGATATTTATTTTTTTATTAATTTTTTGTAACGTTATAGAAGCTTTTTTTTTATTTATCTTAACTCAATATATACAGATAGGTAGAACAAATTAACCCAGTGCAAGGAGTCCAAGTCTTTTTAATTTGAATGGTTTTATTTATTTTATATATTTCATTTAATTAGTATTTTCTACTATCTTCATCAATTTATCTTTACTATCTTTATTTGCCCCTGTCCTCTGTCAATCGCATCAGCTGTTTGATTTGTGTATATATTTCTCATTTTATATAATACACCTTTAGGCTCTTCTGTATTCTATTGATTTACTTCTCCTGGGATTATAAAGGGTGTCCCAGAATTAACGTAAGATTTGATTTAAATATAAAATACAATTTTGAGTATTTTTTTAGTGAATTACAAAGTAAATAGGATAGGGTTATTTATGGAATAATACATCGGGCAAATGGCCTCCACGACTTTGCTGGCACATACGCACTCTTTTGTTGAAATTTTCCATGACCATTTGGCATGGATTGTGGTCGAATTTTGTTGATGCAGCGTTGAATGCCCTCTTTTAATGCACGGGTGGAGGTGGGCTTGTTGACATACACCTTTGACTTCAAATAGCCCCATAAAAAGAAACCTAAAGGTGTTAAATCGCACGATCTAGGGGGCCAATTCTGATCACCGAAACGAGAGAGTACACGACCTGGAAATGTCTCATGCAGTATTTGAATTGTTTCATGGGCTTTATGGCATGTGACACCATCTTGTTGAAAGCACATATTGGCCACATCAATATCATCCAATTTACGACGCCGAATCGATGTTCCTGGATTTTCAACAACACTCTCACGCACTGCTTCGATATTGACATTTGAACGGCTTGTTTTTGGACGACCAACTTTCATTATTTTTGAGATAATGTTCAACAATAAAGACACGTTGTTCTATCGTGTAACGCTCCATTTTTACCAACCCTAAACTGTCAGCTGTCAAATTGCTTTTTTTTTTAGGGTTGCCAGTACTTTACTGCACAAATGGCGGCAAATTCACCCTTTATATATGCTTGGACATATGAATTTGACCAAAAACTGCGTTGCTATGGTGGATAGATCCATCTATTACGGGTGAAGGTGCAGACACTCAGCCCTGATAAAGCTGAGTAGTTCGGAGTGGCTACACGACTATCCCATCTGCTCGCCTGTTTGGTTCAGTCCCATCTGAATAATTAAACTGGGCATTGTAATGGCCGTGCCGTTATATTCTGTACTCATTATCTATTTTCTTATAAACAATCTCTCTTATATATACTGAAAACGTCTCTATTGTGATAAAATTCCAATCTGCCTTATTGGGCAATAAGTAATTGTGATAAATGCTTTCATTCGTACCATATTTACAGTTCTTCAAGACCAAAATATAACCGATCACATTGAACGGGAGCACGACCCTCACTCAAGACTTTACCGTGAACTAACCTTTAACTTCTCAACGCCACCTGGCTCACTCTCATTGGAGAGGTCACGTGTTCGGAATATTTAATTATATAATAATATAAGAAGGTAAATTCCACCATATCATGAAACAAGTAGAGATACTGTAATTGTCTGAAATTTTGTTAATGAGTTCAACCTACACGAACCAAGTCGCAAGTCAAGGATGTACCAAGAGCCATATTTTTATTTAATTTATTTCTTCTTTTCATTTACTTATTTCAATAATCATTTGTGTTGAGAACCCCAAATATATTAGCTTCAAACACAAAGCCATGAAAATAAAATGTATCTTGCATTGATCTTTAACAATCTGCTTTTATTAACCGATATTTTTGAAGGCAATCGCTGCTTATTGGGCAATAAGTAATTGTGATAAATGCTTTCATTCGTACCATATTTACAGTTCTTCAAGACCAAAATGAATATATATTGTAACGTACCAAGTTTTCTATTTATCTTTTCTGGTCGTCGGTATGATCAATACTTCATCTAGATCGCTATTTCTTGAAGCGGCCTCCAACAATATGTTAACAGTGGAAATTTTCTTTATTTCGTCGTAGAATTTTTCTTCGATAACTTAAAAATAACCGATCACATTGAACGGGAGCACGACCCTCACTCAAGACTTGGCGTGAACTAACCTTTACCTCCTCAACGCGATCTTGCTCACTCTCATTGGCCAATGGAGAGGTCACATGGACGATTTCTAGCCCAGGTTCGATTCCCGATTATTTCTGTAATGTTGTCGTGTTTCTATCGCGCTCATGATAGACAAATGGACAGCTACTTTAATACAGAGTTACTCCTGCCATTGTTTGACTGGCATGACGAACCCTACTACACCGAAAACGTTCGGATATAAATTAATAAAGCTGTGGAGAGACTGACTGTTGTTTCATTTGACAATATTGTTGTGATATTAGATATTGTGGAGTTTTTATATAATATTTAATCCAACTTATCAAGAAGGCAAAATAAAAACAATTGAGAGTGTATGAAAAAAAAACAAAAGATAGTATACAGGTTGTGGTATCATAATGAACACACACAAAATTACTCTCTAGTTTTAGCCAGTTATAAAGAGTATAGTTGTTGTTGTATCAAAAGGAATACACACAGTATTACTCACTAGTTTTGGGATCAGCCCGTAATACATGTTATTAGCTTGAGATTGAGAGTAAGAAAAACTTAAAAACTTTGTTGGTTAGTGGTTATTGACTTAAAGCAGAACGGAAGAGAAATAGCACGAAGAGCATAAGTATTAATTTGTTTAAGGCATTAAGAGAATTAAAGAAGAAAAGGAATCGAATTTATAGACAATCATTTATAAATAATTAATATAAGTTTTTTTTTTATTTGTAATTAAAAACATCTTTTCACCAGAATTATTTTTGTTAATAGAACCTAATAGTAAATAGTAAATAAAATAAATTTAAAGTTAACAATAAAACTAAAATAATTGAAGAACGTAATAATATACACACTCCTCAACGGTGCCACTCGGTTAATATTGAGCTCATTACACTTGAGTGATTACACAGCTCCGATAATAACCTCCTTGGATTGAATTGGAGATTGACACACGTTATCTGTCAATGGCGTTCATCGCCCTCAAATAAGTGGGACCATTGTCGATATAATTCAATGCAGCTGTAATCTGACCGACATAGGTGCGAGCACTTGATCAACAACAACAACAACAACAGGCCTACAAGAGGATTAGAAAGTGGGGGTTGGCCAAGACTAGCGCCATCAGTGAGTACAAGGCCTCTCACACATCAGACTCGATCCCAGCCACCATCTGACAGAAAACACACTCCGAGTTCTTATGTGATGGTTTCGCTCCTTTTTATATCAGCTCTAATGGCTTCTTGTAGGCTAAAGATTAAACTCACTTGAAAGAAATAGTTTACTAACGTATTTTTTTTGGTGACGGGTACTATATACAAGTGTACTTAGACCTCTTGTACGTCATTACTTTACTACAATACACTTACTTCTCTTCTCTATCGTAGTTCACTGGCAAGTACATCAGGTCAATATTGCTAACACTACAAAAAAAAAAAATACACTGTCTATTGCTGACACGGTCAGTTTGACACGATTCAGAAATTTATTAATAGAAAAAAATTTCTTTATTTCGTCGTAGAATTGTTCTTCAACAACTTAAAACTAACCAATCACATTGAACGGGAGCACGACCCTCACTCAAGACTTGGCGTGAACTAACCTTTACCTCCTCAACGCGATCTTGCTCACTCTCATTGGAGAGGTCACGTGGTCGGAATTTTAAATTAATCAAAATTAAAATTACAGGAGGAAAATTCCACCATATCATGAAACAAATAGAGATACTGTAATTTTCTGATGTAATGAGTTCAACCTACACGAACCAAGTCGCAAGTCAAGGACTTACCAAGAGCCATATTTTTATTAAATTTCTCTCTTCTTTTCATTTACTTATTTCAATATCCATTTGTTTTAATCCGAAATATATTAGCTTCAAACACAAAGCCATGAAAATAAAATGTATCTTACATTGATCTCTAACAATCTGCTTTTATTAACCAATATTTTTGAAGGCAATCGCTGCTTTTCTACCTTAGTCCCTTGTCAAGATATGAGATTTTAAAGCTTTTTTCGAGAAAACTTCGATTTTTTTGCCATAAAAATTATATTTTGCCACTTAAATATGAACGTATGACCACATTTTCGTTATAAGCCTTAAATTTCGTATAAGACTAGTGCACTCTTGTTTTTGAAAATAACTATTTAGGAACTGCAGTAGAAGAAGCTCAAACTTTACGAACCTCAAAACTTTCTATGAGTAAAATTTGGAGTGGTAATCTCAAAATTTCGTCTTCGATTTAATTTAGAGGAGATACAAGGAAATGCGAGAGTACTTACTGAATGCCCTCTGCCTACATGTCGCTGGTCACAGTTATGAATGAATAACTGTTTAAAAACACGTATACTTGATACAGTAACTTAATGTATCTAGTTGATATATACTAAATATGATAAATATAAGATGTAGCCGCGAGCTATGACAACAGCCCTTAACACCATTAGCCACGAGGTATGACCCCACAAATGCCATTACCCCATACGGTCTGCTGCCCCCACATAGCCCAGGTGATCCGCATTAACCCCTCAAGGCGTGGCGGGGCTCCAAGTTCACCGGGTCGTGAACTGGCGATAAGTTCACAGGTTCGATACCGGCTGGTTCTTCTGCCTTATCCGCTTATCACGGCTCATCTACGCGGCTCTTGTGGGCTCGCGGATCAGTCTTTACGAGCTTTTGATCGTTCACCTGTGTCTCTTGGAGCTGGGGGAGGAGTCGGAATAAATCATCCGAATATAGATGAGCTGAATACTTACTTTGCTGCTTAATCAGCAAGAATCGATTCTAATCTCGTAAATATTAAATGCAAATATAGAATGATGAACGAGTAATAAGCTCATTTTTACTTCCTTTATTTTTCCCTTATCCATAATCTTAAAAATTTGAGAGCTAAGAAAAAAAAATAAATAAAAAAAATAAGCTCGTGGACATTCCGGACGTGGTAACTGTTGGAAAATTAGGTCGATTATTTCCCTTTCTCAGTGTAACTAGCAAGGAAGAACATTTTATATCTACGTCGTAAGTTTTATAATGCTAATATTATATATAATGCTAAAAGTAGAAGGGGCTTGAGCAGAACTGTATACCTGCCTCGTGACTTTATGGAAGTCACTGATGGTTCCTGTTATTTTTAAGTAAGCAACCGCATTCCTCCAAGAGCTCCCTACTTCCCAGAATCTTATCCTTTTCTTATACATATATGTCTCAGCTTTAGCCCCAGACCCCACTTCTCCCTAGACCTTCCACCCAGTATGTAGTAACATAACTCTTTATATTTGTATATACCAGTGTTTGTGCTTGTACTTCATAATAAAACTTTTCTTTCTTTTCTTTTAAACGACTCTCCTCTACAAAGATTATTTAACTGTAGATACAATTTCGGCAGCTCAGTTGAAAAAAGAAACTGTTTTATTAACGCTGAGCCAACTATAATGATTTTAAAAATGCATATCCCTGTTAGTACAAGTGAGTTGTGTGATAGACGGTGCTGGATGCGAAAGGCATAAGGGACAATGTGTCTAGAAGGTAGGGCAAAATTTAGTTTTAAAAATTTCAGAGCGATCTTAAAAGTACCTTACTTGTATTCCTCTCAAAGTTAAAACTCATAATTACAATACCGGCCGTTTATTACTAATTATACATTCTACATTCATTGAGAATTAGCAAAAGAACAAAATATATTTACTGTGCCGGAATTGCATGACCGATGACCTCCTCATCTCCGGTTAGACGAACTTCCATCTAAGCCTGACCCCACTGCGAAAATAACTCGGGTGTTATCGGATATCTTCAAGTCCAACCTCAGAACAACGTATCCACAACAAAACCTTAGAGAGGAGTTCACAATTAGTTTTATATTTTGAGAGAGTTAGTCACCTTCATGGCATTACATGTTTCAAATATTTAACTAGTCAACGTTCGAAGAGATGGCTCGGAGATCAAGAGAAGAGACCCTTGGTTCCAATCACGACTCAGTGATCTTGTAATCGGTAATATTAGGTGGACCGGAAAGTAATGTCGTTTTTTCACGTTAAATTCAAACAGATAAATTGTTAACAAGTTTTTGTTTCTGGGTAATGATGTAACCATCCTCGTTATCAGCAACCTTTTGCCATCTAACGTGCAAATTTTCAATGCCGAATCGAAAAAAATAAAATGGTTTTTGTGGAAAATATTGGAGATGGCATTTTGGATATCGGCTGAATTTTCAAAATTTTTAGCGATCGGAATTAATGGGAATCCGATGGTGCAATATCATGGTGTGGTGGGTGAGGCTGGAGATGAAAAATGGGTCCTCTATGATAATCCAAAAATCTCTCTCCGCATGAATCGGCACGAAGTACAGCTAAGGCAGGTTTGCACTCCAAAAAGGCGCTTTTGTGTGTATGGTGGAGTATTCGCTGGGTCGTTCATCGCTGATACCTGGAAAAACTGTGAATTCTGATCTTTACAGTGAATAATTGGATCGAGTAAATCAACCTTTAATTAAAAATTGCCAAGCGATTGTCAATAAAAAAGGTGTTATTCTGCAACACGATAATGTAAGACCCCACTGTGCCTATTTTTTCCGCAAGAACCCTGGAAAAATTATGAATTTGGGTGGGATATCGCCTTACCCACCGTACTCGCCCCATATTGTGCCATCGGATTTCCATTAATTCTGATCGCTAAAAATTTGAAAATTCGGATAATGTCTAAAATGCAATCTGATATTTTACTCAAAAACCAATTGACTTTTATCGATCTAGCATTGAAAATTTGCACACTAGATGGCAAAAGGTTGTTGATAACGAGGGTGATTACATCATTGATTAAAAACATAAACTTGTTAAAAAAATTATCTATTTGAATTGATTTAAGGTTAAAAAAAACGACATTAATTTCCGGTCCCTCTAATATATATGTACTGTGGGTCAAAAACTGCTACCAGCGTTGACCCCTTATGAACCCAAACGTCAGTTTTTGGGGTCGCAGGAATTTTTTTCACAGATCATTTAGTCATAATGCCAACACTGCGCTACGTCGGCATCTGACTGATGATCTTCAGGACACCGATCAAGTGATCACTGGTCGACAGACCCGGGTTCGAAATAGACGTTGGCAGACGACAACCATTAGACACGCGAGGCGCCCTGACGACATATGCGCTCATTCGCGGGCCCACAAGTGGACCCTTGGACCCCGTCCAATTGGTCCGGCTCCAGCCTGGAGCCCACGTGGAGTGCATCCACTGTGATATAGCGGGTCACTGGGCTACCATCTCACTCTGTCACTGCTCCTTTGGTCTTAAGTGGGACATTTGGGTGTTAATAAATATAGAAATGACACAATGTCAGGTGAGAGCCGCATACGCGCAGGAGTCCCAGTGACTCAATATTTCCACAAAATCACGGTCCTCGATCCGGTTTAATCTCCAAGTAGGATTGTAGGGTTTTTTGATACTTGAAAGCGATGTGGCTAAAGGGTTTTGTTGGTGAATTTCTACTGGTTAGATAAAAAGGTGCATTTACTAATGTAGCATCATCACGGCATCAAATGAAACTAACATGGAAAATATCACCTCGCATTAAAAAAAAAGAATAAATTTTAACTATATCTTAATAATAACTATAATTATAGTTGAAAAATGACTTATTATTAATTATAGAGATAAGATCTTTATTGTTTGTTTTTATTAACGAGTGATTGATTTATTAATAACATTTATTTATTTTTTATGTAGTTGAAAATCTGTTTCTTGTCGTTAGGTAATAAAATGAGAAATGGATACAAAATTGCATAGCTAAACATGGAACTTATTGGAATAACCGCAAGGACAGACAGACAAGCAGGTTTCTGATTTTGAAAAAAAATAAACGAACCCCCAAAAATGAATGAATATACAGGAAAGTGTAGTTGATCATGTTTCAGGATAATGCATGGATGAATATATGGATGGTTAGACGCACCTACATGATTTATTTGCAAAATCCTTGAATGAAGTCATTTCAATTTCAATTTCCTTAACGCCAAAGTTGGCGTTGATGAACGCCTGTACGTTGTGATTGGTCTCGTCTGTATTCACGCTGACTCCTCCAGAGATAACGTAGATAATTAATTTAATTTATTGCAACTTAAATCTTCTTTATGACGACATACTTATGGAAATCTGTTTTTCAATTGTTTCAGTATAGTCGTAACATTTATCCTCTTAAGGTAATTTATTATAACGATGGTTAGTTATTAGTCCCTTTGTAAGACTCGCGTTGGGTGTTAATACGTTGCTAACTCACATCGGTTATGTGGTATCACTTTAGGTAGCATGATACATAGTTTATTCCATAAGAAATACAAAACTAAAACTACAGTCGAAATGTTTTGCTGTCACTGGTTTAATTTATATCCCAGTTCATTAGTTGTATTGATTGGTTTTTTTCAAGAAATTATCCATTCCATTGAATTGTAAATGCATTTTTTTTTTTTATAGAAAGGCCGCTTCTTTAACATGCCCGTCATTCCTTCTATCTCATGGAACGAGCTCTCTTCTTCTCTTCCATTCTTCGTTGCTGGAGGATTTAGGGATAATTTATTCAGGAGAGGCCTGGAGTCGGATACTGAACCGTACGTGACCTGAGATAAGTGGGCGGAAGTACCACAGACTTCTTGTCCGAGGGAGGTCCTTGCTTGTAGTATAGTACGAACTTGAGGATATGTCAAATCAACAGATTATGATTCCTTTTATTTAATTTATATTCTTGGATAGGAAATTACTAATGTCGGCCTACCAAATATTTGATTACGAAAAGAAGAATTTTTCAAAGAACAAATTATGCATCAGAATAATTTAGTCTTAAGAGCTACCACACATTTTTCTATATAACCTTTGCTCAAATTTAGTCTTAAGAGCTACTACACACATTTTTCTATAAAACCTTTGCTCAAATTTAGTTTTAAGAGCTACTACACACATTTTTCTATAAAACCTTTGCTCAAATTTAGTCTTAAGAGTTACCACACACATTTTTCTATAAAACCTTTGCTCAAATTTAGTCTTAAGAGCTACTACACACATTTTTCTATAAAACCTTTGCTCAAATTTAGGCTTAAGAGCAACCACACACATTTTTCCATAGGACCTTTGCTCTTCTTCATTTTCAGCAATTGCAATTCTCCTATCACTGCGCAGTCTCTCCATCTCATCAGAATGCTGGGTGTAGGCCAGGCATAAGTAATTAAAAAACAAGCAAGGGCGATAATCCTGATCTATGGCTTTAGCCGGGGTTAGAATACCTTGACCAAACAACATACTATAAAACATATAACATAACATAAATTAAATAGGTAAAATAGGACTCGTAATATGTAAGTGTAATTGCTAACATGCGTACATATATTGGAAAAAAGTTTGACGATCTTCCTAGCGAAGAATTATTCCTTCATTCGGCTAAGTATGGGTCAGTCTGTGCAGAGTATTGACACCTTCACGCCTAACTGTAGTCCTGCCTCTAAGCTACGACGTGGACAGCAGACCCAATGATAATATGTTGAATACGGTATCCAGAGGAACTCGAACATAACCTAAGACAAATGTGTGAACAATAATATAACTAAAATCTACTTTAAAAGAAACTCTTTAACAATTCTAAACATTTACTCTATAAAACCTAGACGAGCCTCCAGAAGCCAATTCTCTCTTCAGTCTCCTGTCAACCTATCCCTGCCCGAACCATTTTACCGGCGTTCTTCCAGAATTTCACTGGATGTATCCAAAGATCGCTTATTCTGACGTTTCAGATACAATCTTTCTAAGTATTCCAGGCTCTCATCCCATCACCTAGCTGGTGTTCATTGTGTGTGTCTAACTATGTCTATTGCACGCTTAACCGCGCACAAAAGTAGTAAGTAAAGACTTTCCTGTCTTGTTCTCTTCAATAATTATTTATTCCAGTATATTTCAGGTCAACCGCTTCTTCTAGAAGCAAAAATCATTTTTATTGGATTTAACGCCTAAATGAATACCTACTTTGGTACTTCTTTTATGTATGTTTTTGCATACCGCCTGGTAAGGTCGATGGAGTAAACCTTTCTGTCAAAGCTCCCATGACTTTATGACTCGTATTAGTGGATGTTAGTTAGTATTTCTTCCTGATGGTCATTGATAGCTTCAAAGGGTCCATTCTTGAAAGTCTCTCTGCTGGAAGTGTTGTTCAAAGTAGTGTAATATCCGGTCTATCAGAAACACTGCCTGCCAATCTAAGGTTCAGTTCCCAGCACACGAGGATTGGTGAGCCTTGAGGTACTCGAGCTTCGTACTTCTGGACTTTTTTCAAATGCTTCACATTTACGATTCGGGTGGTGACAAGGTATTAGTATGCGGCTCAGCAGCTTATGTACAACTGATTGGTGAATGTTTGAAGAAAAAAACAGTGAAAGGCTAAAGACGTTGATGGATGGAGTCATTGAATAAAAGTCGGAGAAGGCAATAATAATATTCCTAAATATTATACCGGAACTAATAAAGTAGATATAAAATTTAAAATAGGCCCTTTAAGAAGCTGGAGGCTGGCTAATTGTCTGTTTATGGATGCTTAGTGACCTAATAATTACCCCAAAGTAACCATCGTATTTATTTCAAATACGTTTCCAAGCATCATACATCTGGTTCCCATCTTGATCTTCGGTTCGATAATCCAGGCATCGTGGGAGCGCTACCTAAGGACGCGACTAGTATCGCCTGCCTTCAATTTTAAACGCCCCCCCCCCCCTACTGTCTCCATTCCCGAATTGATCCCGACCCCCCCTGCCCGTTATTTCCCTATTTAATAACGTCGGGAGGTTCGTTCCCTAATGCTCCCCTCACAGACTAAACAATTAATTCGCCTCTAATCCGATAGGAATTCAAATTAAGCAGAAAAGAGCAGATGGGAAAAGCGGTGTATATCGACCCGGCCGCTGCCTCCTGAATCATGCACGTCGATTACTCATTCATGGAGGGAACCGCTTCCTGTTCCAGGTGTGGGCTCTGCGGGATATTACCGCCGGGGGGGGGGGGGGGGGTTGAGAGAGTAATTCCACTAGGATTGCACCGCGAATCAGCGCTCTTTTAAAGTCGATAGTTATTCAATATTAAAGCCAGCACAATCGATAGTACAGCATGGTCTACCCCTGCCATCATAAGAATGATAACTTAAATGAAACTTTTATTAACCATATTAACTTTATCACTGTTATTTACTGTTCAAAATTAATATGGGTTTCATCAATTCTCCGGCTAAAATCTAGAGATACCTAGCTGCTTGTGCTTGACATGGATTGCGTCTTGTTCGTCTGTGACATTTGACTCAGAATCGCACTACATTTGAAAAAGTCGAGCAGCCATTGCTATACTGTAATATCGTTAATAAATTATTTATAACTATTACCAAAGGAAAAATCGTACTTAAAAAAACATAAAATAATGCTTTGATTAGCCTATTAATCGATTCATTATTGGATTCATTTATATCCCAACCCGAATAAATGGGCTTATGATAGGTTGTAAGGTCCCGAGTTCAATGCAGCGAATTCATGATAAATTTTAAAAACTGATCTTTGAATCTGCATTGCATAATAAATATGGAAGAGCCAAAGAGTGCCTTTGTTGGAGTATACAGGCACTGTAGGTACAACAACACAACACATAGGTACTACAGGTACAACAATAAAGCGGTTGCTTTATCCCAACAAAGTTAACATTGGACAATAAACTCCCCACTGGTTCCACTCGACTTAACTGTAGACGGCTCCAACATTTGCTCGAGAGACCTAGCTTGTTGAGCTAGCAAGCTAAATGCTTATCCCCAAGTAAGGATCAAATCTAATCAAATTGAACCCTGCCGCTGTACTTGAGGTAGAATCAATCAGCTATATTTAAACTCTGTAGAACATTGATCTGCTCAATCCTCAATCTCTCACTTACAGCTCACATTCGTCTCACGTCTCATGTCTAATGTGTCTACTACAGGGTGTCCCAGAATTAACGCAAGATTTGAATTTGCCGCAATTTATGCAGTAAAGTGCTGGCAACCCTTAAAAAAAACGATTTGACAGCTGACAGTTTAGGGTTAGTAAAAGTTGAGCATTACACGATAGAACAACTTGTCTTTACTGTTGAACATTATCTCAAAAATAATAAAAGTTTGGCGGCCGCAGTTCGAACATTTCATACAAATTATGGTCGGAGTAGTGTTTTGACTTCATCAACTGTGAAGAGATTAATTGAAAAAAATAGGGGGACTGGATGAGTTGGAGACACTAAACAACACATTTAGTGCCAAAAACAAGCCGTTCACATGTCAATATCGAAGCAGTGCGTGAGAGTGTTGTTGAAAATCCAGGAACTTTGATTCGGCGTCGTAGACCCAGTTATTTGTGCCAAAATTGGATGATGATGAATGGATTGACGTGGCCAATATGTGGTTTCAACAAGATGGTGCCACATGCCATACAGCCCATGAAAGAATTCAAATACTGCATGAGACATTTCCAGGTCGTGTACTCTCTCGTTTCGGTGATCAGAATTGGCCCACTAGATCGTGTGATTTAACACCTTTAGATTTCTTTTTATGGGGTTATTTGAAGTCAAAGGTGTATGTCAACAAGCCCATATCCACCCGTGCATTAAAAGAGGAAATTCAACGCTGCATCAACGAAATTAAACCACATTTATGCCAAATGGTCATGGAAAATTTCTACAAAACAGTGCGTATGTGCCAGCAAAGTCGTAGAGGCCATTTTCACGATGTGTTATTCCATAAATAACCCTATCCTATTTACATTATAATTCAATAAAAAAATAACTACAAAAATACTAAAAACTGTGTTTTCTATTTAAATCAAATCTTGCGTTAATTCTGGGACATCCTATATAAACTATGACATTATTATGAGTTATTATTAATAAAGTGTTTGCAAGTCTGGACTCAGATCATTAATTCTGCTATAAAATATTATTTTTCATTATTTCATTTCCTTGTTCAGTAATCATTACAATTCAATTACATCTGTCAGTTATAATAAAATACCTCAGTAAATAGTATATTATTAGTTAAATGGAAGGGAAGAAATTCCTAATGCTTACTCATCTAATGCAATAACTCTTAGTTGATGGCTTGAGCAGTAAATAAGATATAATTATCTTTTTTTTCCTCTGTTCGAGGAGGCCCTCTGAATGATAAGGCTTTTCGACCTAACTGTCCCAGATAAGGCTTTGGACCGTCAGCACGCGAGCCTCACAATGCGAATTTAAAACAACCTTGTAATTTCCTGCCATGCCTCCTGCAGTCGTAGACGGCATCGAATATCCCCGAATAATGACATTGAAGAGCTTGTCAAAATTAAGTATGTTATGTATGTTATAAAGGTATAGCGACCGCTATTATAGGGTGATTTATCTTATGTAGATCACCCTATACTCTATTATATATATTGTAAATTAATTTAAATAACATAAATAAGTCATTGTAAATGTTGTAAACAATAAAAAGTGCAGCTGCAAGTTAATTATTTAGGGACTGGGAGGGTTCGCCCTCTACCCAGAATCAGGTAGCGACCCATGCCAGCTCTAGGGCTGCCGAACAAAGGGTCACCGCATACTGAGCAGGCATTGGATACGATAACGAGGCAGATGATTGGGTCTAACGGCCCACCGCTATCTATAAATAGGGGCAGATCTCGGGCTGTAATTCATTCTCCTGACGACTCGCTAACTGGTGATTTGCGGCTGCACATGTTCAAGACTTGGCCTTCTCATTTATGAAAACCTCTGCACCTCTCTTCCTAACCTCGCTATGTTTTAGTCCGGCCTTGTCAGACCCCACACTCTCCTAGTGGGATTCTCTACCTTCGCCTCGCTAAAACTAGCAGCTCCTTGGGAGAGACCTCTCCCTAGTGGACAACGGTTGTCGTGGCCCTACAAATTTACCAAGTAGTGTCTCCCATGACAATCCAGTCTACCTCTCTCCGGTTCACACTCGCCTTTGGGATCCGGACGTATTTCGCTTACCCTCTGATACCGAGTGTGAATTCGTGGTCATTCCGGCGGGGGGGGGGGTGAGAGAGTAATTCCACTACGATTGCACCGCGAATCAGCTCTCTTTTAAAGTCGACAGTTATTCAATATTAAAGCCAGCACAATCGATAGTACAGCATTGTCTAACATAATGTAATGTTCTTCATTACACTACCCACCCTATACCTCTTCTTCTGAACATATTGCATTGTCGGGGCACATACATTTCAAATATGGAGTCAGATAGTAAGACCGTCATGAAACGATTGTCCAGGTCATAGCCTAATCAACCCTGACTTCGTCACCAGGGCTAGGGTAACTAGGCACCCCCCTCGTGACGACCCGACAGTATAACCAACATATCGTACGTCCCCCAGCAATCTTCCTGAGTTTCACCAGATGGTAGCTATTTTGTAGGCGAACTTGATAGCTCGGTGGAGAGAGCAACCGAAAACTGCTGTTCCTGGTACCACCCCCGTCGCTATATATTTTTCTTCGGTTAATACTTAATACATAAATATCTTATAATACACAACTATAATATTATCTAACGGTACTAGATGTTTTGTTTGTTTTTTTTCACCATAACCCCTTTAAATTTACAGATCATTATATACAATTATAGATCCTCAAGCGAATCTATTTTTGTTTTTCCTGTAGCATCGCTATATTATATACAGGTACTGGATTTGTTGCACATAGATTTATTTATTGGGACCATAATGTTATCACCATAGAAAATGTAGACCCAGAGTAGATTATTTTTTTATCTATATTTCTCAAACAGTACTTAACTGTTCATTAAAACAACTTATACATTTATGTACTTTACGTAAGATAATTTGCTGTAAGTTTTATCAATAACTGGCTTGGAATGTGCTGGAGAGCTTCGTTGTAACACTATCGGTTCCTGCAGTCTTCTGCACTAGAATAATACCTCCAACAGCCCAGCTAAAGCAAACACCGCATTCCAGAAGTGGTGGACCTCCTCGACAAGCATACAAGAATAGCCAGCAGTTTGCTTCTGTTTGTCCAGGAGAGGTCAAACAACTGCTGGATGCAGGCGGTGCTAGATCAAGGACTTGTTTATTAATAACAAATTTATCTTCTTGTCCGACAACAAACAGACCAAGTCCGCTTGGATCTCGCAGCTCGACTGTTCATTCTGAACTATCTGAAAGAAATTGACTGTGTAGGGTGAATACTATCCGAGGCTACTTGAATGTCACATTGTCTAATTTTTAAACACAAATAGTTATTTTGTTTGAGTGACTTCCGAACATCTCTACTCACCAACGTAATTGTATGTCTGTGTAGTCACTGTTATGAGTTAGTTACTATTTCATATTTAAATATTTTCTTTTATTGACTCTTGCTGTTTTTCATCATTTAGGGGTCGATAGTTGAATAATCTTTGTAGAGGAGAGTTTTTTTAAATAAAAGAAAGACAAAGCTTCATTTTGAAGTACAAGCAAAACACTGGTATATATAAATATTAAGAGTTACGTTACTACATACTGGGTGTAATGTGTAGGAACAAGTGGGGGTCTGGGGCTAAAGTTGAGACATATATGTATAAGAAAAGGGTAATTCTGGGAAGTAGGGAGTAAGGGAAATAAGTAGGGAAGCGGTTGCTTACTTAAAAATAACAGGAACCATCAGTGACCTCCATCAAGTCACGAGGCAGGTAAAGAGTAGAAGAGGCTTGCTTCTACTTTTAGCATTATATATAATATTAGCATTATAATATTCTTAGCATTATATAACTGATGATACTTGATTCGAAATCAGAAAATATTATGTTTTCACCCTGGTCTGGATCTTCATTACATATAATTCATATTTATTAATTACTTGGTAAAAACATATATACGATTTCATCTTATTTAGTAGGGTATCAAATCAAGGATCTAGTCTCCGTACTTGCAACTACACATGTCCCGGTTTAGCAACAGATGTTTAGTTCTTTTATGTGTGATCTTTTGAGAGATTTTTCCTTATAGTTACTAATCTCGAGAATTAGTTGATTTTCATAAGCTATTGTTTTATTGGAATAATTTTCTGTTTGAGAACGGACAAATTCTTTACTTGAGGGAAGTTGTGAGTCATTGAGCATAGTGGTTATTATTGTGCAGCGAGTGTAGTTATTGATGATACTCATTCCTAGGTTTCGGACCCTTTCATGTATACTGTTGCTGGTTTCACAAGATTAATAGTATATTTGTTTTTTTCCTTTGAAGAGCAACTACAGAAAACGATTAACAGCGGGTGCATAACCTTGACTCGGCTGGTTGTAACACCCAGATGATGCACAAGTGTCATTATTTAGTCAACTACTGAGTATTGAAAAAAAGTATACGTCGTAGTATATCAAATTAAAGATGACACCTTTAGCGCTGATTTAGAAAAATGAATTATACCTTGAAGTTTAGTGGACTTAATTTTTTTTTTTTTTGGAATATTCAAAAATAACTGCTGTGGTCGTGGTTAAAATTCCCAGTGGTAACAGTGCCAATCAACGGAGCTAGTTAGATAAACTTCTTTTAAATGTCTAAGCTAATAAAAATAATTCAATAAGCAAATAAAGAGAGAGTAAGATCATCGAAACCCTTAATGCTGTCATACTCAACTATTTTTTTAAATCTTTTTCATCAATTTCAAATTCATTTGTATATCTTTAATGTTTCTACCCGTTCGAAAGGATTGTGGTTCCCAGCATTAGGAATCTCGTGATCCTGTGGAAGACTAGTTCTTTTGACAGGAGCTTTATAATGCTTGCTTTTTACAAAATATTTATAATCTTGCTAAGAATCAGTAGAAGGGGTTTGAGCAGAACTGTATACCTGCCTCGTGACTTCATGGTAGTCACTGATGGTTCCTGTTATTTTTTAAGTAAGCAACCGCATCCCTTACTTCCCTTACTCCCTATTCCCAGAATCACCCTTTTCTTATACATGTATGTCTCAGCTTTAGCCCCAGACCTCCACTTGTTCCTAGACATTCCACCCAGTATGTAGTAACGTAACTCTTAATATTTGTATATACTAGTGTTTTGCTTTTACTTCATGATAAAGCTTTTTTTTGTTGTTTTTTTAAAGACTATCCTCTACCAAGAATATTTAACTTCGTGATCTTGTGGAAGACTAGTTCTTTTGTCAGGGATGTTAGTGGTTTCTACAATTATGTCCCGTTAACAACATGCCAAATCCCTTTCCCACTCTTCCCGTCTCTATTGTTATCTACATTCTATTACATGTATTACTGCCTATAATACCCATCCACTGTGCTTATATTATTTAGTATAGTTATTGTTGTGACAGTTATAATTGAGCATGAGATGCGCATATCTGCTCTATCTTCTGTCTATTAAGGACTGTTTGTTCCCTTCAGTTGGTTCTGTACTCTTCTTTCCTGACTGACGGCCAATACTGTGCCTATTCTTCTCAGGAAAACAGATGAGCACTGAAAGTAAATGCCAATATTAGCCATCCAAAGTTAGTAGTTTCGGCTTTGGAAATATTGTCGGGTAATCCAAATTGTTATGGCTGATATCTAGTAATTCTTCTTAAGTTAAATACTCTTTGTAGAGGAGAGTCTTTTAAAAGAAAAGAAAGAAAAGCTTTATTATGAAATACAAGCAAAACACTGGTATATACAAATATAAAGAGTTATGTTACTACATACTGGGTGGAAGGTCTAGGCACAAGTGGGGTCTGGGGCTGAAGCTGAAACATATATGTATAAGAAAAGGATAAGATTCTGGGAAGTAGGGAGGTCTTGGAGGGATGCGGTTGCTTACTTAAAAATAACAGGAACCATCAGTGCATTCCATGAAGTCACGAGGCAGGTATACAGTTCTGCTCAAGCCCCTTCTACTTGACCTAGCAAGATTATAAATATTACATATAAAACTTTAGACCGTGGCAATGGCTTGTTACTCGCTAGAAAGTACTTTCCCCCTGAGTACCAACATCTCATTTGTTGTTGTTTATTTTTTCTGAACCTAAAAAAAAAACTCTTTTATTTTTAGGTCATTTAGCCCTTCAGGTTATTTTTAAGACGGGCCCTTCTGCTCGACTCGACTTCCACTTTGGATATCGGGTTCGCGGAACAGCTAACTCACGCCATGGGGTGATGCACGCCATCGAGGCACGCAACGGTGCCATTCCTGAGTCACTCCTCGTTCCTCAGATTACTGCCCCGTTAACGAGGTGGTTATTTGTGTTGGTGGTCAACAGTTGATCTTTAAATGCTACCTCTCTCGTCTGTCGTTCAATGAAAGCCTTCAAAACTATTTAACATAACAGACAGACAGACTTAATGGTTTCTGGTGTTGGAAAAACCAACGAAAACCACAAGAAATAACCATATGAGAGAAAGGTCTGCTAATATTCTCATAAAAAGTACTTAATAAGTATTATTGCGTTTAGGGTAAAGAAAAGGCCTTTTTAAGTTAAATAATCTTTGTAGAGGAGAGTCTTTTAAAATAAAAGAAAAAAAAGCTTTATTATGAAGTAAAAGCAATACACTGGTATATACAAATATTAAGAGTTACGTTACTGCATACTGGGCGGAAGGTCTAGGAACAAGTGTGGCCTGGGGCAAAAGCTGAGACATATATGTATAAGAAAGGGATAAGATTCTGGGAAGTAGGGAGGTCTTGGAGGGATGCGGTTGCTGACTTAAAAATAACAGGGAACCATCAGTGACTTCCATGAAGTCACGAGGCAGGTATGCAGTTCTGCTTAAGGCCCTTCTACTTGTTCTTAGCAAGATTATAAATATTATATATAAAGTAAAGCAAGCATTAGAAAACTTTGCATGATTGTAATTTTTTTTTGTGCTAATTTTGTCATAAAAGAGAAAGGGAGGCCATGAAAAAATTCGAAATTTTAGAAGCGGAATAAGCAAGAAAAATTAGAAAAATATATTTTTTATATAAAGATTCCCAAAATGGAACTTTATTTAAGGGATCACGGATGTAATCGTTTCAGCAATTGATGCACCTTACAGAATATGAATGAAAAACCTTAAATCATCAAATAGAAAAACTTCACATTTCGTTCTTCTATATTTTATAATTTGAAAGTTACAAATTGAGATTTTAGATCAACAGTGTGCTGAATAAGTGTTATGTGTTTTCTCGTTCAGTATATAATAATTTCTTTTAAATTTGTAATGGCATAAATAAGTAAAGAAATAGAGAGAGGCTCTCCTCCTTTTTATAAATATTTTTCAGTACTGTAAGCCATAATATACAGTTGCCTTTTTGGGTATTTACTCCTTAGTATAATACGGATATTCAAAGCTAAATGTTAGCCAGAATAAGAGAAACCTTGCAACAGTAACTGAAACCTTACGAGATAAGCAGCTGAAGACTAATTAGTCTTATCTGGGCAGCTGTTCTTCCTCAATTCAACTTCTTACAATTACGAGTATTCTTATTTTTGTAGCATTTTCCTTACATATTTTTGTACCTGAAACAGAAGTTATTCTATTTGGATGTGCTTATTTTATTAAGATTACCGATAATAAAGACGTAAGAACATGTTTTCCCTCGACTTAATTTATGTAGGACAATATTTTTTTTAATTTAATTTGATTCCTTTACGTACATAGAGTGCTGATAAAATCAATCCACCCCCCCCCCCATCCTCCACGCAATAATTAATACAAAAAAAAATGAAAAGCGATTCGTTCCCATACTAACGACAGTCTCTTTGGATGGTGAGAAGGTTTTAGAATAGAGAAGTTTCGTAAGGTTGAAGCATAACGGATTAGGAGTTAGAGAACTCCAGAGGGTAATAGAGAGAGCAAGTAAGGAACGATCGTATGCTGCAATTTTTTAGGGAGGAGTATAAAGGTCAGAGAGACGGGATCTTTTGCTCCGGTAGTGGACTGAAGATTTGAACTGTGGTACATTATGTGTAGGAGATATGTATGTATTTATATATGTATGGATGTATATAAAGGAGTTTTATTAAAAATTAATGGTTTGAAAAAGAAATGAACCTAAGAAATATTGGGGATGAAAAAAGGAGAAGAAGCTACCCTAACTTGGCGTCGAGACATGAGAGGGCCACGGAGTCTACTCCTTATACATAACCGTTTATTCATTTCAAACATAATTAGAGAAATCATGCAACCTTGCTTCGCTTCAGACGTTGTGAAAGTAAACGCAGAATAATGAATCTACATAAATCATTAAATAATTTGTTTTTTGTGGATTTGTGGATAAAATTCCACCGGTAAGAAAATAAAAGAGAAAGAGGTAGTAAATGAGCCGCGATCATGAGA
Source organism: Acanthosoma haemorrhoidale (assembly GCA_930367205.1). Lineage (NCBI taxonomy): Eukaryota > Metazoa > Arthropoda > Insecta > Hemiptera > Acanthosomatidae > Acanthosoma > Acanthosoma haemorrhoidale. Next base: position 110,092,366 of record OV884014.1, on the reverse strand, counting down.
GAGTGAGAGAGAGAGAGGAGGTAATATACAACCCTCGCTCTATTAGGAAGGCAAACAACATCTGTTATCCACAAATCTCCTTTTAAGGATTCTTTGGAGGTCGAGGAAGAGGATAACGGCTCCTTCTATCTTGTGGGCAGTTAAACAGTACAGCTGCTTAGGGCATTATACTTGCAGTGCACGGGTGTAGGTACGACTTCCAAATAAAACGAACTACTGAGTAATGTATAAATGTAAATTTGTGTAAAGGGGGGGGGGTTCTTCGAGTTTCAATTTAATTCTTTATATATATATATATATATATATATATATATATATATATATATATATATATATATATATATTTATTTATTTATTAGGGGGAATTTTATATTGTGAAAGTGTTGAGTCCGAGATCCTTGACAAACCAGTGAGTTTTCATTCCCTTAAAGCTCTGAAAATTGAATTCGGTTGCACCCAGATCCGATGACTTCACACTGGTTTGGTTGAGTGACATAAAAAACCTACATCAAATTCGCCTGCTACGTATCGGGAATGTTTACAGCGCATAACTCTAAAAATTAGAAAACCCTAGACACTGAAGGGTGACACGGACCCTAGCATTTCCGAGTCCTTACATTGTTTTGATTTATGTACAAGATGAAATACTCTTTGTATAGCATCTGACCTGAGTAGTCGAGGTTACTTACATTGTCAGGGGTTCAACTCCAGTAGGATAGAAAAACAATAAATAGGTTGTTATAGCATCCTGGAAAGGACTCATAAAGAAATAAATATTTTATGTTATATTTTTTCACTTGATGTATATTATACGGTGAATTAAATTTAAATTCAATCTGCATACAGTTATCGATCAGCGCTCTATAAATAATAAATAGAAATAAATTGTGGCTAACGAGAACGAAATATTACATGTCAAAGATAAATTACAATTTAAAATAAAGGGTAATCTTGTATTCAAAAAAAGTAAATACGAAAGCAGTATTTAAAACCATTGCAGTAGATTCATAGATGGGACGTTATAAAAAATGAAAATATTAATGGTATGTCACCCATATATATGCCATATAACAGTATATAATAATGATTGAAGATTCTGATTTGTTGATAAAATTACGTGAGTTGGTTTCCCTACAGAGATAGCTAAATTGTATTCCAGCCTTCCCTATGCTATTTATATGTAATATTTATTTAATCATATTTTATTATCGAGTAACAGATTAAATTCATGTATTCCGTGTAAAACTTGTAGTGGAAAAATGGACGCAGTTTTCCTCAACAACCGAGGACCGCAAGAGTTTTACAGGGCGTTACTTGTGCTCCACTGAGCTCGGAATTTCCAATTATCGGGCAAGATCAAAACGGGACCGTTCACCGCATGGCTCCAAGCATACCTTTTCGTATCCAGTCGATCGCCTACCCTAAGAAGTAGACTTCAGAGCTTTGCTTCCGGGGGGAAGGGATCGAAGAAAACAAACCAGCAACAAAGCACGGAAGTAGAATAAAATAAAAAATTCTTCATCTTTAACGAGCGATCTGATAAGCCTTTTTTTTTTTTTGACATTAATTTAATATTCATTTATTTTTATGTAAGTGTGCCAAGTGGGGTTAACCGGTGACTTTTGAATTCCATACATTCATAATACAGTTCACATCAATTTATTTTTAAAATTACAAACAGCCTAGTAAATATAGAATACCCAAGACCAGAATCCACCAGATGCATTTCGTAACGCGCCATTTGCTGACCGGCTGAACCCGGAAGACCATTTTTTGATTAATGGTCAAAGGTTTCACGTTTTAAAACCGAGGTCAAATTTAATCGATTCGGGAACACCGGTAATTACTCAAAAATCTTTATTGTGATAAAATTACAACCTGTTCTCATTCAAACTATATTTTTACAATTCTTCGTTCACTTGCTCATTTATACAGTATTTACAACTCAGAGACCTCCCAAATCCACATGGTTGTCACCTCCCTCCCATGCGAAAGAGGAAGCCGAGCAAGTGGAGGCTGACCAAGAGCGCGAGAGCCACAGACGCTCAGGACATGGTTGGAGAAACTGTCAAGGATTTATAGCAGGCCGCTTTAGTCTCCGAGAATGATTATTGGGATGAGTGGTGAAGTGAAACGACTGTGCTAGGCTTGGGTGGTTAGATAGGCTACTATGGAATTTCATAAAATTGTAAGGGATGAGTTCAAGAATGTAGGGTATGTTAAGATCGTGGTTTTATTGCTGACGTTATAAGGGTCATTTACTATTGTTCTCAGGACTCTTTATTGGGTAATTACTACTCTCCCTTATGTTAAAACATTGTGGCCTCCAGGATGCTGTTTAGGTTATCTGGACTTGAAATATATTGCCTGTATATATTTCATTTAAGCAAGTATCCAATAAAGAAGACAAGTGTTGAAAACAAATGACATGCTAAGTAGAAAGTATACTTTAGTCAAACACGGACAAGAAATAGATAGCGTACTTTGAAAATTAGCAATTTCTAATGAGTGGCCTGTTGGGTAGGAGCTATCTGTATTCAAAGGCCTGAGTCTTATTGCCGGCCGAGCCGTCAGTTCTTGGAGTAATGTGTTTGCACTAAAGAGGTCTCTCCACCTACTTTGTAGCTGTCCCGTCACGGTGTTATTTTACAGAGAACTATAACCTCGTTACAGAGAACTATTGTTCTGTCATATTCCCTAGTCCATTGCAACTTTACAGCTCTGTCATCAAAAGCTATGCGGAAAGCATTAACCGACTCAATCACAGTCATTATCCATTGTTTCATGGACTAAGTAATTCCTTATTAATCGGCTCGCACAAGGCAGACATCTTTGCGCTGACGATGAGTGGTCAAAATGGATAAATGTTTGTTTCCCCCTCCCAAATCCCCTTGTTATTATAAATTATGGAAATCAGTATAAAATACAATAAGTCATTACACGTACTGTAGCTTGGCTAAATTTAATATATACCTTATGAATGATACACCCTAGAGCCAACTTACGTCTAACAAACAAAATCTTAACCTAATTTTCACCGACAGTCTGTTACCATCGATGCAGGTAGCTGCAACGAGTCAAAAAACTTGATGTTGACTCCTACAGATGAACTCACCCACCGACGGCACACCAATCAACGGGTGTAGATCGGCGTTCTTTAACCTCTTGTGAGAGGTATGTCACTTTTCTCATGACCCCATTCTGGAATTGCTGGATAAAGATGGAGGCAAGGACGATTCCATGCTGACTGGACCAACATTAACGCAAGACGTAACGGGACGAGGATTTGCTAAGAGATATTTGGATTAAGTAAATACATTGTCTAGAAATGCATCAGACATGCTAAACAGGGCTATGAATAGTTAACCTTCAATTGTACATTACTCGACAAACTAAAGTACGTGACCAGTCAGAGAGGACAGACTATTTAAATAAAGGCGAGACTTAGTGTCTTTTCTTAAAAGCAATTATTTTTCTGGGCTTAAGTGAAGAGAGGAATAATTGAAGTTCTTGCCTGTGGTATTCATCATATAGCCCTTGTAATTAATTTCGTATCATTTATTTCGCCTTTTTTTTTATTTTTAAATATTATTATTTAGACTTTGGCACTTCGTAAGAATAATCTCAAAGCATCGACTTTTATCGAGTACGTTAGCCATGGATTAGGCTAAGTTGATTTGATATTGTTGAATTTTGTAAACTCCCTTTTTGGTGATGATCGCTGCCCCCCCCCCCCCCCCCGATGGTGACTTATCACTCTCAGTTTTGAGTTTTTTGTACAATTGTTCTTAAGATCCTTCTTTTAGAAACTATAACTTCCTGTTCCTATAATTTCCCTGAAATCAAATCATCCACTAAATTCCCTAAGATAGATATATAGACTAGTCTATTTAGTTATGGTCCACAAAATATTACTCGACTTGTCTAAAAACCGTTGCATTTATTCTTCGACCTAGAAACCAGTGTTTGTTGAATTTGTTTCAGCTGCGGTCACACTTGATCAAACAGCAATATATATTGTGCATTGTCAACGTCTATTATGAATTTTATCAAGTGCCATGGACATTGAAGGATAATTCATTGAAGACGGATGAGTTATTGGCTCAAGACTAACTAACTGGTCTCATAGACTCCCTCTATATAGACAGATCTTGATAAGATCTATATAGATAGCTGGATCGGTCCATTCCTGGGCGTTATCGGATCGGCGTTATCGGATCCTTGTCCCCCCAGATCGTGGCCGTTTGAACCATGACTTTCATTCGAAATGTTCATGTGACTGATAGTTCGAATGAAAGCATGAAGACTTTAGCACTGCCCGAAAATGACTCATCATAAAACAGGGTACCCTTTAAGTTTTTTTATTTAATTGTGAAAACGTACAATATCAATAAAATACTTTAAATCTAAATTAAAGTTTTGCATTGGTGCTTTCATAGAGGTATGTTTCTATCTATAAGTGATTCTTTGTAGACTGTTTGTATGCTCCACCAAAGCGATACTCTACAATTCTAATACAATTGATCTGATACCTTGGTTTATACCCTGATTAAGAAGTTGGTAAAACGTTTCTACTTGACTTTTCAGCTTTTGTAATTCACAGTTCTATTGTTTCTTTTTCATATGATTAAGGACACATTAAAATAATGCAATAATAATTTTAATGCTACTCCAAATCACAATATATCATCAAACAGTTATCAAACAAGGCACGCCATCAAGACTAGAAGTTTGCTTAAAACCGACAAAAACTCCAGTCCTTTCGAAGAAAATTAATTTTTTTCATTTTGACTAATAATTGCTCAACGTACTACTGGCAATACACAACTTGAATAACTAATGATATTAAATGTATATTTTTGACGAAGACAAGCTAGTACAAATGTTACCGTGGGTCCACTAAAATAGCCTTCCAGTCGACACTAATATTAGCCGTCTAGTAGGGCAGGGACTAACCCGGACAATATCCAGCGACAGGCTCCAGCACTCAATGGCCCGTGGCTGGAATGTATGTGGCTCTTGTAGCTGTCGGATTCGATCAATTCGACACTAAGTGTCTACAGCATCTGTTATCGAATGTCGAATATTTACTGACGGTGTGTATTTATTTCTAACCGAGTAAACGGCAATGATCCGGGTATTAGTACAAATGTCAAGCTCTTAGAAGTGCAGGGGTAAAGTGGCCAAAGGATGGGCCTCAACACACCATGGAATACAAAGGAATGATAATGATGGTTCATCCATGTAACACAGCTGCGTACTTACGCTGTGGCGAGAACTCACTATTAAGATAATTCTGAAAATGGCAGTCGAAGGCAGGTACTGACATCCAATGATGGTACACCGACTCATCAGAACATCAGGGATGAAACGGTAATGCAGTTACCGCGTGATTTAGACGTATAAAGGTTCCTATGGATTGAAATAAACTATTTTCAAAAAAAGGATAATGAAAAGTGCAATGCATTTTTAAGACTTAAGGTAGGGTTATAAAGATAAGTACGGTAGTTGGAATAAATGCCATGGCAAATATTTACAACAAAAAAAAAAAAGAGGAAAGAAATTAAGAAACTTGAATAAAATGAAAATTTGACGCTTGACTTGACTTGAATCGCTAAAGTTCGTTGTTGTTGCCAGTTCTTTGTTTTTTGATGGAATTTATTTTATTGGTTGGAGGCCGGCTTTTTCTTCTCCCTTTGATGTCTGCAATGTTCCTGTGAAGCAGAAAAACATGGTTGCTTCTAACGGGATAGTAGGCCTTCTCAACTTGTAAACTTGTTGAGGAGAGATAAACTCAGAAAAACAAAATATAGTTAAATTTTCAATAATGGGGCCATTTTTTGCTATGGAAAATACAAATTATAGGGGGTTATATTGTGCACGTGTTATTCCAAAAAGTTTAAGGATGGAGAACGTATACTTTTATTTCCCTTATATTTTATCAAACAGGAAAGATCACAACAGTATATACCGACTTGAATTATCTGAATGAATCATAAAACGAGGAAAATGGAAGCAATGAATGTCTATTTTTATGAATAAAACTCATCATACATTTTCATTATCATGCAGGGCCCGTTGTTGGACATCGTATTATTTTTTTTTTCTTGTCGAATGTTCCATGACAGTATTTTCCTCAAACTTTATATTTTCATAAAATATTCATGATTAAAGAACAGCCGTAATTTCTCTTTCTTCCCTGTACTATTTGAATAAGTCTGAATGCTTAATGATCAACAGAGAAGAACATTCATACATACTTATTTAGGCATGTGAATGAGGGAGTTTCGGTTGTCGGTGGGCATTCAGTGTTCCTTAAATTAGAATTTATATGTCGTCAGATCAGAGTGATTTGTTTATTTTTTCCCACAATTTTCATATATATATACAAAATATCATTCCCATTTAATGTCTACTAAAAGTTTTATCATTTTCGTTAATTTAAATTTTTTTTTATATGTTGTTCAAAATAAAAATGATATTTCAACGATCTAAATTCATTATTGTGAGACTTTGTCTAATTATTGTGTCTAATATATTAATTATTTTTAGGTTCATTAGCCCTGAAGGTTCTCAGGAACCATCACAAACTACTCATTCATTGATAATTACACCCCTAGCAACTAAACATTTTCCTGAATATGCAATTAACTATTTCGGTATTATACACTTAGAGATAAATGAAAAAATTCTACACCCCCTCTGTGAGAATACATTCTGTCACGCCTTACCCCTGTTATAAATACTTATAATAAAAAGTTGCGTGAAAACAAAAAACTTATTTATGCTCAACAGTGACCCGGAAGAAAATTTCTGACAGATTAAGCCCGGAGAAAAAAAAAACTCTATGCAAATGAGCCGGGCAGTTGAATACGCTTAACGGAACCCAACCCTCAGGGATTCTGAAAACAAAAACAATGTAAAAATTTTTAATTTTTTTGTGACGAAAATGGACAAATCGTGTGTTTTTTTTTGAAAGAATCCACTCCAATGGAATATTACACTACATGTTTACTTTAATGAGTTTTTTTAACCAATTTGTTTTACCAAAGTATGCATTTAAACCCAATTTAAACTCCTTTCTCTACATCTACCCTAAAGCAACCTAGGTTCTATTGTTTCGAAAGCACTGACTAGGCTAATGGTGTGACATATATAGCACAATGGAAGACCCGGATTCAAATGACGTCTGTGATAGTTATAATTATGTTGTTTTTTGTCCAAATCTGAACGATAGTATTAATCTTATAAAAATGAATATTGAGTAATCTCGTTTCAAGATAAAAAATAATATATTATTTATGACTGTGTGCAACTTCTGTTTGATTATGTTTGATAGAGACATCCCACTGCCAGGCGCCACTCGAGATAGATCTCTCATATCTCATAGGAAGTTGATCACGAACGTTAATCGAACCGTGAAGAATCTATCTTTAAGATTATGTTTGGTATATCTGCTTTGAAATATTATATGTAAAGTTTAACACCGTACTAGCATTGTGTGTTTCATAATATACTTATAAAAGCTACAGTTTCATAATATACTTATAAAAGCTACAGTTTGAAATTATAGTTTGTCTATGTGAATTGTTACGTTAAATGAGCTCATATGCTTGTATAGAATAGTTCATGAATTAACATGTTCGAGTTAACACTTACAATTATAAACCATGCTACTCCTTTTCCACCAATCATTGAAGGATTTTTTATATAGTTGGAAATACACTAAATTATGTACTGAATATATCTGTTTAAAAATAAAAGCAGGAAGTATGAAGTGTACGAGAAAAGATGAACCTTTAAATATAAGTTTTCTCAAGTTAAAGCTATGAAGTTATTTGAGATATTATGTTCTGGTATGCTATTTACAGTTGAAGACTCATTGAGGAACGTACCGTGAAACATAATCCTTGAGACTGACACTATTAAATAATACTACGCGATAAATTGATTATTTATAGACACTATAAATTACTTGACAATGGAGTTAACATTGCTGAGCATAGAAAAAGGCTGAGGAATAACTAAAGCTTAATTTTGCTTTATATTATAACTCATTTTCTTTAAATTTAAATAATTTAAAAAAGAAATTGGAAAAAAGTCAATTTTTCCGAAGTGTACATAACCTTATTTGTTGATTTGCTTACAATTGTTAGTCTTGCAATTATTAATAGATATTATATTTTCCGTATTAGTCTTTAATATAGACTTTCAGTGCCTTATCTTCCTACAATCTATCCATTCATAATTTATCATTATTATCATTCTTTTTATTTATTTATTATTCTTTACTATTATTGTTCATTTACTATTATAGTATATATCCTAACTTCTCTTTCACACTCTTTTTTCTCAGCCAATATTCACTATATTTTCCTTATGTCGTTCCTAATTGCGATAGTTAGTGGATATCAATCATCTCTTTTTTTTTGGTCAATCAACCTAACAATAACCATCAATCACCAATTTTTTGTTGGTTCGTTGACGTCACTACACTTGTACATAGTCCATCTATGATTTATTAAATAACCAATTCAGTGGAATATTCTTTACAGATATTGTTTGAATGTTTTTGTTATTGTTAGGTTATATGTCCGATAATAAAGTGTGTTTTTGTTATTGTTAGGTTATATGTCCGAGAATAAAGTGTTTTTTTGTTATTGTTAGGTTATATGTCCGATAATAAAGTGTTTTTTGTTATTGTTAGGTTATATGTCCGATAATAAAGAGTTTTTTTGTTATTGTTAGGTTATATGTCCGAGAATAGAGTGTGTTTTTGTTATTGTTAGGTTATATGTCCGATAATAAAGTGTTTTTTTTTTTTGTTATTGTTAGGTTATATGTCCGAGAATAGAGTGTGTTTTTGTTATTGTTAGGTTATATGTCCGAGAATATAGTGTGTGTTTTTTATTTCATTCCATTATTAGTCCTTAAAAAATGACACCGTGAATGCGATGTTTGTATTGGTTGGAAGCGCAGCAAGTGGAAAAATAATTTTATGTAGTATCTGTGGATATGATACCAGGCAAGGTTTTTCCTAAGAGAACTAAGAACACGCAGCCAACTCAAACACAACTATGTCCAATTTCAGATAATGGTTCCATGATGAAGAGATCTAATCTATTTCAATGTGTGGTCCTTTATGTGTCCATTATGACAACCTCTACTATCATTTCTATACTCCTTCCGCAGATCAAAAATCTTTATTGTGATAAAATTAGAATCTTCCTTATTAGGCAATAAGTAATTGTGATCAATATTCTCATTCATACCATATTTATAATGCTACATTCACTCGCTCCTCATACAGTATTTACAAACAGCCCAGATACCTTCCAAATCCACATAGTTGTCACACACCCCCCCCCTTGCATGCGAAAATGGAAGTGGAGTCTTGGGACACCGGATACGAGCCAATAAAAGCTGACCAAGAGCGCGAGAGCCACAGACGCTCATGACATGATTGGAGAAACTGGCCATTGCCAGGACTACCACTGTCACGCATTTATAGCAGGTCACGAGACCTCTGCCGTTTTAGTCTCCGAGGAGAATTATAGGGATGAGTGGTACAGTGCAATGACTATGCTAGGGGATTAGGGTGGTTATATAGGTTACTATGGAATTTCATGAACTTGGAAGGGATGAGTTGAAGAATGTAGGGTATATTAAGATCGTTATAAAGGGTTTTGTAGCTGACGTAATAAGGGGCATTTACTATTGTTCTCAGGACTTTCGATTGAAAGGATTGACGCTTGAAGTTCGACTTTTTTGCTGTCCCCCATAGCTGTATTCCGTACGTCCAGATTGGCTTAAGTATAACTTTGTAGATTAGTAATTCATTTTCTATTGAGAGATGGGATGTCCTTTGAAGTAGTCTGTACAGTTGTCCAAAGCGTCTGTTTAGTTTTAGTCTTTTTAGCGTCGTTTAGAATACACGGAGGTAATATATGTCAAAAGCAAACATACAGCATGCTTGAACAATAGACAGCCATGAACGAAGCCTTGCATAGCCGACAACTCATTGGCACAGCCTTTCCGATGATTGCACAGTTCCGTTCGGACATTACCCGCCGATCTGACGATAACTTCATTGTAGTCTCATGCGATAGTCAGATCTGGCCGGAGTCATGCTTGGATGATCTCGTCCAGGATTTCATGTTTCTCATTCTATCATGCTCCAGCCACCATATATCCATGTACATCGGATAGTCTTGACTCGAGGCCGTTCAGGTCTCTTGTAAAGCATGTATTTATGTATGTAGTTAAAAATGTTTACACGTTTTTCTAATTATATAAAATTATACATACTTTAACAGGGAAAAATTAGAATTTAAAGCAAGTTAACATCATCTTGTTCTTAATTTCTTTTAGCAGTTAGCATCTCCACCACCATTCAATAACCTTCAAAATGAGATCGAGTATGGGTGTAGCCAACGGCCGATCGAAGTTAATGAAGCAAAATGTTCCCACATTACCTTCACCCTCTGCCGCTAGTCCAGTCCACTAGTTTTTTTTTTAAATCCATTCCTCTCCCTGTATCCGAGACAGTTCGGTACTTAGGCTTCCATCTCGACAAACGACTGACCTGGAACCCACATACGACGCTAAAAAGAGAAGAACTAAACAGACACTTGTTCTGTATTCTAAAAACAGGACAACTGTACAGTCTACTTCAAAGGACATCCCATTTCTCAATAGAAAAAAAATTACTAATTTACAAAGTTGTAATCAAGCCAATCAGGACATACGGAATAGAGCTATGGGGAAGAGCAAAAAAGTCGAACATCAAGCGTATCCAAACATTTCAATCGGAAGTCCTGAGAACAATAGTAAATGCCCCTTATTACGTCAGCGACAAAACCCTTCAAAAAGATCTTAATATACCATACATTCCTGAACTCATCCTTTCCAATTTTATGAAATTCCATCGAAACCTATCCAAACATCTCATTTATCTTCCAAAATCATTAAATTGCGCCACTCATCCCTATAATCCTCCTCGGAGACTGAAACGGCAGTGGCCTCGTGGCCTGCTACAAATCCGTGACAGTTGCTCCAATCATGTCCTGAACGTCTGTGGCTCTCGCGCTCTTGGTCAGCTTCCTCTTTCGCATGCCAGGGAGGTGACAACTATGTGGACTTTTGAGGTCTCTGGGTTGTTATTAAATATTGTATGAAGAGAACATTGTTCACAACTACTTACTGTCTAATGAGGCAGATTGTAATGTTATCGGAATAAACATTTTGACTTAATTAATAAAATTCTATTATATAAACAAATTAATGTTATTGGTTTGTTATTTTTAGTCTGATTCTCATATGTTTCCTAAGTATATTTCACAGCTAAGCAAAAACTGAGCCATATTGATACAGCAATTCCGGTTTTGTATGACCCCTTCCCATCCTATCATTTTCTGATTTTAGTATCATTTTCATAATTGTGTTATATCTTAGTCTCAGAACATTTTAAAATTTGAACTACTAAATCTCAATAGGAGCTTCTGAATCAAGAGAAAGCGTTTTTAAAAATTGTATTTGTATTAATATTCAAAGGGATATAATTAATTTATGAATCAGTGTATTTGAAGTTAAGCATATACACCTAATATATAACTATATACATTCACTTGAATCTCTTAGGCTTTTTCATAAGTATTTAGCCGCAAGGGATTTACATGGAGGTGTTGGGGGGGGGGGGGGGGGGAGGAAACTTCAAATGCTGAATCAGAACACTAAAAAAACGTGGCAAGTTCGAAAACCACCTTTATCAAAACAGGCATTCCATTAAAAGTCGTCCAAATTAGTTTAGTCATTGCACGGCTTAAGCCCTCGTGTACCACGTCGGCCATGGTGCAGAAAAGGCGAGTTAACAATAGGTTTCTATCCTTTTCTAGTTAGCTAGTGAATAATAAATTTATATTCTGCTCTACCAGGTGGCTTGTATGAGTATACTTATTATTAGTTACTTTTATAATAATTAGACATCTACTAATTCATTTAAATAATAAATAATTGCATGAATTTACTTATCATTCGGGGTTTTCTCGGTTCTCTTCTGAAATTTTTGAACGAAGTAATAAAATTCTGAAAAGAGACTATCTAGAGGCTATAACGATTCTAATCTACACCGATCAACAGCTTCGGACTTCAGACCTTTTTTCTGGGCCGGTCAAAAGTTTCATGTGGCCTTGCTATTCCTGATAGTCAGATACGAAACTTATCGAGCGATCCGTAACTCAGTTAGTTATCGAAGGAGAGGTGTTTCGATGATAGGTGGGTATTTAGAGGCCACACAGTCTACAGTTTTATATTAGCACTCGAATATCTTAAAGAGATTCTCCAGACTTTCACATTTCTTACCACATAAATATATTAACATAAACCTATCAACGTACGATGGTATGTGGTTCTGCCAATAACATGCACATTCTTTATCGGTAGCCACTCAATACCAAAGAAAGAAACATATAGTACATTGCACTCATTTATACATTTACACATTTGTAAATTAAATCGAAAATAAGGCTTTGAAATAAAGTAAATAGAAAATATCAGACGAATGCAAAAAAAATAATTTATTTAGTAAGTTGGTATCTCAGATGGATTCCTGGACAAAACAAATTATTCAAGTTAATTTTTCGACTTAAATATTATCTCTTCTAAATATTGTAATTTCCTTTGATTTTGATTTTGATTCTTTTTTTTTTTTTATCAAAAAACGCTCTCAACTTCCAAAATTAAAACTGACCACTATATTTTTGCTTATGACTCACATAAAAAGAGACATGACTGTTTACACGCAATCGACTGACAATTGACTTCCCCTACGCCTCAACGCTGACTAAAACCTTTTAGAACAATCTGCCAACGAACCCAAACCATTGTTTCTCGCCATGGCCTCCTAAATATTTTCGATCTTACATATAAATATTTTCAATTAACATCCTAGTTATTTTTTATGAACCCAACATGAATATGGTATTATAGATTATCATCTAGCACAGTGCGTACAATTTCATTATTTGAATTCTGTCAAACTACGGTACCCTAAATCAAACAATCATTACTTTGAAGAAATATTGTACTTTGCTAATGCAAAATTATATAATTTTGACGAAAATCATTCAAAGTTACTCTGTTCACTTCATTCATTCAACAATCAAACGTTCTCACGCAAAAATCTGTTTGTGTTTTTGTACCGTTTTGTTCTCTACACTATTGTAGAGAACAAAAATTTCACCAATATATTAGTCCGGTAGAGTTACCTCAAAAAAATAAATTGAATGCAAAAGGTGGAGTAATTTTGATTTCAGCTATGTTGTATGAATTGATTGACCCCTTTGTGAAAAATCCAAGTTTTCTACTTGCCCCCATCTTGTGTGTTTTTCACCATCTTCAAAAAACCCTCTGAGAAAAAGTCACTTAGAATGGATTTTAGGCAAACATTTGTGATTGCCAATTTTACAAAGGAGGAAAAACTGAATAAATTGCTTTTTCTCAGCAGGTTTTTGAAGGTGGCGAAAAACGTACACGAGGGGAGGTAGAAAACTTGAATTTTTCACAAGAGGGGGAATACATACAACATAGCTAAAAATCAAAATTACTCCACCTTTGGCAGTCTAAAATGATATATTTACCAGCCTATGTCTGTTCGGAGTGGAAGTCTAATTTGACTCCTTATATTTATAATGTATTTTATTGACTAGTCTCTGGTTCTTATCCCACTTTGTAGCTCTTTCCGGTTCTAAACTAGGTCTTCCGGAAGAACAACAGTCCGTATCATCAGCTGAACGAAAAAAAAATTACCGGAAGTTATATAGGGCTTCGCTACCCAAGTATATGTTTACAATTACTTACTTTAGGAGCAAGCTACACCAATATCCGGAAATGAATGATCTATATTAAGATAAATATAAAAGCTATATTTAACTAATTGATTTCAAATCGACTTGTCCAATAAAAACACCATAACATTTACGTTGCTGACGAAACGAAAATCTTATATTAAAAGAGATTAAAAGTTCACTTCACTAAGAAATTTTCTGTAGAAGAAACAAATATTATATTTATGAACATATTGCATATAAACTATTTTTGTTAATGAAAAAAAATATCTAATATTTGATTACTTCTACTTACTCTCATTAGTAGCTTGTATAGTCGGTTGTAATTTCGAATTATTCAAAATTGGCTTACCTGTAACAAGTAAATAAAATATAAGAGAATGTCACAATAAATGTAAATTTATTTTGTATATACAGAAGATTCCAGGATCTAATAAAACTATAAATTTAAAACATGATAAAACAAAACTTGGGGGATGATAGGATTCTATGTGAGATATTTAAATTATATGTTTTTGGAAATTGGTTATGTTATTATTAATTAAGTTTCTATAACTGCCTACTTAAACGATACATGTATAATAATACCAATAATAAAACTATAATAATAAAACTACGTTGGACTTTAAGGTGTAAATGTAACTACGCAGGAAGTTGCACTAAAGACCGGTTAACTTTCTCGTGACGGATGATAGTTTACTTGTGTACACTTCCGGTTGTATCTTTGGACCGCTCTTGCTTTTTATAGAACCAGCAATACTAGAAACAAACAGAGACTTGAGGATGTTTGCCACTGAAGCATCTGCGGTTTGCACAGGTGGCGGCGAGAACAAACAAGAAAACAATATCTTCTGCCCCCGGTTACACACAAGGGATACTTAGGCCCTAGCAGATCTGTCGGGGCTGTTGGAAATTGTCGAAAGTGTCTCATATTGTTTAGTAGTTAAAGAGTCCGAAATCCCTGCCATTTTACAGATAAACAAAGTTCGGCTTTACATTAAAGAGTGGCTTTATTCAAATGCATGTATTAAAGAGGATTGTGTGCCTGAATTTCGAAGAGAGAAAACGATTGTGCCAACAATAAAATTGTAAATGAATACAATTCCAACAAGGATTCAAATACAAATTAAAAAAAAAAACAAAGCTACAAAGTCCAGGAATTGCCTGAAATTTACTACAATGGAGAAAAAAGTAGGGATTGGCGAAATCTGCCGATTCTGCAACTACACATCAATGGTAGTTAGTATCAGTACAGGCTATGAAAGAACACGAGAGCCACAGACGCTCCGGCATGAGGAATACTGACCAGTTAAATAATCTTGTAGAGGAGAGTCTTTTAAAAAACTTTATTACGAATAAAAATCAAAACACTGGTATATATACAAATATTAATCAGTTACAGCGTTAGGACATACTTTACTGAAGGCACAAGTGAGGGTTTCTTGGCCCTAAGCAGGTTGGATTTTAGGGGAGGAAAATGGTTACTTACAAAAAAACAAGGGGACCTTAAGTCTCAACTGAAGTACACGTTTCTACTAAAAATGTAAGATATAATTAGCATTATATGACTGGCCAGTGCCAGGACTCCCAATACCGGGTTAGTTATAGGGGATCTCTAAGCATGATCTCTTCAATCCCCGAGGAGGATTTTAGGGATGTAAGGAGCTAGAAAGCGACCTTGAATGGGACATTGACTATTGTTCTAAGGAATTTGGATTAGTAAGGCTAAATGCGCTTGATGTTTCAGTTCTTTTCAACTAAGAAAGTCCAGAACTGTTTCAAGATGGTTTTTTTAAACCAGTATCTTGTTTTCTATCGGGTGGTGAGATTTGTATATATGTGTGCGCTGTAATCCCAAGCGTCGAATGACCTCTTGTCTTATGAGTCACGTGTGTGGAATCCAACTTTCTTGCAAGTCTTTTGTCAAAGTGACATCGAATATATTGTACTGAGTCAGATATCGGTAGGGTACCGTTAAAGAGTGGACAGGATCTACATCTTAGGGTTTAAATATTGATATGTTATGTCTTCTATTTTCTTAATGATATTATATTTATAGGTGTATGCACATATTGAATATTCTATGGGTTATTCTATGTTCTATAGGTTAGTGATGCGGCATAGGGGTTTCATGACCAACACCCTGTGAATTAAGTTGACTTCAACCCATTAGCGGTAAGTGGAAATCGCTTTGGTTTGTTTTCTCTGGTACGTAGGTTGATGATGAAATTTTCAGTGGTGGAAAATGAAGGTAAAGTGTTCATCCACAGTATCACTGGATGCCCCCCTCAAGATATACGAAGAAGCTCGTAGACTTAATTAAGCCATAGTTGTCTCGGAGACATCACGAGCGCCTTATTAACGTTTCCTGCTGCCGAAGAGGGCGGAGATAAAGAACACTAACGAACCGCTATTACGCGGAGCAGAGAACACGTGTCCCCTGACACATGTGGCGGCCGCAGACGACGTGGGCCTGTCCGTCTGCCCGGCCAGGACGAAGGACAAAGGAAGATCCGAGGATGACCGGTCAAAATAAAGGACACTCTGGCCATATGTTTCTTGGATCAAGGCTTACTTATCTTTTATTTATATTTATCGCGTCACATCCGGCCATAGCTCTTTGTAAAACATGCAAATTGACCCAAGGGTAACATTTGTACAATAAAGTATCAAATAAATTATAAACTAAATGAGAGATTACTATTAACAGCCCAAAAGTAAATTAGTTGGAAGATCGGGACCACCCGCATACGAGAGAATTCGTATCGAGAAGGTCGTCACTTGTGGAAGCTTAGCTAGATATGGAGGAAGTCCTGGCCTCAAATTATTATCTTGCCAGTATTTTTTTTTTATTTGGCTATAAATTATTAATAATTATAAAGCATATGGTATTCATCTGAAATATTTATAAACGAAACTTATGACAAGTCCTAGAGGTTGACCGTGATCTTTACGGTGAGTTATTTGCGGGTCCATTTAATATGTACGTAAAGGATTTTAAGAAACTTTGTTGTTGTTGAAACAAAAATAAATATGTAAGGTCAAAAAGTGCCTCCCTGACTCATATTCAATGCACAGAAACGATGCTTACAGGAAGTTCGAAAAACGTGTATTTCGTGTCCTATTCCATCCCTAGTAAGTAGAATTATTCTCTCTCTCTCTCTCTCTCTCTCTCTCTCTTTCTCTCTCTCTCTCTCTCTCTCTCTCTCATTCTCTCTCTCTCTCCCTCTCTCTCGATTTTACTTCAAACTCATAAGGGCTGTATTTTATGCATATTTAATTTAATTATTATTCACCATCGTGCTCGGCATTGCTTTCAAAAAGTTACAAAAACGCCTTTTTTCATAAGTGTTAGTGCTATACAATAGCGGTCATGAAAAATGGTTACTTCTATCGAAAATTTAAACGGATTCTTTCGCAACACAGCCTTTTGCACAGAAGTTTTGTGCTGTGTATATTTCAGTTAAGATAAACTATTGGAAAACAATTTCGTATGAAAAAATATGGTTCAACGAATAGAATTTACTAATTTTCGATACTAAGTACCAAGCGGCATTAAATATACTCACGCCGAGTTGTGATAATGATCTTTATCTACAGTTAAATAATTTTTGTGGATGAGGGTCTTTTAAAAGAAAAGAAAGAAAATCTTTATAATGAAGTACAAGTAAAACACTGGTATTCACAAATATTAAGAGTTACTACATACTGGGTGTAAGTCTAGGGACAAGTAGGGTCTGGGTCTAAAGCTGAGACATACATGTATAAGACAAAGGTAGTTCTGGGAAGTAGGGAGGTCTTGGAGGGATGCGGTCACTTACTTAAAAAATAAAATGAAGCATCAGTGACTTCTATGAAGTCACGAGGCAGGTTTACACTAGAAGGGGCTTGCTTCTACTTTTAGCATTATATAACTTATCATTGGAACATATCGCTAAGAGCTAAGAGAAAATATAAACAACTTTATTTAGTTGCGCTGATGTTGTTGTTGATGACCTATCCGAAGCGTAGCGCGCCCCTGTCCTTGCAGATCCCCTCCCTGCCGTTCAGATAGACAGCTGATAACGGTTAGTTTTAGTGTCGTCCAACGACCTGAACCATACATTGCTCCAGTCAATAGTTTTTGTTTCATTTTTTCTCAACACTCTCGAGTATTTTAAACAGCTAGGATTTAGCGAATTGATAATATTTAACTTCCCAATAAAGCATATCCTCATCCACAATGTTTTACTGGCCCAAAATTATTTTGACTAATCACAGGCAGATCACGATCTGTCAGATATATTGAGCTCCACACGGATTTACGAATTCAACAAGTATTCGTTTTATTTTTTGAGTAATAGTGTTAATGAGTAATTCATTTTATGTTAAAGATAAGTATGTTTTTCTCAAGTCGATATTTACCCGATTAACATGTAGCGTAGCGCATGTAACTTCTTTTTGTTTTTTGCGTGTGTTATAATTGAATATACAATTAAAAGTTCAGATCTATTCAACTATTTTTTTTTCAACCTCTATTGTACAACTATCGGCCTACCGCTTTATCCCGTCAAAGGTCGGCGCTGAACAAGCGAACAAACATTAAATGCCCCATTTAAGCTGTTAGATATCCAGTGTGTTCGATGGGACCCGATCAATTGCTTACGTAATGTATGCACATAGGACCTGCAGTTGGTCTAATACTTTCTAAAAGACAAACAAGCCTGTCTTCCGTATGAGATAAATGAAGCAGGCCTATACGAACTAGGGACGACAAATTGTCCATTGTCATCGATTCCTGCGTAGTAAGAATATACCACTGTTGAGAAAACTGCATAATAATGAATCCCCCCCCCCATCGATTCAATTTGGATGGAGAAAGGACTTAAAATATTCCACCCTATTCGGAAAGTATTATTTTTAAAAAGCTATTACCTTTATTTTTTTTTATATTTTTAAAAAACATTTTCGTTGATATGTTTTAACTGAATTTGTCAACAGAAAACGATAAAAAAAGATGAAAATGTTTGTTCAATTTTTTTCTAGGTAATTTCAATCAATTACAAAAACGTCCTGTTAGTTTTTTTCAATATTTTTTATGAGGGAAAACTGTTTCAATTTTATTTATTCAGTTTTTTATTGAAAATTGTATTATTAAGTTTTACGGATTGGCTTATGCATGAAACTAAGTAGGTGTTTTTGAGGGGCTCCGGAGTGCGATTCTAAGAAGCGCAGGTGGACTGTAATTTTTAATAATATTATATCTACGTCTATTTTACATCTATGCCTATGTATCACATTATTATATGTAGTTAATAGTATATTACTACAATACGTACTGCATTGTATGGATAAGTAAAGATTACGTGATTTATCTAAATGTATAGCATTATATTGGTGCAGTTTGCTATTAAGACTTTTGAAATGGCGGTTTGATATATCTCTAAGAAGTTTTTCATGTTTTATTCGATCAATCGATTGTATTTAATGACACTATCGACAATCTGCTGTTCAGTCGATTTGGGCTCATTTCACACCTCACCTACAGTCACCTCTCATGTAAAGGGTGTCCCAGAGTTAACGCAAGATTTGATTTAAATATAAAACACAGTTTTTAGTATTTTTGTTGTTATTTTTTTTATAGAATTATAAAGTAAATGGGATAGGGTTAATTATAGAATAACACATCGGGCAAATGGCCTCCACGACTTTGCTGGCACATTTTTGTCGAAATTTTCCATGACCATTTGGCATAAATGTGGTTGAATTTCGTTGATGCAGCGTGGAATTTCCTCTTTAAATGCACGGGTGGATGTGGGCTTGTTGACATACACCTTTGACTTCAAATAACCCCATAAAAAGAAATCTAAAGGTGTTAAATCACACGATCTAGGGAGCCAATTGTGATCACCGAAACGAGAGAGTACACGACCTGGAAATGTCTCATGCAGTATTTGAATTGTTTCATGGGCTGTATGGCATGTGGCACCATCTTGTTGAAACCACTTATTGGCCACATCAATATTATCCAATTTCGGCACAAAGAACTGTGTTTACGACGCCGAATTGATGTTCCTGGATTTTCAACAACACTCTCACGCACTGCTTCGATATTTGAACGGCTTGTTTTTGGACGACTAGTGTGTTTAGTGTCTCCAACTGATCCAGTCTCCCTAATTTTTTTAATTAATCTCTTCACATAATTTTCGAACTGCGGCCGCCAAACTTTCATTATTTTTGAGATAATGTTCAACAATAAAGACACGTTGTTGTATCGTGTAACGCTCTATTTTTACTAACCCTAAACTGTCAGCTGTCAAATTGTTTTTCACTTAGCTGCACGAATGGCGGCAAATTCAAATCTAGCGTTAATTCTGGGACACCCTTTATTATTAATAGTTTTTATTGTAAATTATTCCATTATTGTGAGTTTTTAAAAATTAATATAGCCTTTATGATTGAGAGGTGTTTAATGGATATTAATTATTATGGAACAGGTGGGAGACTATTTGCCTCAACTCGCAAATAAATAAGTTAGTAGGCATAAATACCGTTGTCATTGCCGAGCATCCTACAGTCGGCCTTCTAACGGCACCGTTCACAATTAATGTAGCGTCGAATCAACTTGTCACATAAAAACTAACTTTTTTTTTTATTATATTTATTTTCGATGGGCTTATTTAACTTTACACGGGGTTTAAACTAGACATACAGACCTTACAGCAATAATTTAAATAAAAAAGTGAAAATGTTGATTTAATTATTAAGCTAGCTTAAAAACTGTGCAGTGACATAGAGCTGGAGTCCTTGAGACAGCCTTTGAGATAAGGCAGCCCTTAGCTACTGCATAAAATAGTGTTCCTTTATCTACAGGCAATTTTATTCTGCAAGTCGGAATAATTTAATTTAATGTAATATTCCATTGAATCCACTTGTAGATCCACTTGTAGATCCACTTGTAGCTAACTTTATTTTAGAACACTTGTCTTTTTTCATTTCGCAGCCACACATTAGTAAGGGACCTAATTTCATCTTGTATATTAAAACTGCTATGTTCGTTTTAGATTAGAATCGAATTATTATTGTCAACTTATAATTTAAATTTGATATTAGCCAAAGAAAACAGACCTGCCGATCTTATATGACAATGATTTGCAGGAAACTTTCTCTAGTTTGAATTTATGTAGAATATTTTTTTTCACTAAATGTGGCCAATTATTAAGCAAAAAAAAAAAAATTAGGAGTTTTTTCCGTTGTTGTTACATATTTCTTGAACTTTTTCTGGGGTGGCAAAGTTCAAATTAGCAATCAACCCCCACAAAAACATAAAGGAGGAAAAATTCACCAAACATTTTTTTTCCTCCCCCCTATCCCCTTGTTATTATAAATTATGGAAATCAGTATAGATTCTAAACTATTTACAATAGGCCCTGTAGCTTGGTTACATTTTATAGAATTGTTAATAATTTTACATTGCGATTTGTGATTGTTACAAAAGAATAATGGTCATTGTAGCGATATGTAGCGAAGCGCTAACTATATATGTAAATTACCCTACACTCTGGTTCATGATGTATTATAATAGAAATCAATCTGTGTAAACTTCTGGTAATAAATCATAGAGGGATCGGCAGAAGTAACAGAGGATCGAGGGTACGGCAATAAACCTAAGAGAATTAGCCACCTGACTGCCATAAAACCTAGGGCAAGCACTTACCCCTATTAGAATAGACCTTCAGTCACGTTCCCGCGGTCATAAAATCATGCCAGAAACAGTTTAAGTCACGTAGCTCGGGAGGCGGGACATCATAAAGCACACCCTTTTGGACCAACGGGCATAATAAAAGAGACCACCTCCAGACAGACTCCACCTTCCACGAGGGAGGGGGGTACAATATTTATATCAGTAAGTTTCACCCTGAAAAGTCACTCTGTTTCTTAGTCTCCACAGCCGCACTACTTGGCACTTAACACCAGGGCCACTTGGCCCTGGTAGGCTCACTCTTCACTCTTCTCCAGTCTCTGCATCTCGAAAGTCGCGATACTCCAGGGCCCAGGGGCCCTGGAATCTTCTACTAGTCTACTCTCTCTGCCACACCTCTGGGCAGTCTCCTCACAGCCTCTAGCAGACCTCTGACGACTTGTGCCTATTACGCTCCCGATCTCTCGTCCGAACTCTGAAAACTGGTCTTATTCTTTATGAACCTCTGAACCTCATCCTGAACACAGTGTATTGTCGGGACACATCCCTATCAATAAAATGGAGTCAGATATTAATGCCTACATGGAACATGGTCCATGTTGTAAACTATAACAATCCGCACTTGTCACCAGGGCTAGAGTGATCAGGCACTCCCCTAGTGACGCCCCCCGACAATTGTTGACCTTACCAACAGTCATTATACATTGTTTGTCTAAACACATGTGAAAGTGATGGGGATCACCTTATGAACCATAGACTTAAAACTAACAAGAAAACCTTAACCTAGTTAACCAGACAGTCTGTTGCCATCGATGTGGGAAGGTTGGTGAGGTCATAGACACCAAAACTTTTTAGGTTGAAATGCCGTTTAACAAAGACTATACATAGATTATGAATCAAAATTGAGACAGTAAAAGGTAGGCCCGTAAAATCAATAGAAATAGTTAATGGTAGTTACATTGTCAGCGTTTGAAGAAGACTTCCTATGAATTCTCAGAATACGGCCTCATGTCGTGGAGAAACGTTAATACCTCTCAGAATTCTTCATTCTTAACCTCCCTTCCTCCGACCATAGTTTAAATAACGCTGTTAATAAATTAAAAAAACGACCCCCTTCTTAAATATGCATACTTCTTTATTGTGATAAAATTACAATCTGCCTTATTGGGCAATAAGTAATTAAGATAAATACTCTCATTCATACCATATTTAAAATTCATCATTCACTCGCTCATTCATACAATGTTTACAGACAGCCCAGAGGCCTCCCAAATCCACATGTTTGTCACCTCCCTGGCATACGAAAGAGGAAGTGGAGTCTTGGGAGGTCCCCCACGCTCCTCCGTCAGCCACGTCACCGGATATGAGCCAGTGGAGGCTGATCAAGAGCGCGAGCGCCACATACGCTCAGGACATGGTTGGAGAAACTGGTCATTGCCACGACTCCCACTGTTCCAAATTTATAGCAGGCCACGAGGCCACTGCCGTTTTAGTCTCCGAGGAGGATTATAGGGAGGAGTGGCGCAGTGCAATGACTGTGCTAGGGGTGGTTGGATAGGTCACTATGAAATTTCATGAATTTGGAATGGATGAGTAGAATAATGTAAGTTATATTAGGATCGTTATGAAGAATATTGTTGCTGACGTAATAAGGGGCATTTGTTATTGTTCTCAGGACTTTTCATTGAAAGGATTGGATACGCATGAGGTTCGACTTTTTTGCTGTCCCCCACAGCTCTATTCCGTATATCCAGATTGGCTTAAGTATAACTTTGTAGATTAGTAATTTTTTTTCTACTGAGTGATGGGATGTCCTTTGAAGTAGTGTGTTACCTGTCCAAAGCGTCTGTTAAGTTCTTGTCTTTTTAGCCTCTTATGTGGGTTCCAGGTCAGTCGTCTTTCGAGATGGAAGCCTAAGCACCGTACTATCTCGAATACAGGAAGAGGAAATCAGGCTGTTAATAAATTAAAAAACCACCCCCTTCTTAAATAATTAAATACCACCGTTTCTAAAAGAGTAATACCCATCAACAGCCATTATTCATCGCCGTTTTAACTGACACCAAGCACCAACAATGCTGCCAACTGTGAGAGGACGCTAGCGGAATCCGTTCCGTCATTTCCGGACACATGTCTGCGTGCCTGCCACCGCCGACTGAATAACAACATGGAGGACACTTTTGGCACCCGCTAGGTGTGGCAGGGCTGATAACATAAGACAATATTCTCTTCACAAGCCATGCTCAACTCACAAAAAACAGTGTGTTGTACAACACAATCAACAATGTAGCAAATGTGTCGCCAACTTAATCGCTCAAATAACAAACCACAAGGATGTTATACTAGAATTGTTTGCGAAATTAGCATTTTGTGTTTACATTTTCAATAACATCAATGACCCATGAAAATATTTTTAAAAAGCAAAAAGACCTTTTTTTCTGATTTATGAAATTTATCTCTTAAATGCGATCTATCATTTTCACTGTTATGTTTCTGTATTTCTGAAATAATTCCTAAAAAATGATTGCTATGGGATGATGGTTGGGAAAAAAAATTTAACAATGCAACCTTCTAAAACTTCGCACAGGTGAGTAGAATAATCAATCCATCCGGGAAAAAAATTCTAGTGTGTTTCAAATATTTTCTTTAAATAAATCATGTGGTTTTTTGTGGAGGGGGGGAAGGTCAAGTTGAAAAAATTGATTGTGAAATAAAATATACTTGTCTATCGATAGTAATGAACAATCGATTTACTACTTTTCTGCGAGATTGTTGACTGGAAACTAACAGTTGTGTATTCATCGTATCCTTTATAACTCTGACGTCCATGATTAGCTCCAATTGATTTTCGGTAAGTACGGTGACGAAGGCATGACGTAACTAGAACAAATCTTACGTAACAGATCCTATTAACCTATAATCTAATTACCTCCATCCTGCTGTCTTCGTAAGGATTCAATGTGTCAGCGGACAATGCTGCCAACACAAAACCAGCCAAAAAAGGATCAGCTTTCCTTTCAAACCTTGTTTGGTTGAGGATCCCAAACAATCGATAATTAATTATGAATACTATAGCTATAGAAAATTAGCCACCACCGAAAAATCACAACTATAAGTTGCGGCTCTGTCATTGACAATGATACCAACTTATGAAGCTTCAGACTAGACCTAGTCTAAAACAAAACTAACATCATCTTTTGCTTATGAATAAAGAATTCATTGAACTAAAGATAATTTTATTAAGAAAATAATTAAAAAACAAAAAACTAGATGGTAACGACAAATAAAATGTTCGCGATGTATAATGGCCCGAGTCGTTAGGTTTGGGTTATGTGAATTAACGCAAGATTTGAATTGGTCGCCATTTGTGCAGAAAAGTGCTGGGAACCCTAAAAAAAAAACAATTTGACAACTGACAGTTTAGGGTTAGTAAAAATGGAGCGTTACACGATAGAACAGCGTGTCTTTATTGTTGCACATTATCTCAAAAATAATGAAAGTTTGGCGGCTGCATTTCGAAAATTTCATACAAAATATGGTCGGAATAGTGTTTTGACTTCATCAACTATGAAGAGATTAATTGAAAAATTTAAGGAGGCTGGATCAGTTGGAGACACTAAACACACTGGTTGTCCAAAAAACAGCCGTCACACAGAGAGTGTCAAATGGTCAAGCAGTGACTGTTACAGGTGCTCGATTTCGCGACATGATTAGACAGTTCTTTGTACCGAAATTGGATGATATTGATGTGGCCAATATATGGTTTCGACAAGATGGTGCCACATGCCATACAGCCCATGAAACAATTCAAATACTGCATGAGACATTTCCAGGTCGTCTACTCTTTCGTTTCGGTGATCAGAATCGGCCACCTAGATCGTCTGATTTAACACCTTTAGATTTCTTTTTATGGGGTTATTTGAAGTCAAAGGTGTATGTCAACAAGCCCACATCCACCCGTGCATTAAAAAAGGAAATTCACGCTGGATCAACGAAATTCAACCACCTTTATGCCAAATGGTCATGGAAAATTTCGACAAAAAAGTGCGTATGTGCCAGCAAAGTCGTGGAGGCCATTTTCCCGATGTGTTATTCCATAAAAAAAAAAATACTGAAAACTGTGTTTTCTATTTAAATTAAATCTTGCGTTAATTCTGGGACACCCTATATTTTATCTAAGCAATATTTTATAAGTGATGGGTTCTCGCCAGGTTTAAACGTACATTATAAATGTAGTGGTTACTGCTTTTAAAATTACTCCGCATTATTTCGGAATATGTTGGTATGACTGATTAAGCACAGCATTGAAGGTTGATCAACCGTATAACGAGTAGGATTCGATAAGGAAAGCACAAGGTCACTTTAAAAACAACTGATTGTAAATTTAAACTTGTCTACTTAGATATGCACCGCCCACTCAAACGGAATAATAATGTATCTGTTTATTATATTTGTGCTATTATGAATGTAAATAAGTTTTATAGACCGTCAAGCGGAGGTGAAGAAAAAATATCACAAGAATCCAAAGAGGATCAAGTGTTAAAATATTGTTTCCGGTTATCAGACAAAATCTGAACTTCTATATTGGCACTTGATAACTTCTTAGGGGTTTAAAACAGAAAACATTACATTTAAAACTACAGTAAGTTTGACAATATTATAAACCAAATGACTTTTTTTACAAACCAAAAACGTTCATTTTATTCCTTCGCGCCTGACTGCCTGTCTCAAGGTTGTTTTATTCTATAACCATTTATTTTGTCATATGTAATTGGTTTTTTTTCACCTTTATTTTGGCGTTGTATTAAAAAGGACATGATGGAGATTTATTTTCTTTCTATAGCTGTCTATTATTAAGTAAATTAATTATTACTATCTTAGATATTAGTTTCTAGTTAGTCTGTACTAGACTATACTTGGAACTTCGTCTATAAAGCAATGTTAAATTAAAAATTTTTAATTGCTTTGTGTCTATTTATTATGATATTGTATGATAATAAATTTCTGAGCTGGGAACTATTCTAAAATAATTATCATAGCCAAACAACTTGTTTTTTAATAAAGCAAGTCTAATTATTTTTCTATGAGTCCAGCGTTATTTTCTTCAAAGCTTGGATTACCCTCAGCATTCACACTTTATACTTCAGCAAGATATTTAGCTTGTTTGTTACATTTTTATTTTTTTATCAATTTAATGTCATATTGGATAGAACAGAATTTTGTTTTTGTTTTTACGTTGCATCTATTTCTTTATTTGCTAAACGCACTTAAATATTTTTATTTGTCTCAGAAGCTTAGACCGTATTTTATATTGTCATTTATTTCTTTTGTGGTGTGATAGTTCTTTTTATTTACAGATGTGAAGCTGTCATCTGAAATAGACTTTGTCGAGAGTTTTGTAATGCTAAGAATATTGTAATCCTAATGTTATATATAATGCAAAGAATATTGTAATCCTAATGTTATATATAATGCTAAAAGCCCCTTCTCGTGTATACCTGCCTCGTGACTTCATGGAAGTCACTGATATTTTTAAGACCTCGCTCCCATTTCCCAGAACTACCCTTTTCTTATACATATATGTTCAGTTATAACTCCAGACCCCCACTTGTGCCTAGACATTCAACCCAGTATGTAGTAACGTAACTCTTAATATTGCAATATACCAGTGTTTTGCTTTTACTTAATAATAAAGCTTTTCTTTCTTTTTTTTTAAATGACTCTCCTCAACAAAGATTATTTAACTCAGGAACATTTTTTTTTCTGTTCTACTCTATTCATTTCCGATCTGGTGAGAAAAATTTCTTGAAGTTTTCTTGAAACTGGTCGACCACATGCAATAACACTTCAAAAGATCAGTGATGGGAAGCTACCCGGCTTCAGCAGTGCATTGAGCATTAATGCAACACCCCTGTGATAACATAGGCACTGTAAAGCATACACTAATCCATACTTGTGTGTGCCCGTAGCTGGAAGGCTGCCTCCATGCACCTATCCACATGCACAAGTGCACACGTTAGTAGGGAGTGAACTAACAAGGCGTGAAGCAAAAGCGTCAAATAGCGTTCTTGTTAAATCTCGTCCATATACATAGTACATGCAGGTACATATACATACGAATATACATGAACTCGAGTCCTGGAGCCGTTGCTTGTAGCTATGTGAGCATCGCTGTTCTCACATTACCTGTGAGTTCTAAGTTATTGGGAGCATTCGGACATTTCCATGTTCATGATAATGTAAGTATTTGCGGGTCGTACTCGTGCATCGAAGTCCCGTGCTTTATTTGGTTTGTATCCACATCCTCCAATCAGACCTCTAAGATTATTTACCAGTCACGTTGTTGTTTTAGTTCTAATTTATAGGGTTCGTTTAAACTTTTACCAGCTAGTTATATAAAGTTTGTTTCTCTAACGCTGTGCCGTAACGAAATAAAATGACTGGTCGATGTCCAATGTTACCATTATCACTAGGTTGCAGCGTCTGTCTTCCAATCTGTCGCGTTACTAACATGAATTCCTCTCCCAGTATCCGAGACAGTACGGTACTTAGGCTTCCATCTTGACAAACGACTGACCTGGAACCCACATACGAGACTAAAAAGACAAGAACTAAACAGACGCTTTGGACAACTGTACAGACTACTTCAAAGGACATCCCATCTCTCAATAGAAAATAAACTACTAATCTACAAAGTTATACTTAAACCAATCTGGACATACGGAATAGAGCTATGGGGGACAGCAAAAAAGTCGAACATCAAGCGTATCCAATCCTTTCAATCCAAAGTCCTGAGAACAATAGTAAATGCCCCTTATTATGTCAGCAACAAAACCCTTCATAACGACCTTAATATACCTTACATTCTAGAACTCATCCCTTCCAAGTTTATGAAATTCCACAGTAGCCTTTCCAACCACCCTAATCCTGTAGCACAGTCTTTGCACTGCGCCACTCATCCCTATAATCCTCCTCGGAGACTGAAACGGCAGTGGCCTCGTGACCTGCTATAAACGCGTGACAGTGGGAGTCCTGGCAATGGCCAGTTTCTCCAATCATGTCCTATTGTATGAATGAGTGAGTGAATGATGACTGTAAATATGGTATGAATGAGATCATTTATCTGTATTATTATTGCCTTATAAAAGGCAGATTGTAATTATTGCACAATAAAGTTACTAATAACTAACATGAAACAGACCTCAATTATTTACAAATGGCTACCACTCTTCAAAAAATTCAATATTTTCTCCTATACTGTGCCATTTCTTGCTAACTATTGAGGTTGGCAAGAAAGTAATTTTCGTTTTTTAGTGCGAAATAAAACTCAATATTTTCTATACAAAAAATTACAGTAAAATATTTTCCATTCTCTTCGATGACCTTTCGGCATCTTCCTGGTAACTTCATGATCCCGCGTTCATTGAACTTCTGGTCCTTATCACCAAAAAACTCAACCAAGTGCGATTTGAGGTCATCTTTATTACTGAAATTTTTACCATTTAAGAAGTTTTTTGTACTTCGAAATAAATGATAATCCGATGGTGCAAGGTCGGGGCTGTATGGGGATGCGACATAGTTTCCCAACCAAGCTCCAATAGTTTCGTACGTGTTGCTTAAGATGTTTGAGACCTCGCATTGTCGTGGTGGAACCCAAATATCGAGCTTCTTAACAAGTCCAAGACGTCTTATATGATTTTCAATTGTTGTGTGTGATACATTTGACTGTTTTGCAATCTCTCGCACAGTTATATGACGATTCGATTCAATTATGGCTTTCATTTTGTCATCATCAACTTCAGATGGTCGACCAGAACGTTGGTAATCTTTCCGTGAAAAATCTCCAGAACGAAACTTTTTAAACTAATTCTGATACGTCCGCTCTGTTAAAAAATCAACATCATAAACTTCACATATTCACTCACAGCCGCTTTCTCGCCTCTATGAAAATAAAAAAGTAAAATGTGTCGGAAATGCTTATTTCTGCACTCCATGTTCAACTGACAGCTGTAAACAAAATTACACGGAATTTGTTTCTATAGCAACCTAAAGGTATCGACTACCAAACCTCAAAAGAAAAAAATTCAAACTTTGAGAAAAGAATAACGAAACAAACACAACGCTATCTACTCGTGCAAACCGAAATCACTATCTTACCCACCCATTATATCATATTTTGGTAATTTAAAAAAAAAAAAGGTTATTCTAAAGATTAAATAATTACCATTTAATATACAACAAGGTTATGTTTGTGTATTTTTCGAGTCTATTCAAACACGACATCATTTATTAATATTATTCACTTAAACTTTTAATTTTCAAGGACAAGTGTAAGTTCGTTCTCAGATATATTTATTATTTAGTGTGTGATATAGACCAGGAATCCTCACATCTGGTAAGCATTTTCCCTTATGCTCCTAGGAGTGGGGATAAGATAAACCAGCAGTCTTAGCACAACCGTCGAGAAGAACGGACTTAGCAAGCTCCCAAATTGGCGGTTACCATACAGGAAGAGAGGAGAAGAACCAACAGCAGAAAGTAACGTTGATTGGATTACAAGAAGATCATCGATTGGGTGATATTAATATTGTTTTTATTATGGATCCATTAAAAGAAATTGAGCTCAAATTCATGTTTGTAATTAGTAGTAATTATCCTAATTTAAAAGGAATTGAATATTTTTTTATACTTTTGTCAATAATCTATGATCTAGAAAAATTATAATAAAGCTGATAATTAAGTTTAAATATTGTGAAAGTGGGTTTTAATCAGAAAAGATACAATATTGAGGAATTTCTTTTCAAACCTTACGAAAAAGTATATTGATTTAAAAACAAAAAAAGGCGTTTACTACCTTATATATGCTATTATGCATTTGTTTTGGTTTAAGAAACATTTCATAATGTTGAGTGGTTGTCTTATTCAAGAGAGATATTTAAGTTCGTTACAAGCTACTATTAGCTAAACGTAGAATATTAACATAGCATGGGTTGCGTGCTGTGACAGCATCACAGTGACTGAAAAACATTTATTTTTGGCATATCAATGATGATCCTTCCTCTGGCTGGCCGCGTCGGCAGTTAGAGAGAATTGGGCTCCCTTGGGCTATTAGCACGTTTTTCTGTTGTCGTTTTTTAGTTCAAGGAAAAATATAGGGGACTCACCGACTTAGTACGCGTTCACACTCACAGCGCAATGTCATGAGTATACTTAAAATAATACGCAAAAATGACAAGACCATAACTCTACCTCATACTTCCATACAGGAATTGTATACACCAAACTCTGAACAAGTTACAACATAGGGGGCGTTTACAATAATTGTTTTGAAGTGGAATTCCTCAACATTGAAAAAAAAAACATATGAAAATACCTTAAAGGTATTTTTGGCTGGTTTCGAAACTCTATCATCGCCTGATGAGCTATCGCCATTTGTAATTTCCCTTGTAAACCATAAAACTTCGACATCACACCTTCCCAAAAGACAGTTGAAGATGCCGACATATTTTCTCTGCTGAATGACACCCCTCCATGAACAACCCTTCGTAAAACAACCACAAAAGTGCTATATCAGACCAGGTATAGATTGGCTCTGTTGTTTGCTGTAAATATTTTTTCATTTGAAATTTTCCTAAGCTGTAAACTCTTTTTATCATTCGTTTTATCGAAAAACGCGAAAAGAATAAAAGCTACTCCTTAACTTTTGTAAAGATATGGTGACTACATCTTATTTGATTCAAGTTCAGAAGAACTTTAAAATAAACTAATGACTTACCATTAACCTCTGCCATGGATGTGGCAAGGGTGAATGAAAATGGTGCTGAACACCGGGATGGTCAGGTGGTTTAGCAAATCGAAAAACTCGTCGATTTTAACTATACCAAATATCAGTGATTGTTAGGAATTACCTTAAATTTCAGAATTAGATAAACAACTTTATTATGATAAAATTACAATCTGCCTCGTTGGGCTATAAGTAATTGTAATAAATGATCTCATTCATATCAATTTTCATTCACTCGCTCATTCATACTGTATAAATAAACAGCCCAGAGACCCCCCAAGTCCACATGGTTGTCACCTCCGTCGCATGCGAAGGAGGAAACGGAGTCTTGGGAAGTCCCCCACGCTGTTTCGTCGAGCGCGAGAGCCACATACGCTCAGGACATGATTCGAGAAACTAGCTATTCCCAGGACTCCCACTGTTACATATTTATAGCAGGTCACGAGGCCACTGCCGTTTCAGTCTCCGAGGAAGATTATAGGGATGAGTGGTGCAGTGCAATGACTTTGCTACAGGATTAGGGTGGTTGGATTCTATGAAATTTCATGAACTTGGAAGGGATGAGCTCAAGAATATATCGTTATGAAGGGTTTTGTTGCTGAGGTAATAAGGGGCATTTACTATTGTTCTCAGGACTTTTGATTGAAAGGATTGGATACGGTTGACGTTCGACTTTTTTGCTGTCCCCTTAAATTGATGACAAAAGTGAGGTTGTATTTTCATCATACATAATTTATGAACGATGGATCTGGGAGCCAGTAATTGTCTAAGGTATGTTGAAAGTACATTCACACTGACACAGACACGTCATCCAGAAATACCTAAGATAAAAATCTAACATATTTATTCATCTAATTCAAATCATTTATGTAATTTCACGTATAACACCTCAGTTTAGGAATAGCAGGATCGTGCAGCCGTGATCTTTGCTGTGAACACCGAGCTCAATTTTTATGCAAATTTCGATCAAGCATGAAATATCTCGATTCTAAAACTCATATTGATCTATTTATACGCGTATTTCACAGTTCTATATTCGATGACTTAAATAGCCTACAACCGCGGCCTAAGAATAGCTGTCAAGTGTGCACTTGGATCGATATATCGATAATTATTGAGATCGAGTGTTGAACATGGAGGCGCAGTATAGGGAAGATTGATAGAAGAAAATCCAAGGCTTTACTTTGAGAGCCCCCCCCCCCTCCTCTACAACGTCTTAATTAAATAGCGGTTCTTGTCTTGATGGTCCTTCGGGCTCGACAACAGCTAACGGTAAGCTCATCGGGCTCTTCGTATGGTTTTTGCTTCAAGATCTCAAGATAGGCGTTTCTTGCTCAATGCCTTGATTGGATGTGACGCATAGCCTGGAGCCGTATGTTCATTGCTTTTATCATTCAATTGAGTCGAAACTGTTAGGCTCGTCTGATGATAGTTAACTATAACTATCATTATTATTATTATTAAATATTTTTTTATTGTATTACTTTTGTTTTTCATTTAAACTATATTGAAACTAATAGATTCAAAAAGATTGTAAGCCTTTTTTCTTATTTTCTCCGAATTAATTTAATTTTAATCAATTACATGATAAAACAAAGGCATGTCATTATGTTGTTAAGCTGTAGTGGAGATGAAATTTTCTAAATTTTAAAATAAATGCGATATGAAAAATATTTACTGGAATTAATGTAGATTGCATTTCTCAAACTACGATAAGATTAGGAGCTTTAATTTATACATTTTTTAACAATCATTGAACAATGTTTTTTTCATTCCTTTAAGTATCTATATATTTATTGTGCTTTTTTTAATTTATGCTTATTTGATTTTATTTATATTTTAAAAAAAATACAATTTGTTTAGTTATTAATGTAAAAAAACATTTTTCGATAAAAAAAAAAATCCCTAGGCTATTGATAGACTAATACACAACACAACAAATTCTAATTAGTCTTTGTAACAGTTATCTTTCTGAAGCGTCTGTCATCATTAATATTAACACTCAATCATCACATATTTGCTATATTTCTATCAGAAAGCATCTCTGTCGTTTCTATCAACGATGAGTCCAAACGAGCAGCACAGTAGATGAAGAATATGCCCTACTAAAAATAGCGACTGGAGTGAAAGACCCTGAAGAAAACAATGGTTTGATGGATGTCTGGCCCTGCCTTTGAGTGCTTCCGTCTGGACGCCTCACGCCGCCATACAACTTCTTGGTTAGTGCGTGTTCCTCGCGAATTCCTCTAATTTATGCTATTCGTATGTTCATTCGTTAGAATTGTACATAGGGCTAAACGAATGCTAAAGGTAGAAATAATACGTATTGTAATGTTTCTGTATATAAATGTCTATATACATTTACATATAGGTGTTAAATACACGTTAAGAGATTATTAAAGTAGTTATTGAAACAAAGTTAATATGGAGCCCAAATTTATGGATACGCTAAGAAGAATGTTACTCTTCTCAAAACTGTAATGATCATGCAATCAAAAGCTCTAAAACTTTTCCTTCACACTCATCTGAAAATTCCTTACGTTCACGAATTAGAACTGTTGTACCAACTTCTTCACCACGAATAGACAGAAGTTCCCCTCTTCTCGGCCCAGAAAATATCCACCTATGTTTCCATGTTTGAATAATAAAAACCTTCAAAAGGCGTCAGTTAAGTGAGGGGGAAACTAGTGCATGATACACTGAAGCCCGCTGACCTTCCTTGACACAGACTCTTGGAACCCGGCACCTGAAGTGAACATTGCTCTCTCTCTCTCTTCCTGCACTGTTGCTATTGTTTGCTATATTTGTTACTATACCTGAACCATGCCTTTCTTATTCAACTACCTCTGCATCTGTCTTTCCTAACCTCGCTATGTTTTAGTCCGGCGTTGTCAGACCCCACACCTTCCTAGTGGGATTCTCTGCCTTTGGTATCTGGACGGTTTTCGCCTACCCTTAGATACCGTGTGTGAATTCGTGGTCATCCAAGACTACATAAACTACCTATAATACCTACCCAGTTCCTCTTCTCCTGTACATAGTGCTCTGTCGGGGCACACATTCTAAGATCTTATGGAGTCGGATCAATACGAATAAAGCTGGCCGCCGACTAGGCCGCTAGCAAAGGTCAAAGACCACAGGTCCACCCATTTTATCTCTTGCTTGATGCTCACCGGACAGCGGCCGGGTCGTAGAGGCCCTAGCCTGCGGATGGAGTCCTTCCCCCTTGGGGCGACCCGACAAGAACAACATACAACAATAACTGCACGTACACCCGGACAAGTAGTGTCTACACCTGACTTAGCTGCTAACGCTCAACAAGGTTGGAATAGAGATTTTCTAAATTAACAACACTAAGATATCCTTAAGCTTAGCTTCAACAATACCGAGGAGGTATCACTTGATGTCCTCTGCCTTAATGTCAGACATGGCATTTTGTACTTGGGTAAATCCTTACCCTTAAAATATGCGTGGGCGCGGATGGGAGCACAAAATCAGTTTTATAGAAACACCACAAACCTAGGGAAAGCCAATCAGATTGAAATAAGCAATGAACTCGACATAACTTATAACTTCTACCCAGGGATAGAAACAAAGGACATTTAAACAATTGGAATTCTCTGAATTTAAATAGACGGTTTTTAGATCGGTGCACATCAATCGTGCCTCATCGTATCCATCCAGCAGATTAAAATGTGCAATTCTGTCTGTATGATTTTGTTATTCTCATATTTCTACCCTCTTTACGAATATTATCGGAAAATTATTCTGTATGTTTCCTACTCTTATTACATTAATACGTATATATCACTCACCAGTTGGATGAGGGATGACCTAAAAGAGGGCTATTTAACCACGCCATGAGAGAATAAATATTTTTCAGAAGAACCTCAGATAAGAAATCGGATAGTTTAAAGCATGAAGTCGTTATCTGGTACTTCATCTTTCACCGGACTCACGCTAGATTAAACGGAATTTCATTTAAGGCTTGTAAAAGTTTGATTTTTCAAACACTTATTTCAAAACTTCCTCCAACAGGGACTTGCTAGCTTAGGGATTAGCAATGTTTTTATACTGTTTAGTTTTTTTATTTATTTTATTTATTTACTACTGTATGAATGAGCGAGTGAATAATGAATTGTAAATATGGTATGAATGAGAACATTTATCGCCATTAGTTATTGCCCAATAAGGCAGATTGTAATTTTATCACAATAAAGAAGTTTCAGAGTTTAAAAAAAAAAAAAATTATTTACTGCACATACATTTGTGTTTGGCTAGCACCTTATTTATTTTTTACTATTGTTTATTCATCTAAGGCATCATGTATCTCCATTTCTCTATTCATTTTAGTAATAAAATAGAAAAAGTACGACACAGGTCTTACCGACTATCGCACTTGCTAACTTTACCTAACCTGTCGCTTCGTCTCAAATTGATGATCTATGAATGTGTCCTCCGGCCAGCTCTGCTGTACGGTGCCCCGCTATTAACCCACTTGACTGACAATACAGCCAAATGTCTCCAACACTTCCAGAATGGAATCATGCGAAAAGTAGTCCGACGTACCTCGCTCGAGAGGTTAAAGAACGCTGACCTGCACCCGTTTCTTGGTGTGCCGTCGGTGGGTGTGTTCATCTGCCGGAAACACAGTAAGTTTTTTGACTCGTTGCAGCACCTGGCAAACCCAGTGTTTAACACTATGAACCCACCACCCCTCCCGCATCGATGGCAACAGACTGTTGGGGAAAAATTAGGTTAATATTCAGTATGTAAGTTAGTTTTTAGTTTGATCAAAAAGGTGAGCCCCGTTACAGTTTAGCCCAGTCACGTATAATGTGTATCATTATACTTGTTTATTTTTTATATAATTTTTATAAAATAACAAAACCTGTATATAATGTACAGGAAATACAAAAATAATTTGTAAATAGATTCGCCTGAGGATCTATAAATATATATAATTTAAGTAATAATCTGTAAATTTAAAGGGGCTATGAAAGAAAAAATGAATTTTTTTATTGTCTTCTGCTGTTAAAACGTTCCATGCTTTTAATTTTTTGTTTTAATTGGCATTTACAGATTATTTTTCTTTATTTTCACTCTATTATAAATTACAGAGGACTTGGGCCAGGAATAAAGACTACCCTATCTACTCGGAGACTCGTAACTCATCCCATTTAGATATGTATCGTATTATTTTCAAACAACAGTTTCGTGAAGGCAATCGTCACTGAATTCAGGCACCATCTGCCATAAACTACACCAGCTGTAAGATGGATTTTTTTTGTGTAGTCGACGTTTTAGATTTGTGAGGCATCTGTTTTTGCTCAGTGAAAAAACAATACAAAAAATTACCAAAATATTATTGTCACGTATGAAATTATTACAAAAACTGACATGATTACTTGCCACAAAACAACACCGACTACGAAATACTTTTGTTCTTAGGCTAACTAATCCTCTGGTTTACAGTTTACATTTTAATTTTTATCACTTAGCCTTTCAGGCTCGTTTCGACGGAGGTGGTGAGTAAAAAACAAAAAAACACCATTCCGTTGCAACCGTTTTGTTAAATAAGACAGCATCACTCCTGTTTTTTTGTTTGGTTTTCTGTTTATTTTTTGTCCTTGTACGGAGTGGTTCACATCTCGTTATCTGCGACCGGTTGGCATCGCAGATCGTGAAGATAGCAGAACGTCCCTGCAAAACGACGCGTCGTCCAAAAAACTGAAGACATCTCGAAACTGGCGTTGAAATATGCGAGAACACATGGCTCGGCACTTATGGTCTCGTCTGTTAATATTAATAGATCATCCAAATATTCATTTTTATTTTTTTTTGTATAGTTTTATTGATACTCCCCTTTTGAACTATTAACTACTGGTTTCTTAAATTTTCACTTTGGTTTTTTTTAATAAAGCTTCAGTCTCTTTATAATATTTTTATTGACAATTAAATTATGTTTACAGTCGACGTTTGGCCTGTTGAGGCATCTTCTATTACTATAATTATTTAGATCGAGTCATAAGTAACTTCCGTTTTTT
Organism: Acanthosoma haemorrhoidale; assembly: GCA_930367205.1. Taxonomy (NCBI): domain Eukaryota; kingdom Metazoa; phylum Arthropoda; class Insecta; order Hemiptera; family Acanthosomatidae; genus Acanthosoma; species Acanthosoma haemorrhoidale. The sequence continues at coordinate 110,055,010 of OV884014.1, read as the reverse complement.
TTTTTTATCAAACATTTATTTTGCTCTCATTAAATAGCAAAAGTATAATAATTTTGACGAGTGCAGGACGCTTTTCATGGAGTTTCTCTTGCACTCTTTGCAGCTGCTGAACGTATCTATCCGCAGTAATCGTTAAATTTGACTTCAACAACTCGTGGTGAATTATTCCTTGACAAGCCCACCATACACGCAATAAAATCTTTTTACCATGGATGTTTGCTTTCGGATCTGATAGGGGTGGTTGATCCTTATCAAGCCACTGTCTTTTGTGGACTATATTGTCATAGGTAACCCATTTTTCATCGCCTGTTACAATCCTGTTTAAAAAAGGCTCAATTTTTACCCGTGAGAGCAGACTTGTGGCGATTGACGTGCGATCTTCTTTATTCAGCTCTCTGAGATTGTGAGGTACCCATACTCCTAACTTGCTGACTTTCTTTAATTTCTCCAGGTGGCGGTTAACAGTTTATTGCGGTGTATTCAACCTTCTGTACCTCTTGTTGATTGACGTGGATTTTGCTCCAATATTGCCTTTAAAAGGTTTTCGTCAAAGTCGGAAGGAGGTTGCGCCCTCGTTTCGTCTTTTAAGGTCGTATCCCCAGAACGGAATTTTATAAACCAATTTCTAACTGCCCGATCAGTTATTAGTCCTTCACTATATACACTGCATATTTTTTCAGCTGCCGCCCTAGCTCTATTGCCTTGTTTAAATTCCCAAAAGCATTACATGACGAATATGTACTTTTTGACTCTCCATTTCAGAGGTTAAAAAAAACAGTTTAACGTAACGTGTATCACACAAAACAGTTGACAAAAGACCAACTGAAGCCTCGTCTAAATAGTGAAAACAAAAACTTGTTGTCATGGTAACTCATAGCTGGTAGATACGGACAATAGATTCTACTTAGCTGCATCAGAAGTTACTTATGACTCCACCGGATAATATGTTTTTTTTATTAATAATCATAAAAGTTAATTGAGTAACAGCAGCTTATTCAGGAAAATTTGTAAAACGGCCTCAGTCTACTGGTAATATTGAGGAGTCTTGCACACTTAACTATCGATCAAATTCCTTGAATCTTCGTTGTTCTGGTGTTTTTTTCTTACAATGCCAACGGTACTACAGTTATGTCTTGTAAGGAAACTATTGATCAGCTGTGAGTACCAACAAATGACGGTTAGGTCAACGATAGGCTCAGAAGTCGGAAAACCTTCCTATATAAATTATTTTTCATTAGAAAACTAAGTGTACTCAAGCAGTAATGATGTTTCTTCTAGCTTTGTGTTATTATGTTATTATTGTAGGGTTATTTTGTTGTATATTTATCAATGAATTTGGTTACTCTCCAGACTCTTGTTTCAAATTTCAAATCATTCCATGCGTTCTTTGAGCCTTTGTTACATCTAATTGACTAATGTTTTATGTTGCCTTGTTTATTGTTGTTTGTGTTTTTTTTTGGTTATAGATAGTGTCCCATAATGAGGCGTTGTGGATAAGAACCACTAACTTAGACCAGTACAATCCATTTTGTCTTAAGGTGTAATGGCATAGAGTGATCCATGTATCTCCACCGATATTTAAGCTTAAGTTCAGATGAATACGAAGCAAGTAACGTTAAATATTATCTTGCAAGTTCACGCCTTTAAGGTTGATAGCTGCTTTGCCACCTTGGTGCTGTCAAACAGTGGTCCATTTTGGTGCATATGTTCGGTGTAAATCGTGTAGGAATCGGTAAGATCGTTGTTGTTGCAAGTCAGTCCCTCTGAAAGTACTTCCTCTGACGTGAGACAGGAAGGTGTGCACACTCATTCCATCAACTCCTTCTTCGTACGTCATCAGCCTGAGGATGTGGCGCCTGTGCCTATTTTATTACCGACTGCACATTCCGGTTGACGCCACTCGCTGTCACTTCATTCCGTATTGAAGGGGTACGACTCTTGAAGAATCTGAAGCGGGGGTGGGGCGCTTCAGCAGAAAGTACAGACCATCCTTAGGAATTGATCGGGCCGATATTGAAACCAAGAAGCGTATGAATGTTGTGAAAATATTCATGAGGTGAGAATTCTGAAGACCCATTAGCGTATTTCACAGAACGTCTTCCGGTACATTAATATTCCATAGGACGAAAGTTAATTTAACACTATGCAGAAGGTGAGATTAAATTATTTTATTAGTTTACACAGAAGAAAACCCAAGACAACAAGCACATTAAGGGATGAAAACAATTTTCATTATCAAAAAAGGTTAATGGTTTGATAATGTAATTTGTATGCTTGATGAGGTAATAGTTTGATTATGGTTGACCAACCACTATTATTTGCCCTGTAAAAATTAATTAAATTTTATTAAAACTGGCCATGTGACTAAAGAGAAACAAGATTTATAGATTATTTTAAAAAAATGACGGATCAATTGTTTTCGTATTTATGAACTAAAATTGTCTATTATTATGTCTGTCTTTCCAATATCAAATGAGACTTGCATAGAAAATTTCATGTTTGAACAGGGAATTCGCACAGACAAGCACACTAAAGAAAATCATGATTTCTGATTGGGGGGGGGGAGACCAAGTAATACTAAATAACCCACTGAGCTTTTATATTTATTTATTCTCATGTAGTGAGATACATAGATATATCTAAATAGGTTTACGAAAAATTTAAACGAACAAGGTCAATTTAAAACAGACATCTGTATTTGGGATAATTAGGAATCGGTCATTGAAATATTCGTTACTTGTGAAATTTCTATGTAATTTCTTCTTGCTCCACTAAGGTTGAAGAAAAAGGTTGGATTATGAACTGAAAATCCGCAGGGAATCCGACGTCACAGACAGATTTTTTTTATATTGAAATTCAATCCAACCAATAATAAGTCCACCATGCAATTTTAAACATCAATTTTTTTCAAGTTTTTTTTGGCGGGAACTTGAGATCCTTGACACAAATGTGGCAGGCCCACGATATACTCCGCTGATAAGACTAATTTACTTACGGGCGATGTCGTGTGGACGAGTTGCGTGTCCATACTGATATTGCTTACCTGGAAACAGAATGGATCGTACGTCAGTATATTGCATTAGAATGTTGCAGCTTACTGCAAGCTACAGTAGAATATTCAGTAAAAACCTGTGCCAATACAGCCTTTAGGAGACTCCACGGACAGTGGTTGTGGTAGTCAGTTGAAGTGGTCAATATTACGCTCTCACGGGTGTGAACAGTTCATCGGGGTCAACTCATTGCATACTGTCAATAAAATGCTTATTGAATGAACCGATTGAACCCGAGGATCGATTCTCAGCGGGGAGGATATCCTCCCCGTCGGTGGGTGGTTTGTTTTATCAGGGGTATAATTTGTGATGGGTTATGAAGGGATTGGTGACGGAAAAAATAAATTAACAATAATTGTTATAAAAAATAACGCAAACTGCTTTGAGACTGGCACTGACTTTCATTTCGGCTGACATCGCCTAATTCTGTGGAAGCTTTTTGGTTTTAAGCTTACTTATTACTGACGTTTTAAGCTCCTGTCTAGCATTTCAGTAGTAATATTTACTATAAATAAGTTTCTTTGTTTTGTTTTTTAAATCAAAACTTGTCAAAAATATATATATATATAACTTGTATCAAAATATATATTGTTGTGATATTAGAGATTGTGGCGTTTTTATATAATATTTAATCCAACTTATCAAGAGGGCAAAATAAAAACAAGTGAGAGTGTATGAAAAAAACAAAAGATAGATAGTTGTTGTTGTATCATAATGAACACACACAAAATTACTCTCTAGTTTTAGCCAGTTATAATAAGTTGTTGTTGTGGTTCTGAGAGAACACACACAGTTAGACTCAGGTTTTGGGATCAGCCTGTGATACATGTTAGCTGTAAATTGTGAGTCAGAAAGAATTTAAAATTTCTTTTGGTTAGTGGTATTGGACTCGGCAGAACCAAGAAGAGCCATTGCAAGAAAAGAAAAAGAATTGATTTGGAAATAATTGATGAGAATAAAAGAAGAAGAAGAAGCAAAATTGTAAACAAGTATTTATAAATAATTAATTTAAGTTTATTTTTTTTATGTTTGTAAAATTAAATTCATCTTTTTGCAAGAATTATTTTTCTTAATAGAACCTAATAGTAAATAGTAAATAAAATAAATTTAAAGTTTACAATAAAACTAATTTATTATAAGAACGTAATAATATATATATATAAAACAGCAAACATTGACATTTTAAACTTAAATGCCTACTCACGATAGCACCGTATGAAATATTTATTTTCCTTTTAACTAGTAGTTCAGTAATGACCCTTCATTATTGTTCGCGGATTTGCCTTTCCCAAAACATTAGTTTTATCATTGACGATTAAAATAGACCTACTGCCATTCATATTATTTTAATGACAGCTGTCTTTTGGTACATGTATAGTTAAAAAACAAAACTACACCACAATTGCCACAGGCACCGAGACCATTAATTGAATAGCGTTTGGGAGGATACACACAAAGACCAGAACAACGGCAACACATGGACGAACGGTTGAAAACATAGGCGATTCAGTTTGCGAGAAACCCAACGAGGAAAAAAAGAAAAAAAAAAGGAAACATTTGGCTGGCATCTAATGCGGAAAGCTGAAATTGACTAATTGAAGAAAAAAATAGTCTTTGAATCTTACCATGCTTAAGGTTAGCACTCGAAGTTGTCTCCGAAGCACAAATAATTCTATTTTAAGTTAGCATTGCTGTTTGCTAATGTTGGATGGTCACCAATATAGCCTTCATAGAGTCTAACTATTTAGCAGAAGAAAGATAAAAACAATTTAACCTTTAACTTTTATACCTTTTACCCTTTTAAATAAGGGAACTGTTGTTTCTAGTTTTTTTGGGTCTTTTTGCCCCTGATTTTTTTTAATCACTTCTCTAGTCTATTGTCTGTAAATGAAAGGTTCGGGGAAAGTGTTTAGTAAAAGATGTTTTAGTTTTTGAACATATTTATTCTGGTGGGCAAAAATTAACAATGTCATTTATTCATTGATTGAACAAATGATTACCGCTATTTCTGTTGCGCCATAAAAGTTCACACAAATATGAGTATATCAAACTTCTTCTTGTACCATGTTCTTTTTTGTTTCTTGCCTTTGCTCGTGCCCATAACGATTCAATTCGTTGTGTATGACTACCATTGGTGGGATCTACGAAATTTTGTAACTGATTCACAGTACAATTTATTCCTGGTATGGTATGGTATGGTATAGGATGCCCACATATCTGACATGTTTGTACGGGGGAGAATACATTCTGATATTGTTTTCAGTAGTGTTAAATATAGATAAAAACATTGCAGGAAAGGTGAAAGGTGGCAACCAAAACAATGCCAGATATCAATGGGGTTTTGCCCCTATTCCGGGTTTTTACCCCGTTTTTTTAGTGTTTTTTTCCATATTTTTGGATTTGTTTTGCAAAATAAGGGTGGACACAAAAGGCTGAGGGAGGCACAAACACCTCTACTCATGGAACTCCAGGAACTTGGACACTCCAGGTTGTACGTCGCATAGCCTTGACTGTAAATTCATCGGATAAAAATTTAATAATAAACACTCAAGGCGAAGACTCGCGGCTAATTCCGTTAAACGACGGCCATTCCCCGGAGCAGCTGTGGAACGTAACCTTTTGCGGTCGTTACTTCCCGTGACATTTCCTTTTCTTCATTCCAAGTTCTTACATCTCGTCCGCCTTCAACTTCTATTTCTTCTAAGGCAACTGGTACACGGACCTATACAGTCGATCTTGGTAGGTCTATATAAGTAGCATCTTGCACACTCCGTCGTCCTAGACCTACTCGCGTGGTGGCCTTTATCGGATAACCACCCACTCCCTTACTTCGTAGGAAAAGTACTCTCCTGGGGGATGACACGAAAGATGAGGACGCGAGTAAACTTGGACTTATTAGTAACTTGTCAACATTAAATGGATTTCGTCTGGTAATGAAGGTTATTTTAGTCTATATTTCAGCCTTAAGAGAATTATAATAAACAAGCGGTCGAGCTTTAAAGAAAAGTTCTAAGAAGAAGAACGGTCTAAATGGAGGAAAGTACTTGTAGGAAAAGTACAAAAAAAAAGGGATTTAAAGACACAGCACCTGAAGATGGCCTCAGGATGAAAGAGTTCCTGAAACGTTTAAGAAGGAACAGAGTCCTTGAATTAACGATCTCAAAATCGGTAACGAGTTAAAAAAAAATACTTTATTATTAAAAACAACTCACAATAATGACACAATTGTAATAATAAACTCTATTAATTCAGGAGGATTGTTGTCTGGGTAAGACTGACAGAGAATGGGAGTTTGAAAATGAGCCGGATTCCATTTAACATTTGTGGAAGTTTATCCACAATTCATTTTCTTTGATGAAGCTTTCCATGACCAAACCAACCTTTCTTCCAATACAATGAAGAGCTATGCCCAATACTCGAAGGACAGCGTAAATAGCGTGTTTTGCCAATAGCAGCGGCAAAAAGTAACCGAGTATCGATTTGACATGTTGGTCAAAGGATTGTACCCAGAACCTCCAGCCAGTATAAGGGTGGTACCATGACCACTAGATTGTGGAAGAGATCAATATGCTGTGCAAGTAGAAGTTACATGACTGTCAATATAATATAATATTCCCATCATAGCCTACAGCGTCAAAGCAGGAAGGCGGCAAACGCCGGCAATATTAATCAGCGCCGTCAGTCTCAGGACTTGAGTCATCGAAGGATGCGGTACTCATATGTTGGCCTGACGCAGACGCGCGAAAACTTACGCACTGAGCAGAAGAGAAACCACTATAGTCCCTCCTTCATACGTCATCAAAAATTATGGAAATCAGCATATATTATACATAAATGAATCTATTTACAATATATATATGTTCCTGTACCTTGGCTACATTTTATTCAATTTTTAATAATTTTACATTGTGATTTATGATTGTTATAAAGGTATAATGCTAATTATACATTCACTGTCTAAACATGTTTAAAAGTGATGAGGCTCAGCTTATGAACAACAAAATCTTGACCTAATTTTCCCCGACAATCTGTCTGTTGTCATCGATCCGGGAATAGTGGTGGGGTCATAGTTTTAAACACTGGGTTTGTTAGGTGCTGCAAGGAGTCAAGATATTTCAAGTGCCTCAGGTGGATATAAAATTTAAGGGGGACAATCATAAATAGATAAATAATATTAACAACAGATTCAACGGTTTTCAAATTACGTTGACATATATGTATTAATTTTAGCAATGAAGAAATTTTTTTTTGATCTGCCAAAAAGATACATCATTAAACCACTTGGTGATGTGTTCCATTTATTTCATCAATGTAATCAATGTAAACAGCTTTTAAACTAGTGTTAAGTTAGGAAGCAGATAATATTGCATAAGGACTGTGATAAGCCTTAAAGACAGCTGACGATGAAGGACCGTCGGAGAATGGTGAAAAGGGAGAAGAAAGACGAGGAGTGTCATAAAGGCGGAAGTTGGGGGAGATCTCGAGAGGCACAAGAAGGGGGACCTCGTTAGCATGGATTGTCGAGTGGCTGGAGCTGGAAGGACATCGATCTACCACCGCAGTATTTCTTCAAGGGGGAGGTATTCTTTGTCCTCCAGAAGTTTTACCCCCAGAGCTTATGAATTAATACTGGGATATCACAGGCAATAGCGAATGCCATGTCATAATGTATAGGCGTGAGGCCTATGGTTACACTTAAGGATGGAATAAGGTCAGTATCACCTTTCAAACGCTGTGACTCATCCGGTATTTAGAAGTCATTCCTATAACAGGATAATTCCAAAGAAAATGTTAAATCCATCTTTTCAAAGGATAAACAAGAAAGTCAATTTACCAGGTGGAATAGCTCCGCCAATTAAACCATAATTTATTTTTTTTAACATTTTCAGCGACCCACGTCGCCATTACCAAGCGCAGTAAAATAATTGATTGCTAAGACACGTGGGAAAGAATTTCATTTAGGTACCTATCGATCGTCATTGACCGGTATGTCCATCGTCTGTCAGTCTGTCTGCCTGAATACGTTTTCTATGATAGCAGCCTTAAAACTGATTAGGCTTTCTTTCTGAGCTTTATTACTAATCATTTACATCTGTATAGCATAATCAAAGACTTCAGACACATAACGAGATATTAAAGAAACGATAGAATCAAATAACACGATGATAAAATCCAATTGATAAAAATACAAAAAATAGCCAAGGCAGGACGGCTGACCATAAACAGACTTACCTATATTCAGGATATCGTAGAGGAATGCGAAGGTATAAAAGAATTAAACCGATTGGACAAAGTACCAGACCGATGCAGCAGGAGAAACGTGAAACATAATTAAACGAAACAGAGTGGTCCCCAAACAGGAGTAGGGATAACTTTGGTATTAAAATCCCAAGGTTGTCGTGTTCCCGTTTGTGTTCTACATTGCTGTATCTGGCGTCTTCATGGTGCCCATGCTAGACCCTCATTGCTTTGGTCCCGTCTGAATCCACATCGACTGCAGTATAGTATTATATAATTCCAATTCATTAGTTTGATGAGAATTAATTATATTTCAAATTCGTTTCTTATAAAAACTACTTGGTGCGTTTAATTCGGCATCCTTAAAAGGACATGATTTTTCATTAACTAGTTTAATTCCATGCAAGTACGCTACAATATATATTTAATACATAGACAGATCATGTAATTATACAGAGGTCAAAAATACACCTTGACCACCCTAGGCACTCGCAGATATACCCGATAACTCTACCGAGTACAAAAAGGCATGACACAAACATGAAGGCTCAGATGCGGACCAGCTGGAGTGTTCAGAAATAGCTTGTCCGTGGCGTATTGATTTCCTCTTTCACTTTAGGTACGGAACCTGAGGGAACACTCTTCCTCCTCTCGGAGGAGGATGTAAACAGAGGATATCTGTAGCCCAGGTCTGGAGTAGTGCCAAAGAGGTCTTTAGTAGATATGATGAATGGACTCCGGTGAGCTGATGTTGTTTTCTAACTTCTCATACCTTAATACTTTTTCATAACTCTACATTATCTCATAGTAAAACACTTATTATGCGCAATTATATTTGCATTATTGGCGAAACGTACAGGACGAGTAAACCAGTTCCAAGCTGCGCAAACACTAACATTATTACACTTGACTCTGGAAGTGGGAGGCATAAGACCCACTGGTGGGTTGTTACTTTTGTCGAAAACCTATTTATTATTTACTTATTAGAAGACAAATTTCATTCATTGCTTGGTTCGTCATTTGGTTAATTCTGCTATACACTGTAATCGCAAGATTAGAAATTTGTAAGCAAATGTTATTTCACACGTAAGAGTCATTACTGACTTAGGTATTGGCCATTTAGCGAAGAAGTTGAAACAAACACGCATGAAGTCATAGCAGCTTACCCACTTACTGACTTCCCCCAATCTATCACTGTGCCTTAAGCTCAGTGTGCTAAAGTGTGCTCAGGCCTGCTCTGCTGTACGGTGCACCGCTTTTTCGCCATTTGACTAGAGCGACAGCAATGCGACTCCAACAATTTCAAACCGGCATACTTATTAAAGTGGTCAGACACACTGCATTCCAGCAGTGGAGAAACAGTGAGCTCCACGAAGATTTTGAGCTGCCTACGGTGGATGAGTTCATTTAACATAGACATATCAAATTCTTTGATCCGCTGCATTATATGACAAACCCAGTGTTTAACACGATTAGCCGTTTCCTCATCGATGGTAACAGGCAGTCGAAGATGGAACTCTCCAGGATTAAGTTAGTTTGTAAGTTGCATAGTATGCAGTACAAGGCACCATTTAAAGGTCATTGCATATTATGTCATTGTATATAGTTGATTTTTTAAAAATAAATATAAAACTATGGGTAAATAATAAAAGTGGGGCGGAAATTTACAAAGCCGTATTTTTCCCTTTGTATTGTAATATGGTGAAGCGTCTTTAACTAAAAGGAAAAATCTACACGTCTTCCAAAATAAAGTTAGTTGCACAGTCGTCCCGTGGTTTATCAGAAACTAACAGGCCTACGAATAGATTTCATCAAGAACAAATATTCTAACTTCCAGAACTGATATAAATAAGAATAAATAGAAGATATGTTCAAGAATAAAAATTTAAACTATAAAAAGTTCGTTTTCATAATCAAATATGTCATCCCTTCATTTCAAGTAGATGGGCATTAGTCCTTTGGCGAGCTGGGAATCGAACCAGGGTCTTCCCGCAGTCAGAAGTCTTAAAGAATTAAGAATGGTGGTTTAATAAGGTTTAGCAGCAAAACCTAGCAGCTGGTTCGTCCTTGCACTTTCTACCGTGCATAATTGCATAAGATTCATACATGACAAATGGGCTGCTAACAGGCAGCACATTGCATAAACAAGGAAACACTGCCCGGCCGGGAGAAATAGTGCACTGTATGCAGATATCTAAGAGACTGCAATGCGGAAGACTCACTGCAGGTAGGAACGACCGTGTGCATACATGCAACTGTGTATATATTCTCTCGTACATGTTTATCATTGCTAGGCAAAGCTTACGCGAATCTATATTTGTATTTATATATTTCACCTGTTGGTTCTACTGTAATATCTCCCAAACCTGAGAGCACCTTATCGATTCAGTTGGATTAGTTTGTAACAGTGACTAAAATACCAAGAAATTTAACAAGCAAACAAATTTAGCAGGCTTTGTTTTAATAAATATTTTAGCTATTATTATTTCGTTTTAACAGATGCATTTATTTAGTGAAAGGAAATTTTTTAGCCGAAAAAAAAGTCCTAAGAACTACTTAAGCAGGAAAGGAAATTCAGAAAAAAATATTTTGTAAAAATCGCCGAGCAGGAGCCACCATGATAGTTAAGGTTTTTGTCAACTTCAAAAATTAATATTCGATCTGACATTTGAGCGAATTCGCGGTGAACCTAGATCGACACTTTTGCGAAGTTCTTCTAGAACTCATCCCTTCCAAGTTCATGAAATTCCATAGTAACCTATCCAACCACTCATCCCTATAATCCTCCTTGGACTCTGAAACGGCAGTGGCCTCGTGACCTCCTATAAATGCGCAACAGTGGGAGTCCTGGCAATGGCCAGTTTCTCCAATCATGTCCTGAGCGTATGTGGCTCTCGCGCTCTTCGTCAGCCTCGCTCGTATTCGATGGTGTGGCTAGTGGGGGACTTCCCAGGACTCCGCTTCCTCTCTCGCATGCGAGGGAGGCAACAACCGTGTGTACTTGGGGGGCCCCTGGGCTGTTTGTAAATACTGCATGAATGTGCGAGCGAATGATGTATTGTAAATATGGTATGAATGAAAACATTTATCTCAATTATTTATTGCCTAATATAAGGCAGATTGTAATTTCATCACAATAAAGTTAATTTACTATTTATTATAGTACTTTTTAATAATTTTTTTTCAGTGTACATAAATTTCTGTTGTTGTCACACGGGTTCGTCACTTTTGAAAGAGGAGATACAAGAGTTCGCCCTTACCCTCATTGGCACCTCGATGTGGTCCAGGACAGATTTAGACGGAGGTCAAGCCAAAAAACTGCCGCTATTCATACTCGTGAGTTAATACCCACGTCTACAGATCGGTTTATTGTCGATATAATGTTCCAGATAATTTACGCCTCCCTACAATATAATAACGAGGTGTATTTTGGCTTTGGTTAGGCCTATCAATTTTTATATTGTTCTGCATTGTATTCTGTAGATAAGCAGTACCTTAGCTCAATTATTGTTAACCTCATACAATATATACAATCTAGCAACCCAACAGTACCAGTATGTCCAAAAGAAATGTATATGCAATAAATAGGAATTTGAAGTATTCGCAGGTCATGGAGTTTAGTGTCAATTGGTATTGTAAACTACAGATTAAAATAAAATAACTAAGATAGCAATAATAAATTTTAATATAAATAGCATGTTTTAATATTAAAAACATATAAAACCAAAATGTATTTTAAATAAAACCTAAAAGTGGAAAAAAAGAAGTTTTATTTACACTGGAGAATATTTTATTATTTATATGCCCTCTAGAAAACCACATATGAAGAATTTCATAACAGTTGTCTTCCAAAAGCAATGTGTGAACTTATCTGTTTTTCTTGAGTTGATCGTTCGAATCTTGAAACTACATTTTTAAGTAGAGAATAATAATCCAACACTATAAAAATACATTTTGGTTTTATATTAAAACATACTGTTTATATTAAAATTTATTATTGCTATCTTAGTTATTTTATTTTAGTCTGTAGTTTACAATACTATTTATTACTAAACTCCGTGACCTGGGAATACTATATTATTATATTTTTTTTTCAAGTTCCTATTTATTGAATACACATTTTTTGGGCATAATAATAATAATGGTAGGGTTCTAGTACATTCTCTAGTTAATAAAAAGTATAACTGACAGTATGTCCAATGTATTTACACATAAAATAGTCATAAAAGAGTTGCTGCTAATTTTTACGTTTAAGGGGATTCGTCACTATCAACAATAGTTTTTCATCCATCAGTTTTATAATGCTAATATTATATATATTAGCGTATAATATCAAATATAATATATCATATTATATATAATAATGCTAAAAGTAGAAGCAAGCCCCTTCTAGTGTATACCTGCATCGTGACTTCATGGAAGTCACTGATGGTTCCTGTTATTTTTTAAGTAAGCGACCTCATCCCTCCCTATTCTCGGAACTACCCTTCTCTTATACACATAAGTCTCAGCTTTAGTCCCCACTTGTTTCCCGAACACTAGTCCCTAAACATCCTTCCCAGTATGTAGTAACGTAACTCTTAATATTTGTATATACCAGTGTATTGCTTGTACTTCATAAAAAAGCTTTTCTTCATTTTCTTTTAAAATACTCTCCCCTACAAAGATTATTTAACTCATCGACAATACATTTCATCCAATATAAAGATGGCACATTTTGGCAATGGAAGAAAGTTCTTGAAATATATTTAATATCACGGATGAAAATCTCAACAAATTTCAAATCGTAAGTACATTAACTCGGCAGAACAATGTAATAAGAAATAATACTACAGCTGATAATAAAAACAAAACATAAAAAGTATTCATCGACTGCCAGGAGGCACTGGATCTATTTCTGTGAGTTGCATCATCCCCAACGGTCCACGATTCACAAATTGAAGATGCTGATCCTATAGAAGCCCGGTCTAATAATACCATTCCCATTCCAGGCCATCACTAATAGTTATTGTAGGTCTATTGTAGTACAACAAGATGGTAGCCCAACCACTTCCTCCGGCTCCTGGAGAATATCAATAGGCCTTCCCTAGGCTAGGCTGGAGCCAGTACACTGGAAGAACTTCAACTTCCACACTCATGAGTATGTCCATTATTAATTAGTGATGTATCGAACAATGGTACGTCTTTTGTATTTTTTGTCTATTCCTTTGTTATTTCCGCTTGTAACAAAAGTATAATGATGTACATTATACATCCATTTTCTAAACACGTGTAAAAGTTATGGGACCATGTTTAACAATTATGTGATTCATCTAAGGAATCATAGACTTAAAACTAATTTATATCAAACAACAAAATCATAACTTATTTTCCCCGACAGTTGCCATCGATGCAGGAGAGGTGGTGGGGTCATGGTGTTAAACACTGGTTATGTCAGGTACTGTAACAAGCCAAAAAACTTGATGTGTCTCCGGCGGATGAGCTCACCCGCCGACGGCACACCAAGCAATGGGTGCAGGTCAGCGTTCTTCAACCTCTCCAGAGAGGTATGTCGGACCACTTTTCTCATGATCCCATTCTGGAAGTGTTGAGACTTTTAAGCTGTATTGTCAGTCAAGTGGGTAAATAGCGGGGCACCATACAGCAGAGCTGGGCGGAGGACACATTTATAGATCATCAGATTGAGACGAAGCGACAGGTTGGGTGAAGTTAGCAAGTGCGATAGCCGGTAAGACCTGTGTCCTACTTTTTCTATTTTATTACTAAAATGAGTAGAGAAATGGAGATGCCTATCCATTTTAATACCCAAATAGTGCATTGAGAAAGCTGGTGAGTTCTCTTGCCCTCCTATAGTACAGGATTTTGGCAGAACAGCAATACATTAGGTTAAGACCGTTAAAGAGTCCAAGAAATGCTGGGTCGTAAATAAGACCCATATACCTTACAGACTTCTGGCAATAGTTGAAATTAATTTAAATTTACCAAAGGTAGAATTAAATTAATATAAATTGAAATTATAATTTTTACTATCTATAACCGTTAGAGAGAGACTATTCATTTACAAATAATAGAAAAATCAAGAAAGATCTTATTATTAAATTATATATTTTGATTAATGTTTCCACAGTTGATCTATTCGAGAACTGGCTTTCGTTTCTACCCTCATACCGGTATGGTGTGGTCCATTTTATTCTCAAATTTAAATACTACTGTTTAATTGAGTCCAGCAGCATAGACATAGAGAGAAAACTTGCAAAAAAAAAAGTATTTTTAGTTTATAATATTACAATATAAATTACTATTTCGCCCAACTTACGCCTATTTTAAATACATATGTGTCTGGCCTTTTCTAATAAAAACAAAACAAAATACAGTTCTAAAAAACCATAAATCTTTAAAAAAAGTAAAGAAAGAAACTTTATGTCACTTTGTTTCTGTTAGACTCTGACGAAGTGTTAATAAACAACCTCCGACTGAATGTCTAGAAATCACTTCCGAACCTCGAATGAAAAAAAAAAAGATCATTAATTCTCGACAGGATCTCACAAGGACCAGTGCTGTGTCCCTCTCTTCCAGTCTCATCCCGGGTTCAGTAAACCCTACAACTATTATAACTTTACAATCTATTTACAATAGGAAAACTTTTTTGTATTTATTTTTAATACTCAGTATAAAAATCCCTAAATGAACCGTTTTCCGTGTCAATGGGAAAGATTCAAGTATTCAAATTAAGAGTTGCTCTAAGAGAGAAATGGGCTAAACAGTCATCTCAGATTAATCAAATTCAAGTTGAAGTTTCTAATACTTAAATAATATTATGCTAATATTCAATGCATCTACTTCAAAACAAAAGTAACATATAAATATGTAGATATAGATAAATATGTATAGATATGCATGGAGGAATTTAGCCGCAACAATTCGTCCACTGATAATAATTAAATGTATACGTCCGCCTTTAAATCTAAAACAGCTAGCTGTCTGAACCAAAGCAGGACTGCTTGATAAACAAAGTCATACTTACAAACATATACATTATGGCATGTATAAGTAAATATACATTATGGCATGTATAAGTAAATATAATACTAAACAAGGCTAAATAATAGTATTTCGTATCCAATATTTTACTAGAAACAGTCTAAGACAGTATCTCATTTGTATTCTATTTCTACATTTATGTTTCTAGGATTATGTGTCTATTTAATCTATCCTAAACATTGAGATATAACGGCAACTATAAATATCTGAGATGAGATTGTCCGTCAAATTCAGATTCGAATTATATAAGAGGTTATAATTTAAATCTATTCATAGAAGCTAAGGGTTGCTGTGTTATGAAATGCTAAAAAAAAGTTGGCAGCCATCGCAGACGTGTTGCCTTACTACCGTTGACCCGGGTCGTTAAATCTAGAACAGCCTTTGGCCGGGGTTCTCTTCTTTTCTCCTTTAAATTTACTTTTATAGTCATTATTTAGGAACCATTCTAGCCCCAAACGTATTTTTGTGGTAAATATCCTGTCATACCAAGCGGCTTCCTAGTTTTAATTGTAAATATTTAAAACATACATAAAGACAAAAGAACTTTTGGTTGCAAATACTTAAAGCCTACATAAAAATTAAAAAAAAAGACTTTTAATTGTAAATATTTAAAGCATACACAAAGACAAAAGGACTTTTGGTTGCAAATACTTAAAACATACATAAAGATAAAAAAAAAAAAAAAAGGAGTATTTTAATTGTAAATATTTGAACATACATTGAATAATAAAAAAACGTCTACTTTTTTCCTTGGGACGACAACCCTCGTTCTGTTTCAAATAGGTTATTTACTAAGCCTTAAGATATTTACAAACGCATACATATATATTTTAATACGTAGTACATGGCCCCAACTAAATATCGTGAAGCAATTAAAAGTGAAATGGAACCAAATGTGGAATAATACCACAAGCTCAACAAAAATATTATTACAAATTTTATCTCATCCGAGATTTAGTCAAGTTCCGTCAATTGATTCTCCGACCGCTTTTATTTTACGAAACACAACAAGTGAATGCCCTCCCGATAACTGAAATATGATAAAGGTCTTAAGTCCTCACTCAGGTTGAACTTTGACCGTGTTTTATTGCCAATAGCACTCCAAAAAATCCTAATCTACATCAATTAATTCTTAAAATAATTTAACATTGGCTCCGATATTGCTATAAATAAAATTAAAAATGAAGTAAGATCAAAATGAGGAATCAGCTTTGAGTTTTCCCGAGCAGTTGCCAAAATAACCATACTCATAAAAACAATTATTAATTTATTAATATTAGTTTATTAATTTTACTGATATATGCTTGCTTATCATGAATAATCGATTTGCTTCGAAAATATAGAGAAAAAAAACAAGTGACGGGTCACTTCAACATCACCGCCTGGGCATGCGTACAACTATTTCGCTTTATTACTGTTCATGTGTGTCATGTATCAGTGTTACTGAAAGTATTAGACTTTTCAATTTGAACTTACTCAATGGCAACAATAAATGTTCAACTATTTTTTATCAAGTGTATGATTCTATTGCCTTATAATTTTCTTGTAAACTATATTATTTTTAATGCAAAAATAGCTTTATAAAAAATTAAAAAAACTGAAGGACTTATTGTATAAGATGCTAACTTTCTTTCAAAGAAAAGACAGGCCACTTTTTAACATCTCATGTTTGAGAAAGACAAAATTTAGTATATTTTAATTATTAAAAAAAAATTTTAAGACACATTCAGTGTAAGAAATGTACCCCCATTTCAATGTCATTATTTTTAAAGTATGAACAGTTATTATTCAAATTTACATTAATTTTCATTTGTGTAAACTACAATTTTTTTTTTATAAATATTGATTGGCTGACACAGGCCATAGACAAGTTATGGCTTGATAAAAACTATAGATGACTTCAAGTTGATTTTTTAAATTGTCACCGAAATGAGAAAATAAATTTTTATTGACAAGCATACCGGGGAAAAGACTGTTTATCCTAAACAAAAATATGAATATGATTAATAATAATAGATAAAACTGATAATTTATAATCATTTTAGCCACTTATTTTGATTTATTTTTTAATAATTAATTTTTAAAGCTTAATCATCGAATGTTTTTCAATCAATAAGCTCATATTACAATTTTACTACAATATTACAACTCATGTTATAATTAGTCAGTGAATATTTAATACTATCAGTACCAGACAATTTCTAATGAAAACATTTTAGCTTAATCAGTACTATTATTTTTAAAGTTTATAATTTCTATAAACTAAATTCATTAACTAGAGTACCTTGCTACAAAAAAATAAACCAATTCACCTCAGGGCGTTTACTGATTCTAACTTTCAACATAATATAAATTGATCTTATATTTTCATGTGAACAAAGTGGAGAAAAAAATGAACCGGCTTTTCTTTGAAATATGAAAAAACCACTTGAGGAAAAATCTGAAACCTCCAGAAACCATACAAGTTGTTCTTTGAAATATGAAAAAAACCACTAGACGAAAAATCTGAAACCTCCAGAAACCATACAAGTTGTTCTTTGAAATATGAAAAAACCACTAGAGGAAAAATCTGAAACCTCCAGAAACCATACAAGTTTTTCTTTGAAATATGAAAAAAACCACTAGAGGAAATATCTGAAACCTCCAGAAACCATACAAGTTGTTCTTTGAAATATGAAAAAAACCACTAGACGAAAAATCTGAAACCTCCAGAAACCATACAAGTTGTTCTTTGAAATATGAAAAAACCACTAGAGGAAAAATCTGAAACCTCCAGAAACCATACAAGTTTTTCTTTGAAATATGAAAAAAACCACTAGAGGAAATATCTGAAACCTCCAGAAACCATACAAGTTGTTCTTTGAAATATGAAAAAACCACCAGAGGAAAAATCTGAAACCTCCAGAAACCATACAAGTTTTTCTTTGATAAACCCGAGGCGTTAAAATTTTAGATAATTAATATAGGGTGCATAAAACTGAAAGGGAATATCCGGTTTCGAATCTCTTCTACTTGAGGCGTAAGAATAATTTTAATCGTTCACTTCGACAAAGACAGCTCTAGAACTAAACGGATTATTTTAGCTTTCTATCTTAGTATTGCATAAGCGAGGATTGGGACTTTCGCAAGATCTGCTGAAGAAGAAAAACAAGAATCTCGGCCACCTTGATCCGAAGAAGATTGAAGCCATACCCCTTATAGGTTACCTCTGCCTTGGATATCTAGCCCAGCTGTATCTTACACAGCTTCCACGATCTCATATATAACCAGATCAAGGATTCTCCCACACTAGCCGCTGCCTTCACGATCTGTTCGCAACAGTTCCGCGAACCGGCACTTATCTGTTGGAACGGTTAATTGGTCCCAGCTGGAGTTGGACTGGCTCACATTCGTTCACATGTAGTCAATGTTTTGACTAAATTGACAATATTTAAGTACACCCCACTAAGATGATGATCCTCTAGCAAATGGTTAGCAAATATGTAGTTAAGTGCGTACACCAGAGGTACGTGGAGGCCCAGGCCTGCTATAGACAGGTCTCGCTCTCACTTTCTTTTCATAGCTGTTGTGAATAATACCCTCTAGAATTGCAATTTTCTAATTTTAATTTAAAATTATTAATATTTAACAGTCAATATTTGTTTTACTTAACTCTTATTTGTATCTGAAACGCCTAAGGATGACAACATAGAGTTAGTAAGTGCCATGGCGAGTCAATCATTTTTGATGCGGTTCATTCACTCTGTACATACAGCCCTAATCTAGCTCCTCCCAAGCTTGACTTCATCAATGAATTAACTACAGTAAAACCTCGCTAATCCGAGGTTGAAGCGGGTAAATGATTGAATTAACCGAATATGAAACAATACATGTGTTTTATAGATTATTTTTATTTATTTATAGTCTTTATTACATTCTTGTTGCTTTATAGGATAATATACAACTGAATTAAACAAAACAACAAATAACTCAACAACAACTACGTGGTCCAAGACCGTCACTTGATTCTGCTGAATATTTTATTTATTTATGTATTATTATTTTTATTTTTTATTTTACAGTTTGTGATCCCCACTCACATTGCTACACAAAGACGTATTTTAGCCTGAATTTTTTTTTTTTTTTTAATGTAAATGGGGTATTGTGGTCTCTAATGAAAAGAAAATGTTTTAACTCACTAGATACATGACTAAAAGATTGAAGTTTACCCTTGAAATATTTGACTTGATAAAATAACATCCAGGCTAAATTTTTAAAATACGATTAAAAAAAATAAACTGTAAATATTTTATTAATGCAGATTAATAGTAGTAATTTTATATCCTGCCACCCTTCCTTAGCAAGAATTTTACATGGCATTTTATTCAATCATCGGTTATAATAAGTGCAATACTTCATTTAATATTTTCTACTGAATAGCAAATTTCTTTTTCCAAATGAAGAGTAAATAAAGGTAACACAAAATGCCAATTTCGGTCTGGTTTGATTTAAGATTGATAACATCTAGGGTATGAGGAGTGGGATATTAAAAAGTGTAATAAAAATATAAATACATAGAACTTAGCTTTTAAAATGATTTAGATTTTAAATGACGATTTAGAAAATTATCTGTTCTCTGCGTAAAGTCTGAAGCTTTAAATTTTAAATATATCATTCTCAAGTTTTACGATGTAATATGCTCTTGTATCACTATGATAATAGATTTTTAACATTAATATTTAATATATCTTGTTAATTTATTTTTAGGAAACTCTTATTTTTCTGTAAGTAAATGAGGGAGTTGGTATTATAACTATAAATCTCCTCTATTTTGTCAAGTTGAATTCCATGACTTTTCCATCAGCCGAAAAATTCTGCTCACTTATTTTTTGCATGCGATTGCTGTCTCTTTATCGGTCCGGATGGATAGTGGATAATGGAGTATCTTTTTTCCGTTCTCGGTCAAGCCAAATCCATATGGCGTCGTCTAATATTCTTCATAGCCATCATTTTACGTCGCCAGTTTTTGTAACGTTTGGAGAAATTCGCATCGTAAACTCTCCGGTTAAGTGGCCTGGGGTTGTACTTCAAAGACCTCCGCGATCTCCCCCCCCCCCCCCGGTTACTTTATGATCTCGTGACATTTAAATATCATATGTTTTAATAAGTTAACTTAATACATTAAAGAATTTCTTAGCAGACTACCTTACGAGACTCCAGCTCTGGTGCTGGAGTCTCAAAGCAAGAGCCAACATTTCTATGTTGAAGTTAAGAATACGGAGGATTCGAAACGTTAATGGTTTTTCGAGAATTTTCCCTACAACTTGGAATAGGATATGTCTATAAGAAGAAGTATAATAGGAAGGTATTTGATGCCGTTACGATCTCCGTAAGCTTCCGGAAAATGAGTTGCTCTCCACAAAAACGTGAATAAATAAAGGCTTTAGCTGTGAATTTGGCGGTGGATCCGTTGTCAGACATGTCTAGTCTAATATCCATAACCACGAATCAACCTCCCGGTGTGATATTCGGACATGCCAATACCGTCCACTACAATCTGAAGAGACTTGAGAATACGCACATTATTAAGAAAAATCTATACGAAAATGTCAAAATTCAATATGAGGGTTTAGACTTCAAATCAGTAAATACTCAAATTATTTTTTAAGTGTGAGAATAAAACAAAAAAAAAGTAACCGGAGCAGAGGCCTGTAATTTATCGATGTGTTTATTTTATTTTGGCACAGAGTACTTGGCGTAAATAGCGCATAGCATAAATAAAAAAACTGCAAGCGCAAGAATGCAGACAGCGCAGGCCCGCGTCGCTGTTCTTTTGGCGTCAGCGGGGTTGTATTTATAAATTAACCGAGCATTGTTTAAAATGCAGGCGAGGACCGACAGACTGGTGACACCGCAGATTTGTATTCCCCTGATCCATCAGGCGAATCAGTGATCGGAATTTTATTTCCCTCAGTCTATAATTAGCTTTTGATGAGGGACTTAAACGGGATCAACGAGTCACAAAAGGAGACATTTTGAAAAATTGTAACGGGATATTCATCGTTCGATATTTGGCTCAATGGATGAGTATGTAAGTGATGCGGTGTGCCTGACCCTTCAGTACTGACCACATCACCTCCTTTGGCCCCAAGAGGAGACAGGGGGCGCATATGTTCGCTAGAGCGCTAGAGTTCTTACACCTCAGTTGGCAGCCCTCCATTGCCGGGTCAGAAATACAGCCCTTGTTCCGGCCGTTCGCTGCCAAACATAATCGGAGGCAGAACTTTGATCGCATCTTTACTTTTCTCTTGTTATTTTATTTTCAAATCTGAAGGAAAGGACTTCAAAATGTTATCAAATTTTTATAGGTTTTGTTTTTGTCGTAATTGTAACTATGTACTTTCTAGTTGATCTGATATTTTCAGTAAGGTGGTTTAGCATATAAAACAAATTTCGTTTGTAGGTGAAATATTGCACATATATGTTTCGCTCTGTTTTTTGTCCACTTAGATTCCATTTGATGGGACGTGAAAAGTACCGTAAACTTCTAGAAACATGACGAAGCGCTATTACATAACTAACTCGCCTTGGTACGTATCTAACAGAACCTTACCCAAAGACTTGAAAATATCACCCATAAAAGAAGTTATTTAGTAGGCAGCTAACGCCAACTATCTGAAGTATTAAAATAGATTTGACCAGTAAACATCAACTTGTACACGCTCTCAAATATTTTCTTGCTACAATATCTTTGGATTTTTTTTTTTCACATTACTGCGTTTTCTCCCATTTCGGACATGTGTCCCTAACCATAGGGAAAAAATAATGGAGTTAAATTCAGTAGACAAATTTCACGAAAGACTACAAGGGTTTACAAATTAACACTTTATCTTCAAAGACACTTCCCGAAAACACTCGCAACTTGACTTGCTCAGGGTGGCACCTGACAACTTAAAGACTTCCTCATCATTTACTAGTGTTAATTTATTTTGCCGTCGTAAACTGTATATGCTGTTTAAATAAATAAGTCATTGAAATAATTATTTTTCTATGTTTTGGGTATTAGTGAACTATAATGACAATAAAAAAAAAGTCATTAAAACTGAGATTATTATAGGGCTCGTATGTGCCCTTGGTCGTTTATTAAGTAGTTACGTATATTTCAAATAGGAAATTTTGGTCATAATAGGTGTGAAAAAGTATTTAACTCTTTAACTGGTTGTAAGTTGTAATCTAATCTTCTAAAACGGAGTAAAAAAAAACACAACTTAAAATGGCAAGACTGTAATCATTATATTATAGTATTATTGCAGTTTTTATTTAAATGTTGGGAGTGATTTGTTCGTAAGTTGTCGTAGACAGCAACACACTTGTACGCACACTGTTTACCAGAAGACATGATCACAGTTGGCTGCGGGCTCCATCTTTGTAAACATATATTTTCACTCGCACAGCTGTCGACAAGCATAAAAAAAAAATTATATATACACTTTTTAACGTTGGAATAAATAACAGACAATAAACATAAATAGATTCTACATTTGTCACGGAGGAGGCCCAATTCGATTTTTGGGATGACATGCGCGATCATGTCCTGATAAAAAATATATATTGCGTGTTTTAATTTTTTTTTAAATATCATTATAAATCATTAGAGCTGTCATTGACATCAACCAGTGCTTTGTTTCAAAGTCATGATACTTCATAACCTGATGATGCTAAAAAAAAAAATTATCAAAAATATTGCTCATATATGTTTCGGTCTGTTTGTTGTCCACTTATTTGATGGCACATTGACGTGAAAAGTACTGTAAACTTCTAGAAACAAGACGAGGTGTCATTATATAACTAACTCGCCTTGGTACGTATCTAACAGAACCTTACCCAAAGACTTGAACATATCATCCGTAAAAGAAGTCATTCTTAGATTTAGTTGATACGTTTCACAAAAGACTACAAGGGCTTACAAACATAGACACTTCCTGAAAACCCTCCTCGCAACGGGACTTGCTCAGGGAGGCAATTGACAATTAAACACTAATTAATAAATTTAGTAATTAATTTTTCTTACTAAAGTAAAATCGTCGTCCTTCATTTCAATAATATGTATTGTGAGCTTAATGTAGATTACTTACAAAAAAATAAGTTATTAAAATTGTTTTCAGAGCCATAACGAAACCCTTCAGTTCGTGACTTATTATATTTTGGTTTAATTTTATTATATAGTGCAAATAATAGCGTATATTAACTACCGAGATCACTAATAGTGCATCCACGTGAGAGAGGAGGAGCAGCTGGGAGATGGAGGAGTGAACAGCCATAGATAGCTGCTGGGGAATGTTGTGAAGGCCAGCTGACCGTAGCGAATAACATTAATATACCCACCACCTGTTTCGACAATAAGTGAGAACTTTCTGCATAGTTACGCTCCATTATCCTTTCTCGTCCAATCTTTGTATATCTGGGCATCAAAATGGACATACACCTCCATTTTAATAACCATTTTGCGAGGAAGTAGAAGCATACTCGCACGAAGTCTTACCGGCTTACGCCTGTATTGACTTCCCCCAATCTATCACTGCGTATAAAGCTACTGATTTGCAAGAGTGTACTCAGGCCTACTCTGCTGTATGGTGCACCGCTTTTTCGTTATCTGACTGAAGCGACAGCTCGGCGACTCCAACAATTTCAAAACGGTATACTGATGAAAGTGGTCAGACATACTTCATTCGAGCAGCGGAGCAACAGTGAGCTTCACGAGTTATTTGATCTGCCTAAGGTGACATATCAAATTCTTCGATTCCTTGCAATACTTGACAACGCCGGTATTTTACACGATAACCCCCGCTCCGCTCTCCTATCGATGGCAGGACGCTGTCGAGGCAGGTTCTAGTTTTTAAGTTTTTAGTTTGTAAGTTTCCCATATTGTAAACTGAAGGTGAGCCCCATCACCTAGTCCTGTCTATTTTGATACTGTACTTTTAACTTCAAAAAGAAATGTTGAATTTGTAATTCTACCCTCCTTCAAATGCATCTGAGTATGCAGCACGAGGAGAAATTCTGTAAATCTTGTTCATTGTACTTTGATCATATTTTTGTAAAAAATTAAAAAAAAACTAAATTTTATACTGACGTCTAGAGAGCGGGGTGGTCAGGAAACCCTCCAGGGTTTAATGAATTTAATTCAGATAACTGGAATGGTTCACATCCAAAGAATCTATATAGAGCTAGATCTGGAGACAAGTGACCCAGAGGACGTCCAAGAAAACATACGTCTTGTGAAAGGAAATACAGTGCATCAAAGAGATGAAGCCATGCCTAAATGCCACAAGATACTTACTAAAGGGCCTCTAGAGAATAGCAACATTTCGTCATAGTATGGGTGGGAAGATGATTACTAAAAAAATACTACTGCTATAAGTATAGCAACACTACTTTAAGAAAAGTTGATTTTATTTGTTAAACCACGGTGTACACGCCAAAACTTCCAACACCAGGGTATTTACTTTATATTGTACAAATGGACTGTATAATAATATGAAACTGCCACACCGGGGAGATAGAGAAAGAAATTTGCTTACCTCGGTCTATCACCTATGCCAACAATGTTCCTCTCACTTCTCGATGTTACGGCTTAGCATACAACCGAGAAGTGAGAGGAACATTGGCAGAGGTGATAGACCAGGTAAGAAAAATTTCCTTTCTCTTCTCCCGGGTGTGGCAATGATACATTATAAATACCCTGATGTTGGGTGTTTTGGCGTGTACATACAATTGATTTGGTCCTCCGGGCCGGATGACAACAGGTGACTCCAACCTAGACTCCGACTTCTCATCCCCACTCTCCCCCAAAATGACGTAGCACTAGCGTGAACACACGGTCACTGAACAACCTCTTTTCGACAGCTAACGGCAAATGTCTGAAGTATTAAAATCGAATTGACCGGCAAACGTAAACTTGTACACGCTCTCAAATATTTTCGTGCTACAATATCTTTGAATTTTGTTACATATTAAATGTGTTTACCACAATTTCGGATATGTGTCCCTAACAATAGGAAAAAAGTCACGAATATAAATGTCAAATTCAACGAGCTGTGCATGAAACTAGAATCATTTAACCGAAAAAAGTTTAAGAATAAAAAAAAAACGTAAGCCGATGGAGTAAAAAGATTTAAAATGGTCTTCTATACAGTTAGAATTGTATAGTTACTTGGTACGGTATTGTCTTCATATGAGGAGAGAAGTACATGAAATATTTTGTTCTAGTCATAGCTCAGTAACTTGATGCTGTAAATGGGTACCTGTCTCTTCATTAATTACACATCACGCTATACCCAACGGACTTCCAGGCCCTGACAGGCAAATAAGGGAGATAAGAGAGGTGACCTGATTTGGTTGCGTGCCACCCCGCCTTGTTGCCTACAGCTGTTAATTTATTCAACAAAGTTACATTACAATAAGAGTTAAGTAATTGATTTTTCTATTCTAGGGTTCGGGAAAGTCACCGAACTCTAGCTGCATTTCTATTGTTGCTTTTTTAAAAGCTTATTTTTTTGAGGGGACTGTATCTTTGAATTCTAGTTACCATCTTTAAGTATCCCTAACAATGGGAAGAAATCAGTTGTTATATTTTCATAACTTTTGCCTTCTCTATTGTTCACCATATATTACAGAACACGTCTTTAGACACTTTTAAATTAGTACGACCATACGACTATTCTTACGCAAATTGTCGCAAAAAAAGATAACGGGCCTACTTTTTAAAACCTAGAATTAACCTTGGCATTCCTAATTCAAACATTTACACGGGTTGTCACTTCTTCGATGGCGAACACAGAACTCTACGATGTTCTGTGGTCAACAATGGCCCTGGTGCTAGTCACTGACGCCTTCAGGTTACTTCAGTAAGTCTTCCTGTAACAGTTTCTGTACGAAACGCAACTCCCCGAGTGGTACGAAGAAGTTGATCAGTCTCCTAAGTGCGTGTAGTACAACCGGTCATTTTTTGTCTCTGTCACTCGCGGCCGACCTGATCCCCAGCAGATTGCACCTGTCTCTCAGTAACGTTTAATTGCTCTCCGAACAGTTGTTTCAGGCAAATCCAATCCACAGGTAGCATATCTATGGCATTGACCTTCTACTTAACCGGCTACTTGTTCGACTGTCAAAAACTTTAGTTAAAGGCGAAAGATTTATTCGCTTTGAAAGGGGACCAGAGAAAAAAAAAGGGTGAGCCCCATCACCTTATTAGTCAAGTTTAGTCAAGTCACGTATAATTTATATCATTATACTTGTTTATTCGATTATATAATTTCTATACAATAACAAAACCTGTATATAATGTAGTGATGCTACAGGAAATACAGAATAATTTGTAAATGGATTCACCTAAGGATCTATAAAATTGTATATCATTGTCTGTAAGTTTAAAGGGGCTATGAAGGTAAAAAAAAAAAAAAAAAAACTGTCAAAAACATTTTTTAAATTAAAATTTACACATGAAATCAAAATAGATATTTGGAGTTTTCCTTCATATTTTTATTGATATTATATTGATGATATATTGAGTATTTCCTTATCACTGAAAGCGTTTAATATTAATTAAAAAAGAATTGAAAGCCGAAATAATTCGATTAGGAAGCAAATATCATATAATAGATGATAATTGACATGTTTGTTAATATATGTTTGACATTGGCCGTCGTGGCTGGCTGGCGGTTTTGTTTTTTTTCTGTGATGATTGTTTATCAGTATTTGAGAATTTTATATTATATTTTTTGCCAAAAGTGCTAACGGTCATCGATTTATTTGATGGTGGGCTAGAGAACTAATGGGAGGATGTGGGTAAAATGAGAGACATTCTCCCGCCTCTGCATCAGCTTGGCCTTCGGCCAGTAAGGAGTCAAATTACCCCAAAATTACTTTCTGAATGGACCCAGGAAAAAAAAATCCTCTCTCAATTTTATTAATTTCCAGCTGGTAAGGTTGATTGCTTTGACAGATGACTTTGAAGCGACTCACCGCACCTCGTGAAGGATCCGTGCGCTATCAAAGGCCTGCCTACGCATGAACTGCCTTATCTTATCGAATTTCCTTCCAACGCATTATGCTGCAGTATTGTTCTAGTAGGAAGTAGGAACAGGATCAAGATAAGGTGATTCGGAGGACGTCTCTCTCCAGATCACTGATAAGTCCTGCTGGACTTCGCATCCAAGTTGGCTTAATTTATGCTAATGTTTACTTGTATATTTATACGTCTGCCTGTACAAATTTTTGTTGTTTGTTCCTTGGTAGCGATCGTTAATATGATCAAATATATTTGTGTATTCAAATATAAGTATATATAAAGCATCTCAGAAACTATAACTAAAAATAATAATCATCCTAATAATAATTTAAACATTTCATGTTGAATGACCGAGGATGACTAGATTTTGTTCTGTTTCATACACGAATATTAAACCCATAGCTAGTTACTTGCAATTATCCATCTAAATTTTTATATTGAAACTTCTTTTTTCTGATAAGAATCTGCCTTGTTGGGCGATAAGTAATTGTGATAAATGTTCTCATTCATAACATAATTGCAATTTTCATTCACTCGCTCATTTATACAGTATTTACAAACAGCCCAGAGACTTCCCAAATCCACATGGTTGTCACGTCTTCCGCGGGGCAAAAGAGGAAGCGGAAGCCTTGGGAAGTCCCCCACGCTCCTTCGTCAGCAGCGTCACCGGATACGAGCCAGTGGTGGCTGACCAAGAGCGCGAGAGCCACATACGCTCATGATTGGAGAAACTGGCCATTGTCAGGACTCCTACTGCCCCTTTAGTCTCCGAGCAGGATTATAAAGGATAAGTGGCGCAGTAATGATTGTGCTAGCTGATCAGGGTGATTGGATAGGTTACTATGGAATTACATTTCATCAAAATTAAAACCAGAACACGCAGTGGATGTGACAGTTGCCGGAATACTCGAATCAAAGTATCTTCCATGATTATACCTGGGCTGTGGTTCCCTTGTCCGCGAACGCTTGTCAGGGAAACTTAAAATCTCTTACTAGAGGTTTAAAGGTACTTCCTCCATAGGTCAGTTCTCCATATCCTCTTTGATTTCTTTCGGTTCTTTATGGTGCTTTTATTTCTTCATGGAAATTATCCATCATTCAATGCCTTGCGGATTTCGTCATTTAAATGTTTTAAGGTTCTAAGTTTTAGTTTACATCCAGGAAAATATCCCACGGCTATAAACCATTTCTTTCCTCCTCGTTGTTCCAAGCCGTGAGTATTTTTGCTTGTTTTTCTTATCTTAGCCCTTACATAATCCCAATTTTGTGACCTTAGAGGTTGATAGTTACTTGATAGAATTTGTTATTTTCCACCCAAAGTGGAACCACTAAATTTATTTTATGGACACACTATTTGTGTGGAGTGCTCTTAATTAATCTTAATCACAGATAACTTGAGTACATTTAATTGATCACAATTTGTTACATTCTTTCGAAAATCTTTGATAGATTAATATGTATTATTTGTGATGTTTCATTGACAATTCTTCACTATTTTTCTTTACAAAACGTCCCCACTATTGTTAAAATTTACTCGAAACCATTATTTTTTTTTTAATCTTTGTTGGGCTCAGATTGTGACTCCCAAAGGTGGAGAGGAGACGCCCGCCGCGGGCTAGGGTCACTACAACCTCTTAGCCGCCGTCCGGCGAGCGCCAAGAGATAGAGCGGGTGGACCTGTGCTCTTTCACCCTGGCTGGCAGCCTCGTCGGCGGGCAGCCTAGTTCGTTTTGATCTGACTCCATAAGATCTTAGAAGGTGTGCCCCGACAAAGCACTATGTTCAGGATAAGAGGAACAGGGTAGGTTTATAGGTAGTTTATGTGGCCGTAACCGTCCGGATCCCAAAGGCGAGTGTGAAGCGGAGCGAAATAAACTGGATTGCCGTGGGAGAAGCTACTCTGTAAGTTTGTAGGGCCACGGCAACCGTTGTCCGCAAGGGAGAGGTCTGTACCAAGGATGTGCTGGATTTAGCGAGACGAAGGCAGAGATTCCCACTAGGAAGGTGTTGGGTCTGACAATGCCGGACTAAAACATAGCAAGGTTTTATGAGAGATGCAGAGGTAGTTGAATGAGAAGACCATGGTTTTGAGTAGAGCAGCAAGTGCCAGTGCAGAGAGAGAGGAGAGAGTAGTGTTCCAAGTGACGGTCCGGTTCGTTCTGCCGGACTTGGGTCAGTCTCGGTTGCTTTCCCCACTAACTTCTCCCTCACTCTCACTGACGTCATAACCTTTATTAACAACAAATATGGAAACATAGATAGATTTTTCTGATCCGAGAGAAGAGGGGAACTTGTAATTATTCGTAATTAAGAGGTGGCCACAACAATCTTAATATATTAGAAGTGACCATATGTCTCTAATATGTGTATGTGCATTGAGTAAGCGTGTACGCTAAATCTGGTGATTGGACCTTCCATTCAATTAGCAGGTGTACACTGCATGCACATCAGTGAACTGCAAGTGAACTCTTCAGACAGACACGTCTCTCCATTCATAGTGGCACACTGTCGGTTTTATTCGAGTCCGCCTTGTGTGAGTTATGAATTGGCGCTGCCTGGCCTGGCAATTAGTGGGGGCATTGACCCCTTTTCCGGCCCCGGCAATTGCGTGTTCGGGGAACTGGGGGCATCTCCAGGACGGCATCTCAGGCTTTCGTCAGCTGATCCCACAGGAATAGGTGGATATGATCAACTAGCCGGTCATTTTCGAGTAGCAAAACTTAAAACCGCAAATTTCACATTACACTCCCACTCCCACACACTCCCAATCTCATTACATTTCCTCTTCAAATTCGTTGAACTTTATTTCGGGCAGTTCGTGTCCAAATCATAACATCGAGAAAAGTCGCGAGTAGACTTGCTTTTAGTATACTTAGATTCTAAATCTTCTATATTGAAACTAGAAGTCAAAACCCTTTTGGCATTTGTTCAATGAATGCTTGAATGTACTTTTCATTCAATTGTATCTGAAAGTGTTGATGCTTCGTCTCTGTGCTTAGTAACAATATCCCATCAAATATTTTTCGATTTAAAGAAAGTTTAAAATTGTTTACAAATAGATGATAGGATGAAAAGATACCTGAAATCGCCATTGGCAAAGAGCACAATACCACAGCAATTTGAAGTTCCATCGCATATTGAGTTGAAAATAAACCGATTGCTCCAGGCTTGCCATTCGGGTCTTACTGGAGTCAATGCCCGCTCTTCCAGTAGTACTGTTGTCATATTGACATTTCAACATTTTCTTATTCTTCCAATCTCATCGTTTCTGCTTTATCGTCTTTAGTACTACGGCCGTAAACTTTGACAGTGTTCCTATGTACTGTAAAAGTTTAAGTAATCTTTTGTCATTGTATTTCCTAAAACCAACTATAAATAGAAAGTCAGTTCTAGTTTTATCATTATATTTACAGAGGGGTCCAAAAAAATGTATCCACTGGTTAACAGTCCATAACTTGCAAACTAGTTGACGGAGTTGTCTCATTTTTGGCGAAAGTGTAGCTTAAAGTACAACTTAAAGATATCGAAATTCGCCGAACACTTGAGTGACTCACTCCAGTTTCACGGGCACACTGTCTCATAGACTTCTGCGGTGAGCGAGTGAATTGTTGTAACACAACATGGGAGTTAAATGGACTTGTTACTGTTACAGGTCGTCCAGATCGTTGTTTGTGTACATCTTTAACACAGCCTTCGGCTTCAAATTTGTCTCGAATGCGACGAATCGTTAAACGTGTCGGTGTCTCTGTTTGATACACATTTCGCCATTGCCGTTGAACCTCATTAATGTTTTCGTACTTAAATACCACTTTAAAACAGACTTCCTTTCATCAAATGTAAGCCTTACGCCGGCCATGTTTACTCGAGTAACAAGGTACAACTAAAAATAAAACACTAACTATCCGGCGACTGTCATCTGACAAAACAAAACAACGCAATACAACGCTTGTATGGCGATTGCCGGAACTACAAATTATTACCCTACCAAAAATGAGACAACTCCGTCAATTAGACTTTTAAACAGTGGATACATTTTTTTTGACCCCTCTGGATATATTATATTGTGTAATTTATTTTTTATTCTGACCTTATAATAGTTTTGTTTAAATGTCTTAAACTTTTAAGCTGTCTTTGTTCTTGAACATGATCTGAAGTTTTTTGTACCACACTTGTGACTGATTTTTATATCGTTTTTTTTTTTTAGCATTTGACTCAATGTGAGCTGCCGAAAGCACTTTTGGGTCAAATAAACGTACATTGTGGGCTACTACCTATAAGTGTCTTTTTCTTTCGAGCCTTTAAAATAACTTTCCGTGATAATTCATGTTATGTAAATAAGTAAAAACTGAATTCGAAGTGTGAAGATGTTGTAGTCAATAGTAATAGTTTACAATTTCGTTCCTCTGACTGATTCTGCTTGTTCGCGCATGGTCAAATCAGCTCACAGAACAAAATAAATGTAACAGAACAAAAAATAAATACCCTGAGAGAGGAAGCGATGTTTGACTGGCGTTATCTGCGGGGTTATCGCGTTGCCTTTTTTCCCCTTGAGGTTTTAGGCGCTAAGAAAACACTGCTATACACTATTGTTTCTTTGTGTCTAATTCCATCTTTGTTTGGGCCAGCAGTTGTGGAAATATTGTTTCAATCCCCAGTTTAAATTATCAAATGGCTGTGAGCTCTCATGATATTATCTATTTTTTTTTTTCTGTTGCCTTTATTTTTAGCATTAACGATCATCGAATGGGAAAAACTCAAGCGTTGAGTTAATGTCAGCTTTTAATAATATTTTGTAATTGTTAATTAAAAAAAGAAAAAAAACGTCAAAAGATAAGCAAACCTAAAAATTCCGTGGCCACCGAAAGAGGGAATGGATAAGACATCGCCAAATAAATACTTAAGCAGGTCAAATTATTATTCTTTAGGTTTTTGCGGTGATCTATTAGATTCTAAGTAAGAAAATTTATTTGTTAAAACAATTCTTTATTCTGTCACTCCACGGGAAAAAAATGATCTGTGCTCATTTTTTTTTTCATTTATAACTGTTGTTTCTTTCCCATGGTTTTTATACGTTATTTTTCATTTATTTATTTTTTTTACATCATTTAGGTTGGTCAAAATAGACGAGTTTTTGGTTTCGAAAAATCATCAAAACCCTTAAAAAAAGATTGAGCGAGAGAACGATTACTGAAATATGATTATTCAAAAACGAATGGGAAAGAAACCGTACGGGGTACACTCATCCTCAAAAGAAAAATGAGTAGCTAATTGAATAAACATCACTAGGTGTTGAAGTGAAAATGAATGAATAAACAATAGGACTAATAATATTAAAAAAGGAAATTCGTCGAGGAAAAATTCAATGAAAAAGAAAGTACATTTGGAACAGCTGTAATTTAAATAACCGATAAGAGATCTACCTATATTTCATAAGTCAGTGACAGTAGGTTCTATTTTATATTTTTACTTGTTTTTTTTAAAGATTTTTATTACTAACAATGTAATGTAGCAGTAACAGTATAATGTAGGAGTGTTCTGGGGGGGGGTTGAAAAGCTAATTAGTTTTGTTTTTTATCATTACATAATTTAAATAGAATGATGTAGTGAACTATCACCAATAGACCACCAGAAACTTTTAAAATAAAATTTTAATACATTAATAATTTATGAATTATCGTAAAATAATATTTATTTTTTCTATTTAGGATATATCGTTTATTTTTTATTATTTCCTTTTTCTTTAATAATTGAATTTTATAGAACAATGTCAGTTGTATAATTATTGATAGGTTTCAATTGTCTTATATTAGGGTTAGATATTTTTAATTATTTTATGATTTCATGGCATATAATCCTTTTTTCATTTATTTATTTATTTAGGTTATATTTTTTGTTGAAAATTTTAATCTAGAAACTTCTCAAGCCTTTTTCTTTATTATTATAGTTCGTAAACTATTCCGTGTTGTATTATCGATCAGGGCGGCTGCAGTAAGTCTCAGAGATTTAGTACTGCTCCAGAAAGGTTCGCATGTTGTAGAATCGATGACTCCTTTCCAGGCAGGCATGGAACAGTCCATGAAATGGATATCTGCTGGAGAATCAGATTCTACCAGTCTGAGACTTATAATTATTAAACAATTATAACCAAGGCGTCTATATATTCAATTTATTAATTATCTTTAACCCTAATTACAACATATAATTTCTCATTAAAAAAAAAAAAACAGAATTCTGTGCTCGAATTTTAGGCCCATTTGATTTAAAGAAGATATAAAATATACAGTCATCCACATGATTTAGTGTTATTATAATTAATTATAATTATAATTAACTTTTAAGAAGTTGAGGCAATTAAGTTCATACACAAGCAGATTCCTTTGCCATGCCACACTTTACGAAGCTGGAGTGATAAGTTCTATAATTAAGAGAACGATCTATGTCTCAGGTGGGCAAGGAACATGTAAGGGAAGCTTTCTATGTAAGGTTCAATTAAATCAAAAACCCAACTTGGCAAAAATGTAACATTCGGCCAATTTATTACAGAAGTTAATTACAACTGTAACTAACATCTAGTTCGTAACTTTAACCCAACCATCGTGTCTAATAATTTAAGAACCATGATATCTTGCTTAATAGTTTGATGACTCTATGATGTTATAAATGAAATGGACACCACGAAAAATAATTCCATTTATAAGTTACTCAATGCTTAAAAAATAAATACGATATCAAATTTAAAGATCCTGGTTGATAAATCGTATTTACCATCTCTTAGGATTTAAGCGGATTATAATTTTATGTAAAATAATTTAAAGTATATTCGAAACCAATTCAATGGATTTTGTCATTGTTGCAAACACTGTGACACAATATTCAAATATTTATACATCCTTTCTAGTTACAGGTTTTTTAACACGGTACATATTCAATTTCAATGTTCCTCTCGAATGGTTACATATTATATTATAACATCTTTTATACATATTATTTTCATATATTTACATTTACATGTATATATATTGACTATGGGTTATTCAAATTAACTTTAATCTCTTCGCAATTATTTTATTGACACAATATCTATATCGTTCGCCTGTTCAGGCAACATAATGGACTACAGTTTTGAAAGCGATATGCTTACATATAAAATTACATTACAGTAACAAGATGCGTTCTGATTGTGTGCATTTAAAAAATGTAATATAATGTCAAAATTTAAACGACTTAATTCTTTATAATTTGGAATGTTTTGAGGTTAATTCATAAAAAAAAAAAAAATCTGAGATAGTTGTGTATAATGAAATTGAATGAAATTTTTTATGCGTTTACCTAATTGGATAATTTGAATATGTTATAATATAAACATACCATTATTGTGTTTAGGTTAGGTTTCATAATCAGCTGGGGAAGGAATAATTAACTATATCTGTTTAAAAGAAATCAGAAACATTTTATGATTTATTTAAGCATCTAATTATTAAAAATAACATTGAAAACCTAAAAATTATTCATTTGCCGACAATTTTACTATCAAGGTTAATTACAACATTTTATATTTTGTCCAAATTGCTGAAAATGTTTGCATATTAAATTATTAATGTTCCCACATTTTGTTTTATTATTAACCACACTGTTTAAATTTTAAGTGATATTTAATTATTTTATACTGTTTAAAAACGGACTTTTTTTTCATGCCAACAACATTAATGTAACGCCTAGGTTTTTTTTTTTCCTTCTTAGGTCTCAAAATAGGGTGTGGGAAAAATAAAAGGAAACCTTTGGGGCCTAGGTTTCAATCGCCCGTTCTCCAGCACTCTTCCAGGACCAGGTGGTAACCCCCCCTCCTCCATCCCCCCTCCAGGAACCGACAGCCCACGCCCTGACAGAGGGTCGAAGAGAAACCCTTTGATAAAAAGTCTCTTCGAAGATTGTTCATTGTGATGTAGGACCCGCTAAAGTTCGACAAAAAAAAATTTTTTTTTATGGATTGGTTTAGGGTGGAGCAGTCTACCACCAGCATAAGCCTCCTACAATGGCTTCGAAACAGTTTAATATTCGATTTAGTTGAAGGGGGGAGTCTTACCATGAAAATTCCATGGAAATTCTAACATAAGTCACTTTTATGAATTTAGGATGGTTTAATCGTCAATAATTAATAAGACAAACAGAATATTATTACCAACCCCAATGTTTATTCCGACTGTCCTTTCTCGAGTGACACTTCGTAGAATTGTACACAATCAGTGCCAATAAGAGGACCCGGCTCATCAGTAATTTTTTCTTTGGCTGTTAATTATAAATAATAGTGGGAGCACTTAATTTTTTAAGGGTTTTTTTACAATCAAAAAATAAAGAAGTAGCCATACACAGTTAATTATACTATAGGTCATTACCGATATTTTATGTTCATGTACGTTGAAGTATAATATAATTTTTGTGTAGTTATCTTAAGAACCAAATATCAATTTGATCGAATCAACAATATTCGATCGTGGGCAAAGGCTCTAACAGTTACGCTATGTTCAAATGTGCCGTAAAAGGGAATTTCGAATAGCTCCTGTTTGACCTGATATGCGTCGAATTCGCGACGAGATTACGCCGATTTTGTATACTCTAGGCAATCTAAAATTATATCAATAGTCCATAAAATTGATGTTTATAATAGTTTTTAAACGATTGACCATAATATAATTATATTTAAAAATATTTTATTTAATCTTCATTGTTGTAGTGACGTTTTGGACTCCATAATTCTGTTATTAGGGATCATTTAAACAAAAAAAATCAACCCAAAAAAATCTTGGTATAATCACAATAGGTAAAAAAAAAAATTCCTATATTTAAACAACAATATTTCACCAAATGCTTCATCCTCACTGTGTGCTGTTAAATATTAAAAAAGATAAATCAACATCGTCATTATATTTTATTTTCAAAAGTCTAACTTATTTTTTATAGTGCGACCTTTCACATCTGTTTTAAAAATAATTGTATTTTTTATATTTTTGCTTATGATACTGGATTCGAAAAGTTTACGTGATTATTTTCGTCTGTTCCAATAATTTTTCTAAAAAGGCTTAAAAAAACCTTATTAACTAAATACTATGTTTAGCTAAAGCAGTGACATTTAAATGGTTTGGATTTTTACAATTGGTTTTGTGTTGACAATTGATATTTATAAATTGGGTTCTGTCGTTATTTTTCACAATTGATGGCAAATTTGGATGGTTCTAATTTTGAATAACGTTTAAGAAAATGTCAAACATCAACCCCACCCCCTCAAAACAATTTTGTTCTTTAGCCTGTGAATGTGAACTTAATGAAACAGAACCTGTCCTAAATTTCAGGTGTTTAGATTAACTATAGTTTGTAAAAAAAAAATTTCATTGTAATTATCTAGATAGAGAAATTTCGTTTCTTAGATTGTAAGGGTGAGGCTTTTTTTTATTTTAGAATAATCGTAAAAATGATCCATTAGGATATTTGACTGCTTGAGGACTAATATTAAAGACACTAATCGTAAAAAGAACGCCACAACAGAAAAATAGTTTAGAAGGTTTGTTTTTTTTGTCAAAAGTTCAACTTAATTGGATTTAAGAGATTTTCAATGATCATACTATATTTAAATATTTAAGAACCCCGTGACCATGTTCACTTAATACTTTCCTATTTTGTTTATAATTTATAAATGTAAAATCATGGGTAAGAATCCATCTCTTGTTTAAAAACTCTAATGCCATAGCTATTAAATTAATCTGTCTACATTTCTCATTCATTTTTTATATATTTATCTTTCAGTCTATTGTCAATTGTTCAAGTGTTTTATATGAATTTAAGCTTGGGCATAATGTTTTCGAAACATCAATAAGGCTTTTGGTGATGGTGGAGAGTATATCGGTGGTTTTTTATGTTTCAATCCGGCAATACAAGTCTCCAGAAAGAATCTCGTGGAAGACAAAGAAACCAAGCTGAATGATGATGAATTAAAGGCTTTAGAAGAGGCCAATCCACATCAGACAAGTAGACAACTTTCAAAACAATTAAACCTCAGCCATACTTCTGTTGTACACACACCTTAATACTTTTGGGAAAACCAAAAAATAGACAAGTGGCTACCACATTCATCTGAGTGTTCGCCAGAATTATTGTTCTAGAGCGTCTGACGCATTTTTAAAAAACAAAGTATTCCAAAATGAATATGAGGTAAAATTTTCACTCTCCGAATGTATCGTTTCAAATCCAAAAATTTTCTTTGTACAAGGGATGAAAAACCTTGTTGGGCGTTGGGAAAAATGTATTGAAACTAACGGAAGTTATTTTGAATAAAAATAAATCGTTACAGTTTGTTTTTTGTTTCATTTGTCTCATTCCCTAGGAACAGACATTTGATACGTTTCTACTCGATACATATTTCCAAACATATGTTTCTTAATTGAAGTAACAGACACAGTGTTTGGTAAATGTGAGTTGTGTTTATTGAGTATGGCAACTCAAAACCTGTACACCGCCACAGTGACAGCGACGCTGTAGTTGACCTAGGTTCAACTGAGTATTCTTGGCAAATGTCAACTCGATAATTGCCATGGGGCCGAAAGGTTAACAGCGTAGGCCCCTGTTGATATAGCTTCCATCCGCGCAAGCTGCGGGCTTTTATAACCCTTGTACGATACAGGGTGGTTATAGCAGGCTGGCTCAATGATCGCATCCGACTTCGCTAGTCAGGAGCGAATAGGGAAACTTTCCCCGCTGACGAATATTCAGCCGACTGTTGAATGTTTTAATTATTTCTTTATAGGGTTTCATTTCATTTATCTCTGTAATGTGTAAAGAAGGGTGGCTCAATACTGTCTTCTTCATCTGCTTCTTAGTGGTTGGAGGGGGGGGGGATAAACAATGAGGAAGGTCAGGTTTTCATTTGTTTAATATGTTCTCAGTCGGATGGTGGATCTGAATACACACGAACTGTGCTTTTGCAAAGTGGACTGTATGATTGATATTGATAGCTTTGAATGGAGTTAAATTATTTAAACATATCTTTAATAACAGAAACTATAATATGTACAAGTAGGGTAAAGGCTGAAAAGGGTATAGAATTAGATTAATGATTTTAGTTACTAAATTTAGAGAAGAAACAAATGAAATTGGAACTATTCTTGAACTGCGTTTAGCGGGAAAATGGTATGGCCTATTGTTGGAAAGTATTGCATCCACTTTTCTTAGTGTAATCAAAGATTGGTGGTCATGGATAATGGACTTACAAATCAATTTTGTTCGCTGGCCAGCCATTTCCTAGAAATTCCTTGTTGTGGCCACCTTTTAATTACAAATAATTAGAAGTTCCCCTCTTGCTCGGCCCAGAAAATATCTACTTATGTTTCCATATGTTTAATAAAGCTTATGACGTCAGGCGGAGAGGGAAGAGAAGCTACTGGGGAGCCATCCCCACCACGGCTGGCCTGGCTATATAAACCCCGCGTCTAAGAACGAAAAATAAAACTTATCAAACCGGCACCTAGAACAATTCTCTCTCTCTCTGCACTGGCGCTTGCTGCTCTACTCAAACCATGGTCCTATCATTCAAATACCTCTGCATATCTCTCTCCTGACCTCGTTATGTTTTAGTCCGGCGTTGTCAGACCCCACACCTTCCTAGTGGGAATCCATGCCTTCGTCTCGCTAAAACTGGCACCTCCTTGGTAGAGACCTCTCCCTCGCGGACGACGGTTGCCGTGGCCCTACAAACGTTACCTAGTAGCGTCTCCCACGGCAATCCAGTCTGTTTCTCTCCGGTTCACACTCGCCTTTGGGATCCGGAAGATTTTCGCCTACCCTTAGACACCAAGTGTGAATTCGTGGTCATTCCAAGACCACATAAACTACCTATAAACCTACCCTGTACCTCTTCTCCTAAACATAGTGCTTGGTCGAGGCACACCTTCTAAGATCTTATGGAGTCAGATCAAAACGAATCAGGCTGCCCGCCTACTAAGCCGGCAGCCAGGGTGAAATACCACAGGTCCGCCCGCCTTATCTCTTTATAGGGCGCTCGCCGGACGGCGGCTAAGAGGTTGTAGCGACCCTAGCCCGCGGTGGGCGTCTCCTCCCCACTTTAGGGATATTCTACGACAATTTTTGACCCAACATTGCTCATAGAAATATTGATCTTGATAAACCTGCACAAACATCAAGCGTCATACATAGCCATTTTCCAATCATTTATGTCACTCAATTTTGTAGAATCGCAGGCGAGGGAGCCACTTGAACTCTTGGTTGCTAAGTTACTGGCTTCATAAATACTATTCTATACAGTATTCATTGTCTTATATTACTGGAAACTTTTCAAAAAGTTAGAAAAATGTAAAGCAACTATTTAAGTTTATACATTTACAACACAGCAATTAACTTTGCATGGCTTTGAGAAACCAGTTTCTTAATTTCCGCCTCTTCAATAATTTGGACATTTCCTAAGATAATTGACAAATGTGTCTATAATTGTACAAATTTCTGCAGTCTAGCAATAATTTGTTTGACAGTTAGGATATTCTGAGAGGCAAAGTGGCAGTGACAAAGTTGTCATCGAGAGCCAGTGACTTAAGGCTGTGAGTGCATTATGCTCAGGCAAGCAAAGAGCAACCACCCCTGTACGACTATCTTTCGAGGAAGTGAAAACCATCCTCTCCTGTAGGAAGTTTGTTGAACCTTTGTGATCTAATCAGCATTAGCAAACCCTAAGAACGAATCCTATGATTTCTAAGTGGGGGGGGGTCTTGATATTTACAAGTTAATACCTTTACCCCCTAGGCTACAGCATACCACCTTACTGTCTAAACTAATTCCAATCTGTCTAACAATCAGACGCCTTTCTTATATTTTTATAAAAGCAATTCACTTTTCAAATCCTATTAAATGTGTCGACTTGACTTTTTTCATTGAGAATACATTCATGTGTGTTGAAACATCAACCTGTCATTACAAAAAATGTTAGTCCTATCATTCTGTCATACAAAATGACCTTTTCGGGACAGCCACGAGTTTTATTAACAAAATAGTGAAGTACAAACTAAATTAATTAAGATTACTACTAAACAACTAAGATACTAATGATAAATTTATGGAGACATGTTACTATTCAGATCCAAATTTTATGAAAATGAAAAATCTCTAGCAGTTAGCCATCAATACTTATCAACACATACATCAAAATTAGTAGCACAGAATCTAAAAGTGTGAAACGAAATGATATTTTAGGGACAAAGCGTAAGTGAAGAGGATTTTATTAGTTACCGTCCCTCGAGAACAGAAAAGTATTTAGTTATTTCCAACAATTGTAATTTTTTTAAACTCATTAAAAACCTGTGCAAAATTTTAAGAATTTCTGTATATTTCTTGAAAGAACCTGTTTAACCAATGGATATGAAATGTCAATAACAGTAATGCACATTCCAACCCCTCCCAATCATAAGTACTCGAGTGTATAACCACACCCCCAAATGGTACAGCAGACACCCTCGGGTAAGACGGGACAACCATTGGAGCCCCAAATGTTTATGTGTTTATTTTTTGTTCATAAGAAATTTCCTTTCACCCATTATAAAATATTAGTTTTAATTAAGATATATAGTAGAGCGTCAAAGCTGTCAGATAACAAATATTCTTATACAATATAAATGATATTATACATTTACATAAATGATATTATCACTTCTGATTAACTTATCATAGACATGTCAATTAATTAATATTACTTCTATAG
This sequence comes from Acanthosoma haemorrhoidale, assembly GCA_930367205.1. NCBI lineage: Eukaryota > Metazoa > Arthropoda > Insecta > Hemiptera > Acanthosomatidae > Acanthosoma > Acanthosoma haemorrhoidale. The sequence goes on along the minus strand of OV884014.1, from coordinate 110,013,879 downwards.
ATTATTACTTGTACTGACAGAGTAAACTAATTCGGATAAATAACACTAATGTATTATATTTAAAAAGATTACTTATTTCTTATTTACAATGCGAAATAAATACAATAAAATAATATAAACATGTTACGGATATCTTTCACAAGATAATTTTTTAAGTGAAAATATAATTTAAATATATTAGAGAAAAGATTATTTAAAAAAAAAACTATAAAAATATAAATATCAATTCAACATACGTTTTTTTTCTATGTGTAACGTCTAAGCCAAGTTTTATTCTAATTTCCGATTTGCTTAGGAATAGATCAGGCAATTTGTGGTTATTTATGATTTTCATCGATAAATTTTAAATTATTTTGAGCTCATTGTAGTTAGTTTTGCAAGTTAATTTTTAGTGTTTTCCTGAAAATATATATCCACAAAATAAAGGAGGGAGGAAGTGAAGGGGAATGCTTCGGGTGAGGTTCTCAAATACTGGTTCAATGATTGAGTGAAAAACTGGCCTTATGTTTGGCCAAAATATGGTTCATTTTAATATCTCGGTCATTGAAGATTGACTAGTTCAAAATTTACATTAGTCATTTTGGTTTGTTTTCATGTTATGACTTATGCAATACGTGCTTAGATTCATAAAGACTACTTAGCAGAAACTCTGACCCACCTCAGACTAGAAACCAAACTTCACATTTAGGCTTACTCAATAGAACTGTTGGAGACATCCCAATCCTAAATCCTCTGTAATTTACTTATCACGTCCTTCTACATCCCAAACCCATCCCTTTACAGTTCATCTCAAGCTGCCAATTGTCCTAGGCCTTGTACCCACAAGATTTTCCAAATCACACTAAAACCTATCCGTTCATCTAAATCCTCTAATCATCTAACTCCTTTTATCCAGAAATACACATCCTTATAGTTCATTCTCGTTGCCCAACTCACGTCCTGCGCGTCTGTGGCTCTTTTGCTATCTTTCTCTCTCTGTTTTTCGCTTCATGGCGAAATGGTAGGACAGGGTTAGGAATATGTATGTGTATATTGTACGAATGGAAAATGTACTTATAATTGGAAATTGTACTAAATATAAATGAATTTTTACATCCCAATTAATAATCCTGTAAAAGCAAATTGTTTCCAATAAATCAAACTTATAAAAACAATATGTCCTGAGTTCCAAGGAGGGGGGGGGGTGGATTCTTTTTGTCTAATTTTTCTTAACTGCTTATTTATTTTAGCGAAAAAATTATCAGGCAAAAAAATATACTTTTCGAGGTATTGTGGAATATATTGCGTCTTTAAATTTCAGGTCGGTTGTATTATTTTTACGAGTTCTATCCTATAACATAGACAAAAGGTTGAGCCTGTACTTAAGTGGAAGTAGAACCTCTCCCTTTAGGATCTTCGTAACCCTTTAAAATTGATATTTTAAATCATAAATTTTGATATAAATGTAAATATTTTCAATCATAAAGCTTGTTGCAAAGCGAAAATCTTTTGATTCTCCATTCGACTAAAACTATTCAACTATGCATTTCTTAAATAGGTGCCTTCTTCTGAACATCGACCGACCAGCGAGGAGTGGGATAATGCAACATTAATGAACGCTCATCACACCAACGCTGAGAACCGCAAATTCCAAACTGCTTAACTCGAAGGAATAAGCCAAGAGAAAGTCCATGGAAACACGCAGAACTTTCTAACTTTAGATAAATTGACTTCTAGCAACAGATTTAAATAAATGAGAGTTTAATTATTGACGCTGATACGACGTTAAATAAAGATGGATAATTAAAATAGCACAATAAACATACAAGACTGTTTGCTGTCGGACTTCGGAGCTAGAAGCGTTTGTTTACTGTTTAGCTCAAAGTAACCGCCACATGTTTTACCGAAGTGCCTTGTTACAAACAGGTTTTTAATGACATAGTAACTTTTATTTTTTGTTTATCTACTACTGTATTTCAAGGAGTAGATTTTATGCCTCACTAAAAAAAAAAAAACAACAGCTAATTTTATGAGTAATGAGAGCGTACTGTTCCTTAATAATTTTAGAAAATCATCTAGATCTTTTTTTTTTTTTTTCCCTTAGCTCTCGAATTTTTAAGATTATGGATAAGGGGAAAATAAAGAAATTTGTTTGGGGTGAGCGGATCCTTTACTAGGAGTACCTGTTTGAAGGTGGAGTGAGGGAATTAGGGAGTGTGGGAAGCCTCGGTAGAGGTGGAAATGTTGCGGTGCAGTGGTGAGAGTCCACTGAAGTCTAGATCTTTGATATAATATGAAAAAAACAAAAAAAAAAAAAAACAGCAAAATTTCACTTATGACGAGAATGAAAATTTAGTCGATAGAAAATATAGGAATATTAAAATATAAATGAGGTATATGCAAAAATTTTGTTTTTTTCTAAATTTTAATAACACTAGTTTCTAATTTAGAGCGAGTTCTCTCAACTACACTTTTGAAATTATATTAAAAATAACACAGTAGTTTGTTGTATTATGTTTTTGTTCAAATATCTGATAATATGAGTGGAATTATGTGAGGGAAAAATCAACTTGTTTCTTTAACTTTCCAGCTATTTCAAGTCACTGCTCAGGATTTATTGAAGATTCAAACTTTTGATTTTCTCACGAGGAAAATATAAAGTTCAGTAACGTGAATAATTAAAATATTAAAATTAAAATTGATTCAGTTAATATTTATTCATTCACAAATGTATCTGTGAATTCCAGGCATGAATGACATGTGACAAAGGACATCCAGTGGTGCCTCTCCATATAAAGATTGAAATTTACGGGAGTTAATTTAAATTTATAAAACCATACTCCTGTTCGTCGGAGTCATCGTGGCATGTCAGGTCCAAGTATGTGAGACTTGGGTGGTCAGTATGTGAGACTTGGGTAGTCATTATGTGAAACTTGGGTGGTCAGTATGTGAGACTTGGGTAGTCATTATGTGAAACTTGGGTAGTCAGTATGTGAGACTTGGGTAGTCAGTATAGTTTTTGATAGAATTGTCTGTAGTCTTGATATAGCCATGTACGTGTGTGGAGTTGATGTGATCTGTCTACAGTCACCAGATTTGATTTTCATCTGCTTCATATGTCTAAATGTGTCTTAGTAATCAAGTAAAAAACTTTTTAAATAAAATAAAATGGCGAGATCTCCGCTCCTTCAATAATGAACCAAGTATACCCTGATAGCTTACAGGGGGCAAAATATTGACAGAAGAATACATATTTTTTGCACTAGCCGTACAATCATGTATATGCAAAAATACATTGCAGCAAAATAATGCGGTACAGTGTCAGTAGCGCCGTGCATCATTGCACCTTCGATGACAGATAAGATTTGAAAAAATTTCACGTACTATTGAGGGTAGTCCTTCTGTAAAATATTGCTTCTTCGGAGATGAACCCAAGTCAGATTATTTACAGGTTTTACAGCCGGAGAGTGAGAATGCCGATAATATTTCGTCTGATTGTGACGAGATAAAAATCTGATAAACGTGGAGATAATCAAGACGACTTCACTTTTTATATCTGCAGCAATTTACAATGAACATTTTAGCAATATCCATATATCTTAATGATTCTTGAAAGGTGGGCGTTTTTCCAAAACGTTTTCGAAACTTTTCAACAGCTATATTTATACTTTTCCGGTTCCTGAAAAGAAAACAAGTTCATACATTGTAATTTTTGGCATAGCCTAAATTGAGAGGCTCTACTTTTAAACAGGTACCGCAGCGATCGTCTTTCGTACATCTGTCTGTCCATGTTCGTATGTATGTTCTACAGCAGTCGTACAAACGGTTCAATCGATCCAACATTTTTAAGGAATATTCCATAATGTCCTCACTAGTGCTGATTATGTTTATGTTAAAATAAAATAACGGGGAGTGAGAAAGATCTAATTTTTTTTTTTGTCACATTTCCAGTGATTTATATTGCCCATGTGGTGGTCGCTATGTGTTAATGTGTTAACATTCAATATTAGCTAACAATAATAATTAGCTTAAGATTAAGTAAAGTATGTAGTTTTATTTCATTTGGCAAATATATTGCCAATATGAAGTGCTCAAAATTTGCTTTAATTCACCGTGTCAGACATAATACTCTCTCTGTTTTTGTTTTTTTGTTTTTTTAGTATTGGGCCTGGCCAGGTGAATCTATGCAAATTTTGAGCAGTTAAAAATGACAGTATAGCTGTCGACAGAGCTTGTGAAATAAAAATACAACAAACTTGTAGGAAGAAAAAATTGAACATTATTTTATTGAACGTTCGAAGATTTTATATTCCTTGTAATAATATATAGTTACTCATACATTTAACAATTCTTAAATATTTCCTTACGAGTGTTATACTTTTCCGTATCCATGTCAGACTTCTGAAATTCGGCTAAAATTATGACAAACATTTGATGTCTTATAAATAGATACCACTGCATAATTGTTTGGAAATTTTAAAGCCGTGGAAAATAATATATTTAACTTATGACAATATGTATGACAGTGTCTAAAGTGTTGATATATATTTTTATATTTAGTTATTCTATATTATAATATATATGCAGAATGGGCATGGTGATATTTTATCAAGAGATGGTGTGGTCCATTATAGGACATGCCGACATGCTCCAAGACATGATGATCCCGGGTTCTATTCACGGTCGGGTATATTAGGTTATTTTCAATTGCCCAAATGACTAGTGCGCCCTTCCTGCCCACAGACATGTTCATATTATAAATATATTTATTAGTAAATTCATTACATTTTTTATATTTGGTTTATATAAACATTTTATTAGGCACTCACCATGGAAGGCTCGAGGGGGACAGGCGCAGCTGATACACGAAGGCAGCACATGATAAGCAGAACGATGCATGGTAACATGACTTGGGTACATGGCCGGACCATGGCACCATGATACCCATATGTTCGGCGACACTACACTACTAAGACCACCATAGCGCCGGCCCAGCCGAGCGTCCGGAGTATACTGGCCTTCCTCCAGGCCCCCACTCTGTTCGTACGGTCGGAGGGGGGGGGGGCCCATTCAGGATTAGGGATACTGGAGTGATTAAGTCCGCGGATCGGGTGCCTCGGCTGCAGATGGGTAGATACGGAGCCCAAACTTAGGGATGACCTTAAGTATAAAATTAAAACTTTACTGATATTTCATTTCAAAATTAGACATGTTAGTTCGCATGTGTTCTGTGTGCAGTTCACACACACTTATCACAGCATTAGTGATAAAGGAAATCATATCCTTCACACTGACCTCAAAATTTCTTAGGTTCACGACTCCATTACAACATCATACAGAAACTTTCAGGACTGCACGGACAACCAAACCCACCGATGAGGAGACTTTGAAATAGATATCTTCAAAATCAACAACAATGAGAGATATCTTTAACCTTAGCTTCAACAATATGAGGGAGTACTTTCGCAGATTCCCTGGTTGTGAAACTAGTCTCGATTGTAAATAAAGGAAGAGTAGATTTTTTTTTTTAAGAATTACAAACTTCGAAGAGAAACGATGTCAATGTTTTCACTTGTAATCGTGACGTTACGTCAATCTTTTACGTGTTTTTAAGGAACTACTTTGTTTTAATTTATTTTACTGCTTATATTTACGAGTATAATTATTTATACATTTAATCAGTATAGACGTGGGTGAATAAATTTATCGGCTGTGAAGTGAGCGACGATTGGGAAGAAGGCTGTGGCTAGTGAAGAGACATGATACTCCGACCAGGTCCCAGCTGTATACTGAATATTTCCACGGCTAAGTGATGTTTATCAACAATATTATTTATAAAAAACTTTCTTCTTTAAAGAATTATTTTTTTGTTTAATTTTCCACTGAGGAAAGCTACATGCAATAGACGTGATCATAAAACCAAGCATAGAGCTATTGCAGGCTAGTTCAAGGAAGGACTGGATGAACTAATAAAGCAACAGCCACAAGTTTTTCTTTTCGGGGAAAAACATTGAAACAAGAAATATTTTACAAAATTCACAAGCAGTGAAAAAATATACAAAAGAAATGAGTTTTATACAAGAGGTAAAAATCAATGAAATTGAAACTAAATACCAACACGTGCGATCAAAGAAAGTAATATAAAAGTAGACTACAAATAAAACCAGGTAATGTCTTGGTCATATTTTTATGCTAAGTTACTGTTTTCCCAAATGGAATTATTAGTAATGTTACACAACAAACTATATTAGCTGTATAGTTACTAAATTACTAATCTACAAAGTTATAATGAAGCCAATCTGGACATACGGAATATAGCTATAGGGGACAGCAAAACAGTCGAACACTAAGCGCATCCAATCCTTTCAATCAAAATTCCTGAGAACAATAGTAAGTGCCCCTTATTACGTCAGCAACAAAACCCTTCATAACGATCTTAATATATCTTACATTCTTGAACTCATCCCTTCCAAGTTCATCAAAAGTACCCTATCCAACCACCCTAAGCATAGTCATTGCACTGCACCACTCATCCCTATAATCCTCCTCGGAGACTAAAACGGCAGTGGCCTCGTGGCCTGCTATAAATGCGTGACAGTGGAAGTCCTGGCAATGGCCAGTTTCTCCAATCATGTCATGTGGACTTGGGAGGTATCTGGGCTGTTTGTAAATACTGTATCAATGAGCTAATTAATGAAAATTGTTAATATGGCATGAACGAGAACATTTATCACAATTACTTACAATAAACAAGTTTCTATAAATCCTTAAAAAAATTACTTAAAATGCCTTAGGAAGTATAGGTCTCGACGGTACATTTAATATTTTGCTCTGGGTATAATATGTAATTACAAATAAATATCAGCCTTAAGTACAAGTGTAATACGCAATGTTTCATCTGGTGGAGATTGGCCGTAGGTTCGAAGGGTGTAGAAATAGCTTATGATGCAGTTTCCGCGGACAGTGGCGTTTCCTTGTCGCTGGGATATCATCTAGCCAGGTATCCTACGTTCAAATACAAATCCACGATGGTGGCTTGATTCACTGCCATGCGAATCGCCTTCCACATGCCATGGTTCACTTAGAGGCCAAACGTACTCATGTGCTCTGCGGATGTGTTTAGAATAGCTAGTCCCTGGACCGTACTAGCTAAAGGTTAAAACATTAGACCTAGGGCCACTTCCGGCAACATATGATGAAATGCAACATAAATAAATAACGGTGACAACCTTCAACTGCACTTACAAACATTTCCGGCATTTGCTTACGATGCACTTTCTAAGCGACTCTCAGTTCCCGATTTGTTTTACGCCGTAAATTCAGTCTCTTATTCGATAAAAGATCGTCAATTTGCTTCATTCTAGCTTGAACGTAATCCTATGTATAATCACGCTTGGTGTATATTTGATAAAACGCCAGAGTATGTACTGAGACCAATAGTAAATGCCCCTTCAAAACCCTTCATAGCGATCTTAATGTACCTTACATTCTTGAACTCATCCCTTCCAAGTTCATGAAATTCCATAGTAACCTATCCAACCACCCTAATCCTCTAGTACAGCCATTACACTGCACCACTCATCCCTATAATTCTCCTCGGAGCCTAAAGCGTGCTATGTATTTAATACTTATGCAAGTATTAAAAAGTAACAGTAACAGTTAGGGGATTTTTGTTCAGCCCATTTCTCCAAGAAAAAATCACCATATGACAACTTGTTTTATTTTTGATTGATGATTTTTTTTCTACCACTATACAAACCGTAATTTAATCCAACATCCTAAACAGAGAAATTTCTTCAAGCACTGAAATTTCAGTGTGTCCCCCCCCCACACTATAACATGACCTCTTTATAGAAACGTTCCTTCAAGGACTTGTAAGGTTTAAATAGTTGACTGAAGGGTTTCTCGGGTTGTATACAGCGTGATGAAAAAGCTGTATTAGTGACGAGAGAAAAAAATATAGGGTTTAGTGAACCCAGGCCTGAGACTGTAAGAGAGGAACTCAGCCCTGGTCCTTGTGAGATCCCGTCGAAGATTTACGATCTTTTTTGTCACTCATTCGAGCTACCTAAGCGATTTCAAGGTAAAAACTCTCAAATCTATTTTATTTTTTTTAAGTCAGTTAATAAAAATAAAAAGTTATATTGTATATTTTTTTTTTGGATTTATGGTTTCAAAGTTTCGTTTGAAAAGGTTACGCCTATGTGACAAAAATAAGAACGGGATGTGGTGAGTTTATACCTCATCTACTATAACGCGAGATAGAACCTGACCTGTTTTAATGCTTCCCAATCCTTTAAAACTCAAAAGAAATCCTACGAATTTTGCAGAGTGGACCATCCGAGTCAGGTCATTTTCGGACTTCAGCCAGTTCAGGTAACGTAAAAAATTGTCACTTTAAGAGCCTAAATACAATGCATTTTGCGTTTGACTCGACCTTCAAGAGGTACAACAATAATCAAACTACTGGGTTGGCAAGAAATTTATTTCGGTTTGCACGAGTAGATAGCGTTGTGTTTGTTTCGTTATTCTTTTGTCGATGTTAGAATTTTTTTCTTTTGAGATTTGGTAGTCGATACCTTTAGGTTGCTATAGAAACATATTCCGGGTAATTATTTTGACAACCGTCAGTTTTGACATGGAGGAGTGCAAAAATAAGCATTTGCGACACATTTTAATTTTTTATTTTCATAAAGGCAAGAAAGTAGCTGAGGCTCACAAAAGAGCCTTGTGGTGTTGACTGTTTAACAGAACGCACGTGTCAGAATTGGTTTAAAAAATTTCGTTCTGGAGATTTCTCACTTAAAAATGACCAACTTTATGGCCGACCTACAACAATTCACACACAAAAATTGAAAATTATTTAAGACGTCTTGGACTAGTCAAGAAGCTCGATATTTGGGTTCCGCCACGGCAATGCGAGGTCTCACACATCTTTAGCAACACATACGAAACTATTGAAGCTTGGTTGGGAAGTGATGTCGCATCCCCCATACAGCCTCCACCTTACACCATCGGATTATCATTTATTTCGAAGTTTACAAAACTTTTAAAATGGTAAAAAAATTCAGTAATAACGATAACCTGAAATCGCACTTGGTTGAGTTTTTTGGTGATAAGGACCAGAAGTTGTATGAGCGCGGGATCATGAAGTTACCAGAAAGATGGCAAAAGGTCATCGAAGAGAATGAAAGATATTTGACTGATTAAAGTTCATTTTTTGTATTGAAAAAATTACGTTTTATTTCACACTAAAAAACCTAAATAACTTTCTTTCCAACCTCAATAGAATAAATAAAATTAACGATCATCAAGGGAAAACAACACAACACGTTAATAATTAAATAAAGGGCACCAAATCCTAGATCTAGGGAAGGAACTGAAAATACACAGGGTATTGGTCATAAAAACCCTTATATTAGACCACCCTAAACCATAAGGTACACATGGTATATCATTCAACAGTAGACTATTTGATATATATTTTATAGTGTGTTTTATTATACAACCCAAATTGCAAACTTACAATTCGTTTGTAAATTAGCTGTATAATTAATTTTGTATATTTTCTGCATTACAAACACTTAATCCGTTATAATTTATAACGTAATGTAGATAGGATATTTAGTCTTTCTCCGTCTTACGTTTTATCATAGAACAGATATAGGTAGACCAAAGTAGAATTTGACAGACGACGAAAGGAAAAACTCTATGAAAAAGTAAAAGCAAACAAAATGAAAATCGTAGATTTTGAAATTCAACACACAAAAAAGTTATTATAATAAAACAAGAGCCGTAAAAAAACAATACAAAAGAGAATTGTATATAATCTTATAATAAAGACATATCTTATACATAACCTATAGATAACATTCTATGCCATAAAAATTACAATATTTAAATAGTATTAAAGCCCCATTTCTTTACAGAAATCAAATTAATTGCAACAATTGCATGAGGGGATAATTATTAAATAATTATTTTTTTAAATTTAGTAAAAATTAGTTTAAATTTTAAACTATGAAGGTGATAAAGACTTCGTCAATATTCGCCAAAATTGCACATCTCTCATCTGGAATAAGTATATTATTATTTAGGGTGAACAATAATATTTTTGAAATAATAAAACTCACATTCAAATAATACCTTTATTACTTATTGTACCATAATACCTTCATATTAAAAGTAAAATGATTATGTCAACTATATCTGTTTTGTTTTTTCTTTATATGTCCGTTATCTTTTATAAATTGTGTTATTTTAATTTAGTCGAGTTTTGACATTATAGAGATCATTATAATGTGTTTTCATTGTTAGCCGTTATCGTTATAAATAAATGAGTAAAGGAATTTGTTAATTGGAGATCAGCTGTTATTTACAACCAGCCAACGTTTGTTAATAATGTTTAACACCTACATCCGAAATTTTTCCAAGTATGAATATAGTGAGTTGTCAAATTTATAAATTTGATTAAAACCTAACATCTCTCTCTCTCTTTTATCAAACTAAGCCGATTTTCTACTCATTTAAGATATTATAAATTTATTGTTATTTATTTAGTTGGAATTTTTTTTTCTTAGTTATAATTGAGGGAATTTGTATGGCCAGAGAATGCACTGCAGACAAGATCCGAAAATTTACTGCGTGAAAAATATTTTTCGAATACCGGGAGCATTGTATCCAGGGGTACCAAACGATACATGAAAAAACTCGTAAAATATTCATAAAGCGGCCTTAATACAAAACTGATAATACCATTGTCCGCACGTGTTGTCGGAATGGAGGAAGGACACTTTTCCTTGCACTTGGACTTCACTCGAGTCGAACTTACCCACCATTTGCCCTGAGGACTTGACATTATGGAAGAGCCCTGTGGACAACTGGTAGCTCAAGGTTGCCTTGTGCAGCTCTAAGGTGACCTGGAAGCTGTAGGTGAAGGCTTGTGCGTCCCCGGTCACTATGGGTTCGTTCCGGATCCGGAAGGTGCACAGCTGCCCCAATCTGAGGGACACCGACAGGATGTGTTCGCCCATCTCCAATCCCGGAAGGGGCCACTCATCCATCCGGTTTTCGGCCGTGTAGCTGTTCACGTTCTCTATCGCCATGTACACCATAGTACGCTCGTCGTTGGACGGGTTCGCCGCCTGGGACTCCGGACACAGAGCTAGTAGAGCAGGCGCTACTCAGGAGGCGAGAATGATGGCTGCGTACTGACAACTGTTCAACTTCTTCCGCTTGAAGCAGTCTTGATTGATTCATAACCTATCAATTATCAGCACGCTGATAACCGACTGTCCAAGTTGAGCACTTGAATCGAATAAATACTGATGCTTCGTGCCATTGTTTTTTGTATGCAACGTATAATTGTGACACCTCCCTTCAATCTATCTTCTAATTACGATCTAACGCTCTCACAATCTGGAGTGTTTTCCTTTTGCATTATCAACATATGATACGTTAGCTTACAATACAAAATAATTGTGCATCCTCTCTAAATAGCAAAGGAATCTCCAGATTCACCCGTGGGATCGTCACCTCCCCAGGTAAGAAAGCAGGGGTCAGAGAGATCTCTCACACTGCTCTTGCAGCCTCATGACTGCTTTATAACAACAGTAAAGACTGTTAGGGACGCACCACGGACATGAGGGGAGAGTGCTCCCAACGGCAGTAATTGTCCCTTAAATCTCCGAAGAGGATTGTAGAGACGATTGGTACTAAATACAGAACAGATGTGTGGCCCTAAGCATTTAACAGTCTGCCACAATTTATGTAAAGTATGACGCCTGAGCATTTAACAGTCTGCCACAATTTATGTAAAGTATGACGCCTGAGCATTTAACAGTCTGCCACAATTTATGTAAAGTATGACGCCTAAGCATTTAACTGTCTGCCACAATTTAAGTTCACTATTTCCTAAATTAACTTTTGGGACGTTTATTGAATAGAAGTTCTTCCGTTTTTTTCAATATTCATTTTTAATCTCGTAGATTTATCATAACAGGACGTAAACTAAGGGATCAAACATTGGAGATATTTTCTAAAAATGGCGATTACACCTGAATTCTTTTGGCAGATATCACCTCTGTTGGAAAACACATTAGACCTAACGTCTTCTTTGTCACTTCCTAATTTGTCTTTAACGAGGACGAATGATATATAAGTCCTCCTGACGAGGCCTCAGAGACTGTCCTTCAGCTCCTGTCCCCGAGATGCATCAGAACACTCGCTCGGTAAGTTGAATTTTATACTTTTCAAAAATAAAATTTAAATTATTCGAATTAAAATAGTGACTGTTTGCAGTTGGTCGCGGTGTTGGCGTGCCTGGTTTCGCTGTCCTTCGCACTTGCACAGCTGGAGCCGAGTCGCCAAGATCACGCTGCTTGGCAGTATTAGTGAGTTTTGCTAAAAAGATAAATTTAACAAATGATATGTACACTTTCCTCAGTCCCAAACTTAACGAGTTCGATTCTTGTATTGGAAATACGCTGCAAAGTACTTCGCAGAGTGGACCTAAAAGTGCTAAAACCTCAAATTGCCATTGTATTATTAACTCTAGGCTATTGTGAATTTCCTTATTTCAAATATTTCAATTATTTTACTTACATTGGCATTTCAATCCCCTATTTTGCCCTCTCGTCCTCTTGTGGTCACCCCTGATTTACACTCTCTAACATTGGTATTCCTAGCATTAAAGACTATTTTGGATTCTCCAACCCTTCACCTTTCGCCGAATGAATTTCATCAGATCAATCTTAATTTTTTTTTCAGTAGACTACAAATCACAATTTTTTCTTCAGATATTTTCGTTGCAATAAATGAAACGCAAAGATGGTTGGTATAAATAACTGAGTAAATGATTAATTAATCAATGATATAAATTATAAGAGTAAAAAAAATGGTATAATTTAATGTTATTTTCAAGTCAACAAACTTTACCAAAAGGCGAAAAATGTATTCGTTTCAGTTTATTGGTGGTTTATGTGCCCTTAAACAAAAATAAACAAACAGCAATGTCTTCGACGAGACTTTTGTAACAGCTACTAGTGACTAGTTATATTCAATAGCACCCATAGAATGGATTACGCTGTACAACTTTCAGCTAAGAATTATTAACATGTGAACAAATATTAAATGCAAAAAGTGATGTTAAAATTTATCCAACTTTTAATTTTTCTCAAATCATAGCTCATAACCTATTTCAGATTTGATGTTTTTTCCCCGAGTTTTAGGACAGATTAACGATGTAACTGTTAGCGATGATTTAAATCTCTTGGGCTTGCATTTGCGGGTTCGCTGAATGAGGTTTAATATACAAAAAATGCCATTGATGACCTAAAGGGTTAACCCACCCCTTTATATACCCCAAAAAACAATCAACAAATTATGTAACAGTGAGAAAAAAATTACATAAGAAATAAATCTCATCAAAACAATTTTAACAGGTTTTATTCCCGTCAATACTCTAGCTATTCTCATTATATTTTTTTTTTTGGGGGGGGGGGATCATTTTCATCATATTACTTTTACAACCATTGTTACAGCACACATGCTGAAATACCTGCTCTGAAGTAAAGTTTCTCTGTTTGGGCTCAGCTGTAAATATTTATTTATATTTCCCATTAGTCGGTGCTAATTTTAACGACTTACTCTTTGATATAATAAGTAACAAGAAAGTTAATTATTTTGAGATTAGCACATGACTTCGGTCTTGAGAGGTAGCTAGCTATTTGTGGACTGTATATTAAATATAAATGATAGATGATAGATAGAGTGATAATAATTCCAAATAAAACTGTGCATTAAATAGAAAAAAAGTCTACTGAATAATGTGAAAAATAAGTTAATTCCCATCTGCCCAAGTACCGTCCCGATCACAACTACCAGGGACCTGGTGCTTTCATGTCAGAGAGAAAATGTTGGGTTAACAGCTAGTACACAGTTTCCTGCTCGCTCACAACTGCCTTTTCCAAAAACATACTTGCCCACTACACTCCATACTCAGATGTTTCATGATAGATCATTAGCAACACCAGGCAGAACCATTGAACCTCAGCTGTGGTAAAATGCTCAAGAACCGCTAACTAGTGCCCGTAGTTGAAAGGACAATGAATGAATAATGATTATTACTACTGTACATTGACTATTATTAATGAATGAATAATGATTATTACTACTGTACATTGACTATTATTAATGAATGAATAATGATTATTACTACTGTACATTGACTATTATTAACGAATGAATAATGATTATTACTACTGTACATTGACTATTATTAACGAATGAATAATGAATATTACTACTGTACATTGACTATTATTAATGAGATGTATTGTACAGTGGTCCTTGGTTATTTTCCTTTTCCCATCTCATTTTCTAATGATTGGTATATTACAGAATCGTTTGATGTTTGATTTGATATATGCTTAGTGTAAAAAACTATAAAATACCCTTTATTTTTCAGCGACAAAGATGGTGTTTTTTCATTTCTTTACGCTACCCCTGGCACGCCGAGAGGTTTATTTCAAGATTTCATTAGTCAGTTCTATTCGACTTACAACAGTAAGGCAAACTCATACACAATTACTTGGATAAATGAATTTTAATATTGTTTTTTCTTTTAATAATTAAAAAAAATCTATGGTTTGCAGGTACCTTTGGCTACTTCACTGGCTTCTTTGGCTGAATGAGAAGTTTTATCGCACATATACTACATATACAAATATATATAGATATATACTATTGTGCAATTATAAATATAGCAATTATTTTTTTAAGTAATAAGACATTATTATTGAAACTTTTATTACACCCCAAATTATTTGCTTATCTAATCAGCTTTGTCATGTCATCAAATATATAGTCACATTAATGTATTACAATAATATTTTTTAACCCATTTAAATAACAGAAGGTTATGTTTAAAATTGTTTATTTTTTTTTTTAAATAAGGTTATATTTTTTATTATCATATACTCAAAATTATTTCAACTATAAAACTTCTTCTTTCATTTTCCAAATATGAATTTCTCTAAATAATGGTTTGTGTTTAGGCCGTTACAGTAAATATGAATGTCGGAAAATGTCAGTAAAAAAAAATTAGTGGTCATGACAATACTAAAGAATTTAAGTCATCCTGAAAGAATGGTAATCAATACCGAAGATATAAAAACATTGAAGACGAATTTAATTATTGCCAAATCGCTGTGGCGTATTTTTCATTGGAGCAGAGAAAAGATGGCTTCTGATTCCTGACCCTTTTAGAAAACAAAAAGCGCTTAGCCAAGACCTTTCATTTCAACTGGTGAAGGTTGACTGAACAATTGAAAAATTAGACATGAAGTTAGGTGATAAGTCATTAGTGGGGAAAAATTCTCTTTATGTTTCAAAGAATTATTAGAATATGCAAATAATTTCATGGAAATAATTGAGCATTAGAAAAGAGACTGTATGACATCTTGGCTCTGAAAAAATCACTATTCAATACTATGTTATTGAAGATTCATAAATTTTATGTGAAATATGTAAATAAATATTCGTTATTAGACGAACTCATCATAATATGATTTTTACATGTTAAGAATCAAGATTACTATAGCCCATAATTTGGATTTAAGAGAGTCAACTTTACTTCATTTTTCTACCTAGACCAATTATATATTAAACGGTACACATTTGGATTGTAGGTAATTGTAAGAAAACAGAATTATTGAACCAATAAAATAAAATATTGCCTATGATATATCATCTTTATTTATTATATATGAAATTTATTTATTATGTTTCTGTTGTATTTCAAAGATTTTCAATCAATATACAATATGTTTGCACGATTTTTTTTAAACTAGGAAAAAAACAAATAAAACTAAAGGTCTTGATACATTTTTGACTTGAATCTCTGCTGGATAAGTTGCTCAAGTTGGAATAAGTCTTACTGCGGAGAAGAGTTGAGATGATCATAAAAACTTTTCTACGTGCGAGATATTTGGGGTATTCCTAATTCTAAATGCATTTAAGAAATCCTGCCGAACCAGGGTGCTCCTAGCACTAGCCACAGTATTTTTTTCTAGCGTGTTTGTAATCTTGTCCAGTAGCAGTAACAGTAGTATTGGTAATATAAACCTATTATGCATAAAATAATGTCCTACAAGTTTTTCGTAGTGATCTATGTCTGTTAATGAGTGGGTACAGTTGTAGGCATTAGCTTGTTGTAGTTTATACATTTTGTGCAGTGTCCTGGTTAGTCGTGTGTCCAAATATATTTCAAGGTAGCGAACACCCTCAGTGTTCTAGTCGATTGGTATATCGTCAATTTCTATCCTTACTTAACTTAAGCTGCCTTCATGATTTTTGTGTATTGTGAAGAGTGTAGTTAGACTATAAAGGACGTAACTAAATAAATTAAAAAGTAGAATGCTCATTATAACAGCTCCTTGAGGAATAGCCTGATATTATTCATTTTTTGAAATTTAGTCGCGCTAAATTTATTATTTACACCGACTTGATATTTTTGTTCAAACAACATTTTATGATATTGAGGATATAATTTTGGATATAATTTGGATAATCCCAATTATCTGTTGATATTATAATTTATGTTAATACTTTCTTTAGGAAGACTCCAGTAATGTACTATTTTCGATTTGTAAATACACGCATTCACTCGATGAGTGATCAATAGATTTTGATACAAGTTTATTGATCCAGCAGACATCAACTGTGAATCTATGTTATTTGTATAAACCAGATACATTTGTTTTTAAAACGTAAATTTAAAAATAATAATGATGCCTTTTAATATGTTAAGTCCTTAAAAATTATCAGATTCTAGAAACAACATATTTTTTTCAATCTATTTGCATATTCTTCAGATGTGCTTAGTACATATGATAATGTTGATGTAAGAATTAAGAGGAAACCAAAGCTCATCAGAAAGGTTTATTCATTCCAGTAAATCACCTAACGTCCTTAGAACAATTTTGTAGATTTTCCTTTGCTTTTTTTTTTGGTACACCTTCCATCTTTGTCAGATACAGGTTGGTCTGATTTCTCCTCAAACTCCCCAAGGTGTGTTCCTTTAGTTTCTGCAGCAGTTATCATCGTCTGCAAGACAAAATCAAAATTACTTTGTTTTTATCATTTATAACCAATAATAGTTCCTAGTAAGAATACTGATGACACTGTCAGTTAAGCTGGATAGTATTACTTCAGTATATGAATGTATTGTGTAAGGTGCCCTTAATAAAGACTGCCCTTTTTGGAAATGATATAATGCTGCTTCTAATGCCAACAAATATTAATTGATTGAGCTGTTCAAAAATGTTTGCAAAAAACTTATAACTTATGAACATTATAAGTCATTAATGTGTTGGATAGAAAGGTGAGTTAGTTATTTCTCAAACTTCCTAAATTAGTTTTGTATAAATATCAGAACTTAAGCATCAACAAGAATCTCGTCCTATGCCTTTCATGCAATGCGATTTTACCTAAATTTTTTTTCAGTGTTGCGCACAAAACATTGTAATCAACATAAGGATTTCTTCAAATAATTCTAACAAATAATATACAAAGTTTATTAGGGCTTAAATGGACTTAAGTCTTTAAATCTGTCATTAAAAGTGTGTTCACAATTTTTTGGCAAGGTTTTATTTTGTGTGAAGCTTTTCTTTGAAGCCTCAGAGATGGTAAAAATAAAACCAACCTTGTGAAAAATAACGAAGAATCAACAATTAATTGTTTACTTCTAATTAAAAAATAAATATTTTTCTATCATATAAAATAAGGTACCAATTTTGGTATGCTCGTAAATAATATATATTATATGTTTGCGATTTTCTGGACTATTATTAGAAAAAGTTGAAAGAAATTGTTTTCAAGCCCATAATGAAACTTTCAATAGAGTGATCACTTTTGAAGAGAATTAATGTTTTAATTCAAAATAGATTCAAATTATTTAAAATGACAAAACAAATTTCCCTTCTATTCAAAATTAATTGACTGATAGTAAATAATACAATTTTACAGTAATTAAAAAGTCTATAACTAATTAGTAATTAACTATATGATAATATTTATTATGCACTTACAACTGCAGACATAGCTAAAAAGAGTAAGAAAATGAGAAATCTGAAATCCATTGTGACAGTTTATCTCAAACTAATTTTATCCTAAATTAAGAGGGAGATTCTTTTATAGGAAGTGTTGTGAGTCAAATTAGATGGTTTTATTCTGTATAGTGCTCACTTTGAAATTGTAATTTTTGTTTGTCTATATATATGACAAAATGTTGCAACGATAACAAAACATTTTGTTGGTAAACATTTAAAATGACTGTTGGCTATATGCACGTGCATGCTTAGGCGGAAGGTAGATCAAGCCTATGACTAATTTACACAAATGAGAAAAAAAATTTCTGTTGACATACTCACCAGTTAAAACATGACCGCTTTCAACAGCTGACAATGTCATCTTCGAATGCTTATGACTTTACTGATAACCATAATATCAGACCTATTATTGTCAGATGAATCTATAACTCTATAAATAGTACATTGAATTATAATTAATTAATGTATTAAGTTTTATATTGTAAAGGCTTATTTCATGTTTTGTCTATGTGATGATTTAGATATTTCATTGGTGAATAAATTTTCCCAATAAATGTTGTATACTTGAAGTATACAACATTTATTGGGAAAATTTATTCACCAATTCATAAGCATGATGCTTATTATCAATGTCAATCTCTATTTATCTTTTATATTGTAAGTATTCCATTAGATATGCTTTATATTTTCTACATTCTAGGTATTCTATTTTATTTTATTTGTTTTTTTATGTCCCTGAGATTACAATTGAGAGGGTAGGTAAATACACCTAATAATTTTAATAATAAAAATTTTAGGAAGGAAGACCTTTTCATTCAATTTATCATAACACATTTGTAATATTGAGTAACAGTCAGAAGGCAATCGATGGTTTATTTAAATTTTAAAAGCTACAAAACTAATAAGTTACTGTAGATGAAGAATTATATGGTCCACTAGATAATGAGGATTTATTTTAGATATTCTTGGTAGATGAGAAGATTTAAAGAAATTATTAATGTTAATAAGGACTCAGAATTGATAAAATAATAATTTAAATACTGGAAGGAAGAAAACGAAAGCTTCAAATCAGAAAACTTATTTCAAGTGAAAATTAAAAAAATAACTAACACCAATAACGTATTCTCAAACAGTAAAAAAAAAATTTCTCAAGGAAGGAGAGATGCTAAGAAAAACGAAGAGTAGAGAAGAACTAAAGTAGAAACTGAAGACAACGCTATGAAGAAACTGAAGTTCCAGGGCATAAATAATCTCAATTAGTGACCATATTATGTGTACTTTGTAATAAATAACTGTGGGGTTGCCACTAGGGGAGTGCCTAATCACCCTAGCCCTGGTGACAAGTGCGGATTGTTTTAGTTTATAACATGGACCATTGTTCCATGACGGCGTTACTATCTGACTCTATTTATGATAGACAATGCACTATGTTCAAGAGAAGAGGTACAGAGGTTTCATAAAGAATAAGTCAAGTTTTCAGAGTTCGAGCGGAAGCCCAGCAGCGTCACGGGTACAAGTCGTCAGAGGGTCTGCAAGGAGACTAAAAGACGGGTGAGAGATTCAGAGGCGGATGAGATACTCAGAGGCGGATGAGGAGAGCCTGAGAGACTGGCCAGGAGTCTAAGAGACTGACTTCCAGGGCCAGGGGCCCTGGCGTAAGGCGTCACCGAGTAAAGGCGGATGAGGAGACTCAGAGGCTGATGAGGAGACTAGACTAGTCTGATTTTCAGGGCCAGAAGCCCTGGGTTAAATATCATCTCCCCTTCCTGCCGGAAGGCGGCGAAGGCCTAAAAGGGTTTGTTTAAGGCTGCCAGGTGGCTAACCCCTTCAGGTTTATGGCTGCCAGGTGGCTAACCCTTTCAGGTTTATGGCTGCCAGGTGGCTAACCCTTTCAGGTTTATGGCTGCCAGCTGGCGACCCTCTTACGTTTATGACTTGTTTATGGCTGCCGGCTCCCGCGCATTTATTGCTAAAAACTTTACAATGATTTACATACATTTAGTTCCTGTTATTTTACTTTTGCTTACAATATATGTGCACCAGAGTATAGGGTGACTTAACTCATGTAGTTAGCGGTCGCTACAATAACTAATAAAAAAAATTGGAACTAAAGTACATAAACTTGCACAATAGGCTAAGAGCCTACTGATAAAAAAAACAAAAAAAAAACATGCTCATTTGATTGTACACAGGTGGTCTGAAAAGTTTCCGACCTCAACATGAAGATGATAATAAAATAAATAAAAGCTTTGTTAGGTCGGAAACTTTTCAGACCACCCGCGTAGGTATAGTTCAAATTAGAGAATTCATTAATTTTTTTATCTGAGCCCCGAATAATGATCCTGCTATGAATGAGGAAGGATTCACATTATCTATTTTTATTTAGTATTGTGAGGTATGTAATACTATTCATCTGAAGAAAATTAACTGAGCATTAATAAATATCAAATAATATTAAGTTTGTTTTTGTTATAGTAAGGTTTGTCCCTGAATCAAGACATCGTTCATTTCAAATGTTTAATGTCTACACTATTAAATGTTTTTCCTATAATCTTTATCTAAAATTTGTCTTCATAAATTTTCTAGGAAATTATTTAACTGAATTCAGGAGTTGACTTCCAGAAATAGCACAAACACCTTTCTTTTTTTAGGCTTTCTGAGAAACTCCTGATCTTGGCAAAAGTTTATGAGTTCAGGATTTCCAGATTAATACACCACATGGAAATTTCTTAAACCACGTTTTAGTTACCCCTTAAGAATATTTTATTAACACTTTCTTCTTCATGAATTCTATGATCAGCATTAGCTGTGTTAAACTTTTTTTTTTCGATTGCAGCATGCATAGAATAACCCTAATTTTTAAACTTAACTCACTCATTTAAAAAATCACTAGATGAATAGATCTTTTTCCAGCATATTTATCCTAAGCTTAAATACTCAGGTAATATGTATTAAGTGGCAGGTACCAAAGAAAAATTGTCATCTTATTTCTGTAATCAAATGAATTATTTATTAAGTACAAACTTTGACTTGGTTTAACTATATAATCATAATTACATATTTTATTAGCACTACACTGGTTTTAGTTTAAAAGTTAATTAAAATATTTCATTCTTATTTATCAAATACTACACATATATATCACATATAGTTTATAGCTAAATATAATACTAAAAGTAATTATTATTTAATGATTGCATTTTTTATAATTATCAATATTTGTACTTTTATTTTACATATTCTTAAGCCGTAAAGCAATTGAAGGAAAGGAAAAACAACTTAACTTAATATTTTATCATTATCATCATAACTAATGACCGTATTTTGTTTAGTACATGAGAAATAATTAAAAATACATCCAGAATTTCACTCAAATCAGCATTTAAAACAATGCATTATATAATATGAGTTATTATGATAATATGAGTTTATGATTATCTACTGTTGGGCAAAAGCTCTTAAGAGAAAAAGGAACTTATTGCAAAGCACAAAAACAAACACATTAAGAATGATTAGGTAATGGAAATTTGTCAACAGTCAAGATATGTTTAAACTGAACAGATGCGTAAAAGGAAATGTTTTCAAAAAATTTATATTTGACGGAGTTATCTTACAAGGAAAGGAAACAGAAATAAGAATCTGAATGCTATTGAGTTAACATTAGGCATACATAACTATTTCTTATTCAAATAACTTACTGGTAGTTAGACTAAGTTATTTTGAATAATTAATTTATTGAATTCTATATTATATTATATCTATATCATTTAATAAAATGAAATATACTAAATTCCTTTGTTCTGTTATTACTTATCAATTAAATTGGGCTAGAAAATGAGATTCTATGTGCTACTATATTTTTAAGTCTCATTTTCTACTCCAAAGTTATCTTATTTTATGTTTTGTTTGTTTTATTATATATTTGAACAAAGTAATCAAAAATAAATTAATATATTTGCACATTTTTGTTTTTATTTCTTATGAATCTGCCTCTGTAGTGATAACAGAACCAAGCAATTTACATTATTTTCAATTACTCATCTCTAACAATATTTGAGGAGCATCACTGTAATTTTCTCAACGAGTCCCCGACTTTCGTCCGCCTGAACTATACAACATAAAAAATTCATCTAGTTCTCAAGCTATCACCAGGCTTGGCATCACAAGTACATTGAAAGTAATTTATGGTTGATAAGGTATATGAATGAGTGAAAGGGTTATAGGGTGTGTTAATTGATGCAGGGACAAGGAAGTAGCAAGTACGATGTGTTTCCGGGTCGGCGGATGTCAGAAGCTGCCGCAAACATGTCTCCATCTTTGGTTAGTGCTGTTACAACGGACGATGAATCCAGAAGAGTTACATTGTGACCTCGAGCCTTCATCCCCGAGATGATTTCCTTACAAACAAAAAATATTAAATTAAATATTGAATAAAAAAGGACATCTTTATTAAGGTGGATCATCATCATGGGCGTATCAAATGGAATTACCATGCAAAATATCATGGTTTTTACCTTAGAAATACACAATACGCAAAAACTTTTTTTTTATATAGACAGTAATTTTACTTACAAAAATTAATAGTCAACATAACTCCTGAATACAGAAGTTTGTAGAAATCTACTCAACCTGTCATTCGCCAAAGACAATTCCTTTGGCTATAAAAATGACAGCTCTTGGGTTGTATCAGTTGAAAAAAAATCTAAGATGTTTGCTGACTATTTAGCAATAGCCTTTAAATAATATTCTAATTACACCAGCCTCACACATGAAACGAACATTAAAACAAATAATGACAAACCTCTTAAACTTTTGTTACCTCACAAAGATATTTTTAGATGATATTTATCAGAAAATTATAATTTGCTTATGCAGCATTATTAATTATGATTTAAGAATTCATTCATACAGTCCCAGTTGTCTTGGCCCCTGATGAATGAAGGGGGAAGTAGTTTGGGGATTGGGTGTATCGAAAGACTAATAAACGACAGATCATCGAGCCGTGTATTGGACGAATTATTGTTTCTAATCCATAGTGGATGAAAAAATAAAGGATATTGGGATTTCGATAGGGATCTGCAGGCCAATAGGTAGGAGTGTGAGGAGAGAGAGAGTAGTAGATAAAAGTGCAGATAACAAAGCACAACCTCGGGAGTTAGTGGTTCTTGGGACCCTTTGTTGGTGCATTGCATTGAAATCTCCACCCTCAACGTAATGATGTCCTATTGAGTTAAGAAAATAAGTAAATTGTTAGTTGCACAATACACTGTGAGGGGGAAGGAATATGTGTGGATTGACACAGGCTGTGGTTTGTAGTACATCATGGGCAATCAAGAGGATGATGTGATTGGAAAAGGAATGAATGATAAGGATAGCAGTACCAGCACCATCCTGAAGATATTAAACACATTAGACATTTACCGAAAAAATTAGAAGTTTAACTGCCCATGACTTGAGATCCTTCAAGATGTACCCAGAAATTCTTTTGTATGTTTGAAGGAAGTAAATAAAACCGTTCTACATACTGCTAGATCCTTAATGGAAATTTTCACATACATATTACAACGACAGCTAAAACTGAAAAACCCTCGCTCATTCCCTTTTCATATTGCCCGATTAGTCTGTATCTCATCTTTTCGAAAATTTTAGAACGTAGAGCATCATGGGCTATATAAGACATAGAATCAAGTATAGAATCATTTTGTTATTTTTTAATAAATCTGCAGATTTAATTGAAAACTGAGAATTTCTTTTGCTTACTTTATTGTTTTGTGAAGATAATTTTTATAGATAAATTTTACAGTTTACTGGCTTGTACCACATTCCAAATTTTAGCCTCTTATTGCTCATCTTATTACTGATATGAGGTTGTTGTTATTATCCTGATATTATGATGCACAATATGTTCAAAGCAATGTTATAAATATTCTCTCCTTTAAATTGTGTCTGTAGAAATTAAAGCGATAAAATTACCTGTGGCATTGAAGATTCATAGCTCCACTGCATTGGCATTAATTGATGATGAAATCTCGCTCTGTCTACTGCCTCAGCAATGGGTTTATTTTCCCATATATTCCGAATGATTGTCTGAAAAAATATAAATTAAAAATTGTAAACATGTTTTTTATCTTCAGATAAATTTAATATTATGATATGATACCAAAGAAACTGATGTTGTGATTTTAGTTCCGCCTGCTCCTCCTACCACCAAACGAACATCCCCGTTCTTGTCAATTAAAATCGATGGACAAGTTGATGATTGCGGACGTTTTCCAGGAACGATGAAATTTGTCTGCGAAGGTTGGACACCGAAACCATTCACTAAACCAGGGGTTGCGAAGTCATCCATCTGATTGTTAAGCAGTATACCAGTGCTCTCGGACACAAGTCCACTTCCAAATCTAAAAATAAATAGAAAGTAAAGTATTCAGATAACTGTTGTTAATTTTCTCCAACAAATAAATACAGAGTTCTTTATTTCTTTACAATCATCAAAGCAATGTTATAAATTGTTTTTTATAATTATTTTAAAATATAAAATATAATTATTTATAAGAATTTATTATTATTATTATAAATTATTGTGCATCATAATATGAGGATAATAACAACAACCTCATATCGCTAATAAGATGAGCAATAAGATGCTAAAATTTGGAATGAGGTACAAGCCAGTAAATTGTAAAATACGTTATCTTCACAAAACAATAAATTCTTTACAATGGCTTTGAAAAATGTAAATTTTTCATCAAGTTTATTTGTGGACAACTTTTCGAGATACTATGTATGTGTAAAGCAGGTCCTAATTAGAAGATGGATGGTTTCTGTCGACTGTTTAAGACATAAAAAAGAACACTATATTTAGTTTTAACAGGTCGTACTTAGCACAAATTCATAAGCTATTAATTATTTATGGTGTAAATAATGCAACACTAACTGTTCATAGATATTAACTTGTATGTCATCCTTATGTTTCTATACGAAGAAAAGAGATAAAAAAGAATACTAAAATAAGTACTTCACTCACAAAAGGTTGATGGTACTAGTGGCCGATACAGCATCACCATTTGGAGCAATTACTGCAATGTTTGCTGTACCAAAGTCCTCCTTGACGTAATATTCAGCGCCATAGCTTCTTGGATCATTACTTGTTTGGTTCGTAAGTATATCTTCTCTAACCATTTTAATATAATTGGGGTCACTGAGTTTCTTAAGTATCTAAAACATGCCAATATGCACTGTTGGAATTAATACAATTTTCTAGCTTATTACCATTAATTATTAACAGAGATGGAAATTTTTATTCCCTAGCTGGACTCAAACTTAGGGCACAAGTACAATAATATTGTGTTAAATTTTTAACATATTTGTTGCTTTATACAATTATTTATTAATGTCCTAAGAAAGGCAATACAATTACTTTATATCTGGTACAATATTACCTGGGTAACATTTGTAAAGTATGGATCCCCGAAGAGAGACCTCATGGCGTAGGCATACTTGAAAGTTTCAGTGATTGCGGAGGTGTTGGTGATTACATCCATATCTTTCTTCAATGTGCCGTTGAGCACACTCAACACAAAGGCCACCAAATGCCCTGAGGCTGGTGGTCCGACAGAATAAAAGTTGAGCCCAGACATCAACTGTGCATGGATCGGTTCTTCCCAGCGTACTCTAAATAGTTTAAATTCTTGAATAATAATTTTAAAAAACAGACAATCATTTATATTTATTTTGGAGTTGAAGATGAATATGTCAGGAAAGAAATTACCTTTAACAAATTAACAAAATTAATAATTTAGCAATATTAGCAATTTAAATCAAATTTATTTTCAAACTGTCCAAATTTCTTGTCAAATTCCTAGGAGAAGGCAAACCCTTACCTACCACACTGTAAGTGTACGAGGTTGTAACAATTATACCTAATGCATGAAAACATTGTTGACTTTAAAATAAAATATTTAATCTATATTTTACCGTTTTGTATATATAATTAATATTGTTGCTTACATTGACTATTTCTTTGTTCAATAATTTACCCGAACCATATTTGCATTTCATTTATCAATGTATATTGCAACAAGAATATCCAAAGAAAAAATTTTGTTTTGTGGTTTTTTAAGACAACACTGAAAAAAAAAAAATTGTATGCGAAGGCAGCAGCCAAAGAAACCTGTTTGTCATTGGAAGGTGAAGGGGTGCTTCATCAATACATAACAGCCTTTTGGTTCAAACACTTCAATGCTGGGAATACCAGCCTTCATGACAAGTCCCGATCAGGTCACCCTTCAGCTCTCAATGGCAATGAATACTCGTCAGTGAATAAGCCTGGATTCATATTTGACCACACAAGATTGTCAGGTAGTAATAGAGACTTCAAATGCCACATTGAGTAAATTTCAAAATAATCTAGTTTAATGGGCAAGATCTTTACGAGAATAATATAATGTTATATAATGTTATATAATGTTATATAATGAGATTTCATAGTAAGTATCGAAAAGTATAGAAAATATGTTGATAACCTTACTCGTAGGAAGCCATGTCCTCTGCAGTTATGATACCCCCATTATTCTGAATGTCTCTGACAAATTCAGCGGTGAGCGAGCCATTGTAGAGCGCAGAGGGCCCTTCATTTGCTATCCGTGTAAAAGTCTCCGCTAGTTTGGGCATTTTGATTTTATCACCAAATTTAGCTAGCTCACCTTTCTCATTCAGCAACATATTCCTGAATAATTAAATCAATAAAATTATTAATACTTGTTGTGAAGTTATGAATTTAGAAATAAAATTGTTACTTTGTTATAATGCATACAGGAGGAAGTCTTAGATTCAAGTCTCGATATTTGGCTAGTAATTATTAATAGTTTTGAATAATAATTTAGGATTGACTTGTCACCTGAATATTGAAATGAAAGAATACAAATTTTCGAAAGTAAATGATCAGCTTTTAGAGGAAGTCAAGGGATAAAAAAAAAATGAAGAAGAGAGAAAAGATGGAAGCCATTCCAATATAATAAAAGGTTTATATGTGATTGGTGGCCAAATGGTCAAAAAGTAGAAGAAGGATGGTGGCACAGTTTGTCTTTTAATTAAAAGATGAAGCACTATAAATTGAAACTGACCTTAGCGTGGGTGTGTCCAAAATTTCCTGGTGGTTTTCAGCTATGTTGTGTGCTAAGCGGTGGTTCACCGGAACCCCTTCCTTGCACATGGCAATGGCGTCATCAAACAGCTCCCTCCAGGGGGCTTTGCCTCCGTACTTCTTGTACATCTCCCAGTAGCCCATCAGCTCACCTGGGACCCCAGCCGCGAGGCCACCTGAAACCGTTGCCCATCTCTTAAGCAATGGTGCAAAATACTCCCTCGCTAGAGGTGCAAGGCTGTCTTCCTACACCAAAGTAGCTCCTTACCTTTCTTTGCCAGGGTGAAATTCTTAAGGAACATGTCTTCCTTAGATGCAGCCGGTGCCGTCTCCCGAGCGATGATGGTCTCCACTTTGGATCCGTTCTTGGTGTATATGGTCGCCATGAAGCCGCCTCCGACCCCCATGTAAGATAGGCAGGTCAGTCCGTCACAGAGCATTGTCGCAATCAGGCTATCAACTGCATTCCCATATTTTTTCAAAATCTTCCTAAAATAAGTTAATCATGTTTGAAACATGCGGCTAATATCTTATGTAACTTAATTTTTTTATATGCTTTCAATCGCCACCATTATTGAAATGAAATGAAAAAACTTTATTTTGTGGACATTATTCAATAAAAATAAAAAACAATAAGGAACAAATAAATATGTCTAGATAACAAAAAAGACAAACTGAATTACACTGTTCTTTACTCTGAAGCTTTTGTACATATGTGGTGGCTTAAATACATCAACAATATAATATTGAACAAACAAAAAACATAAATGAATAGAAGTGAATAACCTTTTTAAAAATTATAACTAGGCACATGAGGTAAAATATTGGAATAGTTTCTAGTCATGATCATGCTGAAGAGGAGAGACCTAGGAAGGTATTGGGATATGGCAAAAAAATACCCCAGCTTAGTGAAGTGCTACAAAGTGCAACAGCCTCTGGGATTCCCGAGTATAAATCTTTTAATTATTGATGGGTTTTGTGTTATACAAGGAACAATAGTGTGACCATATTCTAGTAGTGGCATCACGATACCTGGCTTGTGTTCTCCTGATACTGTAAAAAGGCAAATATTGTAGAAAAGCTGAATTTATACAAAAATGTGTATTTCATAGCTAGGACATTAGCTCCTACTGCCTTGTGTTCACCTGATACTAAAACATAGACAATATCGTCAAAAATCTGAATATTTCAAAAATGGGTATTTCATAGCTAGGACGTTAGCTCCTACTGCCTTACGTTCTCCTGATACTAAAACAAGGACAATATCGCCAAAAAGCCGAAATTTTACAAAAAAAAAAACAAAAAAAAACGTATTTCATGGCTAGAACGTTAGCTCCTGTGGCCTTATGTGTTCTCCTGATACTAAAACAAGGAGAATATCGTCAAAAAGCCAAATTTTTACAAAAATGCGTAATTCATAGTTAGGAAAATAGCTCCTACTGCCTTATGTTCTCCTGATACTAGAACCAGGACAATATCGTCAAAAAGCTGAATTTTTACAAAAATGGGTATTTTATAGCTAGGACGTTAGCTCCTACTGCGTTATGTTCTCCTGATACTAAAACAAGAACAATATCGTCAAAAAGCTAATTTTGATACAAACATGCGTATTTTATAGCTAAGACGTTAGCTCCTGTGGCCTTATGTTCTCCTGATACTAAAACAAGGACAATATCGTCAAAAAGCCGAATTTTTTCAAAAATGCGTAATTCATAGTTAGGAAAATAGCTCCTACTGCCTTATGTTCTCCTGATACTAGAACCAGGACAATATCGTCAAAAAGCTGAATTTTTACAAAAATGGGTATTTTATAGCTAGGACGTTAGCTCCTACTGCCTTGTGTTCACCTGATACTAAAACATAGACAATATCGTCAAAAATCTGAATATTTCAAAAATGGGTATTTCATAGCTAGGACGTTAGCTCCTACTGCCTTACGTTCTCCTGATACTAAAACAAGGACAATATCGCCAAAAAGCCGAAATTTTACAAAAAAAAACCAAAAAAAAACGTATTTCATGGCTAGAACGTTAGCTCCTGTGGCCTTATGTGTTCTCCTGATACTAAAACAAGGAGAATATCGTCAAAAAGCCAAATTTTTACAAAAATGCGTAATTCATAGTTAGGAAAATAGCTCCTACTGCCTTATGTTCTCCTGATACTAGAACCAGGACAATATCGTCAAAAAGCTGAATTTTTACAAAAATGGGTATTTTATAGCTAGGACGTTAGCTCCTACTGCGTTATGTTCTCCTGATACTAAAACAAGGACAATATCGTCAAAAAACTAATTTTGATACAAACATGCGTATTTTATAGCTAAGACGTTAGCTCCTGTGGCCTTATGTTCTCCTGATACTAAAACAAGGACAATATCGTCAAAAAGCCGAATTTTTACAAAAATGTGTATTTCATAGCTAGGACATTAGCTCCTACTGCCTTGTGTTCTCCTGATACTAAAACAAGGACAATATCGTCAAAAAGCCGAATTTTTACAAAAATGCGTATTTCATAGCTAGAACGTTAGCTCCTGTTGCCTTATGTTCTCCTGATACTAGAACCAGGACAATATCGTCAAAAAGCTAATTTTGATACAAACATGCGTATTTTATAGCTAAGACGTTAGCTCCTGTGGCCTTATGTTCTCCTGATACTAAAACAAGGACAATATCGTCAAAAAGCCGAATTTTTACAAAAATGCGTATTTTATAGCTAGGACGTTAGCTCCTACTGCCTTATGTTCTCCTGATACTAAAACAAGGACAATATCGTCAAAAAGCCGAATTTTTACAAAAATGCGTATTTCATAGCTTGGACGTTAGCTCCTGTTGCCTTATGTTCGCCTGATACTAAAACAAGGACAATATCGCCAAAAAGCCAAATATTTCAAAAATGCGTAATTCATAGCTAAGACGTTAGCTCCTACTGCCTTATGTTTTCATGATACTAAAACAAGGACAATATCGTCAAAAAGCTAATTTTGATACAAACATGCGTATTTCATAGCTAAGACGTTAGCTCCTACTGCATTATGTTCTCCTGATACTAAAACAACGAGAATATCGTCAAAAAGCCAATTTTTTACAAAAATGCTTATTTCATAGCTAGGACATTAGCTCCTACTGCCTTATGTTCTCCTGATACTAAAACAAGGACAATATCGTCAAAAAGCTAATTTTGATACAAACATGCGTATTTTATAGCTATGACGTTAGCTCCTGTGGCCTTATGTTCTCCTGATACTAAAACAAGGACAATATCGTCAAAAAGCTAATTTTGATACAAACATGCGTATTTTATAGCTAAGACGTTAGCTCCTACTTCCTTTTGTTCTCCTGATACTAAAAAAGGAGAATATGGTCAAAAATCTGAATATTTCAAAAATGCGTATTTCATAGCTAGGACGTTAGCTCCTGTTGCCTTATGTTCTCCTGATACTAAAACAAGGACAATATCGCCACAAAGCCGAATATTTCAAAAATGCGTAATTCATAGCTAAGACGTTAGCTCCTACTGCCTTATGTTTTCATGATACTAAAACAAGGAAAATATCGTCAAAAAGCTAATTTTGATACAAACATGCGTATTTTATAGCTAAGACGTTAGCTCCTACTGCATTATGTTCTCCTGATACTAAAACAAGGAGAATATGGTCAAAAAGCTGAATTTTTACAAAAATGCGTATTTTATAGCTAGGACGTTAGCTCCTACTGCCTTATGTTCTCCTGATACTAAAACAAGGAGAATATGCTCAAAAAGCTGAATTTTTACAAAAATGCGTATTTTATAGCTAGGACGTTAGCTCCTGTTGCCTTATGTTCTCCTGATACTAAAACAAGGACAATATCGTCAAAAAGCCGAAATTTTACAAAAAAAACCAAAAAAAAACGTATTTTATGGCTAGAACGTTAGCTCCTGTGGCCTTATGTGTTCTCCTGATACTAAAACAAGGAGAATATCGTCAAAAAGCCAAATTTTTACAAAAATGCGTAATTCATAGTTAGGAAAATAGCTCCTACTGCCTTATGTTCTCCTGATACTAGAACCAGGACAATATCGTCAAAAAGCTGAATTTTTGCAAAAATGGGTATTTTATAGCTAGTACGTTAGCTCCTACTGCGTTATGTTCTCCTGATACTAAAACAAGGACAATATCGTCAAAAAGCTAATTTTGATACAAACATGCGTATTTTATAGCTAAGACATTAGCTCCTGTGGCCTTATGTTCTCCTGATACTAAAACAAGGACAATATCGTCAAAAAGCTGAATTTTTACAAAAATGCGTATTGTATAGCTAGGACGTTAGCTCCTACTGCCTTATGTTCTCCTGATACTAAAATAAGGACAATATCGCCAAAAAGCCGAAATTTTCACAAAAATGCGTATTTCATAGCTAGGACGTTAGCTCTAGTTGCCTTATGTTCTCCTGATACTAAAACAAGGAGAATATGGTCAAAAAGCTGAATTTTTACAAAAATGCGTATTTTATAGCTAAGACGTTAGCTCCTACTGCATTATGTTCTCCTGATACTAAAACAAGGAGAATATGGTCAAAAAGCTGAATTTTTACAAAAATGCGTATTTTATAGCTAAGACGTTAGCTCCTACTGCATTATGTTCTCCTGATACTAAAACAAGGAGAATATGGTCAAAAAGCTGAATTTTTACAAAAATGCGTATTTTATAGCTAGCTACTTTAGCTCCTGTTGCCTTATGTCCTCCTGATACTAAAACAAGGACAATATCGTAACAAAGGCGAATTTTAACAAAAATCCGATTTTCATAGCTAGAACGTTAGCTCCTACTGCCTTATGTTCTCCTGATACTAAAATAAGGAGAATATGGTCAAAAAGCTGAATTTTTACAAAAATGCGTATTTTATAGCTAGCTACTTTAGCTCCTGTTGCCTTATGTCCTCCTGATACTAAAACAAGGACAATATCGTAACAAAGGCGAATTTTAACAAAAATCCGATTTTCATAGCTAGAACGTTAGCTCCTACTGCCTTATGTTCTCCTGATACTAAAATAAGGAGAATATGGTCAAAAAGCTGAATTTTTACAAAAATGCGTATTTTATAGCTAGCTACTTTAGCTCCTGTTGCCTTATGTCCTCCTGATACTAAAACAAGGACAATATCGTAACAAAGGCGAATTTTAACAAAAATCCGATTTTCATAGCTAGAACGTTAGCTCCTACTGCCTTATGTTCTCCTGATACTAAAATAAGGAGAATATGGTCAAAAAGCTGAATTTTTACAAAAATGCGTATTTTATAGCTAGCTACTTTAGCTCCTGTTGCCTTATGTCCTCCTGATACTAAAACAAGGACAATATCGTAACAAAGGCGAATTTTAACAAAAATCCGATTTTCATAGCTAGAACGTTAGCTCCTACTGCCTTATGTTCTCCTGATACTAAAATAAGGAGAATATGGTCAAAAAGCTGAATTTTTACAAAAATGCGTATTTTATAGCTAGCTACTTTAGCTCCTGTTGCCTTATGTCCTCCTGATACTAAAACAAGGACAATATCGTAACAAAGGCGAATTTTCACAAAAATGCGTATTTCATAGCTAGGACGTTAGCTCTAG
Organism: Acanthosoma haemorrhoidale; assembly: GCA_930367205.1. NCBI lineage: Eukaryota > Metazoa > Arthropoda > Insecta > Hemiptera > Acanthosomatidae > Acanthosoma > Acanthosoma haemorrhoidale. Next base: position 109,981,052 of record OV884014.1, on the reverse strand, counting down.
TTGCCTTATGTTCTCCTGATACTAAAACAAGGAGAATATGGTCAAAAAGCTGAATTTTTACAAAAATGCGTATTTTATAGCTAAGACGTTAGCTCCTACTGCATTATGTTCTCCTGATACTAAAACAAGGAGAATATGGTCAAAAAGCTGAATTTTTACAAAAATGCGTATTTTATAGCTAGCTACTTTAGCTCCTGTTGCCTTATGTCCTCCTGATACTAAAACAAGGACCATATCGTAACAAAGGCGAATTTTAACAAAAATCCGATTTTCATAGCTAGAACGTTAGCTCCTACTGCCTTATGTTCTCCTGATACTAAAACAAGGACAATATCGTGAAAAAGCTGAATTTCACAAAAATGCGTATTTTATAGCTAGGACGTTAGCTCTAGTTGCCTTATGTTCTCCTGATACTAAAACAAGGAGAATATGGTCAAAAAGCTGAATTTTTACAAAAATGCGTATTTTATAGCTAAGACGTTAGCTCCTACTGCATTATGTTCTCCTGATACTAAAACAAGGAGAATATGGTCAAAAAGCTGAATTTTTACAAAAATGCGTATTTTATAGCTAGCTACTTTAGCTCCTGTTGCCTTATGTCCTCCTGATACTAAAACAAGGACAATATCGTAACAAAGGCGAATTTTAACAAAAATCCGATTTTCATAGCTAGGACGTTAGCTCTAGTTGCCTTATGTTCTCCTGATACTAAAACAAGGAGAATATGGTCAAAAAGCTGAATTTTTACAAAAATGCGTATTTTATAGCTAAGACGTTAGCTCCTACTGCATTATGTTCTCCTGATACTAAAACAAGGAGAATATGGTCAAAAAGCTGAATTTTTACAAAAATGCGTATTTTATAGCTAGCTACTTTAGCTCCTGTTGCCTTATGTCCTCCTGATACTAAAACAAGGACAATATCGTAACAAAGGCGAATTTTAACAAAAATCCGATTTTCATAGCTAGAACGTTAGCTCCTACTGCCTTATGTTCTCCTGATACTAAAACAAGGACAATATCGTGAAAAAGCTGAATTTCACAAAAATGCGTATTTCATAGCTAGGACGTTAGCTCTAGTTGCCTTATGTTCTCCTGATACTAAAACAAGGACAATATCGTCAAAAAGCTGAATTTTTACAAAAATGCGTATTTTATAGCTAGGACGTTAGCTCCTACTGCCTTATGTTCTCCTGATACTAAAACAAGGAGAATATGGTCAAAAAGCTGAATTTTAACAAAAATGCGTATTTCATAGCTAGAACGTTAGCTCCTGTTGCCTTATGTCCTCCTGATACTAAAACAAGGACAATATCGTCAAAAAGCTGAATTTTTACAAAAATGCGTATTTTATAGCTAGGACGTTAGCTCCTACTGCCTTATGTTCTCCTGATACTAAAATAAGGACAATATCGCCAAAAAGCCGAAATTTTCACAAAAATGCGTATTTCATAGCTAGGACGTTAGCTCTAGTTGCCTTATGTTCTCCTGATACTAAAACAAGGAGAATATGGTCAAAAAGCTGAATTTTTACAAAAATGCGTATTTTATAGCTAAGACGTTAGCTCCTACTGCATTATGTTCTCCTGATACTAAAACAAGGAGAATATGGTCAAAAAGCTGAATTTTTACAAAAATGCGTATTTTATAGCTAGCTACTTTAGCTCCTGTTGCCTTATGTCCTCCTGATACTAAAACAAGGACAATATCGTAACAAAGGCGAATTTTAACAAAAATCCGATTTTCATAGCTAGAACGTTAGCTCCTACTGCCTTATGTTCTCCTGATACTAAAACAAGGACAATATCGTGAAAAAGCTGAATTTCACAAAAATGCGTATTTCATAGCTAGGACGTTAGCTCTAGTTGCCTTATGTTCTCCTTATACTAAAACATGGACAACATCGTCAAAAAGCTGAATTTGGACATAGCTGGAGGTCTTATTGAATAAGGCATGAAAAATACATTCCATACACTTAAACAAATGATAGCTCATTAATTAATTATTTTGCAATAAAAAATTAAACAAGTTTGTATTATTATATTTAGGGTAGAAAATTATCAGTTTCCTTATTAATATCATGCAATATTTGTTGAGAATTTCATCTTTGCTATCAATAAAATATTTTTTAATTACTAAGTTATTCTTTAATAAATGTTCCTTCATCATTTTGGTGGGGATTTTATTTTCTATATCTTATCAAATAACACTGCTGTAGGGGTTGGGAAAAATTTAAGAATTCAATTTTAAATGACTTTTTGAAGTCTCCTGAACCCCAACTCATGAGAAACTCGCAACTGTGCTAAGGCACGTTTCGTAATCCACAAAGGAGACTTAAATATTTCATGTATTAACATCATCATGTATTACATGGACGTGGAGGATACAATATCACTAATTCATCAGTGGCCTTCCTCATCAGACAACATGTAACCTCCACATAGGCACTTGGAGATTTTCTAACCATGCTTCCTAGATCAGTGAATATGTGTACCTTTTCCAAGGTATTTCCACTTGGTTGTAGGGCACCATCCAGGAGGTATTGATTTTAAAACCGGCAACTTTCTCCAAAGTCTCTTACTTGGCTTCGAATCCATTGTGATGTTGGGTCAAGATCCTCCATTCGGCCAACTAAGCCACATTATACCTTCCCTTTTCCCTTCTACTTAATGCACGTAGGCAGATAAGTACGTCAGTGATAAGTATTTTAATATTCTAAAGAGCTAACACTCCAAAAAGTGACACTTGTATGGCACCTTAAATGACCTTAACACTATGTAAAAAACCAAAAAGTCTCTCCTAGAAACTTTTTTTTTACTTTTACATCATCAGTCGACATTTCGCCCTGAATATGTATGATACAATATTACAAAATCATTGCTCCACTCTTTTCATGTGTTTAATATTCCTTCTCAGGTCTATACAACCTCCCCCAACACAAGAAAGCAAGGAATGTCTTGGTGGATGGAGAGTAGAAAAGTTTTTTCTCATAAATTAAATAAGGATTATATCAGTTGTTGGGGCATAAGGGTCAGAAGACAAACGTGCAAAGGGCCACAAATTAACTTCACCCGCAATATAACTCCAGGTTTTGACTTAAACCTTCCAGTCTTTGCCATACAAAATCATTCAAAATGGAAATCCGACTTAAGTCTCATGAGTGTTGAAATTTAAAATAAAAAAACAAATTTTCTAGGCTTTTATAACGGCACCGAAATGATGTGAGTTAATATTTATAAATTGAAGCAGTAAATGATTAATCCATTGGAAGTCAATTTTATTAAAAAACAGCGATATTTTTTGGGAGGGCTGGTTATTGCGAGAAAAACTGCCATGAAAAAATACTGTCAAATGGCCAGTTCCACCTTTATCGCGACAACTACCTTTAATTAATTTAACACACAAGAGGTTCAGACAGCTCTGTCATTACCAAACGTCAAAAAGGCCAGTTATCACCAATTGTCTAATATCCGTGTTGACTAATACGGTTTTTGTAGGTACACACCTAGTTAGTTCCTTTTTTTTTATTCCTTCAAAGAAAGGCCCACATCAACTTTTGCATCCTAAAAACTTTCTTTCCAGGGGAATGACAAATTTTTTTATTTTAAATTTGTTCGAGTAAGTGACGTAAACTTAGTATACTAGATACAGTGGGTTTCCTCGTGGACTTTCTAGTCGAAGTGGAGAAAATGTATCTTGGAGACCACTTGTGCCAACTTCTTCACCATGATTAAAACAAGTTACCCTCTTCTCGGGGCTGGAAACACCCCCCTACCTTTCCATACTTATGGTTAAATCTTCGACGTCAGTATAGAGAGAAGGGACTAATACGATCCCGACATCTCACTAGGGGCGTGGGCATAGCCCGGTCTTGTTGCTCTACTCGAATCATGGCTTTCTTATCTAATTACACCTCTTGACCTCTCTTTCCTAACCTCGCTATGTTTTAGTCCGGTGTTATCAGACCCCAGACCTTCCTAGCGGGATTCTCTGCCTTCGTCTCGCTAAAACTAGCACATCCTTGGAAGGGATCTCTTCCATGCAGACGACGATCTCTGGGGCGTTAGAAATGAACCTAGTAGCGTCTTCCCCAGCGGTCCAGTCGGCCTCTCTACAGTTCACACTCGCCTTTGGGTATTTGTTGCTGCCCACCGACTAGGCCTCCAGCAAAGGTCATACTACTGATTCTCTTTCTGATGCCCGTCGGGTAGCGTCGACGAGACCACCCCCCGGCGGGCGCCCCCAACACCACTAAAGCAAACAGCTGAGGCATTATTCTGGCTGATTTCGGCAACGTTCGGTCACGGATTCATGATTAAGACTTGTGCTCACATGTTAATCCTTTGATCTCGATAATTCTGCTTCATCTTCCCAGATAGCAAATTGAAGATTACTCTCAACCGTTAGTGATTTCTTTCTCACAGTGATTCCACCAGCTTCCAAGGTCTTTGTTTGCAGTGAGGAAATTAAGCTTAATTAATAAAGAACACAATCAATCGTCTCTTATAATATCGATTGCTTCAGATAAAAATAATACTTCGACATTAAAACCGATGGGATCGAACTAATGTAATTAACACATGCATTTAACGATACTCATAGTGCGCAGACAATGTTATATTCGATACTTATAGTGCACAGACAATGTTATAATGAATAAAAAATTTAGCTATAAGGAAGTTGGAGAATCATCTTTTGTGTTTGGACATGAACTAGGCAATGCTCCCTTCTATGACAACAACCGCACCCTTCATGCTGATCTCAAGATCCCATTCATTGAAGATTATATTAATAATCCCCGCCTTCAGCTACCTGAATTTCCATTCCCGCCACCCCTGGCCATCCTAACTCTTGTGCTAATGCTTTATACTCCCAAGGCATCGTGACCTCCTCCAAACCAACTAAAAATTTGTTTAGTTACAAGTCAAGTTGTTTTGATTAATGAGCATTTTCCCCGCCAGAAAAGTAACACGTTCAAATTAATGAAGTTGGAAGGACTGCTAAAATAGTATGTATTGATTACATGTAATTATTTCAACAAATATATACATAGTTGTCGGGCACTCACTAGGGGGCTCAGTTTATACCTGATTATCCCCAAAGGGATGAGGAGACGCCCGCCGCGGGTTAGGATCGCTAAAACCTCTTAGCCCCCGTCCGGCGAGCGCCCAGAAAGAGATAAGGCGGGTGGACCTATGGTCTTTCACCCTGGCCGCCGGCCTAGTCGGCAGGGCAGCCTAATTCGCTTTGATCTGACTCCATAAGACCTTTAGAAGGTGTGTGTGCCCCGACAAAGCACTGTGTTCAGGAGAAGAGGTACAGGGTAGGTTATAGGTAGTTTATGTGGTCTTGGAATGACCACGAATTCACACTCGGTATCTAAGGGTAGGCGAAAACCGTCCGGATCCCAAAGGCGAGTGTGGACCGGATAGAGGCAGACTGGATTGCTATGGGGGTCCCTGCTGGTCTTATTTGCAGGGCCCAAGGCAACCGTCGTCCGCGAGGGAGAGGTCTCTCCCAAGGAGGTGCTAGTTTTAGCGAGACGAAGGCAGAGAATCTCACTAGCAAGGTGTGAGGTCTCACTAAGCCAGGTTAAAACATAGCAGATCAGGAAAGAGAGATGCAGAGGTAGCTGAATGAGAAGTCCATGGTTTGAGTAGAGCAGCAAGCGCCAGTGCAAAGAGAGAGAGAAAGAAGTCTTCAAGGTGCCAGTTGGTTTCCGAATGATCTCTGACTCAGATCGTGAGGCTTATATAGCCGGGTCGCACTGGAGGGGATGGCTCCCCACCAGGTGGCTAGAAAGGAAGTGGGGATGGGCCCCCTCTACTGACTCCTCCCCCTACTCTCACCTACGTCATAATCTTTATTAATAACAAAATATGGACATATAGATAGGTATAATATGAGAAGAGGGGAACTTTTAATTATTTATGATTAAGAGGTGGCCACAACAATAGTATTTAGACATGAACACATAACTGATTAATATCACAAATTCGACATGCAGGATTGAAACACCAAAGATTAATCATGAATTCCTGCATTTTTGGGTTCCAGCCTGGAGGTATGGAGCAGATTCTTATCGCATGCCCTGGGGAACGAGCTACAAGATGTCCAGCAGGAACAAAACTTATAAATATACGGTCAGAAAGTATTATTATACTTGTTTATTCATTATATAATTTTTATTAAATAACAAAACATGTATATAATGCAGCTACATAATGCTACAGGAAATACAAAAATAATTTGTAAATAGATTCGCCTGAGGATCTATAATTATCTGTAAATTGAAAGGGATAATGAAAGAAAAAAAAACCGGTCAGAAAGTATCCAACTATAACCAATTGGGGGCTCTTATGATCTGATAAAATAAAAATAAATATTTTTCTATCAAATTGAGTTGTATCAAATTATTGACCTCGACGACATGATTAATATAATTTATATATTATGTTTTGTTGCTTAAGTGGACGACTAGTGCAAAAAGCTCTTATAAAATAGTGCGAAATGAACGGAAGGTCATTCCACCTGTGGGGGGGGGGGCAGACTCTCGCTATCTTTCCCTTTTGGGGTTTTACAGCCCTAGGGACTTCCAACCAATCTCAGCAATAACATTCAAACCAACCCAACGTTAACATAAAAGTAAGTCAATGATAACTCTAATCTAAGGTAAATATTAAAACGGAAACATTCACCTGGGCGATTGTAGCAATTAAACACTTTATGAGGATGAGTTGTTTTTTTGTTAGGTTGGTAGTGTTCTCAATCCCCCCCCCCCATAAAAGTACGAATCGTGGCGTTTTCACTTCACGAAGAGCCGGCGGCCGAGCGAAGTCACCGTTACCCCTTTTTTCTCTACAAATATCTTTATTGAAATTATTACACAATTTATTTTTTGATTGCATTCAACTGAATGTTAAGGTAAGCCCGTTAGATTGATTAAAATTTTGATTATTTATTATTTATGTATACAACATTACTTATAAAGGATATAATTTTTAACTAATTAAGTACAATGCATAGAGGTTTCGTAAATAATGTTTGTTTTGTCTAACATAAATTTTATTATTAAAGTATCTTATAACCATTTAACTTTGTAACTCTTTGGACACTCTAATTTAAATGATAATATTTTTTAAAGGCTCTAGGTTTCCTTAATTTAAACAAGGACAAATATTCATTATTTATAAGGTATACGTATTTCGGGATGTAACGATTAAAAAAATGATAAGATTTATAACAGGAAAGTCTCAATATATTTATATCCCTATAGCATTTAGAGGCCTTATAAAACCATCTGCGGTTGTATATTTGTATTTATTAATAATAACAACAACAGCCAAGGAAATAATAGACTTGCAGGATCTATTTTAAATATTTATAATATTTTCAGCAAACTGGTTCTGGGAGAAATAAGTTAGTAGCCACATGTGTCCATCGGCTACATTGACTACAGTCTTAGCCAGAGCTTGGCTAAAGAGAATTCATATTTGATGGGAAGGTCTAGGGTTCGAATCCCGATTTTGTAATTTTTGGTGTGGTTGTTAATTAATTATTAATAAGGGTTTCTGGTTTTGAAAAAAATAAAAAACTATTCTCAACTACGAAACTCTAAAAAGTACTTTTATTACTCACTGGCCAATTGCCGCACAGGGGCCTCCATTGCTGACCACCGCACCCCTCGCCACCACCGGCTCAGGGTAGACCCAGGCCCTGGCGTCTTCGCCGAAGAGGATATCCGTCGAAGGGTTGAGCACGAAGTAGAGGATGACCAGGACGATCAGGCCCAGTGCCAGCGCACCGGCCACCAGCCATTTCAGGTGCATTCTATTCACAAAATTAAAAATAAATATTCATATTTTTGACAATTAATAGATGTGGAATATAGACCTCGACAAAAGGAGATAGCGTTCTTCGCAGAGAAAGAGGAAGAAACTACAAATCCCACTATTTGTTATAATTACAATACAATATTTCTTATAATTATTGTAAGACATACAAAAAAAATGAAAGTAGACAACTTTCAGTATCTCCACAACTTTATTAGCTGATGAGGTGTAAGTCCGAGTTTTGGAAATGATTACCGGTCTAATACACAGCTCACATTTTATATTATTAAATTAGTAATTAATTAATTAATCAGTAGTTAATTTCTGTAGTAAAAATTGTTTCTCTCAGTGTAGTTAATAATTCTCTAATTCTATAACTAAAGAAGTGAGTGTTTCCAACATTCTCCTCAACCTGTCGGCCGAAAAGCAGACCTTTAGATGATGAGTCATTAAATGACCACCTCAAGAATATTGAACACATCCAAAATTAACAACTATTAGATAAATAATATATTTGTCAGCTCATTGAACATCCTGAGCAATCGGAGAGATAGGATGTAGGAAGCCTACATAAAGGGGAATAATGAGACATTTCTTGAAAGCATCTGTTGATCTAGCCTTGAAAACTATTCTAAAAAAATCGAAGAAAAAAAATTCTGTTCTAAATTCTCTGTAGACTGACTTTCGGAGTAAAAATGAATTTTTAAATCCGAAATTTGAATACCGAGGGCTGTATATATTTTGGTAAAGTTACACTAACGGGAAATATGTAAAAAGTTGGCTGTCTTCTCTCAGACTTAAGATCCTGTTAAGACGCCATTTTAGAATCGACGATTCTCCGTGACAGGCAGTAACAGCACCAAAAGTATTTCAATAATATCTATTTTAGAAAATAAAGTGTCTAATGTTCAACAGCGATAACCATGACAGTGCAGTCTGTTAGTTTTATTCATCTTTACACATAAAAATCATTTTTTGAGACAAATAACATTAGACTTATTATTCGATATTCAGGTATCCCCTTCAGGCACGTTTCCACAGATGCCAAAGACTTATTTAGAACTTTCACAGATGGCTTGGAACAACAAGACTGAACATTTTTTGAACTGAACTGAACTGGTTTTGACAGTTATGTCGCCAATTCGGACTAGAACTATGAGGTACAGTCAAACCTTCGAACGTCAAACATTCCTATTCAAAGTCCTCAAAACGCACCTTTTTACATTAAACAGTGTTACCAACTGTCCAAAGGGTCTATACCCTTAACATTTTCTAAATTCCACAAAAACCTGTGGGGTAGCTCCCCTGCTTTCGGCTCTTCCAGCAGCTTCATTGTATTAATGGAAACTCTACATAAGTATGAATGAATTCTTACATCCCAAGCAAAAATGTTTTACAAGAAAATAGTAATTTTTCAAATAAAGATCTTACAAATATATATATATATATATATATATATATATATAGTAGGAGAGTATGAAGTAAGTGCACCGTATGTATGTATTTCATATCTGTTTGAAAATGTAAACCACTTTTCAGGTGGTAGTAAAATAAAAACAAACTTCATAGAAATATTGTGTTTTTTTTTTAAATACCAAAGTGGGGATTATGTAAAACTGTCCCAAGTTGACGAAACCCTGCCCCACCACCCATGAGCAAACAATAAGATCGTTAGCCAATCCATGCAAGCCGCAATTGCTAAGCTGAAGGCTGCCACTTTCGAACTGTTCCCTGTAAACGGTTCTGTTATTTCCCTGGCATCAGGGGAGATGTCCTAACCCGCCAAGTTCAGTTTGTTATCCAGAGATCTCAAAAACTTCACTTTAGCCAGGAAAATGCAGATTGGCATTCCTTACAACAAAAAACAAAAAATAGCCAGAACTACTTTTTTGTTAGTAGTTTTTGCAATTGATTATATCTAATGGTCACTGATTTATACATATATATATATTCACGTCAAGTATGATGCATATGATACGGTTTTGCGATACCCACTAAAGCTACACAGCATACATAATACATATTATTTCATAACAAGGGATTCGAAATATTTAATTACATACCCTACTTCATATGATATGAAATTATTTATTTTTTAGTACCAAGCCATTGTCCCTTTGTAATTTTTTATAAAATTTATTTTATTTTATGAGGCAATAAAACTTAAACACTGTCATAAAACTACATAATCCCTGACTGCCAGCTGTTGGTATACTTTTGAAGGGATATTTGAATGAGTTTAAGCCCACTTATGTCCAAGCACAGATTATTAATCAAAACGTCATTACCTTTAATTTGAGACTCTATCTCGTATAAATACATTTCAACATTTTCGTTATTGGTAATTGTCATGTCAAGACGTCCAGCGGGCGTGTACGAGTTCTAACTGGATTGGCTTCATGTGGAATTTTCCTTTGCTGGGGTCAGTGCTCACTCGGCACTTCTAGGGGCAATGATTAGCTTATTAAATGAAAAAAAGTAGCGACGGTTAAAAAACCCACGATAAATATCGAGAGCTATATATAGCGAGCTATTACATCTGTTAACTCATGATGACCGGTTGCACTAATAATTTAATTTTAATCTTCATTATACAATTTCCATATCAGCTTTCTCCTACTTATTCTGAAAGCGGTATGACGCTCCGAACGCCAGGATGAAATCTGTTTCGGATGAGGCCATAATCCTCGTGCAAGGTTATGCAACGGTCGCCTGTGGTTTGTTATTGGCAATATTGCCGACAATGCACCACAGATAGTCATTGCCAGCTGAATCCTTCATTGACCAAAGTATCAATATTTTCTAGCGTCCGAGATCGTTGCAGAATACCTGTGTAGGAACAAAATGGCGAGACATAGTTATGTTATTTATCTGTTACATTTCCTATTTGAGGAACTGACATTGCTTCTATTGCTTCAACGACTGTTGCAGACCTTCATAAAGATGGCTGTGTAGCTAAGGCAGTATAATTTGTTTTATACCAGGAATATCTTTTTAGTTATAAATACGCCATTCTTTGTTGAATTAGCTTTTATTTTTCTCTGTACATTTGTTCGATTAAAGACTTCGTATTCTTTAAGAGAGTTAAGAGGCTTTGAAGTTGCTATGTTACTGTCCAGTTTAAATGCTTGTTGATAAGCAAACCTAAATAAATATTTATTGTTTCAACGTTTTGAAACCCTCTCAGCATATAAATTTGCCATTAACATAGGATATTAATAGTTACCAATGACATGATTTTGATCTGTGGACAACTTAAGGTTTTTTAACGATTTTGCTTGAGGAATTTTCAACACGTCCAGAGGCCACCATTATGGTAATACGTCGATGTAAACAATTTTTATTTACAGGAGACAGAAGGCGTTTATTTTTTAAAAAATTTCTCAAGAAATCGTTTGTAGTTTTACTCATACTCTTACATAAGATTATAACGCTTGGTACAAACCAACAAGAAATTCATTTAAATGTACTTACAATACCTAATGAAACAATGTTGATATTAAAGGTTAAAATCCGATTTCAATCTAATGTCAAAAAAGAAGCCGAAACACTCTTTTCGTCATTGTCTTCATCACTGTGGCATATGACAGCAGGAAGTCGACCCTTTCAGATGCCTACTTCTAGAATATAAAAATATGTCCAGCATTAACAACCATTAGGTAAATAATATTTTTGAGCTCATTGAATCAATCATTAAAACCAATACTGCATCTTATTAGTCCTGGTTAACATTTAAAAATCATTTTTTGAAGCTGATAAATTACTTCATTACATTACATTCATGGCTTGTTGTCCAATATTCAGGTATCCGTAACAACTGCGCTTCCCGACGTGAGGGTTTATACAGTAAGTATAATGTAGATTATTTATAAAATATGATGAAGATTTCTGAAAAGCGTTGATAACTTCTAAAGCTCAATCTAAAAAATGTATATACCATAGAGGGAATAACTCCCGCAATCCCCGCAAATGATTTAGCACCATTAATCCAGAGATCAAGAGGGTTACGGGTATTTGAAAATAATATTAGATAAAGAGCGGGTTTGTAGCTCGCTCAATATGATGCAATATTATCTATTAAATGTTTGTGAAAAACTGATTTAACGTTATTTAATTACATTTTTTAGTGCTGTTTATTTTTTTTATTTATATGTTGAACGCTACTTATTAAAGAGCTCGCGTCCGATCCTGGTTCTTCGTAGCATTCCCGGTCGTTCTTCTTCCAGGTATCTTCTCTGGAGTTCCTGGTTCACCAGCTAAAAGGACTTGTCCAGGCCAGACTGAGCCCTTACGAGCATCATGTGCCAAGGAATTGAGTCTCTCATTGGCGGTTTTCTAGATGTACCATGATGAAAACCACTCGTTTTCCATTTTGCCAGTTGACTAAACCTAGTTTCTCGCTTTTGGTCTTAGATGGGTTTGTCTTCTGTTTGATTTGAGGGCTTTTTAGAGCGCTTAACGAGTAGTCACTTGCAGTTTCCTTAATGTCTTGCCTAATCAGCTTCCTAAGTTCTGGTTAGATGGGATAGGCCCGAGTCAATGTACAAACAAGAATTCCGTCGAAGAGGGTATGGACCGCTCCTGTGCGACATGGCTTTGGGTGTCAAATGCACTGGTGTACTGAATGTTACAAGAAATTGTTTCGACGATAACAATAACCTTGACTAATCGCAAGCCATTAGTTTGCTTATCTATGCAATAGAGCAAACACTTAAAGAAAAACACATTGTAGGAATCGTAACATTATTCTAGGGAAAAAAACAAACACTGATTTTTATTATCGACAAATATTAACAATTTTTTTCGTCCAACTTTTGAAGATATTTGTCCACTTTTATCTGGTAAGCGTGAATCAGCGAAGTCTAGTAGATAATATAATATTATGTTTTCGGCCTGCATAGTAAATATTCATATATGCACATTTATTCATAAATCTATTACATGGTGGACAAATGCGAAGTGTTTACAGTGTAGACGAGGATGTCATCAACCGATCTATAAATGACTGTAGCGATTGCCAACCACAAATGTAAATTACCCTATACTCTGGTGCATAATGTATTATAATATAAATGCAAATCTTTGTAAACTTCTTGTAATAAGCCAGGTGGGTCTATGCGGCAGTTGTAACAAGGCAGGTAAACAGAGGGTCGAAGGCCGCCTGCAATAAACCTGAGGGTAAGCCACCTGCCCCCTCATAAAACAGGATCTGTAGACCTCTGGTCGACTTCTGGTGGTCATAAAATCTAAAAGCCATGCCATAAACAGTCCTTTAGGGGACGAGCGATCACGTATCTCGGTAGGTGTGACAAAACATACCCCGTTCAGCCGTCTCCACCTTCCACTAGTAAGGGGAAACAGTACTTAAGCCCGGAAGTTAGGCCCTGTAGGTCTACACTCTTGGCCACACCTCTGCGCAGACACCTTGTCTCGCAGTCCCCTTGCAGACGGTCAGACGCCTCGCTACTGTTACACTGCCGTGCCCCGTTCTAACTCTGATCAAATCTTATTCTTTATGGAGCCTATGTACCCTTTTCTTTTGAACATAGTGTATTGTCGGGACACATATCTAGCATAAATGGAGTCATATATTAAATGCCGACATGGAACAATGGTCCATGTTATAAACTACAACAATCCGCACTTGTCACCAGGGCTAGAGTGATTAGGCACTCCCCTAGTGACGCCCCCGACAATGACAATGATTTATTATAATTTGTATGTACAATAATCGTAGGTAACAAACTGCTAAGGAAAGAACCAGACGTTTTTAAGACAATTTCTTTCCGCTCTGACGGTATGGAGAAGACAAAGGCACAACAGCTTGAAGGAGGAACCAATTATTCGTAATCCCTAGGTAAAATACGGAGATACTGTGTTTAGAATAAAAGTAAAAGGCAATGAATAAGACAGACCAGTAAAAGTTCTGGAGGAGCGTCAGTTGAAATGGTGGTGCCATTTTTGTGTAGGAAGCTCATCTACAGGGTTGGCCAAAGAGGTTTTTGTCGTCACGAAGCTTCAAGCAGTCTAATATGTAGCTAACTTGAGTCCCTTGCGAGTGCGCTCTCGTCAGATACTAGGCACTTCAACGTAGTTTGACGCGAAATTCCGACGAGACTGATTGTATTTTGTGTGTTTAGGATCATCCTGAAAGAGGAAAACCAAAACGAACATTATCGACACCTCATGCTTTTTTATTTTAAAAAGGGCAAGAAAGCAATGGAAACTTGCAGGAAGATATGCGCTGTATACGGAGAGGATGCTGTTACAGAACGTGTGTGCCAGAAGTGGTTTTTAAGATTTCGATCGGGAAATTTTTCGGTTCAAGACGCACCTCGCTCTGGCCGGCCAACTGAGATTAACAGCGACAAAGTGGAGGAATTAGTCGACACCAATCCCCGTTATACAACTAGGGAGATCGCAGTTATCCTCAAAATATCCAAAGCGAGTGTTGAAAACCATCAGCATCAACTTGGCTACCTGAGCAGGCTCGATGTTTGGTTTCCCCGTCAACTAAGTGAGGCTAACCTCGCCCAAAGGATTTCCATATGCGATTCGTTGCGTGAAGAAATTGATATATTGATAATATAATATAAAAAAAACATGCGAGAGCCAGATTGATTGAATATATTGAAACAAATCTTTATTCTAGGACTATACCCTCTATGAATAAATAACAAGAATCAAATAAATAAATCTAACTCTGGCTAACAAAAAATAAACAATACATATATAATAAGGGAAGGGGATAAAATAAAGAATTTGCTTAAACAGAAAAAAAACGTATAATACACCCTTAATTTTTTATAAAAAAATAATAATATGAGTTGCTAATCCTTTAAAAGATGTCCTTTTTAACGGTAAGTTTTAAAAGTGCACACAGAACTGAGAGTGGTGGAGCGAGGCAGAAAGGAACGGTCGAATGGTGCAGTTCAGTAACAAGGTCGGAATGACTGGATCTCCGTCCGCCGGACAATGTCAACTAAAGATACGACCGAGAACTAGCGAGGACATTCCGCTTGAAGGAACTAAATGAAAGGAGGTAGTGTAATTGCATAAGTTCTACCAGCAGTTTAACGAGAACAAATAATAAAGGAAATATGACTTTAAGGACTCCACATCTAGAATCCAATTAAAACCTTAGGTTATTATAAAGATTTTGAATTTGGTACCGAGCCTTGACCACAAGATCCGCCAAGGTCAAAGTCTTGAGTCTTGACAGCTTGATAAGGATGAAGACGGTGTCGAAGAAGTACTATTCTACAAGAGAAAAATTGGGAGGTTTAATACATTTTTTCATCAGGGTCATTGTAAGCCTACTAATTAGCATAGAATAGAATGAAAATCAATATATTATTCTGGGCAAAAAACGAGTAAAATAAAGTGTAAACCTCTTCAAAAGAAAAAAAAGTTATAAAATGAAATAAAACATTGTTTAACTGCACTCAGTCAATCAAGTGATAGATGAACGTACATAGAACAAGCAATGAGAACAATATGAACAAGTAAGTACAATGCCATATGTAGCGACCGCTAACTACATAAGGTAAATCACCCTATACTCTATTGCATATATATTGTAAGCAAAAGTAAATAACATGAACTAAATGTATTATAGACAAATGTAAATAACATGAACAAATATAAATCATGGTAAATGTGTTAAGCAATAAAAAAAGGCGGGGGCCAAGCAAGTCATACGAGAAGGGTCATCAGGTACCCAGATGGCCTAAGCGCCAGATGAGTGAGGGAGCCCACAGGTCATAAACAACCCTTTCGCAGCCTCTATACCTCCAGGGGACAGGGCTGGCCGGGTAATTAGGTGGTGGTCGCGGTTCCTCACCACATGCGTGGGAACCAACCGCCGGCCTAGGCAATCCTTGCAGCCCCCCCAGTAGAGAGGGTACTTAAGGCGGGCTCCTGGCCCTGTTAATTAGTCTCTCGTGACCTTTACTCGTTGACGCTTGGTTTCCGCTTGAGCTCTGAAGACTTGACTAATTCTTTATGAAAAACCTCTGTACCTCTTCTCTTGAACATAGTGCATTGTCTGGGCACATACCTATCATACAATGGAGTCAGATAGTAACGCCGTCATGAAACGATTGTCCAAATTATAAACTCGAACAATCCGCACTTGTCACCAGGGCTAGGGTGACCAGGCACCCCCCTAGTGACGACCCGACACCATATAACAGACAATGAAATGAAAATATAACCGCAAAGACTAAAAAGTAGCATTTTTTTCCCCCAAAACCTCCTTTATTTATAACATTTTTTAACAATTTACAATTACAATTTCAATTACAATGTTCTCCACGTACCGCATTCGCAGATACATTCGAAGGAGGGTAGGATTACAATTACGATTCTATTTGAAGTTAGAATTAACAATGCAATGTGTACTTGACTAGGTGATGGTGCTCACCTTCGGTTTACAATGTGGGAAACTGAAAACTAAAACCTAAAACTAGAACCTAAGACTAAAGCGTTCCAGCCGCGACAGCGTCCTGCCATCGATAGGGGAAAGGAGCGGGGGCTATCGTGTTAAACACCGGGTTTGTCAAGTACTGTAGGGAGTCGAAAAATAGTAAAAAGTAATAATAAAAATAAAATGAAATAATAGTAAAAAGTAGCAGTTTTGTGGGCAGGAGTATAAAGGTCAGAGAGACGGGATTTTGTGTTCCGCGAGTAGGCCGAGGATTTGAACTGTAGGATATTGTATGTATAAGCCAGCTGATAAGAATTGGTAGTAGAAAAGAAATGAACCAAAGAAATGTAAATAGAATGGATATATACATATATAAATAAAATATCTTACATTGTATTTGTTTAACTAGCTTATAAATCGTGAGAAAACGCTGCCACGTGCTGCGGTAGAAATATTCAAGGTATACTCGTATGTTCCTGTTGACCACAGGAATATACATTAATTAATGGAACGAGGGTATAACATTCAACAGCCTCATTTATGTTTTTAATTCAATAATTTCCTTACCGGAAGATACAAGTTTTTGCTCTCGATGACTGCACACCAATAGCTAATGATAAAAAGAGCATTACTGATGCACTCTCGGTGTGCCAAGGCTGGCCTTGCAATTTCCATTCCTGGCTCCTTTCTATCTGGAGTTTGTTAAAAAAGAGCGTTAACTTTAAATTATGTGCCTCAATATGTTTCCAGGGTCTGGGCGAATGGATGCAACGCAAAATATTTCAAATAGAAAAATGTTTCAGTGCCCTAATGTTAAACTTTTTTTTTTTTCTGTAATAGATAAGGAAATATGAAGTCAAATATTACCAACTCGTTGTAAGTGTTGTAAAGTAAAAGTAAGTGGGCTCAGTGAAATTCCTAGCATAGTCTTTTTGTTCTGTCATCCTCACAGATATTTGGCTAAATTATTTTCGGACATGGCTTCACACTTTGTCTATTAGTGAGTCTAAGACGTACTCATCCAAACTGTGCCCCATAATCGGTTTAAAAATAAAGATTAAAGAAATCTTTTATACAGATAGGTTTGAGAGTGATAATTGCTTTAAGCAACTGCTCGCGATGAAGTAAGTGTAAAAACCGCAACGATTGCGGCAAGTTTAGATTGAACTTGTAAATGGTTTTCGTAGAAACCAACTGTAAGCAAAAAGGACTTGTTGTTGGTTTCCTTGTGACAAATCAGCGCTATTTCGGTTTTCCTATGGAACTCTTGAGAGGCTGGGTTTTAGCCCGGATGAGGATGGTAATATTTATTCCTGGCTGATGGCTCGATAGCTAAAAGTGAGTTACTTATCCTTCGGATGCCCATCATGCAGCGATCGGAAAGAAGTAATAAACTCTTAATTTATAAGGTCTTGCGGTTAAAGTGGTTCCCGTTTTGGTATTAGATAAAAGATAAGTAGATGCGGCTGATTGCTCAAGCGGTGAAACTACAACCTACCTTGCCTGACTTTAATGGCAGAGATAACTTTAGAGAAATAAACGAGTAAATGAACTAGCCCATAAAATCAATTTATTTTAAAATAATATTTTCTAGACCTACGCATCTAGTCTAAAAACAAATGACTAACATCGTCGTTTTTTTTAACCCCCAAAATTTCATTACGACAATTATATACTAAACTGTATTTTTGGAAATAAACATAAAGAAAATATCAAGTGGTGTGAGCCTACGTCCTACTACCTGAGCCCCTTAAAAATTTAAATTAATTTTAATTAAGTTATTTATTATGGACGTCCATTTTACCTTTAAACAGTGAGCGCAGTAACAATGAACAACTGTCACCAACATTTCGGGCGTTATACAATCATTTTAACAAAATCGGAATGTCTGCTTGGTGTGTAGAACGAGGAAACTGAAGAAATAAACATGGGACAATAAACTGCACAGCTTCAATTATAAAAAGGTGAAGATATGTGAGAAGAGGCGACCGGAGCCATTGGCAAAGTCTTCGGGTAGAAGCCGACAAACAGCCTTCCGGCTACTTTCTAAAGGACAAAGAAGTCACCTTCAACTCTTCGGGGCTTGTGCCCGGTTAAATGAAGCAAGCCTATGTTAGCTATGTGAAACAGTCGACTGGGACTCATCTTACACAGTGCTTTCCTCCCTATCTTCCTCAGTAATTTATTCTTAATTATTGTAAACTATATCACATAGTCTTCATTAATAAAGTCTTTAATGTTGACTTAACGTACAGACCTTTCATTTCAGTCTCGATAATTATTTTAGTTTCAATTTAACTATTCCTGAAATAGGCGGGTCGATCTCCCGGCCGATAGGCCGACACAGTGCAGCCCCCTTCAGGGGCGGGGCCAGGTATGACCTGGTCGACTACAAACCAATGCCTAGTACCCCTAGGCTCCACCATAGGTAGACTCTCACTACATTCCCGAACCCACCCGCCTCCTTTAGGCATCCTACACCCCATATCCTTCTCATACATCCTTCTAATAGGCCTCCTCTTAGTGAAAGGCACCCATCAATCCAAAATAATTTTCCTTTTATTTTTCCCACATCCTATTTTTTATAAGTTTGAGAGCTATGAGGGGGAAAAAAAAATTATGAAAAGTTTTTTGACTCGTTGTAGCACCTAACCAACCCAGTGTTTAACACTATGACCTCACCACCCCTCCCGCATCGACGGCAACAGACAGTCGTGGAAAAATTAGGTTAAGAATTAGTATGTAAGTTAGTTTTTAGTTTGATCAAAAACGTGAGCCCCATCACCTTTGTCAGTTCAGTCCAGTCAGGTACAATGTGCATCATTATACTTGTTTATTCCATTTTATAAAATAACAAAACCTGTATATAATGTAGCGACGCTACAGGAAATACAAAAATAATTTGTAAATAGATTCACCCGAGATCATCTGTAAATTTAAAGGGGCTATGGAAAAAAAAATATGACAAGTCATATTTGAGTTGTTAAAGGCAACAACAATAAATAGCCGTTTTATTTATCGCTATCCTTGACAAGTTTGGCCCGTAATTTATTTTCAGACATTCTTGTACAATTGGTGAGAGCTAATTTGCACCTTCAATCCCCAATTGCTGCTTATTGAAGAAGTTACAGAAATAACGAATGACTTACAAAGTGTAGGGTTAACCTTCATCCATTTTTACCCGTTTCACTATTTTCCATTTCATGTAAGAAAACATTATAAATTTCATTTACTGCACGACATAAAGCTGTCGGCATTAGCTACATACACATACTGATAAACAAAACACTTTAGCGTGTAATTACAGCGGCATTATGGGTGCATGTAATGTGAATTTTAAATTCGATGCCGAACACCTCCTAATCTTTATTAGACAAACGGATTTGAGACCCCCATTAAATGTTTTTTTTTAAGTAAAAATGCCTTGTAATGAGATTACGAGATGATGGTTGCCTATGTTGTAAGATACCGTAAAAGGTATTTACGATATGTCAATTGCACATCGAGAGTGTTAAACGCTTAAAACTCACTATCATATAACATTTTGTTTTTTCCTTCTTTTGAATTTTACGTCTTAATGACAATTACTCCTGCTTATTGCATGTAGAGAGATACAAGTGCTATATATAAACGAAACATAAAACCAATGATTTTCTGCTGAGAGAAAATGTGATTAAACTAAAAAAACGCCTAAATGTTCCTTTTTTTTTAATAAAACCAATAGGATCCTCCGTTATGACGTCAAAATTCTAACTATCCAACATTTCTTGTAATTCCACACAAATCCTTTAGCAAGATCACTTTCAACCATCAAGCATCCCTACAATCCTCCTTGGAGATTAAAGCGGACGTGGCCCTAAAATCGTGTATAAATATTACATCTCTCATGTGTTGTATTCCTGTTGTTCTGAATTCGCCTTTCACATGCCCCAATTACTCTTTGAAGAAACTTCATCTTCCCTGCTTACATTCTACTTCCATTCCCCTTTTTTTCAGGATAAGATTCTTCTCTGTGAATCAAAGCCGGTTGTATATTTCTACTGGGGGCTCTGCCCTTAAAGCACAATATCTTTCAACAGCTGTGTTAATATAGAAATCCAAAGGAAATTCAAACACAATGAACAATTAATGACTGAAACATCGACATTCCTTCATTTTTTTTCTTCATAAAAGAACCAAGTTCCAACGCTTGATTCTCTGTCATCAACGAAGATCCGGGGGGAAATTACTGAGCAAGTAAGGAACAATGAAGATTCGCTTTTCGTAGAATCTATCAAGGATACGAGAAAATTCACTACTAGGAAATATGTGCCATAAAATAAATATACAACATTTAAAGTAAAAATTAAAAAAGAGATATTTAAGATTTCCATAGTATTAGACTATTTCTAATATTGACTAGTCAGTCAAAGTCCAAATCTGAAGAAATAATTCGTGAGAATCCAAGCTCTGCTACCGACAACTGGCACACACTTCATCAAGACACGATGGCTGCCACAAAAACAGAAACGGTTAATTGCCTTTCGTATCGATGGCAGGAACGCTTTAGTCTTGGGTTCTAGTTTTTAGTTTTAGGTTTAGTTTTTAGTTTTTAGTTTTTTCCCGGTTGTAAGCTGAAGGTGAGCCTCATCACCTAGTGTTGGTATATATGTTTGACTTTTTAACATCAATCTGCATTGTATTATATTTATGCCCTCCTTCGAATGCATCTGCGTATGCAGCACGAGGAGAGAAATGTAAATCAAAAATTATTTGTTCATTGTAATACTTATATAAATAAAGAGATTTTGAACTAAACAAAATGCCTTTTGTATTAGGATGGCAGCTCTAAAACTTAAATATTTATATTTATTCATTGGTCACAATAGACTAAACTCTACAATTCAAACAATTAAAATAAAAAAACCAAAAAAATATTCAAAAATGTAAGCAGAAACAGTGATTCAAGAGTCAAATCTAGTAATTAAAATCACCTACCAGCAGTGATTTTTTTTTTGTTTTTGGATAGTGATTTCCAGTGAAAGAACAAAGATGTTTAACATATTAAATATTTTTTTCTATATTACTTTTATGACCATCCTTGGAACCATATTATTATTAATAACTATTAGTAAGTACCGAATTTTTTATAACCGAACACTTTTTAGAAAAATAAATAACTACTATTGGAAATGATTTGTTAAAATACTTACTTTTTTTGTAAAAATGGCACCGGTTTACCTGTTTCTATAAAAGTTTAAATAACTTAAATGATAAAAATTATTCTCACACGAAAGGACGTTCCATATTTTGTACATTGAATATTATATCGACTAGAAATTCAATCGTTCGGGTTTCTTTATTGTTGCGAAATGATTTTTAAATTACAATGTCTGCCCACAATTATTACATATTATTTATTCTAAGCTTACTAGCTTATTTTTATCTATTATTAATAATATCTTGACTTTATTTAATTAATCGTAAATATGTGATTAACCGCAGCTGACTTGTTTTAGGGAGGAATATTTTAATGATTTTTTCTGTTTGTTAATGAGTTAAAGAAACTAAAAAATCATTAATTTTTGTAATACAATATCCTACCAACGCCCCAACCCATATTAAGCATAAGGTCGAGACCTTTCATCGCATTCCTTAGTCGATGTATTTTTCAATTTGAAAAATAATTGTAGACAATTTCCTGCCATATTACGTTGGACAACAAATTCATTTTAGGTCTGCCGTGGACAATAATTAGAAAATTGTTTTATCAAAATCGTTTTAACGAAACCCTTAATCGTCTGATGTTTCATATTTGATTTGAATTCCCTTTTTAATTTTGATGTTAAACTAAAATTTACTCCAAATTTTAATATTTAGTACTTTCTATTATATTTTTTTTTTAAACAAACAAAATTTGTATTTATATCTTGTTTCAAAAACGTAGTCCTTGATGCCCGAACAGGCTTTGACTGCTAAACGATATTTAGTCAATATAATAATATTTCGGAGATATTAAAGCTTAATTTTATTTAAATATAAATTTTATTGCAAATATACAAATGTCTCTGGTCAATGGAAAATTATATTAAGCATATACATTTTCGACCCTTATAGCACTGTGCATTAAATATCATTTCTTTTTATTTTATTGTAGTATTATTTATAAAATGATTTACATTTATAGATAATATACTTAAATAGATATAATTTTATAGTTTATAGATTGGACTTACTTCTTGGCTTTGCTGATTGCCATATGGAAGGCCATGGTCCACAACTGCTGGTTGCCAGTGACGGACTAAGGTAGGGAAGGTTCCTTATCATCGAAAGAACTCATCGTCCCACCACTCAACCTTCGGCGCGAAGACATGGTATTAAAGCTATCTAGGCGGAGAGTGATATTCTCAAGTATAATGGTGATGTTTTGACAGCTCATAAATAATATATAGACCGCAATGAGTTTCAACTGTAATAACTGACTTTTATCAGTAGAAATGTCCATCATACATACAGACAGGTACCTCTTTGAAAGTAAAGCCCTCCCGGATTACCAATTTACTAAGCAATATTCACAACAGCTTTGAACAAGTTTGTGTAACTCGTTGAGTCGCGGTAATATCATCAATAAATATTATCAATGAACTAAAATTGAATTGATTCATCGAAACGGCACAGCCAAGACGAGTCAAAAATACTAAACAATTCTCTCAAAGCGGAAGTAAAAACATTGTTGTGTTTACACCCAGGTTGTTTTCTGTTATTCAATGTCTAAGTTTAATACTGTTATTCAGTTATTTATAAACTTTCATCGCGATGTTATTTACTATTATATGAGATGTACTCACTATATAATTAATCTTTAGTTTATTTATTCCATTTAAATGAACAAAATAAAGACAAAAAAGTGGGTGACGCCTTTAGCTGTACTGAAATGGACTGGGTTATTTCTTTAACTATATCAGGAATTGATTTGAAAAAATACAATTTGCTTGTACAACATTATTAATTGGAATGAGAAGATTCTTTTAAGCGTATGTACAATTTCCATTTATACCGCAGTCCAACGACATTCAGATTGTGCCCAGGAGTTTTCTTTGAACGCGACTCTTCCACTGCTAAGGAGAAGGAAACAATGGTCAGGGAAATCACTCATGCTGAAGCCCACTGCTGGGTAGAAATAGTGGAGACCGGAAGAGAGCGCGAGAACCACAGACGCATGATATCTCCAAGGAGGATTATAGGAATGGTAATAGCGATCGTGCTATGCCATTTAGATCAGATGAACCATAGACCGCACACCCATTGTACTCTTTCATCCCATAACTATATTGGAAATTTAACACATTTCTCATAAATAAACTTTCATCATCGACGTCGTCCGCTTGTCCGCGGTCGTTTGTTTCAAATCTTACAGCCGAGTTTTGTATCGAGGGCTTTTTATTATGAGCGTTACGTCAGCAAAACATGTTTAGCAGGCATAATGCAGGCTGTAAACCAAAAAATATCCTACGATCTACTGATTTATTTATTGTTTTTTAACTGTAAATTATTTTTGTTTTTCTCTTAAATTATCCATTTTTTGTCCTTAGAAACATCCTCACGGTATTGTTGACCAAAACGTCGGAGTATCAGTTAAATATTAGAGTGAGTGTGGCAACATCAGCAAACAAATCTCAGTAAAAAGGGAAAGATTATTTGCTTCGATAAATTATGAATACATATCCTTGTAAGATGTGAGACAACACAAAGGACAGTTGAAAATACACAAGGTATCCTTATTTGCTTTGCAGAATTAATCTGTATTCTAGGAGTGGCTAAGAGGAACCGTCAATAAGTAAATGGAGAGACAGTTGCATTGTTAATACGACGTGTCCCATTAATAGTTGATGATCTCCTGGATATGATATGTGATCGCTCAGTACGGGCGGAGACATGCGGCCATTAAGTAACCTGATAGAGTTCCTGAATTCAGAGAGTAACGAAGTAACAGATACTTACATAGACAATGAGTACTCTTACATGATGCAGATCTCCACTATATACCTCAAGATGGACAGACCACACCTGCCATTGAGCTTTGTTCAGTTCCTTGTCTTCTTGACCATCTGCCTCTTTCATTGGTGCCTTATGCTCAAGGGCCTGTTCCTCTCCCTCAGGACCAACTTTGTCCTGTGGAGCAAGTGCGCCTACTTCTTCCTCCTGTTCCAAGTGGCCTGGATAGTGATCCTAATAGCGCAGGCCAAGCACAAGGCGATTGCCAGGGTCCACAGGAGACTGTCCGAAGGCTTCTTTGACTACGAAGAACCCAACCAGGTGGTGGTCGGACGTCTGAGGGAAGAGATGTACAAAGAGAGGAGGATACTGGTCCTCATCCCCGTGGGTGCCAGCCTCGGCGCGGTCTGCGTCTTCGTGGTGGCGCCCATCTGTGACAAGCTGGGCACCTTCGAGTTTCACCCCGACAAGAGTTCTTTCGTCAATTACGACCTCCCCATCGCCCTTATGCCCTACCCGTTCTCCACCCACGAGCCGTTGGGTTTCTACGTAGCCCTCGTCGGGCAGCTCTTGGCTGGGGTCGCCCTCCCCCTGGTCATCGGTGGTGGAGGCTACCTCATCATCGTCATGTCCTTGCACCTGTCCTTACAGCTCAAGATACTGCTGCATTCACTAGAAAACATAGAAGAGCGAACCTCTCATCATTATTCTAGAATTTACGGGAAAGAACTCACTTTGGAAGATCATGCTATGTATTCAGATAAAGAATTCGATCTATGCTACTACGATTGCCTGAAAAAATGTTATCAACATCACCAGAGAATAATAAGGTATTTAATCTGATACTGTTTGACCAAATCACAGCAAGGTTGGTAAAACTGCTCTTTATTTTTTCAGCTGTTTTCGTGACATGAGGGACATCTTGTCGGTTCCTTTATTCTTGGCATACCTGACAGGGACAGCCGTCATCGCGCTAAGTTTGTTGTCGAGCAATGTGAGCTGAATTTTTCATTTATATTAAATACTAATGTAATTATCCACGAGTTATATATACAATTATGTAACTAACATCCCGTTTTAGATGAGAGAGCTTCCAGGTACAACAATCGCTTCAGGACTTCTTAGTGTCGTCGAAGTCGGATACATGGGCTTCATATCCATCCTCGGTCAAAATATAACAGATCTAGTGAGAGCATTTAACTTTGATTTACCTTAAAACTAACTTTTAGATTTAGATTCTTCAGGTTAGTAGAGACCGGAAATGGAACATAGTGACAGAAAAAAATGGTCAAAAAATAAACTTAGACTAATAAATTAGTAGAAAATAAATAAAATTTTCAAAGTGCACCACTATTTTGCACAACTCCAGCGCACCAAATACAATTCCAAGTCTGTCATGACAGTAAGCCTCACACTTTGAAGAAACGATTGGGGAAGGGCAGCTTATGTAATGAAATACATACTTAATACAACTCTTATGTATTTCAAGCAGATAATGAGGGCTACACCAATTTACACGAAAAGAATAGTTGTAAGAATGTTAGCGGATAAGAAGTATAGGGAAAAGGATAATCAGGTAGAATGAAGTAGACACATTGATAACATTTGATATATAGCAAGGAGCTTTGACAATAGTTCTGAGGACTCAAGCAATTATAAAATTAGCTAAAAACCAACAGAAACCAAAGACAAAGAAGTTTGCTCCAACAAACAAGTCTCCTCCCGCGCTAACTCCTAGTTTCCTCCCTTGTCTTCCCCCATTTTGACTACAGTTGTATGGTATACCATATGTGGTGGCCTACCTGAGGATCTCGAGGCTCGCTTAAAGCGGAATATGAATTGTTTTTTAAGATATATTCTTGGTATACTGTCACATTTCGCTTTACTACTCCGAGTTTGGATGGTTACAATTATCCTTCCGCCAGTCGCCAATACTTACTTGGGTCCCTCATCTTCAGTAGTATCATGACTAAAAAGTCTCCTTACCTTCAGAACCTCCTACGATCCAAATCCCACAATACTAGATCCCACCCTTCTGACTTGTATTTCACTTCTCACAAATCTGCTTCCTTGGACTGTGCTTTTCTTATCCGTCCCACAAACCGCTGCAAGTCTGTTCCCATCAATATTCGTCGTTCGTCTCCTCTCCCAATGTTTAAATCTAGACTTTACCATTCCCCTGATATCGCTCCAACCTAACAATTCATAATTCATCATTATTATTCTTTTGATTTATTTTCCACTCGGCAACCTTCCACGTTCTTTTCCTTCTAATAATTCCTGTTTTCTTTATTTTTTTCCTCATCTCTACTCAATTATGTTTTTTTTATCCAATCTTTACTATTTGTTATTGTTATTGGGGTTATTTGTACCCATCTCATATGTCCAAACCTCTTTATTATTTTTAATTTTATCAAATCTTCGAATTGTTATGTATTTTTTTGTTAGCAAGACATTCCTATTTTGTTTCTTCTTGTTATCCTTAGGCGACAATGTCCCATAATATTTTTTTTTTTTCAGTTCATTTCAAAGACTATTGCCTCACTTTGGCTTTATTATCATTTTGTAATTTTGAAAAAAATTTTGCAGAGCGCGGATCTCCAGGTAAAAATCTACGACATCAAGTGGTACCAGTCGAGCTCGCGTGTGAGAAGTAGCGTCACCATATTCCAAGCCATGACACTGAAGCCTCTAACCATGATTTCTGCCGGTGTCATCCCAGTCAACATGGACACTTTCGCCAAGGTATCATCTGCTAAATACAAATACTAATTTATTTTTTCTTACAGGTAAAATAGTACTTATCGTGCGTTTTTTTTTCTTCGGAATATGAGATAAATCCATAAATGTGCATCTGATAAAGGGCCATCCTAAGTTTGTTGCCGTAGTTGGTAGGTAGCGCTGAGGAGGTAACCACTAAACATTAATTTTAGTTTTCCAAATCGAATCCGACTTTTTTCTTCCCAAAACTTTGTATTTACTTATGACAGGCCGTTGAGCCCTTAAGAACGGAAAAATACACAACTTTAAATTTTATATTGCTTTGTACTTAGTTATTAGGAAAGTTAAGAAAACTTTGTAGGTGAGTCGGAGAGAAACAGGTTAGTTTTTTTAATTGAATTCATATCTCTTAACCTGCCGTACAATACATCAAGAAGTAATCTGAGGTATAGTGTGTATTATACACACATGACAGAGTTTCAATAGTTCCTCACAATCGATTGTGACCAGATTATATCGAATTCTTAAATCGATTATCAATCTAGCGATATTTTCAACTGCTACACAATATTTCTGCTCCACATCCAGATAGAATAGAAATCAGTAGATACCTATTATAGTTTTGTACATGTATGTTTATGAACATACATGTAGGTATAATAATATTATACATAGGTGTCGGGTTTCTCGTTCACGTTGAGGTCACCAATTGTCGGGTTGCCACTAGGGGAGTGCCTACTCACTCTAGCCCTGGTGAGTGATAGCGGCTGTGGAGATGAGGAGACTGAGAAAGAGTGGTGTTACAGGGCGAAACCCCCTGGTTTAAATATAATTTCCCATCCTACCGGAAGGCAGAGCCTGGCTTAAAAGGGGTATGTTTATGATGTCACACCTGCACCGAGGTACGTGACCCCTCGTCCCCTGAAGGACTGTTTTATGGCATGGCTTTTAGATTGTATGACCGCCGGAAGGTGACCCTAGGTCTACCGGGTCTGTTTTATGACGGCCAGGTGGCTTATCTTCTCAGGTTTATTGCTGACGACCTTCGACCCTCTTGTGACTTGTTTTACGACTGCCGGCGCCTGCATGATTTATTTCTTAAAACTTTAAACATGATTTACATTAATTACAATATATTATATATGCACCAGAGTATAGGGTGATTTAAAACTTATGTAGTTAGGATCGCTACAATAGGTATAGCCATAAAATAAAAATTATTTAAAAAGTGCTGAGAGCGTTTGTTTCCAAATATGATCGATAGACAATTGATAGTTCTCTGCAGTTAAGTTTGACAATTGACAATTATTATTCTTTATAAAATAAATAATAACTAGTGCGATTACAAAATACAACTAATAATTATTAATATTAATTAATCGATAAACACACAGGCACTTTGCAATTTTTTTTAAAATTTATTTGGAATGCTTAGTAAGCATTTTAATATTATATTGTTTCTTTTTCAGGTGATGAACAGCGCATATACCTACTACAACTTGGTCAACGCATTCCAAGCAGGCTAGTTGATGTAGTCGATACTCATACATCGATGGATCGAATTTTATTGCTGAAGGAACATCGATCTAAACCACGCTTCAAATAATAATTTGCCTTATTCGTCGTCTAGCGTAGCCAATTAGATCCATTGTTATTGCACCATTGGTTTTAGTGCTGTGTCCGCCCGCCAGCTGTAGCCATTGTCGCAAGGTCCCCGGGAAGCAACTTGAGGTAGAGGTAGCCTGCACCAGACCTTCGGGGCACATTCTAAGACACCTTGACGATCTGCGTAGATTTTTTTAAAGGTTTTTTACAGCTTAAATATAAGTTTTAAAGTATTCACTTTTTATAGGTTCCAGTTATAGCAGCCACTACGAACATAGATAGGACAGACAGACAAACAAAAGGATGAAAACATAAGGATTTCTAGTTTCTAAGAAAAAACATTGAAATCCTAAAAATGTGAATGGCTACTAAACTAGAAAATGCTTACTTTCTATTAGGAATTATAATGTAATGTTTATGTAATGCATGCAATTTCGTTATTTGTTAAATATATGGGGTGAAATAAAATGTTCTGAATCTCCCACATACTACCGACAGTACCTTCTACCTTGTACTTTCTAAAGAACAAACAAGCAGCTTTAGCCCTACCACTTGCATGAGGTAAGTCAAACAGGCCTATATACTAACTCAAAAGAAACCGAAATAATGTTGTATGTGGCGGGGTTTTTGTAGTAGCGAGTTCCACCGGTAGGAGCGTGTAAAGCAACTTTTCACCAGTCAGTATGCCAAGTGCCGTCACTGGAGAAGGTTCCGTTCTGCTTTTGTTATTTTATTTGGGACAGTTGTTTGGAGTGCTCGTCGTTTTGTGACGGCTGATTTTCGTGAACAGCGCGCCGTAAAGTTTTGTTTCCTATTCGGGAAACTGGCACAAAAAGTCTCGAAAAGTTAAAAGCGGCCTATAAGGATAATGATGTGGGGAAAACATTTGGAAGTGTTGAGTGGTTTTCCCGTTTTAAAAGTGTGGAACTGTCTCGTTATGAACGTCCTTCGACGGGCCGAACCAACGAGAGTGTCGACAAAATTCGCGAATTCGTCCAGGAAGATCGACGACGAACCATCGAAGAAGTTATGGAGAAATCTGGAGTGACTTTGAGTTCAGTACAGCGAACTGAAGATTTGGGGATATACACAGGATGGTTAGTAAATTTGTTCCATGACTGCTGACTCCACACCACAGACAAGGTCGTTTGGAAGCATTCTCTGCTTTGAAGGAAGAGTTCCAAAATGAACCAACTTCCTTTCCAAGGTTATCCGTCACAGGTGATGAATCATGGAGCTATGGATATGATCCAAATGCTAAGCAACAATGAAGAAGCTAATGGAATACTCCAAACTCACCCCACCCCAGAAAAGCTCGTCAGGTGAGATCAAACATTAAGAGGATGCTCATTTGTTTTTTCAATGTGAGAGGAGTCGTCCCTTCAGAGTTTGTTCCCCCGGGTCAGCCAGTGAACCTGCTTTTTTACCTGGAAATTTTGAAAAGATGATATGAGGCAGTCGAGGGGCTGGTGTTTCCGCCACGACAAGTCTCCTGCCCACACAGCCCTCTCTGTGAGCCGATATTTGACCTAAAATGGAATGACCACTGTGCCTCATCCTCCCTATTCGCCCGATCTAGCCCCCCGCGACTTCTTTTTATTCCTCCGAATGGAAAGGGGCACGCAGAGAAAGCGTTTTGCAGACGTTGTTTTAAGCCAAATATTTTCAGCATCAAATGAAAATCCCTTAAAAGCTTTTTCTTGAACAACTAATAATCCTTAATTGGAATGCAGGTGGTTTAAAACCTAGACAAACTCTACTGACTGACTTCACCACTAGGCTTGACATAAACACATGGTGTATCACAGAACATTAATATCATTAATTCACAACTTCACTTACCCTCTATACCACCTCTCATATAAGTTGTTGATCACAAAACATCTTTACATTATAAAATCTTCACAAAAAAAAAGAAATTGAAAAAATGTTTTGAAAAGTGGAATAAAATATTGGACAAGTGTATCGACTCCAAAGGAGAGTACTTTGAAGGAAATTAAAAGTTTTTTCATACTTATTTTTATCAGTCATCTCTCCTGAAATAATATCCTTTACTGTAAATTATGGCATTAGTAGTATTTCTGTTCCTCAAAGGCGTGAATTAATCTCTATTCTGTATAGTCATGCTTTAGGGCATATTTTCGTTTCAACAACTCCTGTTCTATTATTAAATGCTATTATTATTGAGATACGGCTTTTTTTTCAAAATATACTTTATTTTTGAAAGGGATGTCAGTCTGGAAAGATCCCTTATCTTCTTTTTCTCTTTTCACGGTCAAGACTAAGCTGATGCCAGAACGAGCATTTCATCCTTAGCACCCTTCTAAGCCGAAGAATGGACAATTCAAAACCTCGGAGGATCTACGCTTAACACTTTATAAGATTATCCGACCCCATGTATAATAGGAGCAGCTTAGAGTTTTCCTTCAAGGAGGATGGTAAAAATAAAAAGGAAAGTGAAATGACTCGATAGTATGTAGCTATTGTTCAGCCATTAGCCAATGACTAGGGCATTCTCCCCTTCATCTAGATAGTGCAATGGCGGTGGAGACATGAGGCCGTTGTCTACATTCGTCTCTTGCGTCAATATGCCTTCAAAATAACCTGTCGCTCGAATGTAATCTCAACAGCTGATAGCCTATAAACTAGATCTAGTCAGCATTGGCAATCAGCTGTGTTCCAATATTAATAAGATGCAATGATGCAGATTCAGGTGAGTAGCCAAAAAAGCACAAAGGGTTATTCTCACAAAATTACTGTTGCATTGGACCAGTGTACCAGTTGCTCACCTGGGGGTCGAAAATAAATAATCAACACAATCAATGATTAGTAATAAGTATGCAATTTAACAAAAATGCGTACTGGCCCCGCTGTGGGTTTCCGTGGACATGAATTAGAGCATTTAAATGTCGTCAGAATAACTTGATATTTGGTACCCTTATGTTTTCAAGGGTGAGGAACTCGAATATGCAGAAAATACAATTTTCTTCAAACATAAACTTAAAACCAGTGGCGTAACTACAGGATGGCAGGGCTGGCAAAATGCCACGGGCCCCCGACCCAAGTGGCCGCGAGCTCAGAAATATTGTTTTAATATTGTACCTATTTATAAAAATATTAAAATATATATACCATAATACAAATTAAAGTTAATCATTAATGATTAACTCGTAAGTATAATAAAGCTTAATGATAGGGCCCCCATTAAAGGAATTTGCCACGGGCCCCAGATGATATAGTTACGCCACTGCTTAAAACTGGAATTTTCGAACTTGCGCAATGAAATTACGATGAATGTCTCTCACCTAATAACTAAGGGAAAAGTGGAGAAAGTCCGCTTTCAGAAACAACCTCCAACTTTTTTAAATGGCCGTCTTCGTAAAAAAATACATTTAAACGCACGTAATTTCATTAACAAAAAAGCAAAAACAAATGAATGAAAAGCAAGTTTTAAAAACAATTTTCCTAAACCTAAAAATTATGCAAAAAGCCACAAAATTAATATATTTTCAATTGGACCATTGAGCAGAAATTATGGAAAATGTATCTTGGGCTCACTCACTGACTTTTCAGTCTAGTTTTTTCAGTCATACAAAAACATTTTAAATTGGGCCGATGCATCACGATGTCGTATTTTGGCCCTTTTCGTCCCAACGCGATGTCGCCTAAGCAGTGGAAAAATAAATCTCGTGCGCCTGTTGGTAAAAATTAAAAGACTGCTAAAGAAATGACTATTTAAAGTGGAACTTGTTAATAGAGAATTATCGCAATGACGAAACTAGACGGTAATAACTAATTCAATCTGCTATATTTTTGTACATTACATGAAAATAAATATATGTTTCGCTTTTGTTTTTATAATTATGCCAAAAATAATTGTTTTATATTTATTTACTTTGTTCAGAAATTGTTAACGATCACTGTTTTGAGGTCGATTGACTTGGCGATGTAATAGTGATGAAGGCTGAAGCGATATGTACAGCAAATAGAAAACTGCTGGAAATGGAAATAAGAAGGTGGTCTAAGAGGGAAAAGCTTCCATTCTCCCTTGCATATAATTATACGAAGAACCGCTTACAGCTGATTGTAAATAATATAGATAAAGAGGTTTTTCTAAGGTTTATCGCACTCAGTCGAATCAAAATCATCGCTGCTACATCATGGATACTGGATTGCGGTGAATGACTACGCTGATAAAGCATGATTGACGAACCTAATATCAAATCATAACAATATACGTCACGTTTCCCAACATTTTTGTTCTATCATTTTCACAATGTATTCTATAGTTAATATTTGTCTATGGATGGAGTAACAGAGACCTTCTCAATGGGACCTAAACCATTCTCTATCTATCTGTATGTGAGGTTAGTGTGGCTGACTAGTTTAGGAAATTATTGTTAAAATTAAAACCTTGAAACAACCGCTAATTTCTTATAAATAATAATTTTAAACAAACTTGTACGAAATCGTATCGTAGAATACTTTCTCACGATAGCTGCGCGCTTTTCCTGTTGAACCTTGGGGAATTCAAGGAACGATCAAGTAGGCACCGAGATCTTTTCAGTGTAAGGCTTTACATTGAACACATGTCAACAATAACATATATCGCAAAAAAAAACTAACATTGTCATCAACAATGAAAATATCCCTGCATGTTTTAAATAAACTTAGTAGAAGCATTTCTTTCAAAAAGCCTTTAGCTCTTTTTTGAGGGTTTTGATTGATCTTTTTCTGTAGGGTCGTACTTTGTCTAATTTTCATTTAGTAGTCTTATCTTCTCATCTCGATAAATGTTGGTAGGTCTGATCATTAAGTTTTTTTTTTTCTTTAAACCTTTTCCTTAAAATTATAAAAATAACTCTTTGAGGCCAGAGAGCGAACTAGGCTTTCTTCTTTTTCAAAATGTGCACCGCTATTTTTAAGTTCTGGTGATCCATCTTCAACTTTATCACTTGACAAGCATTTATTTCACTTTCACATCTGATAAAATAAATTACTTGAGCCTTCCACGTTGTAAAGAAATCACGTTGACGAGAACCGATGATGGGTCAGATCGACCCTTCATCGACTTCAAGGAGGAGTAACACACCACGTTTCTGTGATAAATTCAAACTAATGATTGCCAGCTATTCAACGAGGTTCACTTCGAATGGAGTAGACTAGTGGATGAGTGAAGTTAGCCGAAAATTCTGCTGGGTCAGATTGACCCAACGTTCCCTCTGCCTGGTTAAAACCGTTTTGTCTTCCTGCTACATTGAAATTACAAAGTATGTACTCATATCAAAGTATGTACTCATATCAAAGTATGTACTCATATCAAAGTATGTACTCATATCAAATTTTTTTGGAAGTTATATTTATGATCTATACTACATTATATAAAGAGTTAGTGTGTGTTAGCACAATCTCTTAAATATTAAATCGCTTTAGAAAATTTCTGAGCCTCGTGAAACTCCACTGTCATTACAGGGGTCGATGATTGCTAATTGTAAAATTTATATTTTTCAATATACTTTTTTTCCAGAGGTGAATCAATTTCATCTCAAGGCCCATCAAGTCCATTGCCCAAGGTCGTGCGTCATTATACGCTTTATCGATCACTCCCGTCGATGCCGGAACACTGTTCCAATTATGTCGTTTTCACTCCAATACTAATATGTGCAGGCAAAAATATCATTTTGCATACAAATTACATATCGCAACTAGGAAAATTCTACCTTCGGATCCAAAGATATCTAAGATATCTGCTCGATGTACAAGTATCTTCATTGCACCTGCCGCTAAGTTTAAACTTAAAGCTTCGATAGCTTTCAAAGAAAATTACAACCCATGGTCTTAAAGAACAAAAGTATGTCAAGAGGATATTGGGAAATGGTTAGCTTATAAGATATTTTTCACTGAGAGGTCGAAAATAGAAGAAATTTCTAAAGAATCGAGAATAAAAGGACAATGAATTATTTGTTACAAACACTATAAAAAACATTATTAATGAAGTAGTTGACAAGAAAAAAAAAGATTATCAGTTTTTCTGGGTCCCTTCTTAGGTTGGAACTGAAGGCAATGAACTTGCTGACAAAGCTGAGTAAGGACCCGCAATTGATGAACAACTGCCTTGGCCAAACTTATCTCAGAAATCGAAAAAAAATATAGAACTTAAGATGAGGAGAAAATGGAACGAAGGATGGGAAGCATCAAGTGCCATACACAAAATCAAACATTTATAAGCCCACGAGACATTGCCAATATTCATCTTATCCACAATTGACGAAACTCATGTATTTAATACTACGTGCTAGTTACGAATAATTTTAAAAGTATAGTGTTTTTTATTTTTAGGTAATACTGAAATTATAAAACTTCTACACGTGATTCTGCGATCTGTTGTAAATAGAAAAGTATGTCATGAGATCCTGCCTCTGGGAACCATCCTAACCCATGTCCTGAGCGTCTGTGGCTCTCTTGCCCTCTCTTGCTTTTACCACATTGCCAAGCGGGGGAGATGGGGCCAGGGGAAAACCCTGCTACTTCTAGCCCCTCTAACAACTTGCTAGAGAAATTCCCTTTCCTGGGCAGAATGTGTATGTACATTTTATATTAATGTGAATTGTAGATAAATATGAATGAATTCTTTCAACCTAATTAATAATACTGTACTAGTAAATTGATATTTATCAAATAAAGATCTTTACAAAAAACGGAATGTTTCAAATAAAATTGTTCTCAAAACTGACCGCAGAGGTCATTATTTCTTTATTTTATTTTTTTTTTAATTTCCTTTATTTGCTCTATGAATAATGAACCTGATATATGTGATATTACATACTAGATACATAAACATACTAGATACGAGTTATTATGAAAGAATTATGTTTTTCGAAAAAAATTAGAGGATAGTGTCTACGAATATAAATATAAAGGGATGTGGAGTTTAGAGGAGAAAATAAATGAAACGAATTGTTCAGATACATTGTTACGATCTGGTACTCGTCATTTCGACCTTTATCAGTCGTACCAAAACCATTCTGTCATTTATTTTCCATTGCACTGTATCGACACAATAACTACATTTGATTAAAAAAACAATGATATTTAATAAAATAAACCCTGAAACAATCAAACAAATAACAAGTTAACCATTTGAATCTTTGGCACATACAATACTACCGTAATACCTCATTAGGTAAAATGCCTCTGTTGATTACTATAATTACATTTTTAGCTTCAATTCAGAGACATATAAAATTTAAAATATCGTTTTAATGATTAATAACTATCAATCTAAAGTAAATAAGATGTATTTCCTGGTCTCCTCGTGTCGGAAGAAGCCCCGAGTAAGTTGCCTATCTTAGATATGGCCGTGACACAAGACTGATTTGGTTTTGTTTGTACCACCTTGTGGCCTCGATGTTCCATTTCTTTGACAATATCCTACAGAAAATATTGCAGACAAATATCAATAAACTTTTACAATATTAAAAATAAAATGTAACGTATAACTTTAATTTTACAAAAAATACCTTTGGCATTTCAGGTTCGTAATTCCATTCCATCGGCATCAGTTGATGATGGAACCTTACTTTCTTCACCGAGTCCACCATGGTCTTCCCATACCATAGATTCCAGACCGTTGCCTAAAAAACAGTTTATAAGTACTGTTCGATTAGGTATTTCCAACTATTTGTTTAAGAGATGAATTATAGTAAGCAGTTATCAACTTTACCAGAGCGGTTGCTGTCGTTATTTTTGTACCTCCGGCAGCTCCGATAGCCAACTGTACATCACCTTTTTCATCGATGATCAGTGCTGGACACATTGATGACACAGGTCTCTTTCCGGGAGTGATGAAATTCTCAGATGACGGAGAAACGCCAAAATAATTTACCAAACCATGAGTGGAAAAATCATCCATTTCATTGTTTAATATTATACCAGTACTCTCAGAAACCAGGCAGCTACCAAATCTACAAGATTTGCAAGGAATAAGTAATTTTTATTTAGAAAAAAGTGCAATCCTTCAGTAATAAAGTTTCAGTAATTATTAATGATTTGTGTTAATTCGAACATATTAGATTTTAATCCAGCCTTTATCAAGGAGACCTTTATCTCTGTACTAATATACTTTAAATAATTAAAATTATTATTGTAGACTTTGAAGTAAATACAGATTTTGGTTGCAAGGCAGAAATCAAGCTTGTTATTGTCAGATGGGTTGAGGGTAAAGAATTGAAAAAGTTAGGATTTGAAAACATGGAGGAAAAGGGAACGTCAAATTTTGGGGGGTATAAAGTTCAGAACTTTTGATGATCTGCGGGGTTGCAGGTAGGCTATGCATCTGGTAAGATCTACTGTTGCAGGAGCAGATCAAGAATTTAAATTTAGGAAGGTTATATATGCATGAAGGTTCTAATTCTAACTCTGAATGAAATTTAGAGTCTCTCAGGACTAATCTTTATTCGCTTGGCTTGACTTTTGAAGCTTCCAATAGATATAAGCTCGGCACTTAATCGGAGAAGAGAAATGAGCAACACAATACAATTTGTGCACGATTGTAATAAATTTAATATCACAGTCAAGTTACATATTATCAAGAATGTTATATTCAGTGATTTATAACGTCTACACTTACCGTTTGAATATTTCCTAACATTTACTAATATACAAAGAATCCAATCATTACTTACATGAGGTTGATTGTGCTTGTAGCAACAACTGCATCACCATTTGGAGCAATGACTACAATATTTGCTGTACCGTGGTCATTTTTGAAATAGTTGGAACCATAGTCATTTGGATCGACCATCGTTTGTTTTATAGATAATTTCTTCTTTACTTCATTAATATAATGAGTATCATCTAACAAACTGAGAACCTATTTATAAACAGAGGCATACTTTTAATAATAAACATTAACCTTTATATTTATAAATAATTTTTATTTATTTAATAATTATGTATACGAATGTTTATTCCCAGCTCGCCTTGACAGCCATACATGGATACAACAACAGAAAAAATAATAATAACACTGGGCAGAATGGGGATTGAGAAAGCACTAACAAAATATAATTTTTTTAAAATAACATTCTTGTTGATAAATTATTTTATTAATACATTATTAGGATAAGATTTGGAATATAAAATAATTTACATAATATTTAATGATTATAGTAATGATAATTGATTAGTTATATAACAGATGGAAAATCAAAGAAAAAAATAAACTAGGAGAAAAAAAACCAATGAAACTTTCTGTCAATGATGAATTATAAATTTTTTACAGCAGGATGCATTGATTGGTTTCGCTCTTTTATTTAAAGACAGAATTCTAATTTTATATTGGATTGCTACTTTAACGTATTGCAATTTGTGGTGGTACTTCATAAATTTCATTTTGATAAAATCTTCTATTGTCTCAATTTTTCAAGTCTTGGTGAAGTTGTTTGTTTCTGGTCTGACAAACTGGGGAGCAAGCAATCCTTCTGTTTTCTGGAAAATGTACAGCTTTTTGAACTTTGAGCTGCAGACTCAGCGCCTTCTTCACAACCATACATGAGCTGTGTGTAGCCGTAACGATGATACGGAAGCTTAAAATGGCAAATCCGGCTTCAGGTGTGATTTCCTATCCATAGCGGGGTATAACATTGCTAGCCTACAATATGCCTCGATAAGTTTTTTATTGTTGTGGTTCTTCCATTTCAAACGGAGATCTAGGTGGATTCCCGGGTACCTTACAACTTCAGTTTCATCATTCCAAGCTACGGTTTCATTATTGAGAGTTAGCTCAGGTAGATTTAAAGTGTGGCACAAGGTGAAAATTTTTGCTACTCATTTATGTTGTGCTGAGAATAATTTATCGCCCAGCCTGGTCTGCAGCATATGGTTCACTATATACATTGGTGCCATCGGCGAGCGTAGCTATTGTTGTTGTGGGTGAATGAATAATATCATGTAGATAAAAATTAAATAAAAGTGGTGTCAGGGCAGATCCCTGCGGAATGAGTAAATAATATTAAACCACCATTAGCATTTGATATTTAGTAGTAGGGTTAGGGCAAAATATTTCCTGGTCTTGCGGTCAAACAGGGTACTTATAATCACTAAAACTATTCTATAAGAGACAACAGAATGAAAACTAAAGTTTTCGGTTTTGACAAAAAATAAATAAAAAATCATTTCATATAATAAAACTCCTAATATTTATTTTCTAAGGCTACAGCAGTATAGCGCTCCTGAAGGTTTAACCCTTTTTGTGCAGATTTAATTGAAATTGATTCTGTAGTTTTTATGTTATTAACATTTCAACAAACATAGACCATCTGTTTATTTACAAAATGTTATGACTAAATAAAAATGTTACTTTATTTACCTTAGTAATATTGACAAAGTGTGGGTCTCCTAAGTATGATCTCATTGCGTACCCGTACTTGAAGGCTTCTGTTATCATCGAGGTTGTTTCAGGTTCTCTTCCATCTTTTGGGAGAGTGCCGTTAAGCAAGTTGAGGATGAAAGCAAGGATAGGTCCTGAACTTGGAGCGGGTACAGAATATAATTTCAGTCCCGAGAAAAGTTGCAAAGTTACAGGTTCCTCCCACAGAACACTGAAAAAAAAAATTATCATTTTATAACAGCAATCAAACTAAATTAAATACCATTCAATATATGTATAAAATAGTCAGAATACATAATTGAAATGTTAATTAATGGTTAAAACAAAAAATAGTAACACAGTCAGGATTCAAATGAAGGATCTTCTGGTTTCCGTCCAACCACTCTTATAGCTGAGCTATCACTGTTATTCTACAACACTGTTGTCCCATCTACTAGTGGACTGTATTTGAAATAAAAACAAAATGAAATGTAGGGTGATAATATCCGAGAATAAAAACATGCATTAAATCGAACAAACTTAACCTATTATAATTATAATACATAGACTACAATTAATGAAAGTGTCAAATTACATAATTCTAACAAGGGGTTATCTTTGATTTTCAATGCTCTGAGTGCCTCGGTGATGTCACTCCTTCCGTCTCAACCTCTGGTGATTGATTCAGGGCAAATGTGAGAGCAGGACAATAAGTGAAAATCGGCAGATATAAATTTGCCTACGTAAACAAGTAAATACCTATGGAGACATCCAGCAGAAATGAAGAGATAAATAGAAGCCTTCAAACAGGTGCTTCTATCTGTGGAGTAATCTAATTGTGAGAAGACTCGGAAATAAAAGGACCAAAACTGTGCTGAAAAAGAGTTTAATAGCAGTAATGAACCAGGACAACTGGGAGATCCTTGTGTTAAATATCTTCATTCAGCAACGCCTGTGTGCCAATGTAAGTTAAACCAAAAATTTTAAATAGACTATTTAAAGTGATAGCTAAATACCAGAATCCCGCAATAGGAAGCAATAATTTATTATTCATTTTCTCAAAATTGCTCACTTTCTAATATTGATTCTATTTCTTTAATTTAACCTTGGTTCTGTTTAGTTTTCCATTTCTCCTGTATTGATGTTGGAGAATAGAAATCATTTTATATTTTTGGCAATATGTAGTCTAAATTGAAGAGACATACACAACTTTACTTGCCTAT
Source organism: Acanthosoma haemorrhoidale (assembly GCA_930367205.1). Taxonomy (NCBI): domain Eukaryota; kingdom Metazoa; phylum Arthropoda; class Insecta; order Hemiptera; family Acanthosomatidae; genus Acanthosoma; species Acanthosoma haemorrhoidale. The sequence goes on along the minus strand of OV884014.1, from coordinate 109,940,901 downwards.
AAGAATTCATATCTTTTACAGTAATAATGCCATCATCATCCTGAATATCTTTGACAAACTCAGCCGTAAGAGAACCATTATATAGAACATCAGGACCTTCGTTTGCAATTTTAATGAGTGTTTCAGCAAGTTTTGGCATTTTGATTTTATCTCCATATTTTGGTAACTCGCCTTCATCATTCAGCAACAGCGATCTGCAAAATTAATAATATCTTAACACAAATCATAGAAACTAGTACTGGTAAGGTTAAAGGTTAAGTATTTTATGATTATAAGTAACCACGATTATTTGATGGTTATTTTCACATAAATAGTCATTTTATTTCTATATTAAGATAATTTTTTGTTTCCCTTGTAAACTTGAAAGAGAAGGCTCAAGAATCTGTCAACATAAAGTACCACTGGCTATACCTGTTAATAGAACCCATATCGAAGAGATTCGTATGTTTTCGTATTGAAATTTGTCTCGAGAAGGGATAAATGACAAATTGCCATACAAATAATGAATTCAAAAAATAAATACAAATATCATAATTACGTTGGGCAAGGAAAAACTTAGCTCCACCTCCATAGCCACTAGGTTAGCCCGCCGACTTCCAACTGCAGAGACCCTTGTTCGATCCACAAGGAATCTATTTTTGGGAGATGGGTCTGGTCTAGTTAAATATGGAAGTAGGAAATCCGGATAAGAAAGCTGAATTAAAGGTTGAACTCCTATTACTAACCATACCTACCAAATATGGCAACAACCTTCAACCAGCCCTTACCTCTTCATAAAGTGATGCAGCATAACTTTAATTGTTTTTTATACAAATAAAATACTAACAACATCTGATACACTCCCAGGAACTTATCTCCATTCTAGCACATTTACATTTTGAATAGCTTTGTGTTTAAAGAAATAGTTTAAGAGACCATTGTAGTGAATGACTACCTAATTTGTAGTAATTATTGATACTAACTATTCAAACTATTTGTATTCAATTAAGACTCCATTACTTGTAAATTAATTGTTAACTATGTAAACTCAATCACTAAAAATCCCTAGTTTTAAATGCATAAATAATAGTTATTAAGTTTTACTAAATAAAAGTAAAAACAATTTTATAAACAATTATAATATAAAAAATATTTCTTTCCATATCCTAGTAGGGTATCAAATTAAACATCTCAAAGCCCTGATTAATAATATGTTATATATGTATGTTGGGACTTTAATGGACAAAACAACAAAATGTCATATAAATTATTTTTCACAGCTGTGACAAAACCTTTCAATAAATGCATGATGTATCACAGGTTACTTCAATTATATAATACAAATTAATGTTTTACATACTCACCGAAGGCCAGGTGACTCGAGGATATCGTTCTTGTTTGCTGCCATATTCTTCTCCAGATGCCTGTTGACTGGAACTCCTTCCTTGCACAAAGTGATTGCCCCCTCAAACAGTTCCTTCCAAGGAGCCTTGCCGCCATACTTCTTATACATCTCCCAGTAGCCTTTTATCTCACCAGGTACTCCCACTGACAGGCCCCCTACAGTCAAATGGGTACTTGTAAGATCATCAAGTAGTTCCTGATTAGACCCAAAGAAAAATGATTGCCTTTAAGATGTTTTACCTTTCTTCGATTTGAAATGTTGGTTGGCGAACATGTCTTTGGTTGCAGCGCCCGGTGCTGTTTCCCTAGCGTTCAATGTCACCACCTTCGACTGTGACTTAATGTACAAAGTAGCGATAAAGCCTCCGCCAATTCCCATATTCTGCATACAGGCCAGGCCATCACAGAGCATTGTGGCTATGAGGCTGTCCACAGCGTTCCCATACTTCTTCATTATTTTCCTGCAATGCAACATGTTTATTTAGAGAATGATCAAAAGTTCATTACTTTCTGAGCTGTACTTTTAATCCAAAATATTTATTATTACCTTATGAAGAAATTTTATTTACATTAGTACATAACATCCATGGACCTGAAAACCCACCACCAGCTTTAATTAAAGGTTAAGCATAAAACAAAGAAGAAGAATGTAAAAATAAAAGATTTGGATTAGAATGTTAGTACCCGATATGGTTAAATGAAAAAAATATATTAGACAAATAGCCCAGGGTTATGCAATAATTATTTACTTAATTGCATTGATGATCTGGATGTCCTAATTAATGTACATGTAATTTTTGTTTGTTTTTTTTTAACTACAAAAAAGCTATGAAAATTGTGTTAGCAACTTTGGTTCAACTAGATTTTGTCACAATTGCATTAAATTTTTCATGTTAATTTCAATGCAAAGATACTAAAAAAATAGCAAACCCGACAAAAGATATGTCTAGATCACAACTCCCTAAGTGTTGTGATATGGTGTGAGGCAAAATAAGACAAACAGCCATTTGCTTGTGCCGATAAGATTGATTTATTCAAGGAAAGCATGAACAGTTATTTCACTTATGATATACAATGATTGCAAGAACCGAGGCTTAATTTACCATCTTTGAGCGAGGTAGTGCTTGATGTTATTAAGCTTACAGATTAGGTTATAGAGATTGCCAATAGCGAATGCTTGATACTAAATTGACCTCGACATATGTTTTGAACAAGTTACTGAACAATATCCATGCCAAATTTAGTGTGAATGTATATATATCTTATGGTTTAAACGCCTAACTAGAACCCATATACATGCTCTTATACTTAGTAAAATATTTGCACATGTTTTTGTAAAATAATTATTGCAGATTTGTATCCTATGGCTAAATATTAGTGAAGAATCGCACATTTAATAAAATTGTGGTTTAAATCAACGATTTGGAGGCTTGTGTCAAACTGATGTTGGTTTGAAATGATAAAGATGTGTTCATTAAAAAAATTAAATTTTGAGTATTAATCAAAAGTAATCTATCTTATTTCTCAAGCAGCACATCACATCAAAAACAGGCCACTCCACGATGATTTAAATGGTTTGACAAAACATAAACATACACAATGACAATGACTCGGATATCTCTCACATGCTTACTCTACATTAAGAGACGTAACAGAAAAAAGGATCTCCTTGAGTAAGATATTAACGCCCTTCCTGCCGGAGGGTACATCATTGGGTGTTTTTTCCCTACGTGAGACCATCATGACCAATTTATTATTGTGTTTACATCACATTCCCCAATTGTTAGGATTTGTTTATAGTCCCTTCAAACCCTACAGAAATCCTTCAAATTGTTAGTAGAGCATAACCATAAGGATTGGCCCTTAATACAGACCAAATCCATATTTGAGCCAGATGAGGTCGCGTGGTCATGGCCTACGACCCTAAAAACTCCGTGCCATGCATTCCTCTGTTTAGATCGTCCTTAAGAGTTCCTGTTCTGTCTAGACTTTTACGATTCCATTGATAAAACAATTCTTATTTTTAAAAAAAATCCTCCATCGGTCATTCATAATAAAAATGTTTCTCAGGTTTAAATCTCGTTAGTAAATAAAGTTATAAAACAAATAACCTTTAAAATGCTAATAAAATGTAAACTTTTCGCAATGACTAATCGAATTTACTGAGCTACGACTATCTGATAAATATGAAAGTGTTTGACGGAATACAATGGAGAATAAATAATGTTAGCGTGGAATTGTTTACTAAACGAAATTACACAATGAGGCGAGAGACCTTAACATCCTTCCTCGTTTAAAGCAGGGCGAATAAATAGTTACCAAGCAGATTCGTTTGATTTATGTCCTTGTCGAGTGTTTGATGCTCATTTTTTTTTTTCAGGTTAGTTTTAGTCTGTTTGATTCTAACCTAGATAACACACCCACGAGAATAAAATATCCTAAAGTTCTCCTTGCTTAAATCCAACAACGTTTTTTTTTAACGATTCAAGAAAACCTTGAAGGTATGCAATGAGTACAAAAACAAATCACAGAAACGCAAAGATATTTAGTAAGAAGGGCGCTGGTCAATTCTGAATAATGAACCCAAACCTTAAAATTAAACTCTTCTACAAGAACGGCTACCGCAGGGCCACTCTAAGCCCACTTCGATTCGATATTTACGCCAGTATCGTTCAAGAACGTACAGGATCATTCTTACCACTATATTCCAACAATACTCTTATTAGCTGCCAATAATTCTCTTCAAAACGCAATAGACGAACTAACCTCACAGTTTTCTACATAGAAACTACGACTAAAATGGTCTTAAGACTGAAAATAAAACATTCAACCTAAAAAAAAAAAAAAAAGAGAAGTGACATCCCACTAATCGAAATTAACATCGACAACTGGAAAATCAACTGTATCTATCATTTTGTCTTTTGTCATTAGGAATTCGTAACTTAATATCCAAACTAAAATACTCATTTTCAATTTGTTAGTAAAGCCAATATTAACTTACACACCATCTCCGAGTTACCGATATAACCAAACAAATAACATTTAACAATACCAAAGTACACTACAATAGTCAAAAGCTCATTATAGTATAAATATTTAAAAGTAATTTACCACAAAATTTATAGATAAATGAAACCACAAGGGTTTAGAACGTAATGTATTATTTTTAAAAAAAAAATTTTCTGTTAACAACAGATTTTTTGTTGTTAGGTTTTATTTATGTTTTTTTCCTGAATTTAAATTTTTTTCTAAGTTCTTCTCTATGAAGACTTTATTCATAAGCGAGGGCGGCGATGTCAGTTTTTAGACTAGATGCATTGAATATGACCAGATTATTTCTATTACGTAAATATTGGAAATAAATTTATTTGAAAATGTAACCAGGAGTAGCTCATTACCACCTAGGGTAGTTCTGATGTATCAAAAAAATATATTTTTCTTTATCGTTTCCTCTTTGTTGCCATTCATGTAAGGAGTGATCCAAGTTAAAAATATTACTATTAATATTACATTATGGTTCCGTGATTATTATCCTCTGTGGAAAGGTATAATGAAATTTAAATATTCACAACATAGTTTTTATTGACCAATAACGTTTGAAACCGCTGTTGCCTCATCTGCTTCATATTCAGTTGCAAAAATGAAAAAATTCACATGATAACAATCAATAAATAAAACATTTCCAAAATATCAACAGCACACCAAGTCCAATTATTTAAAAAAAAGAAATAAAAAAAAAGTTTTTGGTGAATAAATGCCATATTTTTGTAACCAGCGGTGTATATAACAAGAAAAACCTGTCCACTAAAGCGAAAATAAGACACTACAACACAGTCGTTAAAATATTATATGGGACGGAAACCTCATGCCTCCCCTGTCTAAAGAAACTACTGAGAATAGAACGAAGAATCCTAAGAAGGATCTACGGCCCCAAAAAGACACAAGAAGGATAGAGACTGAGATCCAACCAAGAAATCTACAAAGACACAAAATACCTAGAAACAGACATAAGGATCAGGAGACTGAAATTCCACGGACATATGGTAAGAATGGCCCCGGAAAGACTAAACAAGGAAATATTCCAGAAAATCTGAGGATACAAAAGCTCAAGGGGATACACCAAGCAGATGAAGGAAGAAACTGAAAGACTAGGAATAACGGACCAGGACGGTCAGGACGGAGAAAGATATAGGAAAAGACTAAGGGAAATCAAGGTTCTTGTGGGAAACAAAAAATCGAAAAAGGGAGTCACGTGGACAGAAGAAAGAAAACAAAAGCACGTAGAGATAATGAGGGAAAAATGGAAGGAAAGGAAAAGCAGAAACAAGAAAAGAACCGAAATTAATGATATTCGCGTGGTCTTTAAGACCTTTCCGTGACATAAAAAAAATGTCATATTGTGGAAAGCCGGAAGGTTTATCATTTAATTAATCATGGTTCATTTATTCGTAAAATTACGTCGGAATATACGACGCAAGGCCGCCTGTAAAATAATTGAAACGTAGACGATAATCTACGCCAAAGGGCATTTGTTATCATTCCCTAGCTCTAGTAAGAGTGCACGGTCATTACAATATCTTGCACGTGACAGTCGCAGAAGACGGACGAATGCGTAGGTTTCATCAATGCGTAAATGTGCCTAACTCAGCTCAATTGGGTGGCTGACTCACAAAATGGAATTTTATTTTTAAAAAAAGAAGAAAAAATATATTGAGCCAGCGTAGCTTCTAGACAGAAAAGAATATTTAAAATGTCACTTTCGCATAGTGTCAAAAGAACAGGGTAATCTTGTAAATCTGACTTGGTCGAATGTTAGACAACAACAGCTTGAAATTTCGTCGTTTCTTCATCGACAGTTATGTAATATTCGTTTTTAGCTGAAACGTGTACTTCAGTTGAGACACGTGGTCTACCCTTCCTTTGTTCTTTTACAACCCTTCCTAACCCTTTGCTACCTGCCTCCAGCAACCCACATCCAGAACCCCACACTTGTGCTTTAGCCTTAGCCAAGGGATGTCCTAGTGCTCTAATTCATTAATATTTGTATATATACCAGTGTTTTGATTGTTATTCATAATAAAGTTTTTTTTTAAATACTATCCTCAAACAAGATTATTTAACTGACGCTATTTGCGGAATATTCTCATTGTAAAAATGGAATGGAGATATAACCACTTCGGAACAGCATCAAAACAAGAAGAATCCAGAGAAGGTTTCACACAAAATAACTTCCAGCTCCATCGCCTCTATTCACTTTTTCAAGCCACAAATAAAAGAGAAACAGATTTTGAAAATGTGAAAGACACTCCTACAATAATATTACGACCAATAATATAAACGGATAGACAGGAGATGTTGATAAAAATCTACAAAGCCTAATAAAAAGCTGAGGGAGTACTTTTCGTCAACTTGATAAACTTTTGTACGACAATAAGCAATATTTGATTGTTGGGGTCGATATTGTGGCAGGCAATGTGAAGCCGATATTTCCTTAACTGAAATCCAACTGTTTCTAAATGAAAGGAAGGCTTCGAATGGACACATGGACTCGATCAGAAATCAAGAAAACGTCCATTTACGAGAAGTGTATGTACACTTTTACCAATAAAACCTCCACAGTTGGCCTGGAATGCAATAGTGCGAGGCGCCTGTTCTATGGTTCTACCGATAAAGGCATAATTCTAAACAAAACTATATATTGTAATTATATAACAATAAATAATAAGTAAATAATATAATATTTATAAAAGAAATGTTTTGTTTTTTTGTTAACCACTAATTCTTTCTTGTCGTTGTTAGGTCTTATTTATACTTTTTAGCTAACAATTAGTATTTTTTTTTTTTGTGGAGAATTTAATATATGTTATTATTTTTGTCCATTAAAGTTTTAAAAATGTAAATTAAATGATCATAAATAAGAATGTAAAAAAGGAGCTCCGTCATTGTCTTATCTGACCACAGACCCGTCTGATTTTTCCTGACCTAATTATTTTGACTACATTTGGCTTATAGCTCAAGGTATTATGTATTATTATTTTTTTATGCTTATGTTCCATCTCCCGCGAAAAATTCCGGTTTGCCAACGCAGCGTAAAAAAAAAAAAAAAACCTCGCCAAACGAAACAGTTTGGTTGGCATTTCGTTCAGTTACTCTTTCAACAAAGTGGTTTAAAGAAGCTCATACAAGGACCAATAGTTGTTCTTTTTCAATTACTTGATAAAATATTGTTAACAAACCACAACGGGATTGTTGATTCAAAATATTTTTTTATTTTCTTTTTAACCTTCTCGGTAAGTGAGAAATCGGCTTTGAGACAAATCGAATGTCAATACGAGTTAACATATTAAACAAAAACAAAATAAAAAGATAATTGGAGTCAAGGATACAATAATGGTACAGTCAAAGGTTATGCTTGCCTACGCTGCTATAATATTAGTTCGCCATTGGCCGGTAGGCACACAGTTTTTAATTAAAATACAACATATACGGTAATAATTATAACCAATTAAAAATGCTCAGTGATGGGGAAAACGAACAATATTATAAACAAATAATAATAATTATAGTACACTTCGTCAGAATTTTATTGTCCATAAAAGCGATAATTGAAGGAATATGCTACGCATTCTGTTTCTGGCCTGTTGTAACATTTCTCACTCCCTTCGTGTAACCCTAAAAACTTATTTTTGTAGTCATTCTGTGCTTTGAACTTTTGGTATAAATCGACCTCGAGGGGCCCGACAATGATCAAATTCAAAAAACAAATCCAGATCAGGTCAGGGGCTCACGACCCTTGCCCCTATGAACTCATTTTTTCGCCAAAAAAATAATATTTTTGTAGTCACTTTTAGACTCCGTGCTCTGAATGTTTTGTATAAATCGACTTTAAAAGTACCTGTTCTGACTCCACTCTACTGCTTCCTTATTAAAACAATTTTAACTGAAAAAGTCGATTCATTACACGTTGTGTTTATTTATTAATACTTTATATGATAATGCATTCATGATTTTAGAATAATTATAGAACCGTGAGATTGGCGAAAACACGGCCAACGGCTATAACGGTATAGTTATAATATTTTATAGGAAAAAAAAAAAAAAAGCTTGGCTAAAAAAGTCACATTTTCCAAAAATCGGGAAAATCTCTGGAAAATTGAATTTTTTTTAGTGAGCATAATTTTTGTTATGACATAGAGAAATTCACTCAGCGTTGGGAAATAAAAAAAAGTGGATACCGGTCTTTTCATATCTGGGACTATGATTAGACCTTCGAGTGGTCGTCAAGAGGCCAAGTCGTCCTTCTTCATGAGGATGAGAACCTGCGATGAATTAAATTGTTCCATCATAGTTTCATCAAACTTTCAGGGCATTATGATGGGGTTTCTAGGCAAATATGTTCACTGCTTCTGGTATCTAATCAATAAACACAAATATCAAATAACCCAAACTAACTTTCTAATAATATCCACATATCACGTTAGTTGACGTTATCCAAACGTGATTATGTTCTAGATTATTATTTTATTTTTTTAATAACTCCATACTTATTTATAAATAAATTAAAAACATAGCAAAAATCCATTACTTGAAAATATTGCTAACATAGATAAATGTCCCAAACATGAGTCCTTAAAGGGTTTTATCTATTATATAGAAATGTTTTTCTATAAACATATAGTTTTTTTTTAATTATTTTTTTGTTACTACATCAGTACTACAATGAACACTTTATATATAATCTCAAGAGCGATAATAATAGTAGTATTTTGTTTTTGAACTAGATGCATTTCAGTATTAACATAACATTATTTGTATTATGTAAATATTGGAAATGAGTTGATTAGAATAACAAGAAAACGGGATTATCCGATGGAAAATACGATTCCAAGTTAAATTGTTCTCTAAAAACAACATCTAAGCGAGAGAGCAATATTCTACAGAACAATCGATGAGGCTAAGGTTATTCAGGGCTGTAATCTATGGACGAAGATAACGCAACAAGAAATAAACTTTAGCGAGACAACAGCATAAATGGCGTATTTAAGTTTTTAGTTAACGAGAGAAAAATAAAAGACAAATTTGCCTAAGCACTAAGTTCTACATCTCTTCATATACCTAGTAACCTAGTGGTTAGGGCGCCTGGTATTACCTAGTAGCCTAGTGGTTAGGGCGCCTGGTATTACCTAGTAGCCTAGTGGTTAGGGCGCCTGGCATTACCTAGTATCCTAGTGGTTAGGGCGCCTGGCATTACCTAGTAGCCTAGTGGTTAGGGCGCCTGGCATTACCTAGTAGCCTAGTGGTTAGGGCGCCTGGCATTACCTAGTAGCCTAGTGGTTAGGGCGCCTGGTATTACCTAGTAGCCTAGTGGTTAGGGTGCCTGGCATTACCTACGAAGGAAGACCCACCAAGTTTGATTTATTTCTAACATTTTCCAAAGGAATTTTTTTTTTTTTCCTAGAGATGAGTTAAGATGTTTATATTAAGCCACACCACACACGTACCTGCTTACGTAGCAAACATAATATTACACGACACTTGCAAAAAAAACAAGTTTCCAAAGCTCTAAACCCGAAGAAAAATAATCCTACAACTTTGTCTGTCTTTAATGGCGGGTCATTTTGTCGCCTAAATTTAAATTTAAATAATAAATCTTCCTTCTTTTCACAAAATAGTTTTTATTGAGCAATAACGTTTTATACCGATGTTGTAATCTGCCTCATCTTCGGTTGCAAAAATGAAAAGTGACATGATAAGTAATAAATAATTAAAAAATTATTTTAAAAAACGAAAAAAAAAAACGTTATTGGTGAAAAAATGCCATATTGTGGAAAGACGGAAGATTTATTATTAAATTAAACATGGTTCGTTTATTCATAAAATCACGTTTGAGAAGGTTACGGTCCAGGTTAACAAGGCCCTAAATCTTAGAGAAAAAAAAATTCTACAACTTTTGCTCAGTAGAATTTTAATTCGATTGCGGTCATTTTGTTTGTCGAAATGATTACGATTTGGAATCAAACAACAAAGCTTCAATTATTGAAAATCTATTACAAAATGTTTCTATATCATTTTGAAATATATGAGGGAGTTAAAGTTGTTGAGTGGTTTAAGTCACATTTTCTCCATTTTGAGAAACAACTATTTTCACATGAGTTACTGTCATGAATTCCCGTGTCACACATTTGTTCCGGGGACAAATTGAAATTTGGAATGAGGTTTGATTAATTGTCCAGTAAAATTAGTCTAAAATATAATTTTGATCTATTTTAAACATCAGAAAATGACTTGCACAATGGCTAAAAAAAAATCAGCAAACTATTGAGGTTGTGACTTAGTTTTCGTTTTCTTTCAACAGTTCATTAGCCCTTGTAGATAGTATTTATGGAATTAAGTCAGAATTGTTGAACATGTGACGTACACAACTTTTTGACTTTAACCCTATACAAATATAACGTAAAATGACTTTATGGGCATTAATTGACAAATTAATAATAATTATAATAAAAAAAACGATCTTTGAGCAATAAATTTTTGTTTTTTTGGTTAAATAGCTGGTTTAAATCCCTGACATTTGAGCCTGATAATTGACTAATACAGTACGTTGTTTGTTTTCACCATTTTGTAAAGCGTCTACGAATTGTTGATGTTTATTCGAGAAAAAATTGGCCTGAGAAACACCATATTTTCGGACTGTTTAAATTGAATTCGACTGCATGGTTTCAATTGACCCGAAATGTAATATGTTTTCTGTCTACACTTAACTATAATTAAAGAATTCAATTGATCACTATCTAATAATTTAATTCCTTACTTAATAAATTATTGAACTGAGAACTATTTCTAGAGATCGCGACTATCATTTAATGATTTTATAGATAAACACTGATAATCAAACGGCATAGACGAAAAGTAAAAACAAATGTTCGTGTTATCGACAAACGGGCATTAATGTGTTTTTTATTGCCACTTAAACTGTTTTGAATGTCGCAGGTGAACCTACTAAATGTTTTCCGTTTTTTGCAATGGAGGCACTTAAAGCAAATGGACTTTTTTCATTTCGACGATAAGGTAAGGCAAGAGAGAAAAAAATTGTGTGGATCTTCAATTATACTTTTTAGTTAAAAAAAAAAAAATTGTTTCTCTTTATCTAAAAAAATATCGTTGGTAACAACAATACAACTTCATAAAACCGTTTATATTGTTACTGTTGTTTTCTTTAGTTTATTTCGTAAAACTTTTCACAGCCTGTCATTGTCGTTTATGAAATGTCCATGACTTTCGTCTTATGAAATGGACTGATTAAGGTACAAATAGTAATTTAGCTCCTGAATATTTCGATGATATATTTTAAATTAAAGGTTAAAAAAAAAACGAATTTCGTCCAAATTTAGATCATTGGGAAGGAAACACTGTGCAACAGGACTGTTACACGAGAAGACGCCCGGAGTCCACAAGTACAACTATCATTTTTTGTCATCACTCACCTTAATAGTCTGTGTTCTTCTGTGCTATTGTTCTTATTTCAAATAAATTTAAAGAAATTGAAAGTTAAGAAAGAAAATCGAAATGAGTTCCTTTAAAGAAAAGTTATCAAATGGCAGAAAAAAATACGCTGTATATTTTATAAAATATTCTTCATTTTGTATAGATCAAATCACTCATAGTAAATCGTCTTTTTAGACCAATAAAAATATTGTAAAGCAAAATCGGAATGTTAAATTCGTCATATTTCTAGCTGTTGAATTTACCTTTATAAAATGTCAGATATATTTGAAATATTTTGACACTAACTAATGTTAAATAAAATCTTCTCCCTCAGTTGAGAATCAAACCCAGGATGTTCCAAGTTCATTTGAACAGTAACCTTCACTCTTGCATGCATGGCCAGCCCCATTGTTAAACTTTATAAAAAGCATTATTATTAATGATAAGTTATACAATAAGTTAATAACAAACTCACATCCCGATTGCAGCACATGGTCCTCCATTGCTGACGATAGCACCTTTTGCCACCTTCTCCTTCGGGTAGATCCAATTGTCAGTATTCCCATCGTCATCATCAGATGAGCATGAAGTTAACGAAAATACAAGTATCACCACGAACAGGAGGAAAACACAGCCACCGATGATCCAGCTCAGCCCTATTTTCGCCTGCCTTCTGCAACAAAACAATGGATAATCGTTATTGATATGTTCTTATAAACCATCATTTAAGTTTACACAATTGCTTTAATATTTATTGACAAAAATAAACGATTCGTAAATGCAAAGAATCTATAACAGCTATTCAGAACACCAGTCTCTCAATTAGTATTATAAATACCTATTGGTTATTACGGGCATGATGGTATACACTTATAATTCGTCGAGTAGATAAAGAAAATCAGATTGTTTGGTTCATCTCTCGTTGAATTGAAGCAATTGTAATAATTTCCTCTTCCTTTTCTTTTTGCAAACACAAAGTTGCTAAGCAATGATGAATTTTCAATACTCACTCAATATAATCAAACGATATCCATGTTTCATCATCGGGACATAATGTACATGCTGACTATCAAAATAAAATGTTAACTCACAACTTTACAGTACAAAACACAGTATAATCTATACACTAGACATAAATTTTAAAACTTTTGAACAGTTTTTGGAATGAATGAATCACAAATTATATATCCTATTTAACTTCAATTAACTGTTTGTTTTATAATTAACTTGAAACATTAATATTTGGCCTACAAAACTAGTTTACTTATATTTTTCAATAATATATATAAAAACAATCTAATTGCATATATGCTCAAAACATTATTTTAAATTTATTCGATTGAAAAAAATTTCTATTAAATAAATAAATTTTCTACTATTATAGAATAATATAATTATTTACAATTAAAACTGTAATGAATTAAAATTTCATAGCTATTGAACAGTAGTAATTACTTTCAAAAATGATTATTATAATTAGACTTTTTAAAATGATTTTTTGATGGATTTTTTATAATGAAACTACCCTTACTCATTTGTTGTTAGCCTTTGATACCTTGTGAAGTATTGACCCATTCTCGCTTGAATGGTCGCTGTCAGTGAACTGGTGATCCCTGTTGAGCTGCTTATCAAAAGTTATCCTTCCATAACAATCACACCGCTGCCCTTTGTAGCATAACAGTACCTGTATGGGATACCACTGGAGGCTTACTAAAACCTCTTAGGAGCAAGATACATTTCAAAGTGAAATTGGTTGGCCATGAACTCAAGGGAAGGGGGAGCTGAAAACCAGGTTGAGTTCTGACCCACATTGAGAAGGAAGTTACTCTTTAATACTAATGCCCTATGGTTACATTTTCAACTGAGATTGTTTCTTGTTCTTATTATAATAAACATAATATTATGTATAAGAAAAAAATGTACAATAATCTATTAAGAGAAGCGCCATTTTGCCTTGATTCTTATGGTAAATAAATGTTTGAGCTAAAATAAGACTTTAATATAAGAAAAATAAAAACTTTTACTTTTCACAAAAAAATTATTTATTATTTATGTATTTGAAATTATTGTAAATTAAATATACTTCATCTTTGTGGAAATCACTGATGGTCTTTGAAATATTTTTTTTCAAGTACCAACTTTTACTGGCTTGAATATTGGAAATTTACTTTGTCCGTAGGTAGCACTCAATATTACAGACAGGTCTAGATGATTAACAAATACAATGCAAACTACCCTTTCTTGTGTCTCAACAGCAATTGTTTTCTATAAAGTCTACTGAGCGACAAGCATATTTCTCCTCTGCTAGTCGGTAGCTAGCGACGGAGACTCCCTCTCACAACTCCCAGCCGTAAAAATAATCATCAATACTATATATTTAGGACTTATTTGTATTCTCACTTTTCTATTCAGTGTTCTCAAAAAATAAAATCAACACCACGGAGATTTATCACACAATTTAAGGACTCACAATGACACCACACTAATAAATCTTCCGGGTAAAAAAAAAGGGACTATTAAAAGAATTATACATTTGCCTAAAGACATTATTAATCAATCTTAAATATAATTAATAAAACACAAATAAGTCATCAGGGGTTCTATATGCGTTATTATTTCCCAGGAAATCGTATCATCTCTTTTTTTACAGAATAGATGGAAAAAAATATACATAGAGATGCCATGATTAACTCAAAAAATGAAAATTTTTTAAATTAAATTAAGTAATCAATAAGAAACAAATAAAAATTTTGTCCACTCAAAATTTTCTTTTAACAAAAAATGCTAAAATTAAATTACTAAGAAGTTACACATATTTTTTTCTTAATTCTCTCTCCACATTATAACATCCAACAAGTGGTGGCTAATTTTAAATTCTGAACATTTTTTTCTTAATGCTAAAGATTACTATTGAATCCAAGGGATGATTAACAGTCAAACTGAAGCCTAGATAAACGTAGTTTATTATTATTTTAAATAAATTAAATTCTAATAGTTATTTTAATATTATCCAGTTTTATTATATTTATTCAGAATATGTATCAGAAATCTAGTTTAGACCAACTTCATCAATAGCACAAAATCGTCTTTTACTTTCCATTGTTTAGCTAATTGGTAAGCATTGATTCAATATAAATAAATAAACGTAATAATAAATTCAATACTCAATGACTATTAATTAATACTGGTACATGAAAAGTAACAACAAATAATAAATTTCTAAACAACAAAATTGAAGTTATAATTAACAGTAAATATGCCAATTTAATGCAATATTTATAATATGGTATAAATGTAATTTCTTTACGATATTTCTATGCAGTTAATTTTAACGCATTTGTTGAAGCTTACTAGTGGTTATGCTTTTGTTGGCTCTTTCTCTAGGGTATATCATTTTTCCTAAAGTTCGCTAACTATTGCGGAGAACTTTTTCAGGATTGGCTGCTTGGTAGAGTAAAGAAATTCCCTGCGACAGTGGATGAAAATTCAGCCAAACTCCTGGAGAAAGGGCCAGGATTAAGAAAAATCATATAAACACCTCAAGGACAAAGTTTAAAAAATATACTTACTTATTATTATAGCGGATTATTCTTAAATAATGAGGGACACAATAAATATAGAAAGCTAAAATAGTATCGTACACTTATAAAAGAGCATTATTATAAAACATTTTAATTTTATAATTCATCCCAAATTTGTTAGACCGCAACTTTGATGGCTTATTAATAAAATTATTAACTTACAAACTACAGTTTTTTTTTAATATAACTGGACAAATAATCAAAATAAAACTATACTTTCTCCTATAAAATTGTTAACGTAACTTTTTAATACATAATAAATTCTAGTTTAGTAATAAAAAATCATTAAATAATTTAATTTGTCAAAGTATAACATTTATAATTTGAAACTTAACTAGAATTTTTTTTAAAATGAATATACCCAAATAGGTGAAATATTGATTTTTTTGAACATATATTGACTAAATATATACATTTATTCTTCATCATTCAAAAGGTCCTTCATTCGAATTGAGACGCAAACCTCTGGAATTCCCTCCCTCTTACCGTTTATGTCGCTCTTTCACTTTGTAATTTCAAAGCTCTCTTTACCCTTCAGGCAGGCTGTAATTAGTAAACATATTTTTATAATTATATTATTATTACAACTTGTTTTTTTCTTATTCTCAATACCCCTATATCATTATTCTTATTTTTTATTCTCTCTTATTGTTCTTCTCTGCTACAATCTCCCAAAACCTATAAACAATTATATTTCTAAACAAATTGCTATTCTATTTTATCATTTTAGATGTCAGAATAAGCATCGAATAATATGTTGGTGACTTAGATGACCGGAATAAAGTTCTTTTTTTATTCATTCTAATAAATAAATATTAAAGAAGCGTAAGGCTTTCATTGTAGATTTTTTTAAATACTTCATTATAATAAAAAATGTTCTATCTTCTTGAAAGCCCAGAAAGCTTATATTTATAATTACGAACACAAATAAAATAGGCTTGGATAAAAAACTCTTCATCCATATAAAAGATTATTTGCGGTGTTTACAATACTGTGTTTACAGCGAATTTTTATCAGAAATCATCATGATTATTCATTGTCACAGAGTTTGTGTAATCAGGTCTAGCCTTGCTAAAAATATAAGATAGCATGCAAATAGTCACAGTCGTTTTCTACACAACACAGAAATTTTTTTTTTGTCTAGTTGATGTATTTGTTGGAAAATCAGCTATGATCGATAAAAGAATGATGATAAAATACAGTAATTATTAATACTTAATAATGCAAATCAATAATTAATATTCCTGTTATTAATTATTCATTAAATTTTACAAATACTTCCAGTCAAAATTAGTCATGAACTTTTCGTACTTGAAAAGTTCAAGAACTGTTTCAGGCATAGTGGTATATTGTAATGTGAATTCTATAACAATTTCTAGTAATAATCGTAACATAAATCTGGCTTTGTAAAATGAAGATCGTATCAGTAATTCTATAAATATTAAGTTACTGGTTAAGGGTGTGAATATAAACAAAATTTTTAATTTTTTTATTTTTATTATACACTTTAAAAACAACATGAAAAATCCTTATAAGTCTATTTTATATTAATTGACAAAGTGAAAAAGTTAACATTAATAATTTTAAACTATCTACTTAAAGGCCAGCACATGCCAGAGGGTTAACTCGGGCTCCAAAACCGGTGCGAATTCAAATGTAAGCACTTCCTTTCCGTCTAGAAAATGGTGGTAACCTATAGACCACCCTTCTTTCCGTAAATTGAAACATAAAATAACCATGAGCGTAGCTTCATCACATTGGGTCATTCCATGTCAAATCAACCAATGGTCTGGAACTTGAAGTCTCAGAAATCAATGATTATTTGTACATATGTATTACTATTAGTTAAGATAAAAAAATGTTAAATTTCAGATATTTCCCTTTTTTAGTTTTTGAATTATAAAGTTTTAAAAAACCCATTACATGTACACGTTATTAGAATGTTTGGGCCAAATTCCACGATAGTATCCCTAAGGATTATATTATAAACAAATAAACGTAGTTATTAATGTTAAATGCCTGAACTTTAATGTATAAAACTTACCAAATTTGTGGTGCTATGACACCTTTAAGTGATTATACTCGTAATTGGCTAGTTATGGCAACTTTATGAAGATAAAATAAGTTTTGTAATATTTAAATAATTTATCTGTACTTTGGCACTTTTTTTTATTTCACTAAAAATCAATCTCTAGTTTTTAAGTAAATCCACTTACAAGTTAAAATTTTACAGTAAAATTTGGTAATCAAATGTACACGAACTGTTTTAAAGTCTGAAATTTAAGTTTATAAATACCATGCAGATTTCTTTTTGAATAAAATTTGGTAAGGTTTAGTTTGGAAAGTTATAGTAAACCCGACAGCATTCGTGAGCTATTAATTGGTTGAGCTTCTACAAAACTTTTTTTTTTACATGATCCCATTGAAATATCTATAACTTATAATATAATCCTATACCTATACCTATAAATCATAAAATTTGTTATGTGCATTCTTATATTATGCACATTAAACATATTTTTTTTTTTCAAAATTTCGCTTTGGAATACCTAAAAAATTTGTTGTTTTTTTACAAATTTAAAAATGAATCTAGTATATATGAGTGATTCATAAAATTAAAGCCCTTGTAATTCTGAATAGAATGGTGCTGGTTTTATAGGACTTATAGTTTTTGAGTTACACCCTTTTTGAAGATTTAAAATCAAAGCAAAAAACAATGTTTTTTTAAATATGCATAATTCAAAAACCAAAAGTGATAAAAATTGAAACTTTGTATTTTTTTACTATATTTATGCGACCAAGTTTCACTCATTTTGAAATACCTCGAGTCTAAATATTATTTTTTTATTGGTTGATTAAGTGTGGAATGAATGTTATCTATAAGTTCCGAATAACTAAATCATGGTGTATAATTTAAGGGTGATGGCAAAAAGATAAGAACAGATTCAAAGCACCCAATCACTTCTGAAATGAAAGAACACCGTCCATGGAAGTAAGATGGTACGCTAAGTCTCAAATTTTGAATGACTTGCATTTTTTCCCGTCAATCTTCAATTATTTTTAAAAGAAATATGCGACAATTGTCTACATCTAAGTCTATATTTAAAATGAACACCACACCACCATGAATGACTACAATGTCTATAAAATTACCTTATTTAAAAAAATTAATGGAAATAGATCTAACAATCACTAAATATTATCAAGTTAGGAAAAAATTGGTTTACGTATGAAAA
The DNA here is from genome assembly GCA_930367205.1 of Acanthosoma haemorrhoidale. Classification (NCBI taxonomy): domain Eukaryota; kingdom Metazoa; phylum Arthropoda; class Insecta; order Hemiptera; family Acanthosomatidae; genus Acanthosoma; species Acanthosoma haemorrhoidale. Next base: position 109,922,216 of record OV884014.1, on the reverse strand, counting down.
AAAATCACAAAAACTGGGCATCGGTAATAAGCAAATACAGGCACTTCTCAATCAATGAGCGCTTTTCTTGAAGGATTCCTGTTACTAATTAATTAACTTGGAGCTTCCTTGTTAGCTTACGATAAGGCTCCTTGCTTATTAACCAATTCATTAATAACTTAGTAATAGAACATAACAGAATTTGATTGTTAACTAACCAATGCCTCTCTCTTTACAGATACAATAAGTTTTTTCACATGGGTCTTTGTGTACACTATAAAAATAAACAAGTGATCTAACATTTAGGGCTAGTCATCTCGGCCCTTTGAGGTTTCCAAGAGACTGCTAAAAACCATCATATATACTAAAATAAATATAACAATAATATTTCAGTATGCTAGAAATAATTAAAAACAGTTAAATATTTATAAAATATGATGAGAATAATGGCTCACTTTTGATTTAATTTGTAAAAAGATCGTTTTTATAGCATAGCAGAAATTGGCAGAACATCGATATTGTGTTCAATCAAATTTATAAGTATAATAATTGCATAATGGCTTAAAATTTTAAAGTATATATATAAGGCCAACCAAATTACCTTGCAATAAAAACTAGGCAGGGGTTAATGCTATATTGTGTATTGACAACTTAGTAAGGCAATAAAATAAGTTTTACAGTATACAAATAACTCATTTAAAATTATTCTACAGCAATATCCACTTTAGGTCTACGTAAACTGGTACTGTTTTTCAGTTAAAATTTTTAAAAATTAATTGAACATGGTTCTACAGAGAGCCATTGTATCTAATATTGATAAGCGGTTATAAATTATCGATAAAATATATTTATGACTAATATTAAAGCATATCTATATAGTTTTTATTAAAAATTGTCCTTTCAAAATTGTACATATGCACTTCGATCTTTTATCAGTACACTCCATCACAAGTGTAATCCATCTTAAACAGTACTTCAGCAAAAAAAAAAACATGTTTTTACTACAAAGTAAATATTGTTAACATTTAATTTCTTTAGCTAATTCACCAAGCCTTTTAATAAAGTATATTAAATCTATATAAAGTATATTACGGATCCCTGAATCCGTGCCTAAAGCCATACATACCATACCTCCTAATCATCTATTTCACTCCAATCCAAGCCTCACTTGTCGATAAGGAATCTACTGTATTTATAAATAATTTATCTTTTTCAGATTAAACCTGTGCATGATATATCTTATAACGAGTATTTGCAATAAGAGAGCTAATTTCTCAGTTGATCTCGTGAGAATACTGTTCTTCAGCTGGCCTTTGCAGAACTTCTAGTTCAATTTTTTTTGTTTCGGGAACTATTAAATAAGAAATAACCAAAGACACAACACAACTAGAAGCGAAAATATAAAAATTTAAATAAATTCCATATTTATCCTTTATAACTTGAAATAATTTTGTAACAGCAAATGAGGAGGCTGCATGTGATACAGTTACTATTGATGAAGCTAAACCTTTGATATTCGGAGGGAATAATTCTCCCTGTAGAGTATTGATCAAAGGACCAAGCCCTAATGAATAAATTACAGAAAATAATGTTATCATACAAAATGGTAAAATTTTGTAGTCAGTCATTTTTTCATAATAATAAGTTCCAGAAACAAAATGAGTTAAAGCACATCCAAAGCAAGAGAACAATATTAATGGCCTTCTACCGAGGGTGTCGATTAAAACGGCAGAAACAAATGTAAACAAAAACACTAAAGCTCCAAACAAAATAGTGAATTCGTCGGAAGTCAAACCGTCCGCTGATGCGAAAGTAGAAGAGGCATAAGCAACAAACGCTGACATACCTGTAAATCGTTGGGCTACAGCAGTAAATACAACAATCATCAATTTACCAAAGTATTTTTTTGAAAAAAGAAGTTTAAATTTTGAAGAACTAGAATACTCATTTTCAACCATGTTTTCGAGTTTTACAATGTCTTCTTCTAAATTGTGTTCGGTTTTTAGAAGCCATTTTAAAATCGAAACAGCTTCATCGCGTTTCCCCACAGATATCAAAAATAAAGGTGATTCAACCATGAAGAACAGAAGCACCCCTGAAATAAACGTTATGGCAAACGATATGCCATTTAATATTGTAAAGGAAACATAAGGTCCAATACTAAATTCAATTACGTGCCCTAAATAAAGCATTGATTGAAAAAATGTACTCATAGCTCCCCTGATTTCAGGCGATGAAATTTCAGCGATATAAAGTGGCACAACTGTGAACACAATTCCCATAGCCAAACCGAATAAACATCGGGCGACGTATAGCGTGAAGACTGTAGTAGAAAAAAGAACAACAATCCAGCCAATCAAAAGTAATGAAGATGCCCCTAATAAACATTGCTTTCGCCCATATCGTCCCAACAGCAAACCAGATGGAATAGGACTCAAGAAATGGCCAATTTCATGTGATGCTGCCAACCATGAGCTTTCTTCAGGTGTAATATGAATCTGCGAGCCTGGCTTCTTCAGCTTCTTCAAAGTTGGTGAAGTCCATCCTACACTGCAGCCAACGCACAGAACAGCAAGCCCAGCTAAACATGAATAAATATTGGCTATACTTTGATGTTTTGCACAATAAATTTTCACCACTTAAATATAGATCACTACCCTAAAAAAAGGGAACTGATATTGAATTTATAAATATAAGTACAAATTTAGGAACTCTAATAGCAAAAAATAAGAAAAAGAATATAGTTGTTTCAGTCATATGAACCTTTTCAAGCCTGAAGAAAATTTACAATAAATATAATTTTAATATTGCTTCCTTAATAACTTATATTTTAGTAATTTCACTGAGGTATAATTTGCCCATAATCTACGATTGCCTTTATTTCTTATCTAGATATTATTATACATATACACTGTTTTATGTTTTTTATACATATACATTGTTTTTGTTATACTTTGGTATAATTATAAATAATATGGTATACTAGCTGCCAGTCGTTGCCTGGTAGCCTACACATCACATCAAATCTTCTATTCTACCCTCTTCAGTACATAGGGAGCGCTATCGTTTAACGAATAAATTTTTGAATATTGTTTCATTTTGTGGTCCTGCCCAAAACCATTAAACTTAAATTCTTGGGTGTTAAAATTAGAAAATCGTAGCCTAATTAATGGATAGTATTTGCACCAAATTTGGAATTAATATAGTTATATGTAAATGAATAGATGAGTTTATTGGGAGATCGGCATATGTTGATAAAAGAAAAATGTTAGGTTTTCATTCATCAAAATTATTAATAGACATTTCGAACTATGTCTATCTGCATTAGGTCCTTCTGCGAGATGGAAGGCGATGTTGACTATTATCTAACTTAAAAATGTCTCGAACAATTAACTTCTGTAAACAAGGATTAATAAATTGATGAAAACCTAATATTTCTCTCTCAATCTAAACTGATCTCCAAACAAACTCTTCTACTAGTTTGTCAGAACATTTTATTGCTTTAAGTACTCTTTTAAAATGCTTTTGATATAGCTTCCTAATAATACTTGCATGAACAATGAATTACCCCAGTTAAATATTATTACACTGAATATTTTCTTCAACATAGCAATACTTTATGTTTCCTAATGATCACAAGCCTACATCGTTCACCCAAAACTCTGTGTAAACAGTATTCGGGCAGGATGAAATCTTTAAGACAGAAATAAATATTTTTTTGCCGGTTTTAGTCATTATAAGTTTCAATTAAAAATTCAGCTTGAAAGATACTCTAAATTATAATGAGGCACAAGGGGTGAATAAGTAGAGTATACGAACAATTATTTTATAATTGTATTAAAAAATTATCATTTTTTTTAATTGTATTAGTTAACTAATAATATTAGCTGACATTGAAAATAATTTTATTTATGGTATAATAGTGAAAGTAATCAAGAAATACACACCTAAAAGTGAAGACACAATCTGATTGGAATAATTTGCAGAGCATAGCATTGTGAGAATTTGTCAGTTTATCTTTCATTTAGCCCTGATAGATTAGCACTGATAAGCTATTTATTATCTGCAAATTTATGTGTAATGTCAAGTACTTCAATTTGTATAAGGTACTGTATTACGTCTCTCGTGTGGGGCGTGATAATCTTTGAAACACTTCTTACAATATAAATCGTTATCACAGTGAACGCACATCAATGCAGGCCTATCATCACATACGACACACAACTTATCCGGATCTTCAGAATCAGAAGTGTCACTTTCCAGGCTTTTATCAGAGTCAGTGTCACTGCCACGGCCTAGGGTTAACAATTCTGAACATGACGACTTTTTAAAAAAGTCTTCATCATGAAGGTCCTCATTAACTTTAACAGTAGCTGGTAAAGGAGCTGATGTTCCAGAGCTGAAATTGCACCCTTCTCGGCTCTTAAGTCTCTCAAGCCGAGATCTTATTTTAGCATCAGGATCAGCTCCTGAATTTTTAAATTTAGTTTCCAAATTTTGTTCAGCCGAAAGCTGAGCTAATAGATCTTCTACCTGTTCAGCAGCACTAGTTTTCTTTTCCTTAGGTAGAGGATTGGCTTCAGCTGAAGTACAGGGTAGTAGAGCTGCATCATCAGTTCTTAATTTTGCCAAGCGCTCCCTAATAATGTCATCTATAGAGCTCATATCTCGATGTTAAAATAATAAATAAGTCTGATTAACTATAGAAGAAGATAATAACCAATAAAACACGATATACAGCAAATATATTGCGACTGAGCAATTGGCGGATTTAACAATCACTAAAGAGTGTTCATGATTAAAGCTTTGTCCATAGAGTATATATTTAATATATTTACATGATCGCGTAAGTTTTCAATGCATTTAGAGGCCACACATAAAAATTGTACTATAATATAAATAAATTTGTAAATAATTCATCATATTACGTATATGGGATTTTTCACGGTAATTAGTTTAAATCTATGTTGAGAAATTGTCAATTCCACCTAACATCTTATTTAGTGGTATACCCTCCAAACGGTTCTAAAGTAAAAAATATATGAAAAATCACCTCTATAAAGGACTTAAGTTCATATGGAAAGTCATTAATAAAACGCACTTGGCCAGAATATGGACAACATTACTAACACTTACTGACAAGTGCCGCTATATCTACTATTTATAGGTTCGGTGCTAATTAGTTAATAAGCATTTCATCAACCAGATCAGTGGCTATGAAAATAGATATTAAAATTGTTTTACGATTGTAGTACATTTATTTCTAGAGGCCAAGATAATTTTATTCCTTCTATTAGTTACGCATTTAGAATTATAAAAGATAGAATTAAATACGCAGAAATTTCAATTTATGTATCAAAAGAAATTTTGAATTTTATCAACCGCTTACTCTTCTAAATTTGGCTTAAAGAATATCTTTAAAGGTTATATAAGAAGAAAACCAAATGCACAGATTTCAAATAAAAACGTCAGCCTTTTATGTGTGTAGTGTAACCTTTCACAGTGCTCCTACATTCCTGTCAAGTTAGCTTTTTTTTTCCCCTTAGCTCTCAAATTCATAAAAAATAGGATGTAGGAAAAAAAAAAGGAAAATTATTTTTGGATGATGGGTGCCTTTCACTAAGGGGAGTCCCATTTAAAGGAAGTATGAGAAGGATATGGAGTGTGGGATGCCGAAAAGCGGCGGGTGGATTCGGGAAGGTAGTGAGAGTCTACCTACTAACGTAGAGATGTAAAGATAGCCACCTTACAACGTTCTTTTAAATTCAACACTGACACTGTTAGTCATAACAGATTCGAAGGTGGGCCCCATCACCTAGTCCTGTTGCATGTATATAAATTTCTAATGATAAAAAGATTGTTAGCTTCTAGGATAAGAATTCCTTAAAATGCATATACCTTGCAGTAAAAGGAGCCACCTACAGCTCAAATTATAAATTTGTATATAATTTAAAAAAATATTAATAATAGGGGTTGTAGCGACCGCTAACTACATAAGATAAATCACCCTATACTCTATTGTATATATATTGTAAGCAAACGTAAATAACATGAACTAAATGTATTATAGACAAATGTAAATAACATGAACAAATATAAATCATTGTAAATGTAGTAAGCAATAAAAAAAAGCGGGGGCCAAGTAGTCACACGAGATGGGTCACCAGCTGTCAGTCGCAGGTACCTCACCACATGAGGGAACCACCCGCAGGTCTAAGCAACCCTTGCCAGCCTCTCCCAGAGGACAGGGCTGGCCGGGTAATTAGGCGTCGGTCGCAGGTACCTCACCATATGAGGGAACCCGCAGGTCCTAAGCAACCCTTTGCAGCCTCTCCCAGGGGACAGGGCTGGCCGGGTAATTAGGCGTCAGTCGCGGGTACCTCACCACATGAGGGAACCGCCCGCAGGCCTAAGCAACCCTTGCCAGCCTCTCCCAGTAGACAAGGCTGGGTAGGGTACTTAAGGCGGGCTCCTAGCCCTGTAAATCAGTCTCTCGTGACCTCTACTCGTTGACGCGTGGCTTCCGCTCGAACTCTGAAAACTTGACTAATTCTTTATGAAAAACCTCTGTACCTCTTCTCTTGAACATAGTGAATTGTCGGGGCACATGCCTATCAAAAATGGAGTCAGATAGTAACGCCGTCATGACTAACTAATCTATTGTCCAGGTTATTAACTCAAGCAAACCCTCACTTGTCACCAGGGGCTAGGGTAAACCGGCACCCACCTCGTGACGACCCGACAGCGGTAAAGAAGAAAAAAAAATTGCAGAGCATGTCGTTGTGAGTTTATCTTTCATTTAGCAGGAACAAGCTATTTATTATCTGCAAATTTATGTGTAATATCTAGTACTTCAATTTGTAAAAGGCACTGTATTACGTCTGTCATGTGGGGAATGATAATCTTTAAAACACTTGTCACAATATAAATCGTTATCACAGTGAAGGCACATCAATGCAGGCCCATCATCACATACGACACACAACTTGTCCGGATCTTTGGAATCAGAAGTGTCACTTCCCAGGCTTTCAATTATCAAATTAGTCATACCTATCCTCCACGCCGAATACATAATTCAGCACCAGATTAAGGACCGCAGTTAGTGAGATGATACCGACAGCCTCTGGCTCTTAACTGCAGTCAGGTCCTTGCCCTAGTCTCATCGTATAGCTCGCTCTTCTTCCAGCTCCTTGCGAATGAAAAGAATGTTAGAGGTTTTGCTGGACAAACAAATAACATTGTCTTATCCGACACTTTATTAACCAATATAAGACAATTATAATTAACAGTGCCAACAATGCGGTAACAACTGGCAACTAAGGCCTGCTACATTACGAAGTACCGACTCCCAGGCTTGGAACGAGATGGAATGGAACGGAAAAAAAAAGTTGACAGCTCCAACGGTTCTGATGGTAGTTCCTATGTGATTTAGGTCCTCATCCTTGAAATGTTTAGTTTCATTGTCCAATTTTATTATAGCGGTCTTAATCTCTCAATCCAGGTCCAATGGTTTCTATGTACATCATCAAGAACTAGCATATGGTTGATAAATAGGTTTTTTTTAAGGACATTTAATGTTTAGGTAAATTCCCCCTACAATAATAGGATATTTCAATTGAATTTTTACTTAAAAGTTACCTGGTAAATAAAATAAATATCACCAACCAGATTCCTTGATTGAACCACAATCTCAATTAACTTTTAATTAAAAAAGCACACCATTAAGAATTTCAGCGATCTTCCTAATTAATCACTTTTTATTGATTTCCTTAGTCTTATTGCATTATTGTTATTGGGACATGCATTCGACATAAGCTGTTTCTCTAATACATTGCCCACACATTGTTTGGCTGGACGTGAGAATTTGTAACCCACACATAAATATTTAAAAAAAGTTGTCATTTATCTGATTTTATGTTTTTCTCTTATTATAGTCTACTAATTCCCAATGCATTCCACATATTCATAGTCAGCTGGTCGGCATCTTTAATTTGATACACACTATACTAGGAAAAAATATATTTTTCATTACAAATTAATTAACTGATAAATGACACTCATTAAGTTTTCTGTAATTATTTTTATTTTTCATCAGGGCATCAAATGGAACTACCATGCAAAATATCACGTCTCCTGTAATTTCAGGTTTTAATTAAAAATAAAAATTACACATATCAATTAGGGTGAAAAAATCTTATCAGAATTATGAAGTAATTAACTAGGTACAAAACTATGCGATGAACCATGGGTCTGGTTTTATATATCACACCATTGAGGCATTAAATGAGTTAACTTGCAAAATATTATTTCTCTTAGTTATACATGAATGAATTACAACTGTGAACACTATTTTAATGACTTTGGGTAATTACTACAAAAATAAAAAACAACATTTAATTGTTATTCATCAAGGTGATTAACGTGATCTCTAATTTAGTAAGTTTTTTTTATTGTCAAAAACTTAATCAACTCTTGACTAATTACCATGGAGCTGATTATTTTTCTATGACCATCGGGAGGGCATACATTTGAACTACCATGCAAAATATCATGCCTCAAGGTAAAACATTGGTTGAGATAAATTTGACAACACACAAGAAAATTTAGTTAAGTTAGTTATAAAAACACGATTTAAATATTGTTAGTATAGACCTTGAGAACTTTACCCTCAACAGGTGGCACTGCAATGCACTAGATTTGCTAATTTTTAGAAGTTAGTTCAAAATGTAACAAATAGATCTTGCTGCGTGTTAATTATTTACACTAAATAATCTAGGCATTTTTTTTTCAGGAGATCGAAATGTATCACTCAATCAGCAAATGACTTATTTATCATTAAAGTTTTGTTTTTATAATTTATTTGGTTTAAAAGATAGGTTTTTAATGTGTAGGATGAAGTGTTGTAAACTGAAATATAATGTACATATTTGTGTTATATGTGATCTACACAATACTTGGAAGTTCGCAATGTTTTCAAAATATCAGCTCTTTATAAATAAAATGAAAAAATCCAAATTATGTTAAAAAATAAAGATTATATCAGTTTTTTCATTGTTTAACTATGTTTTTTTTTAATTATTTTTTAAACCTCTCTTTATTATATCATGAACAAAATAAATAATAATTAATAATTGATATACAAATTTCTCCTCTTCCTGCCATTCACAGATGCATTTGAAGGAATGCATAAATATAATACTTTTTTTTTTTTGTGGTTAAAAGTTCATAGTCACATATACAACCCTAGGTGATGAGGCTCACCTACAGCTTATTACCGGGAAAACACTAAACACTAAAACACTAAAAATCAAAACAAACTACAACCTATACCTAGAACCTAAGACTAAAGTGTTCCAGCCGCGACAGCATCCTGCCATCGATGGGGGAATGGAGCGGGGGCTATAGTGTTAAAAACCGGCTTTGTTAAGTATTGGAAGGAGTCAAAAAATTTGATATGTCTACGTTGGATGAATTCATCCACTGTAGGCAGCTCAAATATCTCATGAAGCTCACTGTTTCTCCGCTGCTCGAATGGAGTACCTCTGACCACTTTCATCAGTATACCGTTTTGGAATTGTTGGAGTTTCTTAGCTGTTGTATACGTCAGATAATGAAAAAGCGGTGCACCATACAGCAGAGTAGGCCTTAGTATGGTCTTGTATATCAATAGCTTGAGACGCAGTGATAGATTGGGGGAAGTCAATAAATGTGTAAGCCGGTAAGACTTCGTGCGAGTATACTTCAACTTCTTCGCAAAATGGTTAATAAAATGGAGTTGTCTGTCCATTTTAATTCCCAGATATACTAGGTTGTTGGCTGGTGAATTTTCCTCCATTCATACTATGTAACTAGTAGAGAGCGGGCTTTTTCCCTTTTGAAAAGAGAAAATTACTCAGTCAGTCTTACCCGCGTTTACAGAGATATTGAGTCTCCCCAATCTCTCACTGATCTGGTTACAGGCTACTTCAGCCTGTCTTAGAGCTACCTTGGCACTCATGCTGCTACTGTACACCGCTATGTCATCTGCGAAAGCAGTAACTGTGGTATTTTTGTACCTGGCTCCGACAATCTCAGACGTGTATACGTTGAATAGTACAGGGAATAAGACGGCTCCTTGGGGTACTCCACAGGTCAGTGGCACAGCTTCGGAGAAGCTATCACCCACCCGCACCCGCAACGATCTGTTTTTCAAGAAGCTAGCCAGAATTGAATACAGTTGTTCCGGGCATTCCCGGTCGCAGAGCATTTGACACAGTGTCCTGTGGGACACCGAGTTGAATGCTTGGGTGCAATCAAAGGAAATCATAGCCGTGGCTATGAAACTATGTTTTTACTTACCATTCTATTTATCCATGCTGGTACCATCACCATTTCCTAAGCCCTAGGGGGACTGACCTTCTGAAAGTGTAAAAAGTCTAAATAAGGGCTGTTGCTGCCACTTTTTTATTACTCCTGTGTACCATGAGTGAGTAGAGAACCGCATCAGCGGAGCAGAGAAAGAGAACAGAAGATATTAGTGGACCAAAAGCCAGATATCACCTTGTAAGGCGTCCTAACAAAATTTATTGCAAACAGGATCAGAATCACTAGGAATTTATTATTGTGCGAATCAGCCTCAAGTCGTCCGACTTCAGCTTCATAATTCGTATCACCACCCACCCGCATTCCTTCTGTAATATGTATTATTTTTATTTTAAACTTTATTTAAAAACCAATATGCAAAATTGTCTTTACACACAAACATACACAAGCCTAATAATGCACCCTGCTTTTGGCTATTAACCCCCCCCCCCTTATAACAGAAGAATGTTTGATTAAATCATTTATTATTTTTAACCATTTATTCTGATATGAATAGCTTCATGTCATAATAAACATAACTCTAATTAAGTTTGAGGCAATGAAAATGTGACTGATGCCCTTATTGCATAATAACCACTTTCAGCACTTACCATTGCTGCATTGTTCATATTAATTGTGGTTATATCTTCCCTCTGCAGATTATCATAATTAAACAGTTATATTTCATGTTTATTTTGGCATGATCTATAGAAGTTTAATAGCTGGTAGTGTTTTTTTAATACAATATTTAGATTATAGGAAACGATACAGCCTTTATACTTTTTTTTTAAGTACATTCCAATTTGACATTAATATTTTTAACTGATTTTTTTTTTCAGCAAAACAAAATGGCACATATGGTGTTCATGGATATGATTCAGAAGATGTAAACATGCACCCATTCTTTATTGCCCATGGGCCACTATTCAGAAACAACCATGCCGCTGGAGAGCTGAGAACAGTAGATATGTTCCCGATGTTTTCGCACATTCTGAAAGTTGGACAACCGCCGGTGAAGCCCAACTAGCCTATGAAAATTCCAAATAATTCAAGTTTAATCTATCGCTATGTCATAATGGAATAATTTCACTAATACATGATATTTCCAAGGATACAACCTCGATATATGATTAAAAGATTTGCATAATATCCTTCCAATTTTATTTATAATATTTATTTTTAAAAATAAAACATTTTATATTTATCAATCGTGATGTGAGAATATTGATTTTGGTTGATGGTTTCTTCATCCAAAGTCGATATCCTAACAAATAATCAGGTCTAAAAATATTTCTAGTCTTACAGACAAATATATACATTAATTATGAACTAAACTGAATTTCTTTTAAATGCATACAAACAAAACAAAAGGCAGAAAGTAAAGAAACAATATCAAGTGATATTCATGGAAATTCAGTGTAAGTTTCATTAAAGCTATTAAACAATTTTGAAAAAAGTATTATTGGCCAAAAATACTTCATTTAATTTGCTTGTCTTTTCTCATCTTGGTCACTGGAAATAGTTTTAAAAAGAAATTGTTAGTGGCTAAAATATTGACCAAGAGCATATTAAAACTGGCTCAAACAATATTAAATCTAAGCTTTCTGTTGTTGGCTCTCGAAACTTTAATGTTCTAAAAGCAAAAGGAGATTTTTTTTACATTTAATCCTTCTTAATACATTCACAAAACACACAGAAATTATTACTAAATATTAATCAGGACGATGAAATCTTTGATTTGATACCTTACTCAAGAAAAATAAATATTTTTTATTGCTAGGTAATTAGTTGATTATGACTCGGCATTATTTACCAAGGAGCTGCTTCTTTTTGTTTCTTCATCGAGGCATACATTTGAACTGCCATGGAAAATATCATGCCCAGGTAAAACACAGATTGAGTTCAATTTGTGAACATGATTTCAATGACTGTAATTGACTTTGTGTAATGATATTTTATGAAAACATGATTTGCATATTGTTAATAAGGACCTTGAGAACTTTAATTTTATAATATTCCCAATATGATAGGAACTGCTGTGAGCGATTGTCTGTAGATTAGCATATTTGTCTTATGCTGCTGTTATGAGAAATCTATCCAATATACAGCAGATTAACTTATCGCTAATGAAAAAAACTAATGGGATGTAAATTCAAGACAAATAATAATAGCCTCAGCTTCATTATTTGTCATGCTCAGTATAAGTAAAACATTCAATTAGATTATAAACAAAAGCATGTCAAGTTTTATTTATATACAGCACTCTTTCCCAATTTCTTCTCACAACGGAATTCAGAAATACTTTTGAATAAATAATGGACGTGTGATCACAATTTAATCATGATCATGAGGTATGGGAGTCAACACATAATGGTCATAATAAATAAAAAGTACATTGCTTGGATAAATAGGATGGTAAGTAAAAATATAGTTAAACAATGAAAAAGTGGTTCAATCTTTATTTTTTAACAAAATCTTCTGAGGAGAGAAGTATTTAGGTAAATAAATTGGCAAGCAGCGCTATCTCTTAGCAACAATAGAAACTAAAAAGCAATATTTAGCCTTTTTATCGCACCGTAGTGCATTCGGTTGAGCAATAGAAGAACTTAATGCAGGGCTGGTCTATCAAATTGTTTGTTTTTTTTAATTTCAAAACATCTTTATTGATATAGTTTACAATGAACAAAAAATTTATTGGCTTACAATTTGCTCCTCGTACTGCGATGCGCTGATGCATTTGAAGGAGAGCATAAATAAAATACATTTTCAGATTGAAGTTAAAAAGTCAACACATACACAACACTAGGTGATGAGGCTCACCTTCTGCTTATAACCGTGAAAAAACTAAAACCTATACCTAGAATCTAAGACTAAAGCGTTCCAGCCGTGACAGCGTCCTGCCATTGATGGGGGAACGGAGCGGGGGTTATCGTGTATTGCAAGGAGTCGAAAAATTTGATATGTCTACGTTGGATGAATTCATCCACTGTAGGCAGCTCAAAGATCTCGTGAAGCTCACTGTTGCTCCGCTGCTCGAATGAAGTACCACTGACCACTTTCATCAGTATACCGTTTTGGAATTGTTGGAGTTTCTTAGCTGTCGTATACGTCAGATAACGAAAAAGCGGTGCACCATACAGCAGAGTAGGCCTGAGTATGCTCTTGTAGATCAACAGCATTTTTTAACAATTTTATTAATTTCTTCAGTAAAAATTGTAGTGTTATGTTAATGTAATAGTGGTATGTTTCGTAATATTTGTCTATGATTCTAATGTTATTTATTTTGTATTGTAATATTCCTATGTTATTTGATAGGTCTTGGATATTAATTGCCTTTGCTGCTACTAGGACCTGGATCAAGATGAGTGTCCGTATTATTGTCATTTTCTGTAACAAAATGTTTTTTTCTATTTTTATTAGGTCCTTTTATGTTATTAATGTGTGTGTTGCCTATTTTTATTTTATTATACAATAAATTATTTTTGGGTTTAATCCTAGAAGCTTTAACAAATTCTTCTGAGTTAAGCTCAGGAGGTTCTTCACGATTTTAATTAAGTTTCTCATTTCGAGTGTCTTTAATGTATTCTATCTTTTGTTTTACTTCTGTATGTAAATCTTTTAATTGTTGAAAGTAGTTGTTAACATGTAGTTCTTGTATGTCTTGTGTGTCATATGAGTCTTTTGTTTTTCCAAATGTTATTTCATTGGGAGTTAATTTAAGATTTTGATTTAAAGTATCATTGTATGCTAATTTATTATTTTGTTTAATGTTTATTCTCATGATTTCATTTAAAGTGGCATGACATTTGTTTAGTATGCCTAAGGAATTTGAATAATTTTTACTAGCACAATGTATTTCAATATTAGTTGCTTTACAAAATTGTTGTATTAATATGTTATTAAATTTTTTCTGGAATTGGATATAAGCTTACATATTGTTCTAAAACTTGGCAAATAGTTAAGGCATTTTTGTTATTTAATATTTGTGAATATAATCGTTTGGAAAATGTGTCAATAGATGTAAATATGATCTTTTTGTCATAGAATATTAGGTCAATCATAATTTCTTGAAATGGTTTTTCCAGTGTAGGAGTTGTTACAAATTTACTTTTTATTGGTTTCCTGTCATATTTAGTTACTTTACAGGTTTCGCATTAATTTATTAATTCAGTGATTTTATCTTTCATGTTAGGAAAGTAAATTTTTCTTTTTAATTTATCGTAAGTTTCTAAAATTCCACAATGGCAAGTCTTACTGTAGTGATAGTCTAAAATTGCTTGTTGTTGGTCACTTAATTCAGTAATGTCTTCACATAATAAAAAGTATCTTTTAAGTTTTATTGTTTTATAGTCTTTTTCAATTAGTTTTTGTATTTGTTTGTAATAGTCTTCATAAATTTCATTTAAAGTTTCAAAGTTCGTTCGACAGTATATTCCATAGACTTTGTTTGGTTGTAATATTTCTAATAGTAATTCGTTTATATGTTGTTAATATGTAAAGTATAACGATTTTTCTCAAATGTTTTTTCATAAGTAACTTTATTGGTTCCTCTTTTTATTAAAATTTGATTTTTTTCAATGTTCAAACATTTGTCGTTATCTACTGTTGTTGATAATTCCCCATTTGGTTAATATCATTATTAAGCGTAATTGTTTAATTAGTCGTTATATTATGTAAACTATTATGTATGTGTGATTATGTCACCACTATATACGTATGGCAGTGGGAGTTTTCACTTAGTTGTTGTTGCTCATGTTTCATGTATGTTTCTGAACTCTTTTGTGCGCTCTGAATAAATCGCTTTGTTGTTGTTGCTCATGTTTCATGTATGTTTCTGAACTCTTTTGTGCGCTCTAAATAAATCACTTAGTTGTTGTTGCTCATGTTTCATGTATGTTTCTGAACTCTTTTGTGCGCTCTAAATAAATCAGTTTTCATCACGTTTATATTGTGGTTATTATTACATCCTTTTATTTATTACAAAATCTACTAGCCATACTTGTTCGTTATTACTGTCTTGTTAGTGTTGGGTTATTAAACTTTCTAAGTCTTCGTTAGTTAGTATTGGTAAATCTTCTGTTGATTCTAAAGCTTCTTGATTATTTAATTCTTCATTGACATTTGTTATATCTAATAGTTGATCTATAACAGCCTCATATTCTGGTGTATTTCCCTCTGGTAGGTGTAAGTTTACTTCTATTTCTTCTAGAGTATTTATTTCATTTCGTCTGGACAAACAATCAGCAGATAGCAACCTGATTTGTTTTTCCTGAAATATGTTTGATTTCAAATTTGAATTCCTGAAGCTTCCAAATCCACTTCATGATTCTACTATTCTCCTTTTTCATAGTAAATACCCATGTTAATGGTTTGTGGTCTGTTAGTAATAAAAACTTTGTTCCGTATAGGTAGGGTTTGAAATGTTGAGTAAACTATACTATAGATAATAGTTCTTTTTCTATTGTACTATAGTTTTCCTCTGTTTTTGATAGTACTCTTGACGCAAACGCTATAGGATCTTCTATGTTATCAATTATCTGACTGAGTACTGCGCCTATGGCTTGATTACTTGCGTCTGTAGTTAAAATAAATTGTTTGTTCCAATCTGGGTATGCCAATATTGGTGTATTAGTCATTTGTTGGAGTAGTTGATTAAAACTTTTTTTGAATTCTGTTGTGTCATATTTTTTGTTGTTAATTGCCGAGCTGAGCGGTCTAGTTATTTTTGCGTGATTTTTAATATGTTTTAAAGAATTTGGTTTTGTCTAACTGTATGCTTAAATGATTTTTCTTTAGTGTTTGTAATACCTTTTCAATGTCTTTCAAATGTTCTTCCTCATTTTTTGAATAAATTATGATATCATCAATATATGCCATAGTTCTGGGTAGATTTTCTATAGCCATATTAATCATGCATTGGAAGGTTGGTGGTGCATTGCATAAACCAAACGGTATTCTTACAAACTCATAATGTCCGTCGTCTGTGCTAAAGGCTGTTTTTGGAATAGATCCTTCATCCATAAGTATTTGATGAAAACCCGAAGTTAGATCAATAGTTGTAAAATATTTAGCTCCTTTTAATTTAGTAAGTACATCTTCTATATTTGGTAAGGGTAATTTATCATTAGTGGTTTCTAAATTAAGTTTGCGGTAGTCTATGACCATTCTCACTTTCTTAATACCACTAGCATCCATCTTTTTTGGCACTATCCATAGTATAAGGTGAATTACTTTTTCTGATTATTCCATCCCTTAACAGTTTCTGTACTTCTTCTTTTATTTGACTTTTAAATTGTTCGGGGTACCGATAATTCCTTGTATAGATTGGGTCATTATTCTTAGTACTTATCCGATGTTTTATTAAATTAGTCGCTTGAAGTTTTTCATTCTTTTTTTTTATTATTTCTCCATTATTAGAAATTATTTTTATTAATTTATTTGATATTCCATTTGGTATGTGTTCCGTTCTTAATACATTTCTTATTTTATTTTCATTATCCATTATATTTATTTCATCTTTTGAATCTTTAAATTTGAATTTATTGTTTCCGATCACTATGTGATTTTCTTTTCAATTAACATTCATTCTTAAATCTTTCATTGTTTCAAACCCTAACGAAATGTCAAATCTATTAGAAAATGGGTAAAATAAAAATTCAATTAGTTGATCTAGGCCCAATATATTTCTAAGATTTAGTTTAACACTTAAATTACCATCGTCGTAACCTGTAGGCGTTTTAATGGAAAATTCTTTTTTATTTTTTATTAATTTATGTTTATTCACTAAGTCTGGGTGAATATAATTTTTAGTTGCTCCTGTATCAATGAGCCATTTATTATTTTTAAAGTCTATAATATACGGTAAGTCATTCGTGTGATGCAGTTCTTCGCATTGTTTAGTCACCGTATTTTGTTTAGTATAATTATCATTTAAATTTTTATTATTATTATTTAAACTTTTATTATTATTATTATTATTATTATTATTATTATTATATGGAGCCATGCTTCTCCACCTTGGTGCCCAGGAGTCTCCATAATCTAATATCAGGTACCCTAGAGTTTTGGGTCCTGATCCTCTTCATGAAATGTTCTTCCAGAGGCATTTCTCCTGTAATGAAGGTTCCTACCTTCACGGTTTTATGAAGCTCCTCCACCTTTCCTACACGGAGCTCCAGATCCCCACTGATGTTAAAATTGGGTACTATAATCGACAATGTTATAATCTGTTCTAAGGTTAAATAAACACCTCTTTAATTTGGGGATAGTGGGATCACCAATCTGCAGATTCTGCAAGAAGGAGGGAGAAACCCAGGCCTCCCCATCACAGAGGGCCGAGACCCAGCGAGCCCCCCAGCCCCCGCCACGGGGCCACCCCCCGCACATATATAGGACAGGGACATGGACGGCGCACAATAGGTCTCAGTGAGGCCGCGGTGCACAAATGCCGGAACAAATAATAATAATAATTATTATTATTTAAAATTTTATTATTATTATTTCATTTTCATTATCCATTATATTTATTTCATCTTTTGAATCTTTAAATTTGAATTTATTGTTTCCAATCACTATGTGATTTTCTTTACAATTAACATTCATTCTTAAATCTTAAATTATAACTCATTCTTAAATTATAACTGACTAGATTACTGTGACAGAATGAATGACTGGATGAATGGTTCTTATCTCTAAGTGGGGAGCAGCGTATATACAATATAGGAAGAGGATGGTGAGTCAGCATTATGATAGTGAGCTGTGTCAGCCCTTAACTATATATAATATTACGATATTTATTATTTCAAATATTTAAATTATATACTTTTGATATAATTATATTTTATTTTTTATCTTTATTTAAATTATTATTAATTATTACATAATTACAAAATTATTATGCAAGCCACGCAAAAACTAGAAGGGGATGCGGAAACGGCAACCTTCGACAAGTATTTCAGATCAATCGAGGAATTATTTAATTTTCTAAAGCGTAAATATCAGGATTCTTGATCAAGAAAACAGTTGATATCCGAAATACTCACGACTAAACCCTATCATAACGAAAACCCGTTATTTTATATCTCGACCAAGAAGAGATGCGATCTCATCGCTCGAACCTATGCTGATGCAAGTGCTCTAAGCAAGGACGATGAAATGACATTCTATGACAGACAAATCAGTCACCACGCAGTACAGAACTTACATCCTATGCTTACTGATATTATTTACCATTTAGTATTTAAAACGTTAGAATATATAGACAACATACGCCGAAATGAAGCATCTCACATTGTTCAGCGGTTATACGGACGGGATTATAAAGAAAGGAAATGTGAAAATAAACAAAAAAATTACCAACCAAATTATGATGATCACAAACAGCATTACCGAAGGATTATCAACCAAACCATAATCAAAGACAACAGCAGCCATATTATAATCAGCCTCAACCTAATAATTACCAATGTTGAACTTATCCATTTTCTTTTACTCCAACCGAATAAATTCCTTTATTTTAATTAAAGCCGTCTCCTTTTATTATTTTGTATTTTATCTTATCATTTAGCCGATCA